>JAPDVU010000006.1:113284990-114484990 GCA_026230045.1 Corynorhinus townsendii | reverse complement strand
TATGCCACCATTATTTAGGTCTTTGTTACAGTTTCTGAAGAAAGTTGTTTAACTCCCTGTGCAATCGATGTGAGTAGTCTCTCTGAAGATGTGCAACATGTCAACCTTGAACTAAACTTCCAACTAATGGAGTAAGGAGAAACAAATTCAGAAAGATTAAAAACTACTTAAACTACTCTATGGTAAGTTAAGAATAAACCAGATCTACATGATACCAAACAGTCACAATACTAGATTCTATCCCTCGGCTTTCACTTTGTGAATTGTTGACCGAAAGGACTCTTACAGTGTGAGGAAGGTGGTTTCAATTCCCACCTCAAAACAACAATAATGGCTGTGTGGGTATTGGGAAAAAAAAAAAAAGGGTGTCTCCTGTTTGCGTGCCTTTCTTAGTGATAGTAATGGTAATAAGGAATCTAATTTGATTGCACCATTGTACATGTGTAATGACACCAATATCACTGTGTATAGATTTAATCTTGGTTTTTCTTCTCAATTCTCTTGCTCTTTCTCCTGGAACAAGTTCCTTCTTCCTTTCTGTTATCCCCAACAAACCACCCAGGAAGGGGTAGGCAGAAGAAATTATTCCAATAAGAGCAACACTTGACATTTAACAAGGTTAAGGATAGAGAGGTGTTGACATGAATGTGAGCTGGTATTTATTTTGGAGAGAGAGAGAAAAGGAGAGCAAATAGTTACCGAGTACCTACTATAAGCTAAGCCCTGTTCCAGGAGTCTAAGTATATTGTGTCATTTAAACCTTCAAATAACCACAGGAGGTAGATATTGTTTAAAAAGGCACAAAATGGAGTAACTTATGCTAGACCCTACATCAACAAATCAATATTTAATACTTAACCTAATTGCAGTTTCAGTTTCCCAGGAATCTAATATATTTTTTTTAAATATATTGATTCCAGAGAGGAAGGGAGAGGTAGAGAGAGCTAGAAACACCAATCAATGATAGAGAACCATTGACCGGCTGCCTCCCTACAGTTGTGGGGATCAAGCCCACAACTCAGGCATGTGCCATGACTGGGAATCAACCATGACCTCCTGGTTCATAGGTCGATGCTCAACCACTGACCCACACCTGGTGGGCAAGAATCTAACTTTTAACCAGTCTACATGGAATTACCTGGTCAGCCCTACTGAGATAATCTGCCCAACAGATCCCTTTGGTTCCTCTTAGAAGGATAACCTTCCTTGAAACAATGCACTCTTTGCTAATAATTTCCCTTTTCCCCACCCCTTTTGCACCTTTAAAAACTCTTCATTTTCTATAGCTCTCCAGAACGCCTTTCTACTGGCTAGATGGGATGCTGCCTGATTCATGAATTTTTCAATAGAGCCAATTAGATCTCTATTGAAAATAAAATTTACTTGGTTGGAGGTTCTCTTACATCAACCGCCTAAGAGTCGCGCTGTAAGAAGCAACAACCTCACCTCTTCCTCTCCGCCATCCGCTCTGCAGCCTCAAAGCAGCAACCATGCGTGAGTGCATCTCCATCCCTGTTGGCCAGGCTGGTGTCCAGACCGGCAATGCCTGTTGGGAGCTCTACTGCCTGGAACACGGCAACCAGCCCGATGGCCAGATGCCAAGTGACAAGACCATTGGCGGGGGAGATGACTCCTTCAACACCTTCTTCAGTGAGACAGGCGTTGGCAAGCATGTGCCCAGGGCAGTGTTTGTAGACCTGGAACCCACAGTCATTGATGAAGTTCGCACTGGTACCTACCGCCAGCTCTTCCACCCTGAGCAGCTGATCACAGGCAAGGAAGATGCTGCCAATAACTATGCCCATGGACACTACACCATTGGCAAGGAGATCATTGACCTCGTCCTGGACCGAATTTGGAAACTGGCTGACCAGTGCATGGGCCTTCAGAGCTTCTTGGTTTTCCACAGTTTTGGTGGGGGAACTGGTTCTGGGTTCACCTCTCTGCTGATGGAATGTCTCTCCGTCGATTATGGCAAGAAGTCCAAGCTGGAATTCTCCATATACCCAGCCCCCCAGGTCTCCACAGCTGTAGTTGAGCCCTACAACTCCATCCTCACCACCCACACCACCCTAGAGCACTCTGATTGTGCCTTCATGATTGACAACGAGGCCATCTATGACATATGTTGTAGAAACCTCGACATTGAGCACCCAACCTACACTAATAGGTTGATAGGTCAAATTGTGTCCTCCATCACTGCATCCCTCAGGTTTGATGGGGCCCTGAATGTTGATTTGACTGAATTCCAGACCAACCTGGTGCCCTATCCCCGCATCCACTTCCCTCTGGCCACATATGCCCCTGTCACCTCTGCTGAGAAAGCCTACCATGAACAGCTTTTTGTAGCAGAAATCACCAATGCGTGCTTTGAGCCAGCCAACCAGATGGTGAAATGTGACCCTTGCCATGGTAAATACATGGCTTGTTGCCTGTTGTACCATGGTGACGTGGTCCCCAAAGATGTCAACGCTGCCATTGCCACCATCAAGACCAAGCGCAGCATCCAGTTTGTGGACTGGTGCCCCACCGGCTTCAAAGTTGGCATTAATTACCAGCCTCCCGCTGTGGTCCCTGGTGGAGACCTGGCCAAAGTACAGCGAGCTGTGTGCATGCTGAGCAACACCACAGCTACTGCTGAGGCCTGGGCTCACCTGGACCACAAGTCTGACCTGATGTATGCTAAGCGTGCCTTTGTCCACTGGTACGTGGGTGAGGGCATGGGAGAAGGAGAGTTTTCTGAGGCCCATGAGGACATGGCTGCCCTTGAGAAGGATTATGAGGAAGTTGGTGTGGATTCTGTTGAAGGAGAGGATGAGGAAGAAGGAGAGGAATACTAAATTTAAAATGTCACAATGGTGCTGCTTTTACAGGGAAACTTATTCTGTTTTAAACATTGAAAATTTCTGGTCTGATCAGTTCATTTGTATGTAGAGCAGTGTACACTCTCATATACAATTACTGGCCTAGGCTTTAAAACAATGCTTTGTACAGATCCAATTTGTCAATTTATCTGATGGGTTTGAATAAAGTATTCCCTGTCTGAAAAAAATAATAAATGATATAAAATAAAATTTACTTGGTTGAATTTTTGTCATTCAACAGTATTCTCACTTTCTGGTGAGGAAAAAAAAAGGTAATATAAAGTCACACAGCAGGTGACAGAGCAGTGATTTGAAACCAAGTCTGACTATAAAATCCATGTTTTTTCTACTACATCTTGCTGCCTTTAAACTTTTTGAAGTCCTTTCAAAAACTGCATTCTTTTTTTTGTTTTTAATCGATTTTTATTGATTTCAGAGAGGAAGTGAAAGGGAGATGGGAACATCAATGATGAGAGAGAATCATTGATTTGACTGCCTCCAGCACGCCACCTACTGGGGATCGTGCCTACAACCCGAGCATATGTCCTTGTCCAAAATCAAAGGAACCAACACTTCAGTCTGCAGGCCAATACTCCATCCACTCGGCCAAACCCGCTATGGCGAAAAACTGCATTTTCTAATTTTCAAATACATTCTCCAGCAGGCTACTTTGGGTTTCTTAAATTAGTGAGCTCAAGTGTTCCAAAGAGCAGGAAGAGAGCAAGCTCATATTTGGCAGCCTTTTTTTAAGCCATTGCTTGAGTCATAGTTGCTAATGTCCCTTGACCAAAGCAAGTCGTATGAACAGCCCAGAATCAGTGTGGGAGGGGACAAGGTCATAGATACAAAGAGAAGTGAAAAAAACCGGGAGCAATAGGACCGTGGAAGGTCAGCTGCATATTAAACTAGGCTTAGAGTTTTCATGGCAGGGTTGGATTGAAGGATAAAGCTGCAAGTAAGTACAGAGTTTTGGTGAGAAAACCATGGGCTGTGGCTGAGAAGGACAGGAAATGAGATCAGGAAGTATTTATGGGAGAAAATGGTAATTAATTCTGAAACCCTTCCAACGTGTGTAGGAGGTGCTCCCAAACCAACAAGCAATTCTGACACACTCTACCTATATAGATAGTGTCAGATCCCACAGGTCAAGGGCTCAGTTCTACCAACCTGCTGCTTCCCTTCAGACGCCAATCTCAATATCACCTGGCATTCACAGAACTCAGAGAAACATTTTACTTGCCAGATTTCTGGCTTATTATAAAAATATATATAATTCAGGAACAGCCAGATGGAAGAGATGCATACGGCAAGGTATAGAGAAGGGGTATGGAGCTTCTAAGCCCTCTGAGAGCACCACTCTCCCCACATCTCCATGTGTTCACCTATCCCAAATTACAGCTTTTTAGAACCTCCTGGGTTGCCCAGGAAGCCTAAAGCCAAAAACTAAAAAAAAAAAAAAAAAAAAAGAAAAGACAAACTCCCTCCCCACAAAACAAAAAAACACACCCAAAGTTAAATGCCTTCAGGACTCTGTTTCGCAGGATATGCAATATTCTTTCTGGAAGAGGGTATCTTCTCCTAGGCCTCAAAAGCAATGACCAGTACACAAATATAACTAGGAACTCAAGGAAGCTAGACTTTCATGAGGGAGAACCAGCACCAAGATAGACACTAGAAACAGTCTGGCAGACTTCAGATACTGGAACTATCATACAGTGACCTTAAAACAATTATGCTAACTGGGTTTAAATCTATATTGAAGATACCTGCAAAGAATAATAAACTACAGCGATAAAAATGAAAAAAGAACTAAACGGAACTTTTAGAAAAAAAAAAAAAAAACGAATAAAAATTCCAACAACATTGGATGGATTTAATAGATTAGACACAGATGAAAAGAAAATTAATGAAATATTACCTGGCCACTGTGGCTCGGTGGTTGAACACTGACCTATGAACCAAGAGTCCGGGTTTTGTGCTCAGTCCCCAGGGAGGGGCATGCAGAAGGCAGCTTATCCATGATTCTCTTTCTCTCTCTCCCCTTCTCCCTTCCTCTCTGAAAAAAAAAAAAAATTTTTTAAACAAAGAAATGTTGACACTTTACTAGGTCTGACAGATTCTGACATTTTTCTATTACATTGTATTCTATCTTAATTTTGAAATTCTTAGATGGTTGAGAACCAAGAAACTGATTTTACATGCCCATGCTGTCTTTTTTTAAATATAAATATAATTTAAACTGATGATTGCTTCATTTAATGTAGTGCAGGGAAATAAAAAATTTTTAAAGCTTTTATTATAAAACAAAGTTGAGGATTCAAATATATACATCTGACAAATCCCTTAGGTGCTGGTGTTGCTAGAATAAACCAAATGCAGCTGATTTCATTAATGTCTCCCCATTGTTTTTTTTCACTCTTGGGCAGAAAGAGGAATCTGACCAGAAAGAAGGCAAGTTTGGTTTTTATGCTGGGTTATGTGGCCTTGGAGTCTATAACATTTTCCTTTGGGAAACTCTAAAACTAGTGAACTGCCACTTATAAAATAAACTTAGTCAAGGTTACTATAAGTATAGAATTACTACAGAGTTTATTGGACTCAATATTATATTTAGAAGGACTCACTGACTTCTACTGGTCACTAGTTTTCACCAGTCTGTAATTAGACAAAAATAATGTCTACCGAATTTTTCATAGAGCTGACTTATTTAAAAGGATTGACTTTTTGTGGCGTTCACAGAAAAAAATAAAAGGGCCCACCTTTCAGAGGATCTGCTTTTTACTTTTATTTGGGGGGGTCTAAATAATTTTAGAATGAGATGATGCTGATAGTAACAAATGGCAGTTGTTCTTTATTTTATAATGTGAAATTAAAAAATTGCAGTCCTATTGGTTCCCATAATTATTTTGAAAATCTGGATTGATTCATAAAGTTCAAAAATTGGGACCAGCACTTATGTCATCTACCTCTTATGTGTTCATCCAACAAATATTCTGAGGGCCTATTATGTGCTATGAGATGGAGCACAGACATGAAAAAGACTGCACTGTGTGTTCACAGGGAGAGAGGGACAAGCCGAATCAGTAGTTACTAAGAAGTTAAGCGGTGCTAGGTTTCCTGGGAGCCTGTCTGGGGGAATCAATCTCTCAGTGAACAAACTGAAGCTGAGCTGTCTTGAAAATGCACAGGTATTTGCCTGATGATGAGAGAAAAGGAATGAAGGCAAAAGAAAACCATTTTGTTCAGGGAGTTTTTAAATCGTTCTAGAAGCCTGGTGTTGGGGTACCTGGCAAAGAAAGGCTAAGATGTGGTGAGGATGAAAAGGGATGGTGAGTAGGGCTTGATCAAGGTGTGCTTGTAAGCTTGGCTAAGGACTTTAATATTTTTTGTTTTAATTGTGGTGAGAAAAACAAAAACAAGAAAACACACACACTTAACATAAAATTTACCATCTTAAGCATTTAAGTGAACAGTTCAATAGGGTCAAGAACATTCATATTGTTGTATACATTTTTTTTTCTGTGAACACCACAAAAGGTCAATCCTTTTAAATAAATCATATTGTTGTGAAATAAGGATTTTGACACTGTCCTATACACAAATGAGATGAACGGAATTATTGAAAGATTTTAGGATAGGGTTGGAGATTCTGGAAGATTTAGAAGATGGGGTGGTAGGAGGTAGGGGATGGAGGCTAAAAGTACCGGAAGGGATTACAGGATTTAAAGGCATGTGGGGTGTTGTGAGTGGGGATGTTTGTGGCTTGGTCAGAGGGTTTGTTTGTTTGTTTGTTGCAGGAGGGGAAGTTAGAGAAGGGAACTCAACATATCCAGGCCTGTATGGGCCAGCTTCCCAGAGGCTGCACACTGGAAGCTAATCAGCCACCTCCAGCCAGGGTAGAATTTGTTAAACCCCTACAATTAAAACAAATGTTTTTTGATTAGTTGCAAAAATTGAACAATTTGATTTCACACTGGAACCATAGTCCCTCAGGTAACCACTTAGCAAAATTCACTTAAAAAAATAACACTCCAAAAAACTATGTACCAATGTATGAGAAACGTAAGGAAAAGTATACAAACATGTGTACGGCTTGATGGATGTTCAGAAAGCTGACATACCTCCCTAACCAGCACCCATATCAACAAGGAGAACATTACCAATTGTACCTCTGAAGTTATACTTATTTAATCCTACTAACAATCTAGTGAGGTAGATTATATTACTATAGCCATTTTATCATTCCTTTTTCTTTTCTTACTTTTTTCTTTTTTTTTTTTAACTGACCTGGAATCGACCCGCAATCTTTTAGTATACGGGACAATGCTCCAACCAACTGAAACACCCAGTCAGGGCTCCTGTCTCCATTTAAAATACGAGGAAACTGAAGCACAGACAGGCCACAAGGCTAAACATTGCTGATCAGCATTTGAGCCTGGATCTGCCCATTCCAAATCCAATGCTCTGGAGAAGAAACAGGATTAAAGGTGGGATGGAGAGTTCAGTTTTGAACGATGCTGAGTGGGCGCCAACTTCCACGGAAACTTAATTCCAGGCATCAGAGCTAGGAAAACCACGGTAACCCAAAGCCCGCACCACGGCCTTCCGCGCCCCCGCCGGTGGAGCGCAGCCACCAAGCGAGCAACTTTCACCACACTTGAGGGCGCTGTTGCAGCTGCAGTAGCGGGAGTGCCTTTCTGTTGTCGCGATATTTCCGAGGCCCAAGAAACGCAGAGGTCAAAGGTCACGTCGACAGCGTGCCCCGCCCCATTTCATACGCCTAAGTTCTCGCGCGAGTTGCACTTCCGTCCTTTTGGCTTTCTGAACAGCACCATGGCGGTGGGTAAGAATAAGCGCCTTACGAAAGGTGGCAAAAAGGGAGCCAAGAAGAAAGTGTAAGTGGCGACTGACGTGGCTCTCCACTTTTTGGGGTTGTGTTAGAATCGGCGGGAGGGATCTGGGTCGCGGCTTGGGCCGGATGGCGAGGATGCCGGTCGGATTGATCTAGCCGTGCCGGGTTGGTACACTCCCAACCGCGGCCTGGTAGTTGTGGTTGCTGCGTCGCGGCGGGCCGGCTGTCTTTCCTCCGGCCGTCTGGGGCCTGTGCGCGCCCCTTTGAGCCGGGTGGTCGCCATGACTCGGGGCTGGTGTGTTCCGTATGTGGGCTCACGGGCCGCTTAAGTTCCGCAGGTAATGGATGCCACTCCAAGAGCCGGAGTTGAGGAAGGCACTCTGGTCCACCCAGGACCCCCACCGCTCCTCTGGTTGGGCCGGGTGGAACCTGGGCCCTCCAGGTGGGCTCTTTAAAAGAGCCTGGGTTACCAACAGGTGACTTCCTGTACCAGTGAAGTTCTGGAGACATGCATGAGTGCATGAGTTCTGGGGGCAGTGCTGTGGCAGGACCGATAGGGGTGGGAAGTGTGTACATGGGTGGCTTAGAGACAAACACTGGGGAGAGCTCGATTGACATGTGCCCCTCACCTCACTGGGAGGGATAGAATCGTGCACTGCAGTGTTTACGGACTAGTTAGCCTTTTAAAGTCATTAGAATGAGGAAAGTAAAATAAAGTCAAGACTTATGTGATCTGCGATAAAACTTGAGGGTTTTTGTTTTTTTCCCAAATACAGGGTTGATCCATTTTCTAAGAAAGATTGGTATGATGTGAAAGCACCAGCTATGTTCAATATAAGAAATATTGGAAAAACACTGGTTACGAGAACTCAAGGAACCAGTGAGTATCTTATTCTTGGTTTGAGTTTTTTTAAATTGGTCTATAGGTCCTGTGGTGGGAGGCTTTATTAAGAAATGTCAACCCTTGTTTGCAGCTTTAGCCCCTGTTGTGCTTGTTTTGGGGACAATACTTGTAGAAGCAAATTTTAGAATTTTGAAGAAAGTGATGGGTAGTTTTGAGCTTTTAACGGACCCTGTCAATAAGTCATTGGTGTCCATGTGGATTTGGTTAGCAAAAGTTAAGGTGTTTATATAACTTACCATTCACTTTTTGAGCTTAACTTTATGCATGAACCTTATCTTTATTGGCTTGACTGTTTATGTGGTTGGTAAAATTAATAAGACAATTGATTCTTGTTTTATAGAAATTGCATCTGATGGTCTCAAGAGTCGTGTTTTTGAAGTGAGCCTAGCTGATCTGCAGAATGATGAAGTTGCATTTAGAAAATTCAAGCTAATTACTGAGGATGTTCAGGGCAAAAACTGCCTGACTAATTTCCATGGCATGGATCTTACCCGTGACAAAATGTGCTCTATGGTCAAGAAGTGGCAGGTGAGAACAAAAGTTCCCCAGAGTCATGGTGTCATTACAATAAGGAGCATATCACACAGTTGAGGTTTAAATTTCACTTTAAAACCTTGATATTTTCTTGACTTGCTTTGGACTTGGGCACCCGAATTTGAGCCACAGCAGTGAGCAAGCCATCCTGTTTATTTAAATTGAGTTCAAGATATAACATTGGACTAGTGTGGGGTTTTTTGCTGCACAAATTATTTCCAGGTTTTTAGTTTCGCCTGTCTTCAGAATATCTTTGGACCTCAAAACCTAGTGGATTTTAAGTGAAAGGGTGGTTTGGGCTAGTCTTGATTACCTCTGGCAATATAGCATAATAGGAGTAGCATAGCCTCTAGTGTGGAGTTGAAATCTTGGCTCCATTTCCCACTTGTGTTCTCTTTGGCAAGTAACTTAAAGCTTGCTAAGCCATAATTTCTTTATCTCTAAAATGTAGGTAAGAGTGTCTTCTCGTGGAGTTAGAATGAATTCCACATTTAGTATAGAGCTTGACACACAAAGCATTTAGTAAATGTTAGTATGATTATTATAGGAAATGATTGCATTGATTCAGATGCCTCTGGCTAAGCAGTTTGGGGATATTTTGTATATGGGAATGAATGTTTTGGTCTCATGATACATACTGATTATACCATTATCGTTTATTTCTGACATTTTTCTAAGGTTATATGGCTGCATTTCTGTGAATATTTTAAGGTCCTTTTGCTATCATACTTATTTTTTTAAAACCAAGGTATAATATTTACAAAATGCAGAGGAGGTGATTCAGTTTTTGTTTTTTAAATTTGGGCAGTAATATTGCTAATGGATTTTTAAATTGTACTTTAGCAGTGAAATTGAATATTTAATCCTCAGCATGGTTTTAGTTTGGAACAGGACATTTAAAAGTATGTTCATTTAGTGTTAATAACATTTTACTTATTCAGAACACTTTATTAAAAGATGGAGTAAGTGTAGATATCCGTATTATAGTCTCTCATAGAACTTATTTTCCTCTTGTGTTGCAGCAGTGTACAGCTGATTGAGTTGAGGGGAAGAATGTTAAAGGCTGTCATGTAGTTGTAAAACGTGTGGGGTGGGTGCTCTTGCCAGTAATGGTGCAGATAGAGAGGAATGTGGAGGAGGGGACTGTTGAGGACTTACTTACCTGGATATGAAGGATAGTAAGAAATTTGGTAAGTTCACTTCAAGGAAGTTAATTCTGGAAATTTTATGTGTTTATACTTTATATTGTGTGATGAATACTTGACCTTTCGGTTTTTTATATAAGAATTTGAGGGATAAAAGTTGATCACATTAAAACCTGTATATCTGACAGTATCTTTTTTTCACTAGACCATGATTGAAGCTCATGTCGATGTCAAGACTACCGATGGTTATTTGCTTCGCCTCTTCTGTGTTGGTTTTACTAAAAAACGTAACAATCAGATTCGGAAGACCTCTTATGCTCAGCATCAGCAGGTTCGCCAAATCCGGAAGAAAATGATGGAAATCATGACCCGAGAGGTGCAGACAAATGATTTGAAAGAAGTGGTCAATAAATTGTAAGTTTCTTTTTCATCACACAACACAACCCTGAGTCTCTGATTAACAGCCCTCAGATGAAGGAAAGCATACTGGTATAGGATAAGGTGGAATCAAACCTGTGTTTCTGTCTCTAAAACAATCTAGCTATATCCCTTGAAATGAAAGCATGCTAAGTGCTCAGTAAATGTGATTTGGTTTCTTTATCCTTTTTTGGATGAAGCTACTTCATGGCAATTAGTAAGCCTTAAAGCACAGAAATGCTTGCCTTAGAAAATACACTGAATAGACAAAACCCTCCACAACCAGTAATGTATGGGAATAAGTGATGACAAAATGTTTCGGTCCCAAATGATGTCCAATGATAAAACTTAAACATTTTTCTGATGTTCCCATGCAGTTGGCTAAGAGGGTGTAATGAAAAAGGCATAAGGCTTGGACTCGGAAGGCTCAAATGTGGATTAACTAAGGGGAGGGAGAGGAGCTCCATGTAGATTGATTCTAATCTATTGTTACTGGTTTGCAGGATTCCAGACAGCATTGGAAAAGACATAGAAAAGGCTTGCCAGTCTATTTATCCGCTCCATGATGTCTTCGTTAGAAAAGTCAAAATGCTGAAGAAGCCCAAGTTTGAATGTAAGTAAATTACTGGATCCCTGAAAAACATGTGGTCAAATAGCATTTTTTGGTGTTTGTTTTTTTTTTGGATGGCAAGATAATGGCTTTTTTTCTGTCATGTCTATACAGTATTGAAGGACCAGTTTCAAGATATGGTATGCTATAACAATTCGTTTCTTCCTTTTAGTGGGAAAACTCATGGAGCTTCATGGTGAAGGTAGCAGTTCTGGAAAAGCTACTGGTGATGAGACAGGAGCTAAAGTTGAACGAGCTGATGGATATGAGCCTCCAGTCCAAGAATCTGTTTAAAATTCAGACATTTAATGGTGACAAATAAAAAAACCTATTTGTGATATTTTATTTCTGATCATTTAAAAAGATAATCTTACAGCTTGGTGACTTATGTTCTGAATTGATAGTAATGTGAACTTTGCTGTTGTGTGGATTTTATTTCTCTAAGTAGCTGAGAAAGGATAGTGATTATTTTAAGCTGTAGTTATCTGGAGGTGTTAGAGATGGCTAATAAAAGAAAACCGTTTCTTAACATGGCTTAAGTTTTGATGGTTTTAAAACCATCTGGAAAGCTTGTTCAAACGTTGCAGGGCCCTGAATCTTGCATGTAGTGCTGATGCCCAAGACCACTTTGAGAACCTCTGTGACAGACTGACTAATGGAAAGAGCCAATTGGCTTTTAGTTCTTTGTTTTTAAACCCAAATGCTACCTCTTTCCTGTAGCTTTAAAATGCCCCACTGTGCACGTGCACTGTGAAGCTGAATTCGGCTAGAGAAATTGATTACTGGTGTATTAATAAGTGGCCATTTCATGTGGTCCACTATTCAGTAGTTACTCCTCCACTCAGTCTGTTCTGTACACTTACTCTTTTTAAACCTCTTATTTGTACTTAAATGATTCCCGTGACTTCCGCCTTGCCATTTATGGATGTGTTCACGTTTTCTGCCTTACTGAATTTTTTGGACAACTATCCCATTTGAACGTTGGATTTCCTTTCCTCCTGCTTAATTAAGCTCATTGCTACAGCAGTTCTCACCTTTGTCAGTATTCCTTCTACCAAACCCCTTACAGCAAAGCCAAGAGTTAACAACCATGCTTTTTGTATCTACTTTCTTCTTGAATCTGCTGCAATTGGGCTCTCTTCCACACCACTCTAAGGAAGCTGTTGCTGTCAAGATACCATTGCCTTTGTTGCTAAGTCCAGTGGTTCATTCTTGGCTTTTCATTTTACTTGGCTTGACCTCTATTAAGTGATATTTGGTAGTTAATAGCATAACTTCCAGTTTGTAACTGCCCTTCAGAATCTCACCTCTTCAGTTTTTCTCACATTACTGGCTACTCCTTTGCTGGTTCATTCTCAGACCTAGGCTTAGTCCTTGGACAGTTACCAGTGCTCAACTGGAAGTGACGTGTGCCATTATGTGGGGGAAATGGGTCACAAGATGCCTCTACCTCTGGAGAGTTTTTAGCCCATCTATAGCCCGTATTGACAACTCCAAGAATTAGCAGATCAGTTTTAAACTTGCTAGTGACGAATAATGTGGGCTTCGGATACATAGGGGCAATTTAAGACCTACTGCTCCTCCACCCCCTTGGACTTATTCACAGTCTGGGAATCTGAAGAGAATGAGGTTAATGCTACCAGTTGGCTATATCTGTTACTCTGAATCTTAATAGATAGTAGCTCTAACGTATGAGATTATAACCTCGTTAGATTAATCAGTGGCTGATGGGGAGCATGTGTAAAAATTAGAGGCCCTGTGTACAAAATCTGCATAGGTGTCCCTAGGCCTGGCCAGGAATGGAAGCACAAGCATCTGGTGTGGAAGGGCAGGTCCCAGTTGACCTCTGGACCCCTGCATGCTCCCCACTCCCTGAGTCATAGTTCCTACCCGGAAGGAAATGGCAGTGAGCACAGCCCGATGCTGCGGGCCAGGGTGCAGTGCGGGCCTCTGGGTTGCCCAGTGGCCCCGCATGGAAGCCAATTGGACAGCGTGCTCTCTCCTGGCCAGCCTTGCAGACTGGTTCCTGTGCAAGCCCACAGGGAGCTGAGGTCCTGGGCGCTGCAGCGCGGCTCACCCGAAGAGGCTGTGGGTGCGTGGTAGGCTCCTCGTGGGTGCCCGGCACTGTAGTGTGGGGGCTTCCCTGGCATGTGAGCCCTGGTGTCCTGGCAGAGGGTAGTAGGGAGAGTGCGAGCAAGCTTGGCAGACACCCTGCACTCCCACTGCACCTCTGTCCCCATCACCCCTGTCCCTGGATAGCTGGCAAGAGGTTGCAGCACATTGCAGACAGCCATGTTCGGTGCCATCCCCTGGTGGTCAGTGCACATCATAGCAAGTTGTCAAATTCCAGGTTGAACGACTGCCTGAGGGGACAATTTGCATGTTAAGCTTTTATTATATAGGATCCTAGTTTGGCCAAGAATGTGTCATGCAAAGAAGTGAAGTGTGAGTAGCAGTCAGCTATAGATCCTGTGTCTCTGCATGCTCTTGTTGGGTATGCCAAGGCTACAGTTCTCTGACTGCTCTATCTGGGCTATTTCTCAGGGTTGTATTTGTGTCCACATGAGAAACCTTGAGGGATGAGGTGATGTCTCCCTCTGGAAAAAGAGCAGACTTGTTTCCACTTAATAGTGGTAAATCTTGGTGTACCTCTTCTGTAATGCAACCCACTGTGATGGGCCCTTTGCATCACTTCTGTGGGACTTGAGGGGAAGGGAAACAAATGACCTTGAAGCTCTGATTACTGCTTTTGCAATGAGTAATAAAGCCCTTTCTGAGTCTCGTGTCTTGCCAGCATCCATGAAACTGTCAGGCTGACTTTTTAAGCTATGTTGGACAGAAATGTCCAAACGGCCCATTTCCTGACATCCCCTCCCAATTATTTTGAAAAACCATTTCGGCATGTGTGTAAAATGACTTTTAAAAAGTAACATGCATGCTGCTGAGGTGAGCACTTGTGATTTCCTGCCCAGCCAGTATTTCTCAGTGGTTGAGTGTTGACTTAGGAACCAGGAGGTCATGACTGGTTGCCAGTCAGGACACATGCCTGGGTTGCTGACTCAGTTCCTAGTGGGGGGCGTACAGGAGGCAGCTGATCAATGATTTCCATCTCTGACATTTCTACTTCGCCCTCTCTGAAAAAAAAATTTTTTTTAAAAAATACGATTTATTTAAAGAGGAAACAACCAGTTATTAACTCAATTTATATAATTACTTAATATAATTCCAGTCATACCAATTTAATGGGTAATTCTTTACTGGATATAATGTGATAAGCAATGTAAGTGTGAAAGCTATGAAGGGTAGCTTCTTTTTACTAAGAACATGAAGTCAAAAGAATTACTGCAGGTGTCATTAGCTCTTAGGAATTTATTTGCAGTACTGTAATTGTGTTGTATGAAAATATAACCACAGTGGTGGAAACTGACAATACAAATAGACTAGTAAAATGTTGGTAAGGATATGGAGTAACTGGAACTGAAACATTAACAGTGAGGTATAAAATGGTATAACCACTTTGGACAATGGGCAGCTCTTTTTTTAACAGTATATTTTTAAATTGATTTTAGAGAGAAAGGAAGAGAGAAACATCAATGATGGCCCTAGCCAGGTGCTCAGTGGTTAGAGCATCAGCCCTTTGGGGTGGTGGGTTCAATTCCGGCCAAGGGCACATACCTGGATTGCTGGCTCGATCTCTCTGGCCCCAGTTGGGGCATCTGCAGGAGACAACAATCGATGTTGTCTCCTGCACATCTCTCTACAATCAATGGAAAATAGCCTCAGGTGAAGATTAACCAAAAAAAAAAGGAAAGAAACATCAATGATCAGCTACCTCCTACACATCCCCCCATTGGTGATCTAGCCTGCAACCTGGGCATGTGCCCTGACTGGGAATCAAACGATGACCTCTTGGTTCACAGGTTGACCCTCAAACATAGCCATGCCAGCGGGGCATGTTTGATTTTCTAGGTAATCTGTATATATAAAAGCCTAAGCAACCGAATGACCAAATGACTGGTTGACTGGTTGCTATGACATGCACTGACCACCAGGGGGCAGATGCTCAACGCAGGAGCTGCCCCCTGGTGGTCAGTGAGCTCCCACAGTGGGAGTGCTGCTCAGCTGACTGATGGGTGCCAGAGGCCGGGCTCATGGCTGGAAAGTGCAGCTGCAGCGGCATCAGCCTCTCCCGCCTCCGCAGCAGTGCTACTGAGCGGTGGTGGTGTCAGGTGCAGCGGGGCCAGGATGAGCAGGAGCAGTGTGGCGCCCGGCCTGGGCTTGGGCTCCCCCGCAGATGCCTGCTGCTTCGTGTATACTACATCCCTCGGGGGATGTCGGACTGCCTGTTTCAGCCTGATCCCCACAGGGCTGAAACCCGCAGTCCAACATCCCCCGAGGGGTCCCAGATTGTGAGAGGGCTCAGGCCAGGCTGAGGGACCCCACTGGTGCACGAATCTGTGCACCGGGCCTCTAGTGTAAATATAAACTGTCTACATAGAACTGAGAAGCTAAGCAGGAATGTTCTTGAATGAAATTCAAGGCATTAATTTATTCATTGTAACTTGTTCTAGTCCTATATCTAAGAAGTTAAAGTTGTACAAGCCAATAAAACAGATCAACTATACTTGTTTAACTGCTAAAGAGAAATGTACCACTTCAGCACAACAAATGGATAAAGTACTGAATTGGTAAATCAGTGGAGCTAGGATTTGCTTTAGGTTCTGCCATTACCTGTATGGCCTTAGGCAAATCATTTAACCTCTACAGGTCTAGCTCTGGTCTGCAGGCTGTCCTCTGTGATGTGTAACAGGATGAACTTGCCATTAGGTGAGAGGCCCCTAGATGGTGCTGTTGTTCTGAGATAGGCTTTGTATTTTTCCCCTCTATAATTACAGTGAAGTAAAAAGGCATAGGTTAGGAAATGATTTCCTATTCTGGAAAAATTCACTGTTAAGAGTTCATTCAATGGCATTCAAAATGGCAGTGAATTATAAGACATATGCATGGCCCATATGCATCTGACATTAATTAAAAGGAATAAATCATTAACGACTATACCAAATATTTCATTATACTATGCCCATATAGCCATCAGTATTTTTTTACGTATATTTACCTAAACCTAAGATAGTGAATAAAAATGAAGTAATTATTAATATTGATGTATAAAAACCCTATATAAAAAGAAAAATTTAAAAAATACTAGTTCTAATAATGATGATGAATGCACTGATACTTGGAATGGTTCAGATTGTACTCAAAACCTGTGATTTCCATGAACACAATGAAAGATTATATTACCCCTCCAGCTATATAAGCAAGGGCATCTTTTAATGAAATCTGTCTTTTTGTGTTTACCATTAAAGTATAAATGGTAATCAAAGGGTAAGAAGAATATGTTAAATGAGTTCTCTAGTTTTAATAAAAACTTTTAAAAAAGGATTTGGAGATTGTACTTGGAGGGGGATTGGATGAACAATATCAAGTTTTTCACTTAAAATTCCCAAAAGGAAAAATAACACATTCCTATTTTTCCCCTATGAAATTCACAAATTATAAAATTATGCTGAATCAATATACAGAATAAGAAAGTATCTATGAAAACCTGTACCAAGCTACATTTTGTCTTGTCACTTGGGTGAATAATAAATGACAAGCAAAAACTGTAACATGCCAAAGTGAAATGACATAAAAACTGCAAATTTTTGTTTCAATAAAGATTTTTGTCAACAAATTAAGGAGGAAAGATATTAGATCTCAGTGCATCCAAGATGGTATTGCTATATATGTTCCCCATCCATCTAAACAATCAACCTTTATTGATATTATATTGAGCAAAGGGCTGGAGTCATAAAGAGAAGATACCATTTCCATTCTCAAAAAATAGTCTGAGAAAAGGACTTTGAAAAGTTAAGTTTATTATAATGTCAAGTAGATTTACAACTATTGCACTTATCATTCTGCTGACTGCCAAAATTTAAGAGGATATTTTTCTCCAATAAAGCTAAGTTTCCATGATTTTTAATGTAAGATGTTAAAATTACACAGGCAAATATGTATACCTCATGTCCTTTTCCAGATACACACCCTACTTCTTATTATACAGCTGGCTGCAAACAGCAATTTAATTGGGATACTGCTTTAAGTCCCATTTCTTTTGAAATTACTTGAGTAAAATTTGACACGAGTTTTCTTTATATTGTCTTCTTTAAAACATGTAGAAGGAATAGCCCCCATATCAATTATAACCACATAACTGGCAGATGACTTAAAGACGAAGTAAATAACTCTTCCCTTAGAGAACACCATCTCATGTTTGACCATTAGCTGCCTAACTTTTTGGACAATAGGAAATAATAATAAAAGCTAAAAAGTGGCCCTGTATTTGAAATTCTTAAAAATCGAAGAGAGTCATGAACATTGTTGGGAAAGTGTTTCACATTTTCAATGAAATTCTATTCCATTGATCTGTTTGGAAGATTGTCTTTAACCTATTTGGCTTTAGCCCATAAACTGTAATTGATTCAGTCGAATAAATAACTGCTTTTATCTTAAGCTTGACATGCATAACAGTGGATATAGGAAGAAAGTGTGTGTTTTTTTAAATTTTTATTTTTTATTTACTCTAATAATTGTGAAGGGATGAGCTGGGGAAAAAACAAAAACAAAAAAGTATCAGCTTTCAGTCTTCTTAAATTATTTTTCATTTGATTATATTGGGAAGAAATGAGCTGTGGGGCTTGGCATTGTTTTTCATCTTAACAGTTACTCTGTATTTGAGATAATGTGATTCATAATGTATCACTATAACAAGACACAGCTTTTATATATTACTGGGGTAACACAAAGAAAATGAATTTTTCTTTGGGTACCAGTAATTGTCAAAAGAATGATTGCAGATTCAGAAAATGTGCTTTATAACAACCCTGTATAAAGTATAAATGGAGGAAAGAAGTAAGTACAGCAATATGTGGAAGGGTTAGTCATATTAGCAAGGCATCTCAGGATGGTTTTGGTTCATTTAACTAAGATGCTTCAAATTTAACCCCCTTCAAATTCTTGGACAAAGGGGAAATACTTATTAATACCAGAAGCATTTGGTGAGCATGAGCCAATTCACCACGTTCTTACACACGCTCCAACTAGTTAATAAACTACCCCCTGCTGAAGCAAGGATTTGCCCTGATAATAAGGAAAATGCGCTCAAGCTGTTAGAATTTGAATATCACAAATGAAATTTAGACTACCAACCACATCTTGATGGTTACAGCATGTAGAATATTGAATGTCCTCTTTTTAAACTAAAGTAAAAAAAAGAAGCATGTTTAACTGACTTTTGCTGATGGAAATAGACGCTGAAGCACAGCTTTTGCGTGTAGGGCTCCTGTGCTGCCATGTCACCAGGCACTTTCCCTGGGGGAAGTGTTTAACTGTCTTGCTCATCCTGCTATGTTTTCCTTGGTAGAACACTTGCTCATTGGTTTTCATGTGTACGTTTCTACTGTGATGAAATCCAGACATTTTTTTGCTTTCAGAAAATTCTAGTGTACCATTACAGCATAGATATTTCAGTTTAAAAAATAGTGCAAAAAACCATATCTGATAGTCGAAGTGATAATTCTTGTGCCAAGGGACACAGTCAAGCTTCACCTTTAGCCAACTTGTAAAACCTGAACATAGTTTTTGGGAAATATTCCAGATTTTCCCATTAGTTCTCCACTCATCCAGTCATCGTCTACAGATTCCAACTCTGTAATTGTATCTCCAGCCTGTAAGAAGACAGGAATTGGAAATAATTATTAGTTCCTGTTGAGTACAAGCATGCTAGGCAGTATCTGGAGAGGCATGTATTCTCTGACTTGCCGACAGGATTAAATGATATACCACAAAGATAATCTATAGCTAATGATGCCATTCCTTTGCCATTGTCACCCTTGTTGCCCTTTTCTTTTTCTGCTGTATTTTGTGCCCCCTAAATTCACTCCTAATTTAAATTCTTCTTTAATAAATAACAATATCAGCTATCATATATAGGTATTTGTGTGTGTGTATATAATTCACTAACAATATTATATATACACATACATATGTATATGCGCGCGCGCGCACACACACTCACACACACACACACACACACACACACCCCTCACTCCCCATCTAACAATTATTTATTCAGCACCCACAATGTTTCAGACACTGTTATTCTAGAGTGGGGAGACAAATAAATAAGCCGGCAGAGAAAGAAAGTGTGGGGTTGTTTGCTACCTCATTAGGGCAGCCAGGGAAGGCCCCATTGAAGGTGACATGTAAGCAAAGACTTGGAGATGAGTGAGCCATGTGCTTACTCTGTATGTCTTGTCCTATTTTATAGGAATTAATTCATATATACAACGGAGCAGTCCTAGACAGATATTTATATAGATTTCCTTAATTTAAAGAAAAGGAAATTTAAACTCAGATTAAGTAATTTGCTCAGTGTCCCATGTCCAGTTAGTTAGTGGTAGGGACATGACTCAAATCTAGTGTGATTTCAGGGCCCTTATTGCTAACCATCAGGCAACATGGCCACCACATTTTACAGTGGACTCTTCACTTGGAAAGGCTTTTACTGTAATTGTCTTTTTTCCACATCCTGAGCATTTTTTACTGTACATTTACTCTTCCACACAATGGTATTCTCCGCCATGTGGTTTATTCCATCCTCCCTGGCCTCAATAGCAAATTTGCATTCTTTCCTATCTTAAAGAGCATCACTGACCCAGAACACTGATTTATTCTCATCAGCACAGTCAAAGGGACTATGTATCTTATTCATGTGTAAATTATAACTCCTCAACAGATGACATAATTTTTGAAATTATCTCCTGGAACTATTTTGCTCTTTATTTTTTCTAACCATGTCTTAGAATCTGGGTTTAAGATTCTATAATGGTCCAAAATGACCCTGGCCACTTGGAAGATTCTCAGGCTAAAGGGATTTATTTGTAGCCCTAGTACAAAGCCCTCTGGAAAAATGGTTTGATTTAAGGCCTTTCTTTATGGAAAATGGAAAGGAAAAATTCTGACTATCAAATGTCATTAATTTACTTTACTCTGCTAAAATCTGTAAAACTTCTGGCTACTCAAAGTTTCTATTATAAAAAGTTCCTTCTGGTTCCTAAATTATAACATAATGGCTGATTAAAACGATTTTTCTTAGCTCTGTTCCATATATACACAGTATGTCAATTTTCTGAGGGCTAGCACACTTTTAAAAAAGCTTTATCTACACATATTTTGTGGATATTTATTAAAATATTAATGGTCAATACTGAAGGCAGTGCAGAATCCTTTAACTCAGTGGTCGGCAAACTGCGGCTTGCGAGCCACATGCGGCTCTTTGGCCCCTTGAGTGTGGCTCTTCCACAGAATACCACGGCCTGGGCGAGTCTATTTCGAAGAAGTGGCGTTAGAAGAAGTTTAAGTTTAAAAAATTTGGCTCTCAAAAGGAATTTCAATCGTGGTACTGTTGATATTTGGCTCTGTTGACTAACGAGTTTGCCGACCACTGCCTTAACTCAAACCTCTAGAACTATCTTGCTTAGATTGTAAAACAATGACCACCTATTTTCTTTCTTTTTTGTTTGTTTGTTCAACCTCATCCAATGATATTTTTCTACTAATTTCTAGAGAGAGTGGAAGGGAGGGAGGGAAGGAGAGAGAGAGAGAGAGAGAGAGAGAGAGAGAGAGAGAGAAACATTGATGTGAAAGAGACTCATGGATTGGGTGCCTCCCACAGGCGCCCTGACCAGAGCTCGGGACAACCTTGCAACCCAGATATGCACCCTTGACTGGAATTGAACCCATGCCCTTTGTTATGTGGGCTGACACTCTAACCACTGGGAAACACTGGCCAGAGTGACCACCTATTTGCTGAAAGATACTGTGAATTGTTATTGATATGCCATAATTTAAATGAATGCCAAAATAACATCCAAAAATTTTGAATCTACATTGTTTACTTGAAGTAACATTCTATGTACAGACAAAAGGAATGAATTTTGAGCTACTGGGGCAACAGAACTTAGCTTCCAAACTTTTGGATTTTAAGAACGAAGAAATTTTAGGAATAAATAAGTAAATAAGTAGATAGATAAATATAGGGTTACCGAATCATAATTTTGCATAAGAAATATCTATCATTTACTAACAATATTTATCATAGAAATGACATTTTAATATGAAAGAGATAAAAGAAATTCTCAGAAGGAATACCTTATTACAAAATAGGAAAGTTAACATCCTTATAACTGACATATCTCAGCATACCCCTTTCACCCCGTCTCCCCAAAAGCCTGCATATACCCAGTATCACCACTTTTCCTCATTTTGTTATAGACAGGTGAAAATCTTGTTTGGGCACCCATTGTTTTAAAACACATCTTGTCCAATCACTCCTTGTTGCTTTCATTCTTTCTGTGGCATCTTAGCTCTCTAAACATCTCCCATGATGGAAAATTGGCCGCTGCCTGACACAGGCTCTTCTGAGAGCAATGACTACTAACCTTACCCTTCTTCCTCTGGCACAGTCCCAAAGTATTACCAAGGTGGCTTTCCTCTGATGATGGTCCAACTATGGACTGGGGAAACAGGATCATGAAAATATTTTGTTTTTACTTAAAAAGAAAAGAGGCACTTCTTTGATGAAGTAAGATTAAATTGTAATTTTCTAAAAAAACAAAACAAAAACAAAACAAAACAACCCTTGGCAAAGTAGCTTAACTTTTTGGGATCATTTCCTGGCCTGTGTCTTTCTGGACAAGACTCACTCAGTGTCTTATGAGGCCCTGGTGCAGTGGCCAATTGCAACAGGTACCTGATGTCCCCATTGGTTTGATAGATATGACAATAGCAGGCAACAATGGCCATGTAGAGAATCATCCTTTACCAGGGCTACCAATGAAAACTCCAATATTACTAAAATCTAATGTTACAAGGCCTATGAATAAGGAATTTGTTTGGTGATGTGGGGCTATCAAGCCAATTCAGTTTTATTTGAGTACCTAAATACCTTGCTAATATTTGCCTAACCTTGTTCTTTAGATGTAGGGCATGAGATGTTCATTCTTGGCAAATGGTCAATATGCCACCCAGATGTTCCACCCTTCAATGGAAGATATTTCAAATTTATAGTTGCTTAATACAGGAACTAAAAATGCATGTTCTGACCTTGAAGGAAAGCTCATCTTCATTGTCCCCATGGAAATCATACAAGGCTTTGGCCTTCCTCCCCTTCAGTGCTAAAGGAGACATACTTTTCATGTCAGCTGTGGAAACATCAAAATAAGAACATACTAAAACACAAATCCAACATTTTAAGAAACCTCCTTGTTATCCTTAGGATAAAATATTTTCAATTAATCTTGAATTTATTTAACTTGCAAAAAGGTTGAAGGATGTTCTCTTAGCAGGAAAAAATTATAGAAATATATTTTTATGTTTCTAAAAAAAGGATAGAAAATTGGCCATTATCAAGTGATGGCATTTTTATCTTATTTCCCCTATAACTCGAACAAAGTATGAAGTACCAGGTGTACTGGTTAATAATGCGGATTTTGTAATCAAAGAAAACACGATAATTTCAAGAGAAACATCAAAAGTACTTTATTCAAAGTAACGTCCATTGCTAGCTACACATTTCCCCCATCTTTCAGGTAATTTGTGGATACCGTCCCAATAGAGCTTTTCGTGTTTTGAGGCAAATCATTCAGAGACCCAATTTCCACTTCTTCGTACATTTTGAAGTGCTGCTCAGAAAGTGTGTGTGCCATAGATCAGAACAAGTGGTAATCTGAAGGAGCAAGGTCTGGTGACTACAGCGGGTGGGTTAATACTTCCCAGGCAAGATCTTTTAACATGTCTTTAACTGGTTTTGAAGTGTGTGATGGTGCGTCATCATGAAGGAAAATTACTTTGCCATGTCTTCTGGCACTTCCTGGTCATTTCACGATCAAAGCATGGTTCAAATTGATTATTTGTTGTTGGTAGCAATCAGTATTAACGGTTTCACCTGGTTTTATAAGCTCATAATACACCACACCTTCCTGATCCCACCAAACACAGAGCAGTGTCTTCTTTCCAAAGCAATTTGGCCTTGCAGTCGGTGTTGATGGTTGACCTGGATCAACCCATGATTTTGTGCATTTGGGATTCTCAAAATAAATCCACTTTTCATCACCAGTCACATTTCGGTGCAAAAAAGACTTTTTTCATGCCGTTGAAGCAACATTTTACTGATGACTTTTCGGTTTTCCATTTGTCTTTCATTCAGTTGATGTGGCACCCATTTTCCTTCCTTTGAAATATTTCCCATTGCTTGTAAAGGATTGGAAATTGTTTGCTGAGCAAAGTTTAATCTTTCTGCAAGTTGTTTTTGAGTTTGACACGCATCTTCATCCAATAATGCTTGTAATTGTTGGTCTTCAAACTTTTTCAGTTGACCTAGATGTTCTTTGTCTTTCACATCGAAATCATCACTTTTAAAGCATTTAAACCAGTGTTCACAAGTATCTTGAGATGGAGCATGTTCAACATAAGCTTCCCAAAGTATACAGTAACTTTCAGCAGCACTTTTCTTCAAAATAATGAATTAAAATTTCCCACAAATGCTCTTTTTTTGTCAAGAAATTCGATATTTTTAACACCTTCAGCAAATTTGACATATGAAGTTTTGAAGCTTACTGTCAATAACAACAAAATAGCATACATATCAAGTCACATATATATCAACATATGTATAACTCCATCTATTGAAAAAAATCCACATTATTAACCGGTACACCTGGTATGAAGAAGAGCTTACAAAACTTTATGAATTAACTGTTTAAAATGAAGGCAAACAACTTAAACTGACTTGGCCAAAAGGAAAAGAAATATGTATTGTTTAAAGGTC
Source organism: Corynorhinus townsendii (assembly GCA_026230045.1). NCBI lineage: Eukaryota > Metazoa > Chordata > Mammalia > Chiroptera > Vespertilionidae > Corynorhinus > Corynorhinus townsendii. The sequence goes on along the minus strand of JAPDVU010000006.1, from coordinate 114,460,733 downwards.
TTGGGCTCCCCTTAGAGAGAAGAGCCACTTCCCAGAGTTGATGTACCTGGGCAGGGCCGCACAAAGACTGCTGGGAAGATCCCCTCCCTGTCTCGCAGTCTGCCCTTGTACCAGTCGGAGTCCAGCCGCTGGAGGATCAGGATCCGTTCTCCCCTCCTGAAGGGTAAGTCATCACTGGTCTCCGCAGTAAAACTGTGAAGTGCTTCACACCATTCTCCAGAAAGACTGTCATCCTGTTACAAAACAGAGGTTTGATAGGAAATAGAAGATTTTATTTGAAACTAGAGGCCTGGTGCACGGATTTGTGCATGAGGGGGAGGGGACCCTCAGCTTGGCCTGCGCCCTCTCACAATCCAGGACCCTACTGGGGGATGTCCAACTGCTGGTTTAGGCCGGATCCCCGCATTGAGCGCCTGCCCCCTGATGGTCAGTGGGCATCATAGCAACTGGTCAACCAATCATTCCGGTTGTTCAGTCTTAACAGTCACTTAGTCGCTTTTATATATCTAGATTTATTCCACAGAGTTTAAAAAATGGTGAGGAAAAAGCTAAGGGGTCATAAGATTTCAAAGCTTGAAACTTTCTTTAAATCACCCAACACTTTATGTTGCTATCTAGTTTCAGAAATAAAAATTTCCAATAAGCTTTTATCTTTGAAATATAATTCTATATGACAGATGTGATAAATTTGTGGCTTTCCTGCTTTTAAAGGATATATAATACTTAAGCAAAAACTTTTTTCTAATTATGATCTATGACATTAGTTATATCTTAAAAATTAGGTAAAAGCATACAGTATTCATGTATAGTATTTATGACACTATGAAAGAATTCTGGAAGGCATATAATTTCCAGTGAAACTCTTCTAAATTATGGAGGATCAGAATGAATAGACTGTTAGTTTCTAGGTCTTTACTTGATTCAGAAGCTATCAGATTCCATGGCACAGGACTTCATTAATTCACTATTAATTTCATGAGGCGTAGTTAGCCCGAAGGCTGGCAGAATAACCACCCAAATATGGTGGGATAGTATGGTGGAATGTACCAGCAAGAATGCTTTTACCCCAAATACAGTAGAGGAAGGTTCTGCTCTGTGAAGAGGCATCTCTGCCAAGTTAGGATGGAAGTCCTACGTTCAAGAATCAACCAACTGAGCTACCCCTACCCGGCTAGGGCTAGTATGTAAAAATTTTACTCATTTTTTTCTCTCTCCCATTAAAAATAATACAAATGCTCCTCAATATTTGGAAAGTTCAGAAATGTACAAAGAAGCAGGGGAAAAAACTTACCAACCCATAATCTTACCTCTTAGAGGCAAATGAATGTTAATAAATATATTTCCTTGTAGTCTTTGTATGCTATATATTCAGTTCCCTAGAACATTTTCTTCCCATTACGTTTATTTTATAAATCTAGTTTTTTATGGTCTCAAAACATTCTACCATTAATGATCATATTTAGGTTGGTTTTATTTTTTTCCCTATGATAATAAAACTACTATGACTTTTTTACCCTATTTGGAGGGTAAAAAAATTTAAAAAAATCATTTGTACTTTTAAAAAAATTTTATTTATTTTGGAGAGAGAGAGAGAGAGAAACATCAATGATGAGAGCGAATCATTGATCGGCTGCCTCTTCCATGCCCCCCACTGGGGATGCAGCTCGCAACCTGCGGCACATGCCCTGACTAGGAATCGAACTGGTGACCTCCTGGTTCACAGGTCAATGCTCAACCCACTGAGCCATACCAAGTGGGCAGTACTTTCTTGTTTTTAATACTCAAATAATTACTTGTTTAGTGTTGAATTGTATTGAATATTTGTTAACTAGATAAGTTAAATGGTATTTTATCGTTGCTTTATAAGGCATTTTGATTATTTTTAAATTTAATTTTTTATTATCTTTTTCTTTATTGATTAAGGTATTACATATGTGTCCTTATCCTCCATTGTCACCCCAACCCCCCACTCATGCTGTCACCCCCCTGTTGTCTGTGTCTATTGGTTAGGCTTATATGCATGCATACAAGTCCTTTGGTTGATCTGGCATTTTGATTAATAGTAAGGTTAAATATTTTTTATTATCAGCCACTTATACTATCTCTTTATCTCTTCTATTTTCCAATCATGTCTTTCCCCCTGTTTTCTATCAGGGTTTGCATTTATTCTAATCCATTTGTATGAGCTCTATATGCAATAAAGATGTTATCCATCTAAATATAGAGGTGGCCCTGACTGGTTTGGCTCAGTGGATAGAGCGTCGGCCTGCAGACTCAAGGGTTCCAGGTTCGATTCCGGTCAAGGGTATGTACCTTGGTTGCAGGCACATCCCCAGTAGGGGGTGTGCAGGAGGCAGCTGATCGATGTTTCTCTCTCATCGATGTTTCCAACACTCTATCCCTCTCCCTTCCTCTCTGTAAAAAAATCAATAAAAATATATTAAAAAAAAATAAATATAGAGGTGGGCAAAGGTGGGTTTACAGTTATAATACAAATAATATAATAATTAATAAATAATGATACAAGAATTTTGTGTTTTGTGTACTCACAATATAAATCTACTTTTGCCCACCCCTGTATTTATTTCAAACATTTACTATATGAATTGAAAAAATGCTTTCATTTTTCTCACCTGATAATTACGATTTTAATATCCTTCCCAGAGTTGAAACCTGGCTTTCATTACAGTTATCTGTCCAAGCAGCCTACCTGAGAATTTGCTTCAGAATCTTCTTTTTTGGTCTTCAGTGGTACCTTTGTGCCTATGTTAAAAAAAAAGTCAAAACTTCAGATGTAAAGACCATATAGTATTGGAGAAAAACCGTATGGGAGAGTGAAAAGTCTAGGATTGCAGACCAGTCTCTTCGTAATTCTGACCAGACACTGTCCTCTCTGGGCTTTTTCCCTTTTTCGTACAGTGAAGGAAGATGCCATCAGTTATATGCCCTAGCCCATTTCTGTTTAAAGGTCTATGATTATTCATATGCCATTTCTGATATGAAGCTATTGCTATTTACCTAAAATACCAATACCAGCTCTCTGATTACTTCAATAAGAGCTATCCCACACAAATGACCATTTTAAAATCATTTCTCATTCTACCTTAAAAAATATGGATTATTATGCAGCTCAAGTGCTATCCTATTATTTAGTTTATTTCAATTAAGACAGAATATAATACAAAATGATATTCTCTATACTCACCGAAAACATTTGTACCAGAGGTGGGATGATCCTTAACGAGTTCCACAAGGTTAAGGGGGAAAATCCTAGTTCTGCCTTGAGGTTCTCCTCCAGCCCATTCTTCATTCACATGCTCATTAAGAACAATACTTTCTCCCTCCAAGAAACTTAGCACATCCTTCTGGTCTCCAATATATTCAAACTGAGCACCACATCTTGGACCTCTGAACAAATATTACATTTGTGGGTTAAATTAGAGAGTACTACTTTTCAAAATGCTTTAAAACCTTCATTCAGTCTTTCAATAAATATTCTGTGTTTACTATGGAACATGGTATACTAGACATAATTTAAACTTTTCCATGAAAAACTTTTTCAGATATGAAACTGTTCACATAGAAAGTCTAGTCAGTGTCACAGAGACAGGCAGAAGTCCATAAGCTGGTGGTCAGTTTGCACTTCATGTCTCATGACCAGTCTCTACATCTTTGTATCCTTGGCTCATGTCTGAACCCTTTCAGTTATAAATGCACTGAGTTTAGGAGTGCTAACCCTAAGAATCTCAGGGCAAGACATCAAACTTCCATGATAGAATGCAATGGGCATCAGCTGGGCAGACTCAATGCTCAATAAATGTTGAATCAATCATGAGTTGTATACATAGATGAATGATCTTCAAAACTAGAAGGTTCGAATAAAGCAGGAACTCAGCATACTATCCTGTAATACTTAATCTTTTACCTAACACTGTTGGTTTAAAAATGATTTTTGTATCTCCTTTAAAAAGGCTTAATTTCCGAGAATTAGAACAATCCTTAAGTGATTGGCAATTCTGACTTTAAATAAGAGATAAAACTGTGTTACTAGAAGGCATGATTTAATACCAAACCTTCCATTTGAGGTGTTAAAAAGGAAGTTTCAATAGCAACAGGCTAAGGAGATGCAAATGCCTGAAGAGAAAAGGTTGGTACAGGCTCCAATCAGATTCTGATTTAAGTCAGGTCAATGGACCAAGGGTCTGTGAGAGCCTACTTCAGATCCAACCTGCTGACACATTAAATGCAGCTTAAAAATAGGAGGAAAATTTGAACCTGAATAGAATTCAACTATTGTGGCATCCAGAGTTTTCTTTTTTTTTTTTCTTAATTAAATCTTTATTGTTCAGATTATTACAGGTGTTCCACTTTTTTTCCCCCCATAGCTCCCCTCCACCTGATTCCCCACCCCACCCCATGCCCTTACCCCCCACCACTGTCTTCATCCATAGGAGTAAGATTTTTGTCCAATCTCTTCCCGCACCCCTCACACCTGCTTCCCCTGAGAATCGTCAGTCCACTCCCTTTCTATGTCCCTGATTCTATTATATTCACCAGTCCATTCTGTTCTTCAGATTTTTTATTCACTTGATTTTTAGATTCACTTGTTGGTAGGTATGTATTTGATGTCATTTTGTTGTTCATAATTTTTATCTTTACCTTTTTCTTCTTCTTCTTCTTCTTAAAGAATACCCTTCAGCATTTCATGTAATCCTGGTTTGGTGGCGATGAACTCCTTTAGCTTATTCTTGTCTGTGAAGCTCTTTATCTGACCTTCAACTCTGAATGATAGCTTTGCTGGGTAGAGTAATCTTGGTTGTAGGTTCTTGCTGTTCATCACTTTGAATATTTCTTGCCACTCCCTTCTGGCCTGCATAGTTTCTGCCGAGAAATCAGCTGACAGTCGTATGGGTACTCCCTTGTAGGTAATTAACTGTTTTTCTCTTGCTGCTTTTAATATTCTCTCTTTGTCTTTTGCCCTTGGCATTTTAATTATGATGTGTCTTGGTGTGGTCCTCTTTGGGTTCCTCTTGTATGGGGTTCTGTGCGCTTCCTGAACTTGTAAGTCTATTTCTTTCACCAGGTAGGGAAAGTTTTTTTCTGTCATTATTTCTTCTAATAGGTTTTCAGTATCTTGCTCTCTCCCTTCTTCTGGCACCCCAAAAATTCAGATGTTGTTTCGCTTAAAGTTGTCCCAGAGGCTCCTTACATTATCTTCATATTTTTGGATTCTTTTTTCTTTTTGTTTTTCTGGTTGGATGTTTTTTGTTTCCACATATTTCAGATCTTTGGTTTGATTCTTGGGGTATGTTGATCTACAGTTGAGTTTCTGTATATTCTTTATTTCAGACAGTGTATGCTTCATTTCTGACTGATCCTTTTCCATTTTTTTGGCATTCTCATTAAGGTCCTTGAAGGTCTCACTAAGCTCCTCAGAAGTGTCATCAAGTTTCTCGGCGGTTTTTAGAAGATTCTTGAGTAACCTTATAAATGTGATTCTGAACTCTATGTCATCCAGTAGTTTGCTTTCCTCCGTTTCTTTCATTCGTGACATGTTTCTTTGTTTCTGCATTTTGGCTGCTTCCCTGTGTTGATGGAGTGGCTTTGTGTGGTAGGTGACCTATAGGGGGCAGTAGCTCAGCCTCCCCAATCACCTGATGTGGATGCTCTTGGTACACCCCTTTGTGGGCTGAGTGCAAAGTCTTGGTGCAGTTAAGCCTTAATTGCTGTTGTTACGCTGGGAGGAATTGACCTCCAGGCCAATTAGCTGTGAGCACTCCCTGTGTCTATAATGGAAGATGTGCTGCGCTGGAGACACACTTATGTGGCAGGACTTGTTTCAGTGGGGCTTTGGTGCTCACTGAGTCTGCCTCTTGAATGTGTCACTTATGGATGTGAGGAGTTGAAATTTGGTGTCTCACACTGACCACTAGGTACACTGGCTTCTGGATCTCCAATGGGGTGCAGGTCAGCTACTGTCTGAGGCCACTCAGCAGGAGCTACAGTGAGAGCTGCAGTTTTCTCCTCTTTGCTTGGGGTTTGGAGGTTTTGGAGCTGTCTGACCCGGGCTGCAAGTTTTCTAGGTTAAGCTGCGATAGGGCAGGCCTTTCTTATGCTAATTGAGCTGCTTGGAGCTTGGGTGGGTTTGTAGGTTGTGTGGGGCGGGGTCTCAGGGCGTTACTAGGTTAGGGCGTGGCAAACAGCAATGGCTGCTAGTAAGCCGGCTCTGTGTCCCCGACCGCGTCTTGGCGTCCTGTGCCCCAGTGCCGTAAACAATTATTCCTGCGTGCAGCTCTGCAAGCAAGCCACTCTCACTGGCAGACAGTCCAGCTTCTCCCTGTAGGAGTTTGGGTCCCCCGCGTACCCCCAGAGACTGGATTTCAGAGTAATCGGGGGCTTGTCTCCGTTCAGGTTGAAAAAAGCAATGCACCCAGTCGCCCGCAGCCAGCCCGGATCACGCGCCTCCGTACCTCAGCTTTTCAGCGCTCGTGCACGTCTCAATGCTCTTTTCTCTTTCCTTCTAGTTGTAGAACTTCCACTCAGCCAGCTTTCCCGTGGTTCTGGGTGATAGACGTTTTGTCTTTTAGTTGCAGTTTAAATTGTTGTGGGAGGCTGTAGTTTAGGTGTTTACCTATGCTGCCATCTTGGATTCCTCTCCAGAGTTTTCTTACTTGTGGTAACCTTTGCATTTATTTTCTAAAGCCCTCAGGGAGCATCTATGTATGTCTGACCTATTCAAAGACAGGCTTACAGTCTTCAGCAAGTAGTGAAGTCTATTATTTTGCTCATTTAACTGGAACATAAAGTTGCACTATGGCAGTGTTTTAAATCATACAAAAAAGTTACAGTGATGCATAGAAAGATACATTAATTCATGAAAAGGTCTTCAGACATAAAGGAAGACCCTTCCAACTTAACTCTTCCTTTAGTTTCTTCTAGCTCCTCTTAAAAACAAAATAATACAAAATGTCTAGCTGTTTTTGTAGGGTTCATATTTCTATAAGGTTAAATACTTTCTATGACAAGAATTTTGAACCTTCTAAAAATGTGTTGGTAGATAAATACCAGATGGCCCAAATACATTACACCAGATGACAAACTGTCTCTGTTCAAGCCGTGGCCAGGCGGTGGGAAATAGCAAGGTGGACTCCTTGTGCTGTCTACATGTCCTGTATTGATATGAGGAGTTGCTTAGGTCATCTTGTACCAGCACGTTGAATTTTCATTAACATGTTAATCCACTATGGCTTTTAAACAAGTATAGTTTTCCTCATAAATCAAAAGACACACTGCAAATAAATAATCACATCTCTGAAGTGTTTAAGCTTGGTAATTATGGTATAACTAGAGGCCTGGTGCATGGGATTCATGCACTGGTGGGGGGCGTGGCCTGCAGGGAATGGCCCACTTTGGAGCGTCGCTCATCCTGGTCAGCGGAGCCCTCTGAGAGGCTTATCCCAGTCAGGTGAGTGACTGAGTGACGCTCCCACTGTGGGAGCACACTGACCACCAGGGGGCAGCTCCTGCATTGAGCGTCTGCCCCCTAGTGGTCAATGTGCATTATAGCGACTGGTCGTTCCACCATTTGGTTGATTTGCACGTTAGGCTTTTATTGGTCACCTTCTTTGTATTTTGTGCAAAAGAACACAAATAAAACTTACTTATTAACACAGTGAGATGAAACTGATTCTCTTTTTCCATTTCCTCCTTCTGGAACATCAATCTAGTAAAGACAAATCAAGGCAACCATTGTATTCTTTTCAGATTTTAATAAGATAATTTAAAGCTAGATAATTAGAAAATACATGATTGAAATTAACAAGTTTTGACAGGTGTTTAACTGATTAAGTGGCACCATAGGTGCCAAAAGTAAGAAATCCAGAATTTGGTCCTTGAATAGCCAACCAATCAATTTCTTATTTGCTGGAATAAGCACATTAATATCATTCTACCCCTGACTGAGTTTTCTCTATCCCATATCCCCTAAGTTGAAAACTTTAGATGAGTAGGACTTAAGATAGAGACTAGGCATCAGGCATTTGGCACCACTACCATGCCTATTCAAAGTGTTGGTAGAATTCTGCAATACTTTCTGACCCCAAAATAAAACCGTTTAATAAAATTTGTGGATTCTCTCCACTTTCATAACTCTGGAATATTTTTTTCCACTAATAGGGAAGGAATTAGAACCCAGTGAGCAACTACTAAGTGGCAAGCACTTTATATGACACCTCACTTACAAGGCTCAGTGAAGCTAGGTTGTAATAAAATTTTTGACCATAGTATATTCAGTCTTTGAGATCTATGTTAAATAAATCAGTGCCCTTCTTAATGAATTCTAAAAGCTCAAAATTTCAAAACAATTTTTTAAACTTTCAGGCTTAGAAATAATACTTAACCAATAATGTAGCAGATTCAGTGTAATTTATTTTAGTGACATAACTATGCTTTTTATTTTTATTTTTTTTATAACTATGCTTTTTAAAGTACTGTTACATTGGATAGGAGAAAAATGGGGAAGGGTGCTAAAACTAACATTGTTCTTAATATTAATTTAGTGAATGTGGTTGAATTTTTCCAAAGAATCAGGGCATATTTATACTGGACAATTTTTAAAGCCTACATTTTGTAATCCAAGAGACTCAAACTCATTTATATTAGAAAAACACAGGTTCTCTGTTATATTTGTGTTTTTTTAAGTCTCTGATGCAATGGAAAATCATTTGCGCCCTCCCCCCCTTTCATAGCTGTTAATGATCAACTATTTAAACTAGTTTTATTGATATTTTCCAGTATCAGTAAGTTATATCAGAGACTAAGTCATACATTCTCTTCTTTTAGTCACAAAGTGAAGTGGTCGTTTTTATATTTTACCCCCATGTTTCACAGTCACCTGGGCTTAGCACTTATAGGGCTCGACCATATAGGTTTGCTTTTACAAGTTAGACTGTGAAGGAGTATAAAATGCTGACAATTTAATATAATTCTTCCCAATCAGATTTGAAATTATGTGAAAAACCATTAATGGACCACTACCTACAATGAAAGTGCTTTAGTATTCCCAAGTCTATTTTTCTATATAATACAAATAAATGGAATGAAAAAATGAAAGAAACCAAAAACAAACTTCAAAGAAAAGGAAAAGTGGTGCTGTTAGCTCAGAGAACATTCCTTCAGAACAATCTTGTACCTTTTGAGTCTTGTTTACTAAATTTTTCAAATAATTAACATATATTCTTAAGTGCTTACCAATCCTCCAAGAATAGCTGATTCACCAGATGACCTATAATGCTTTTTCACCTTAGGATTTCAGATAGCATTTAGAAATTAAGCTCTAGAGCCTCATAATTTATTAACAATTAAGCATTATCTAGTTGAAAAAACTTTTATTTTTTGAATTTTCCAAATACCAAATGAAAAATGGAAGAGAGAGAACTAGAACCCAAGAATCTAAGCTTCCGATTACTTTTCCCAAACTGCACATTACATAGAACCCACTGAACATATGACCAATTAAAACAATCATGACCCACTTACAATTACTTTGACATGGTTGGCAGGAAATACCCCAGTCTGGTTTCTACATTTCCCTCTGTACCAATCTGTATCTATTTTTTCCAGAAGATAAACAATTTCTCCAGAAGTGAGATTCAAATCACCAACTTGCTCTATAAAATAAAATTATAATTATGTATGATAAATTATTCTGGTTGCATGCAGATTTGATTAAAGCAGAGCACAAAGTATACTAATTGAATTGACTTAAGATATATATTTTTAAATATTGCTGTTATGAGTTTCCTTTTTTAAGATAAAATTAAATACATTTATTATGCATTGACTGATGGGAAAAAGTTAAAAATACCCCCAAAAAATAAATATTGCGCTGGCCAATGATTCCTACTATGTCAATATAAACAATACATATTGAACTATGAAAGGGTTTTATAGATGTAAAATATTCTTATTGTTCTCAATCATGCTTAAAAATCATTGTAATCTCAAAATATTAACTAAGGGAATACTATAGCTCTTTATTCACACTAAAATAAAAACCTATCAAGTAGTAGATAATATAAACTTATAAATAAATCAGGAGTTTATCTGTAGTCTTGGATATAAAAGATATTTAAAAGTTGATTTAAAAATTATATTTTCATCTCATAAGTAATAGCTGAGCTATGTGTGTAGGTTTTACAATTCTTAGGAGAAAAGAACTTCATTTATTGAATTTGAAATAATTCCACTGTAATTATTAATTGGTACCCACTATTTTGAAAGAGTTAAAAAGTTTGCAACTGGTAGGTATTTTGCTGTTTGTTCACGTGTAGGGAAACACCCTCTCTTTCTCTCTCATGGGGAGTTTCAAAAGCAAGGGTATGCAGCTAAGCTTTCTGGAATGGTTGGGTACAACTGACCATTCCTGAAGATGGGTGATTGACAAGATGACCTCTCCAGTCTAGGATTCTGTTGTGCAGAGAATGAGAAGAGATTAACCCAAGGAGGATGCCTGCTCCTGGATTCTAAGGGCTCTACCACTTTTTTATGTCCTTACCTGCTGGAAAATCATGAAGAATGACAGCATGAGGAGCACTACTGTCAACAGGCTTCTGAGTGTGGCTTGGATCCTTAGGGGAAAACAGGGCTGTGAGTGAAGTATTCAGGATGGATGCTGGATTTACATTCACTCTGAGACCAAATTTTTCCCCCTCACTAGAGTCCTCTTGACATATGAGTACAAGATGCAAAACATACAGTTGAGCCAAATAAGAGAATCAATATCAAGTTTTAAAGGCATGTGTCCTTGCCCAGGGAGAAAAGAAAATAACCCTCAATTATAACATCCTCCAGCATCTTTTAACAATGAGAGTTAAAACAAAATGTAATTACTGAACTTTTATAATTTTTTTTTCAGTAGAACCTATTCTAACATGAAGTGGTTTTTTATTTCTTTACCTATCCGGAGTAGCTTTTCCCTAAAACTGTGAAGAGGACTAAATCTTAAGAACAAAGCCTTAAAAGTTGTATCTTCATTAAGATGGGAAAGAAGGAAGTTCTGCAATTTATATGCTTGCCCTTTAATGAAAAGAGCTAATGATTTCCACCAAAGTATAATTCACAAAAGTAAAATCTATTTCATTTAGTGCCACTTAACTGAATGCTTTCTCTAATTTAAAAGCCAACACTACCTCCTATGCTTGGCCTAGATTTTCTAGTTATTCTGAATGGCTTATTCAATACAATTCTAAGTAAGTTAGCAAAGAGAATTCAATATTCTCTAACCATCTAGCCAACTGCCATAGATTAGCTAGAGAAGAGGAGAAAGTTGAAGAGTGACCTTTTCTTATTAACAAGCAGTTGTTATTCTTAGTTTCTTTATATAAACTAACAGGCTAATAATCCCTCTCATCATCATCATCATCATCATCATCATCAAATTTGATTAAAGGATATTATTTGGAGTTACAATTTTAAAACTCTTCAACACTGGCAAACGTGCGAAATAAATGTAGGCACATTTTTTATGCCCTTTTTGTCTCTTCAACCCAACTCTTGCCCCCTCTGGGGTATCCCCATGCTTCTATTCCTCTGCCCCTTCCTGGCCATGATGTGCCCAGGTGACCAGACTGCACTGTGGATAATGACCCACCTTCTCCATTTCCACCCTGCAGCCCTTCTGCTCAGATCTTTTCTACACCTCACCTGCTCTTTCAACCAAAATGCAACAGTGGAGGCATGCTGCATTCTCTGAAGGTAGGTAAATTGAAATACCAATTTAGATCAAGACAGTAATGGCTAATAGAAGTTTATTATATGAGTTTACCAAAGTAACACTGACATTTTCTTAGGGGCCACTCAGCATTTTCCCTTAAACCAGTGAGAACCGCTAGCAGGGTCACCTAAGACCATCGGAAAACACAGATATTTACATTACGATTCATAACAGTAGCAAAATTACAGTTATGAAGTAGTAACGAAAATAATTTTATGGTTGGGGGTCACCACAACATGAGGAACTATATTAAAGGGTCGTGGCATTAGAAAGGTTGAGAACCACTGCCTTAAACAAATGAGCATCATGGGAATTTCAGGGATTACAGAAAGAAACTGTGACATATTTTAAGTCTGGAGGGGCTTTAAAAAAATAATTATTTATGCCCTGGCCAGTGTGGCTCAGTTGGTTAGGCATCATCCCATGCACTGGAAGGTTGCTGGTATGATTCCTGGTCAGGACATGTGCCCAGGTTTTGGGTTCAATAACCTGTGGGGACGTGTGGGAGGCAGCCAATCCATGTTTTGCTCTCGCATCGATGTTTCTCTCTCTCCCTTTCCCTTCCTTTCATTCTAAAAATCAATTTAAAAATCTTAAAAAATAAAAATAATTATCTACATAATTTATTATATGTGCATATATATGTTTTTCATCCCCCCCCCCGCCCCGATTTATGTTGTGGAAAAAAGGAATGACTACTCAATAAATTGTACTAGGCTAACATCCGGTCAAAATGGCAGTGTAGGTATATGCGGTAATTGCATCCTCCCATAACCACATCAAAACACAACTAAACTACGGAACAACCAACATTCAGAACCACCTGAAATCTAGCTGAACAGAAATCCTATAACTAATAATACAAAGAAGCCACCACACTGAGATTGGTAGGAGGGGTCTAGATGTGGAAGGGACTGAACCTACACCCACATGTAGCAGATAAAAATTGGGAGGGATATTGCCACTACAGAGGTCCTCCCTGAGGAGGGGCGTCCCAGCCCCACACCAGGCCCCTGAGCCCAGGGTTCCAGTGCCAGGGCACATATTAGAATCAACCAATGAGTCCTGGCCTGGTGGCTCAATTGGTTGAGTGTCATCCTGTGCTTTGGAAAGTTGTACGTTCGATTCCTGATCAGGACACATATCTAGGTTATGGGTTTGATCCTTGGTCAGGGCCTGTATGGGAGGCAACCACTTAATGTTTCTCTCTCATATCCATGTTTCTCTCTCTCTCCCCCTCCCCCTCCCCCTCCCCCTTTCCTCTCTAAAAATCAATAAAAACATATTTTTGAGGAGGAAACTGGTCTTGCCAGGTGTGTCAGGTCATAAAAACTGTGAACAATGCACTGCCCTGGGGGGGGGGGGGAGAGGTCGTTATCGTTGGCCCCAGGACAGATCATCGGATATGGCCTGGGGACCCCCAACACCTGAGGACCTTCCTGTAAGCCCACAAAAGGGGGTGGAACCATATCTGCAAGACAAAGTCCCCAGAAGTTTATAAAAAGTGAAGCCCTCTGCGTGTCTCTTCACTCTGATTTGGAAATTGTTCCTGGAGTCCACTGGTGTTAATAAACGGGGTTCCTCCCTTTCTCTAGGAAGCGTGCTTGGTATTTCTTTGGTCTTCTGCAACATTCTCAGGCGAGGATAAAAAAAAAAAGAATCACCAATAAATGCATAAGTAAGTGGAACAACAAATTGATGTCTCCCTTCCTCTCTAAAAAAATAAAATAAAATAAAACAAACATTTAAAAAAAAAAGTACAAATTGATAGTTACAAAATAGTCATGGGGATGTAACACATAGCATAGGGAATATAGTAAAAATTATTCTAATAACTATGTATGGTGTCAGATGGGTATGAGATTATTGGTCATAATGATCACTAAGTTAAATAATTACTGGGTTGGAAGTAATATAATATTTTATGTCAACTCTAACTGAAAAATAAACAATTATATAAAGTAAAAAATAAGTAAATAAATTGTGTTAGGCTAGATGGCTATCCATTTGGGAAATAAATGATATCAGAGACCTACCCCACACAAAACACAAACATGAATCTCCCAATGAACTAACAACCTCAACATAACCAGGCCTGGGAGAAAAGAAGAGAAGAGATCATGACTTGTGCCTCCCAGTTAGCTTCCCTCTCTGACTTCAGTGCATGGATAACACTAGGAATGTTGCTCATCCATCTGGTCTGGTAGGTGAAGGGCAAGATGAAAAGGTTAAATAAGGTTGGCCACTAGGGGTCAGTACAACTCAGACCACACCATTAGATAAATTTAATATAACTTAAAGCTCTTTTTAATATGATTCTGCTAATGCAAATGAATAATAAAAGCCTTCTTCACTCACAGTGCATATAAGGTGTTTGAGTTAAACACCTTATATGCCTTAATTAGCTCATTTAATTTTTAAAAACATTTTCAAGATATAATTCACATATAAAATTCACCCATTTAAAGTGCACATAGTTTTACTATATTCACAGAATTGTGCAACCAACACCACAACTGAAGTTTAAAACTTTTTTTATCACTCCCCCCAAAAGAAAAGAAACCTACCCATTGGCAGCCACTCTCCATTTACCGCCACTCCCCCCAGCCACTCAGTCCTGGGCAGCCACTAACCTACTTTCTGGATTTACCTATGCTGGACTTTTATATAAACGGAACACATAATATATGAATTCTAAAAACAACTCTGTGAGGAATTATCATACCTATTTCACACATTTAAAAAATGCAGTTTAGAGATAACTACTTAAGGTGGTGGGAAGGGAACTGAAACCCATCTCCCTGAAACTCTCCCTTAGAAGTATTTTCCCATGATCTGCAGATTCAACCTCAACTAACAGCATTAGATATTTTCTGTTTACTAAGATAGGGGAAGGTATAGCACATTTTCTGAGATCTTTACCTTAAAACTAGGCTTTCAAAAAGGTAAGATTTATTTTCTAAAAAATGTAATGGTAGCCATGAACCCAGAAACCTGAATGAGGTTTCATTTGAGCATCACTGTATGTAGTTGGCCATCAGAGGCCAACTCTGCAAGCCTACGGTACAAGATAAGTGAGGTCATGTTTAATGTGGAAAAAAATTTGGATTGTTAAAAAAGAATAAATTCTCATCATTTAGCCCCTCCCACCCTCCCTCCCTTTAAACAAACTTAAATCTTTATTGTTGAAAGCATTACATATATAGCTTCTATTTTTCATAAAGAAAAGCTTTCAGCCCAACTCCCATGGTTACCCCTCAGTGTGTTTTCAGAGAGGAAGGAAGGCTGCGACAGAGGGATAATGCTGGATCAAAACAAAGAGAAAATGATAGAACTTTCTCCATGTGAATTAAACCTAGAATTTTCAGTATCCCAGCTGCAGCTAGCTTAATATGTGTCTTTTCTGCTCTCCAATATACAAATTTTTAGTTTCTCAGCAAACTTCAAAACATAAACTGCCTTCTAAGAAGAAAGAATTGGACTAGATTATGAAAACTAGGATGAATGGGAAACCAAATACTTTACTTGGATTTAATGATTGGTGGATATTATTTTTCATGTTTGCTACATTAAATAACAGTTAAAATTTAACTGGGTAACTTAAGAAGCTCTTTTAAAAATATACCTCTAAACATAGTTCAGTGGCATTTTTCTTGCTAAACAAATGAACTTCGATGATCACTGTATTCTCCCAGGATCCACAAATTTGTTAGGCTTAAATTGTAATTTCAGGTTGTTGGACTACATTTCATTTCATTATTTTATGAGCTATAATCAGAGAAATGAGGTTTACACTAAGTTTAAATCTTACATGGGAAGTGCTTTTTTATGGCAGACTAAGCATTTATAGGGGCCCCTTTAAAATAATTATCCATTCTGCTAGGAAACTAATCTCTGGCACTTTAGTAAACATCTTTACATTATTTAAAAATAAATGGCTCTCACAGTTGAAAATTAATGAGTGAGTGCTCTGGTTGCTATAAGTCAGCACGATATGAAGAAGGCAAAACACATGGTAGTCACTGTGTATCAAGGTGATTAGTAAGGCAGTGGCAAGTCTCTTAGAAGTAATTTATTTTTCAAATGGAATAAAATGCTACTGTAATTTTCACTCTGGTTAAGAAAATGCTAATAAAACCTGAGGATGAGGTATAATTAATAGTTCTTTGAAATGTGCTGCCATGGGTGATATGAGGGCTGTACAATATTAATTCCTTTACGTTTGGTCTGCTTCTAAGATGTTCATCAAGTGGGGTGATAATCTTTCTCTGAGACAGGTGAACTCCACCGGTGTTTTCTCCCTTTTGGCATTCCAAGTAATTATTTTCTGCCTGCTTCATCAGCACAAGTATGTCCCCATGCTGTAAGGTACAATACCACTCTCTGAAGCAATTATTATTTAATAAAACATTATTACTCTTCCCACATTTTAATCTTTGGAGCCTAAAGCATTTAATAATGTGTAAAGCAGTAACAACAGAGGCTGGTGATTTTTTTTATATTTGTCAGTAAAGAAAGAGCTCTATTTTACCTTACAAGAGAGTTCTCCCAGGTTTTTCGAGACAATGTTTTCATTGGCAATCCCATGAGGCACAGACAGCTTAAATATAACCCAATAAAAGGATTATTCACAATCAAAAAACCCTCATCATAAATTGCTGGTCATTTGGGGATTTGGAAGGTGTGAAGTGCAACTTCTCCAGGAAAATCTTCACCCAACTTCCTCATGCTCCAGGTCTAATGGGGCCTGCCATTTCTCATGGAGACTGAGTCCTTGGGAGTGTGGAGTTGAGCCCATAGCTGAATGTGACCTAAAGTTGTCTTTAACAACTAGAACCAGGAAGTTCTATTCTATAGGACAAGGTCCACCAAGTCACCTGGTGCTTGAAGGATAAACACTCAGCACGAGCTCGCAGCCTATAAAGACCTGCCTTTGAGTAAGGGTTCTCAGTGGCTGTTGTCTTCTGAAGGCTGGTGGGGATGGGCAGCTCCTCTACAGGCTAATGACTCCTTCATTTGTCTTGAATCTCATCTTATAAGGCATCTCTGCTACAAAGCATCTACTTAAATCCAATTCATTGCCTGACTCTAGTCACTTCCTGGTTCACTTAGCTCTGTCTGATTTTAGAATGGTTTTTTTATCTGTACCCACCCCTGGCCAGGGGACTCTGTTCTCTGCCATGGTCAGTTTTGGCTGATGAGTACAGGTCAGAGGCCTTTACAATATAAAGGCATTCCCAGGGGATGGGATCACACAAGCTCATTTTCAACAAGGTAAGAGTCTGCTTGGGCCCCCCATCACTCAGGAGCAAAGATGCAGAGTGCGAGGGGTTAGGTACTGATGCTTCCTAGCATTTATGTCATAGTCCCAGGGCTCCCAATGTACCCAGTTAGCAACTTAATGGCAGGGTAGCCTTGGAAAAAATGAAGAATTTAAAAAATTATTTCATAATGAGACATACTCCTCTAATATATCATTATTTTAAATTGATTACTTTGATTCTTTGAATGCTTTATTGACATTACATGGCTATGCTAAGAACCGTAAGTACTATTTCCATAGTATGGCATGATGGTTAAGAGTATGGGCTCAGAGTCAGTTGATCTGTGCTCCAAAGCTGGCTCTGCCATTAACTGGCTTTGCTCCCTATTTTTTAAAAAATATTTTTTTTAGCCCTAGCTGGTTTGGCTCAGTGGATAGAGTGTTGGCCTATGGACTGAAGGGTCCTGGGTTCGATTCCAGTTAAGGGAACATGCCCAGGTTGCAGGCTCGATCCAAGGTGGGGGGTGTGCAGGAGGCAGCCAATCAATGATTCTCTCTCAGCATTGATGTTTTTCTCTCTGCCTCTCCCTTCCTCTCTGAAATCAATAAAAAATAATCTATATATATAAAAGCCTAAGTGACTGTCCAACCATCCAACCATCCAACTGGTAACTATGATGCGCAATGACCACCAGGGGGCAGATGCTCAATGCAGGAGCTGCCGAGCTGCAATGACTTGGCAGCTACGGCTCTCAGGTGACACACCCAGAACCAGAGAGGAGGGAGCCCGATTCCGGGGTGTGTCACCTGAGAAGCGTTCTCTCGCAACTGGGGACCCCTCGGGGGATGTTGGAGAGCCAGTTTTGGCCCAATCCCCACAGGCCAGGCTGAGGGACCCCATTGGTGCACAAATCCGTGCACTGGGCCTCTAGTAATAAATAAAATAAAATATATTTTTTATTGTTGATAGTATTACAGATATGTCCCATTTCCCCCCTTTACCCCTACAGTTACTTAATGGCTCTATGTACTATTTTATTCATCTGTATAATAGAGATAACAGTAGTATCTACCTCACAGGGTCACTATGTCTTTCTTATCTATTCAAGGAAAATTTTATAAAACCCTAAATGGCTTAAAGTGAAAATAATTTCTGGCTCAATGATGGGAATGTAGCACAATATAAAATTATTAGCTGCTGTTCTTGATAAAAGCTACTGTCTGCAATTGTTTAAAAAGTACAAACAGGCCCTGGACGAGTAGCTGAGTTGATTGAGCATTGTCCCAATAAGACAAGGCTTGATCTCTGGTCAGATCACATACAAGAAACAACCAATGAATGCATAAATAAGTGGAACAGCAGATCAATGTGTGCTTTTTTTCTCTCTCTTTAAAAATCTATCAGTAAACAAACAAACAAACAAACAAACAAAACCAGTCCTGATCTCCCTATTTTTTAAAACATTTTATTTATTTATTTTTTATTTTTTTATTTTTTTATTTCAGAGAGAGAGGAAAGGAGAGGGAAACATCAATCAGCTGCTTCCTGTACAACCCCTACTGGACAGGTGACCTTTTGGTGCATGGGAGGATGCACAACCAACTGAGCCACACTGGCCTGGGCTCCCTATTATTTTTAAATATACTTTTTATTATTGATAGTATTACAGATACCTCCCATTCCTCCTTCCTTTACCTCCACAGCTCCCTATTTTTATTTGTCTTAGATTTTATTAGGTTAATCAAACCAAAGTGGTGAGAGCACATCAACTCTGTTTTTAAGTATAGAAAATGAAGATAAAGGTTTAAGGTCATATGATGAGAAAAATATTCATAAAAGAACAAAACTATTACCTCAACTATTCCAATTATTAATGAAAGCTTCTAACTGGTAACAATTAAATGGCCCATGATACTTAGGTTTATAAAAGGGGAAAATTAGGGAAAAACCATTCACCTTGATAAGACCTTTCTTTCTATTTTATTTTAAATTTAAAATAAATTTTTAAATTTAAAAACTCTGTGGGCAAGGGATATAAACTATAAAATCTGTCAGATTGTGTAAAAACCCATCAATATAACCTACTTGTCAGGTTTTTTAGAGTTGCTGTTTGGTCAATTCTTGTCTGTACTGTCTCCTATTCCTATATTTCTCCTAATAAAACCCTGCTTTAAAGACGTAGGTTTTATTATGGACTACTTATCTAAAGAACTCTTAAGGTCAAGAATCAAGTCCACACTGTCTCATCATCTTCCTCTAAGGAATAATGGATCTTATATATTACTTTAGGACAAACCTCTTGACCACAAACATTTTTAAAAGCTAAATTTACCATGTATTTCCTGTAGAGAGGGTGTCCTGGTTTAGGGCGAGGGGGTAGCACCGGATCTTGACTTTTAAAAACTTGACTCTTGGTTTTTGTGAGTCTGGAAGCCACGTTATTTTGTTTTTTCTGAAGATCCATGTCAGAAGAAGACCGATTAAAAGGTAGTTTTTTATTTGATGTTCTGGTTGTAGAAAGTCTGGGGGGAGGTGGTCTTTCAGGGGCCCCCCTGGGAGGAGGCTGTCGAGCTGGTGTGACTTTTCCATTTATAGGTCTGAAAGGCAAGGTGGGACCTGTGAATCAGTGTTTGATCAACATTCAGGTTCTGTTTTGCCCTAACCCTAACACACACACACACATACAGCTTTCTGCTAGTACAATACAATTACCTAAACATGCAGGGTATGCTATTTCTGAGCAAATGGCTGCTGCATTAAACATTATATTATTAGAGGAAATGTCATGATGTTCCAGCTTCCTCTCATCCTGCAGTAGAGATTCATTAGTTCAAAACAAACAAGCATTTACTATCATGAGCTCTCTAATGCCCCATTTGCTCATAAACATACCACGACTGTTTCAGGAAACTAAGCACATTCTACCAAAGTCTGAGATGAAAAGCTTATAACAAGATATCAGGTGTATGTGATGTGGTCTAGTTCATGATTAGAAAAGGAACATCAAGCTACCCTAATATTCATCCATGTTACAGGAATTACTGTTCTAACTCTAGGTAGATTAACATAAAGAAAGTTGTTTTGAAAATGAGCTAGGACAACCATTACTTTGAAAACCTTTCCTTAATCCCTATGATAAAAGTAATTTCTAACATAGGAACATCTTCTGATAGTATGACAGCTTTTTGTTCCAACAGCCCTGGGACTCAGGCAGGCAGGCAGGTCACCACTGAGCCCACAAAGCCTGTCTCCCTTTGGAAATGTCAAAACCAGGCTGATTCCTCAGAACGGGGAGTGGGTGACAGTGTGAGAATGAGAGTGTGAGTGTATAGGTGTGCGAGTGTGTGTTCATTCCAGAAGTAGAGTTGTTCCAGGTGCAGAAGTCTTGTTTGTTGGAGGAAAAGTAATAGAGATCTGTTTGTGTTCTGTGAGTTTTGGGGATTGAGTTCAAAGAAGAAGCAAAGATTCATTCCTACAACCTGCTGTCAGAGCAGACTGTAGGCTAGTGGCCTGGGTGAATTCGTGAGTTTAATGTATCTGTAAAAGAATATCTAAGGCCAACAGCACTCAGTTTTATGACAGAAAGGAGAGTCCAGTCTCTGAGGCATTAGCTGCTCTCTTACTTTTTAAAAGCTTTCCCACACTGACCTTGGTGGAAGCCTGGGGGGTCCTTGCAGAGTGCTTCCCATTTGACCGGCCTGGTCGGATTCCTGCAAGTATCAAGGAATGTTTTTTAGTTAAGGTTTATCTGAAATAAGACCT
Organism: Corynorhinus townsendii; assembly: GCA_026230045.1. NCBI lineage: Eukaryota > Metazoa > Chordata > Mammalia > Chiroptera > Vespertilionidae > Corynorhinus > Corynorhinus townsendii. Next base: position 114,439,934 of record JAPDVU010000006.1, on the reverse strand, counting down.
TGTTAAGAGGAGTTGTGGACAACTTTTTGGCTGGATCTATAAGTGGAAATGTATCTGAGTTAGAGAAAGTAAAACAAGTTAGAGAGAAAGTAGAGAAAATTTTTAGTCTTAAGCAGTATTAACTCATCCCACATTCCCACCTAAATTGTCTACATCCTAATCCAAGTGAAGACATAGAGGAGGAGACCAGCGATCTGCTATTATGGATTATGACCCAACCAATTTCCCTGCATTGTTGAACACCCAGCAGATTCAAAGGCATCAAGGGATGATGCTTCAATCATGATGGGTTACACAGTAGCAATTTAAGCAGAAACTGTAGAAAATTAAAAACAAAAACAATGGCCTTTATTTATTCCATGATGACATGTAAGACATGTACCGCTCCTAAGTTTAACACATAATAAGTTGCGGGAAACCACCTATTGTCTTCACTAGCAGAGAGGTGTGGACAAGGATCCCAGAATGCTGGTGACCCTTGAGTTCTGGCAAAGCTCAGGGCTGTACACCCACTGTTTAGTCGAGACAATGGTAGCTGAAGCAACTTCCCTTACTGATAAGATAGTCTGCCTGTTACTGGAAACTGCCTGCCTAAGGGCTATAAGTGTATCCCAAATTGAATAAAAGGATGGTGAGGCCAGAGCCCAGGTGGAGTCCTTCCTTTTGAGCTGGGCTCCTGCCTGGTCCCCCAATATTTACAAATTATTGTTTCTTGTCTTGTCTCTTTCATTTGCATGTGGCCCCTCTTCCAGAGCCCAAACCCTGAACCACGTGGGACGTGGGACCTTCACAATAAGTGAAGTGGTGATTAGTTTGTTTTGCTTAGAACAGGCAGATCTCTCACCACTGGATGGTTTATACATTGTGCAGTGGGTTCTGAACTAGGAGGTGGCAGAACAATATGAGAAGTTTAAGGGATGGCCTGAAAGGAAGGCATGTGAAGAGAAACAGAAAAGGCCCAAGAAAACAGAAAGCTGGGACCATTAGAGCAAAGGGGTGGATGTGCTGAGAAGAGATTTAAAACAAATTTTAATCCTCACTCAAGGATATGTTTAGAGAGGGGGAGGGAAAGAGAGAGGAGAGAGAGAAAGGAGAGGGGGGGGGGGGGAGAGAGAGAGTGGAGGGAGGGGGAGAGAGAGAGAGAGAGAGGGGTGCCCCAACCGGGGATAAAACCCTCAACCTTTGGATATATAGAATGACTCTCTACCATGCCAGTTCTGAGAAGTTTTGTAGGAAAGAGTATAGGGGGTAATGTGAAAAACAAAAGACAGCTTGGAATGTTTTAGCTTAATAGCACATGAGAGAAACTGGAAGTGTGGAGCTCTATAGAAAGATTTCTGTAGGGAAAGGGCTTCAAACTGGATTATTTAAATAACTTTTATGGAGATGGTGTAGCCCAAGGATTGGGAAATGAGCATAATACATGGAAAACATTTTCATATCTTCTGTTGAATGAGAAATTAAAACTTCTGTTTTTGGAGGGAAAAGTCCTCACCAAATTCTTCTAATTCTAATTGAATCTCCTTTTTAACCTCTTCTACTTTCTAAGCACCTAACACTGACTTCCAGGAAATAATAATTTCTCCAGGACCTCATAAGGAGGGAAATGCCAGCCCTTTAATATTACACTGCCTTTTTTTAAAGGAGGTTTAACTATATCTTGGGAGATCATTGAAATAAGTCAGACTGTTTCACTCCTTTGCTTATATAAATGAGTTAAAACTCACTTCACTGGATTTTAATTCAGACTGAATATTTATAACTTTTCCTTAAGTACCAAATGAATAATTGCCAATAACTGTGATCATTGAAATATGTTTCAATGTTTTAAAACCCCATTTTTAAAAACAAATTAAGCTTGCCCTTAAAACTTAGTTTCGCTAATGAGTTCAGTTAATGTAGTGAAGAGAGTCACCAGCTCATAAACCCTGCAATATTCCGGACTATAATCCATGCCTTATAAATATGCTGCTGCTGCTATTTTCCCCTGACAAATACTGCTATGATAGTCGAAAAATTCATTTATTTCTTTGGCCATTTTAAAAATTAAAACAAAAAAGCAGATAAACACTCTAGCAGACAGGAAGAAACTTCTGTTGTTTTTTCTCAACATTATAGTTATTAGACAACTTCATTAAAAGCAACTTTTAAAAAGTATGGATGTATACATTTGACATAGAAGGTTATAGATGATGTACTGTAATAAATACATACCAGATAATCCTAATCTAGTACCAAATACTAGATGTAGTTTTCTTCAGATGGTGCCATTTTATAACCATCTTAAATATCTTTTTCATAATTTTCTACAACGAGCAAACTCTAAATCAGAGAAAAAGGCAGTCTCCTCAAATCCCCGATGAACATTAGGCACCTTTTGAAAGGCACTGCTGTATCTGACACACTGAGTATAGGGAAACTGTTCCTGCAGAAGCCACTGCCTTAGTATTTGCTTAAATTTAGGTTTATGCAGTCTTTGGGAGATTGCTGATTAGGGCTTTCCTTCTCTTCAATAATATTCCACGTCTAATGGGAGCTGCTCTGACCTCCCTGCATTCTGGCGTTTGATGTGATGTGTGTGGACAGGCATTTTAGTTCCTGGAGAAGTTGGTTTTTCTGCTGTATTAACCCTATAGGTGCCATCTTTTTTGTTTGCAGATGCTTCTTCTCTTCTTTCTCCAGGAACTGGTGCCCTCTTTGTCCTGAATTCGTGACCCACGTTCTGTGCTGCACCTGTGACTCCCGCCTGCCCCTGCTGGCAGCCTCCTGGGGGAGGCTTTGGGAGTCTTGGGATCCCATGGTGGGCAACGGGGCACACAGAACATCTGCCTCTGCGGACAGAGTGGCTCCAGTGGATCCTGATGCTCCTCACCGTGGAGCCCTTTGTTGTTTAAGTGAAGAAAGTGAGATTTGGCAACAATAGCCATTGTCCTGAGATGGAAAGTTCCTCAGCACTGAAGGCAGGAGAAACAGGAGAGGGTTTTATGCTGTGCCGTGTCAGAGGACAAAGTGGCAAAGACCAAGCCTGTCCTCATGGGTCATTACGCTGGAGAAAGTTTTTCCACAGATCCTCACCCACATCTGAAGTCTTTATGGCCTCTGGTCTAAAGACTTCAGTAATTGTAACTCTTAAACGAAAGGAATTTCTCATAGATTTGACTTTCTGACCCTAGAAATCTATTTGTGTGACTTTAGCCAAATCATTTAACTTGTGGTCTGTTTCTCATCTCTTCTTCCTTCAGACCCATTGTGTCTATTATGAGATGCATTTATCACAGTTCAACACAGAATGTTTTGACCCCCCCCACCCCCACCCCTACCTTATAAACAGTGCAGGACAGGATTTTCCTCATGTTGGTCATATGAGGTACAAAAAAAAGTGAATATAGTACTTCTCCAGATGGCGTAGTTTATTCTAACTTTCTTTTCTTGTTTTTCTAAAATGCAGCAGTTGCTTTGTGTACTGCATAACACCAAATGTAATACCTCGTGCTTTAATAGAGCTTTATGGCTTACAAAGCCCATAATTTAAATGAATGATATATATGCCTACTCATCATTCTCTCACTTTCTTTTATAATCCTTTAGAGAAGATGCTGTAACCTTCTCAGGTACTTCTTTGTGGAAATTTGGGACTTTCTTATTCAACAATAGTATGGTAGGGGCTCTATCATCCCCTTTTGGAGTTTTTTGACCAGTTTTAATAAAAATTTATTAAAATGCAAGTGATCACTTTGAAAATGCAAGTGATCACTAAATTTCAATTCAGCCTACAGGAAAATCTCATTAACTTGATCTTGGCTAATTCAATTTAATGTCTTCTTCCCAGATATTTCTCTTCTACTAGATGATTAGATAGTTTGCATGTAAAATAAGCATAGTTAATACACAATGCAAAACTATTATGAAATTTGAACTGAAAATTTGTTTCACAGACTTTAAAAATTGGTTTATTTTGAAACAAGATTATCTATCATATGGGCATTTCAAAAAGTATAAGAAAATTATATTAAGATTAAAGGAAAAAAATATGTTTAAAACTCTTTGCCCATAATTTGTTAAGAAGCACATGATAAAGCACTATTTTTTTTAATTTAAAAATAGTTTTCCCCTAAATTTCAGAGTAACAAATTTTTATGGTAATTATCTTAAAATTATGTCACTAATTTATATTTTAAATAAAAACTGATCATTGAAATAAATCTATTTCCACAAATAGTACAGGTTTTTAGAGATTTTTCATAGCTTCCTCATTGTTAGGGCAATTTAAAATTCATGGCTGATCAAAATATAGAACCAGAGTTATAGAAGCATGAACAGACTGTTGAACCTCAGAGGGAAGGCAGGGGAGGGTGGATGGGAAGAGATCAACCAATGAACTTGTATGCATATAAACATAACCCATGGACACAGACAATGGGGTGGTGAGGGTGGGGGTGAGGGGAAACATAAGCAGGCTGGAAGAGGTTAATGGGGGAAAAAGGAGGACCTATGTAATACTTTCAATCATAAAGATAAAAAATAAAGGGGGGGATGACTAGACAATGAAAGAAAGGAGGCCATTCATAATTAAAGAGTCATATTTTTCATGCCCCAGGGTATAGGACAAATTATTTTATGATGAAGTACAATGAATTGGCCTAATTCTTTTGTTCTATAGGGGTTTGTAAAATATAAAGCATCACATTAAAATAAGTACATGGGACTTAGAACCTGATTTGTAATAAGATATTTTTTTTAATCTGACCAGTAAAATTATTTGCACATATTTAAAATTAGCGCATCAGTTGGTCTTCAACCTACAACACTCTATAATGACCACTTACCAAGTCTCTAGTTCTTCCAGCATTACTGGGTTTTCCAGATACTGTACTGTAAGTATATCCAATAGGCTTTTCAATAGGGAGAGGAGGTGGGCTTTGTGGATCCTCATGTAAACCTGGAAAAATAGCAGTAATTCATCAATAATGTCTGGTCTTTGGGGATTCAAAAGAATGAAATGACTGCAGCTTGGCTCCTTAGGGAAATGGCTAAAAGATCCACACAAAGATGGAGAGCTAGCCAAGCAAGTGAGAAAGAACTCCCAGCAAACTTCAGAAAAGTGATGGGTTGGTAGACATTAGTTACGAAATATTTTATAGAGAGTAAAAATAATGCTAAATAATTATGACAGCAGGCAACATTTTTGAGAACTTTCTATGTGCCAGGCATTAAGTTAAGGCACTTTATTCATATACATTTCTCCAACCAACATCTATCTATGCGCTAGATCTGTGCACTCCACTAGCTAGCCAGTAGTTATACTAGTATGTGGTGATTTAAATGTAATTCTTATAATTAAATAAAATTAAAATTTTAGTTCCTCAGTTGCATTAGCCACATTTCAAGTACTCAATAGCCGCATACAGTTAGTGGCTACCATATTGTACAGCACAGATCTGGAATATTTCCATCTCTGAAGAAAGACCTATTGGACAGCACTACACTAAATAATATCCTACCCGTTTTTCAGATGAAGAATCTGGGAAGAAAATATATGAGTCACCCAAGGTTTTAATGCTAGTAATTGTCAGAAGCAGGGTTTTGAACTCAAAAGGCTATGCTCCTTGTAATAGGCATGCTGCTTCTTAACAGGTGCGGTAGTCAACCTTGCCCCATCCAAATCTTTAAATGTGTTTTGTAATCCATTAGCTCCAGATTAATGGGCATAACTGCCCCCTCAATTTAACAAACAATATCCTTACAGCCAAACTACATCCTTACCTCAGTCATTGTGGACCCCCAACTTACTTTAAAAAGAAGAAAACAAAGATGACCAGATTTAATTAGTAATAACTAATTAAAATCTGTGTGCAAAAACACATGGAGAGGGGATGATTGCAACACACAAGGGGAGCTAAAACCATCTTTTATGCGTGGCGTAGGCATTTAAACAAGTGGGAGGTTTTCCCATTCTTTCAAAAGACACTCTGCTGCCATTTCACAGGAAAAACCTGTAGCAAGAGGATGATCTCTCAGGTTCCTATTTTATCCAGAGACAGGAAAACACTCAAAAGGAGGAAAACATCCAGACCAACTAGACAAACAATGATTTAGCGATAAGTGTTCTCAGTGAGAGACAGCGCTGCTCTGGGAATTAAGACACAGGAACATTCCAACTCAGTCACCATCTGGAAGTCTTTCTCTGTGCTGCAGTTTACTTATTCTTAACAAGGAAGTAATGAATCATTTAGGATATGATATTGTTGTGACAAACAATTACAGGTACAAAGTAGTAACAATATGCAAGTAGAGAGGAGACAGCTGACTGACAGGAAGGAACATAGGAATTATCCGGAGGGGATATGTGGAGAGATGGAGATTTCCAATTTCAAATAATGTCCAAGTCTCAAAGAGAAAAGTGGCATTTGAGCCAAGACCCGAAGGAATGATGAAGTGGGGAGCCAGGCAGATATCTGGGAAAAGGACAGCCTAGTCAGAAGGACAGGTCCCCAGGGGAAGGAGCTGACAGGTTCAAAGAAGAGCCAGGGGTTTTGCACCACGAAGCTGTTCCTTCCTTCACTTGTCCATTTCAAGTTCTTCAGACACCAAAAGTCTTACTTTTCTTCCGCCATGGCATATATGCATTGCTTGATCATTGTAATGATAAAATTCTTGGGAAATAACTCTGGCAACTGGCACTTCAGTTCTCATATATCGTTTCTGGAGCTTTGTCAGGATAATACATAAAGGTGCTTTCTCAATATATCCGTTTCAGGATTTCAGGACTATTAGTCCATTTTATAAGGGTACTGACTGGAATAATATACTTCCTATATATAATGGGATAATATGCTCTCTATGATAGACATACATAACTTCATTTGCTATCGGTTTCAATTCATTTCCTACCATATCTTTACCAGAGGCACCAGGATAGGATATTACAATTATTCTGAGTTTCAGTCTCCCTCTATTCTCTCTACTTAAAGACATTGTTAAAGAGAAATAAAATCCAAATTTACTGTCTCAAGAATTGTAAAAAAACCCAACTTGCTTTTAAATGTCCTAGACTACAATGATAATAAATGGCTGATCACACATACTTTCAAAGCAAACATTGATAAAAGAGCATGTATTTTCCCCAGGCTCTTGGAGAGCAAATAAAGAAGGCAGAGAAGTGCTTACATTTTCCTGGTTTGGCTGGAATTCGAATCACAGTGGGCTTTCTGGTGGGTGCTGGTTGAACTGCTGGTTCTTTTGTTGGTTCTGTCTTTGTGGGGACCTGAAAGGGATCTAATGAAAAACAGTTTATTTTGCATGTTTTAGTTAACATGGACTCAAACAAAAAATCTCATTCATAATTAAAGAGTCATATTTTTCATGCCCCAGGGAAAACTATTCATGGATAAACAAAATCTCAGTTTGCAGAGACAAAAACAAAGTCGGAGCTCATGAAAGGAAATAACTTGATGCTCTGTAAATAATTCATATGGCTTTCCTTCCTCTCTGATGAGAGGGATCCAGGACAATCTTGAATTATGTAGAAGCTATCTTTCATGGGAGTGCAATCATTTCATAAGTATCTGCTTGAAAATGAGGGGCAAGTGAACTGAGGAGCCAATTTTCCCTCTAATGTGAAGCCTCCCAGGCCCCCAGGAAGAAAAGACCTCCGCTCCCCACACGCCTGTGCCTGTGTAAAACCTACCCACATGACTAGCGCATGATGGGTGCTCAGCAGAGGCTTAGATTTTAATACTTTAGTAAAATGACACTTCAGTAACATGAAAATAAAAAACGTTTTATCCTGAAAATAAAATAAGGCATTCCCTTTCAAATATATCATTTTGGGGTAAGGATACATGACTTGGCAATTCTTTATCTTAACTGATTCATTTAAAATAGATAGTGTATGCCCTGGCTGGTGTGGCTCAATGGATAGAGTATCAGCCCATGCACCTAAGGGTTGTGGGTTCGATTCTTGGTCAAGGGCATGTACTTGGGTTACAGGTTCAATCCCCTGCACCTGATGGTGCGCATGCAGGAGGCATCCAATGTTTCTCTCTCTCTCTCTCTCTCTCTCTCTCTCTCAATCTCTCACTTTCTTTCTCTCTGTCCCTCCCTCCTCCTATCTCTAAAAATCAATGGAAAAAATATCCTTGGGTGAAGATTACCAAAGATAAATAAATAGGCAGTATATGCTTAGAAAAAGTATTTTTTTAAAAAAGCATAACCACCAAACTTTTTTCCTGAAAGGAATATTCTTTTTTTCTTTAATGTCAATGTTCTTTTCAGTAGTTTGGAAAAATGACCATAAACATTTTTTAAAGATGAGAAATCTAAAAATAAATAGATTAGTAAATCTACACTAATGAAAGAGAATCATGCAAATTGACTGTACCTCTGCTACACCCACCAGCCACCCCCACCAGCCAATCAGGAGTGAGTATGCAAATCAACCCAACAAAGATGGCCACGGCCATGGAGCTGGAGTCTTGGTTTGCCTCCGGTGATGGAGGAAGCCAAGCTTCCCACCCGCCCTAGCTGGCCCTGGCCTCCACTCAAGGCTACAAACTTTCAATTATAGAAGATAAATAAATCCCAGATACCTGCTTCCAGCTGGCCCTGGCCTCCGCTCAAGGAGGCACTGAAAAAAGAAAAAAAAAAGAAAAAAAGGAGGAGCTGGGAGCCTGGATCAGCAGGGGGCGTAGCCAGCCTGAAAACAGCCCTCAGCTCCTCACCCAGGCTGGCCACACTCCCATGGGGTGAGGGTCCCAGCTGGGGGGCTTGGCCAGCCTGCAAATAGCCATCAGCCCCTCACCCAGGCTGGCCAGGCACCCCAGCGGGGACCCCCACCCTGAAGGGTGTGTGGCCAGCTTGGAAACAGCCCTCAGCCCTTCACCCAGGCTGCCCCACACCCCAAGGGAACCCCCACCCTGATCCGGGATACCCTTCAGGGCAAACCAGTTGGCCCCCACCCGTATACCAGTCTTCTATCTATACCAATAAAAGGGTAATAAACTAATTAGACTGGGAGACCTTCTGGACGTTCTTCTGGACAAAACCATGGTGGCGGGGCTGAGGTAGAGGCAGTTAGAGGCCAAGAGGGGAGGGCAGTTGTAGGTGATCAGGCCAGGATGGGATGGCAGTTGTGAGTGATCAGGCTGGTGATGGGCGGGGCCATTGGGGATAAGCAGACCAGCAGGGGGACCAGTTGGGGGTGAGCAGGATGTCAGTGGGGGTCAGTTGGAGGTGATCAAACAGCAGGGGGGCGCAGTTTGGAGTGAGCAGGCCAGCAGGGGGGCAGTTGGGGGCAAGCAGGCCAGTGGGGCGGAAAGGTGGGGGTGAGCAGGCTAGCAGGGGGGCAGTTGGGGGCAAGCACACTGGGACAGGGGGCAGTTGGGGGTGATCAGGCTGGCAGGGGGACATTTGGGGGTGAGCAGGCTGGTGGCAGGGGGCAGTTGGGGGTGAGCAGGCTGGCAGACAGAGCGGTTAGGGGCAATCAGGCAGGCAGGCAGGTGAGTGGTTAGGATCCAGCAGTCCTGGATTGCGAGAGGGATGTCCGACTTAGGCCCAATCCCTGTAAACTGACAGTAGGACATCTTTTGAGAGGTCCCAGATTGGAGAGGGTTCAGGCTGGGCTGAGGGACAACCTCCACGCCCCCTCCCTCTTCCCCGCTCCCGTGCATGAATTTCATGCACCGGGCCACGAGTATAAAATAAAACGCTGTATAATTGATACTCTACACTGCACACAGGATCTCATAACACTGCCTTTGCCTTTATTCAAGAAGCAGAATGAGTATAAGCTGTATTCTGCACCTGTTCTATGAATATTTGCCTTAGGGAGACACTCCCGGTAAAACAATGCATCCCATAGCTCCTGTGATGAATAGCACTCATGTTCTACCTGTTATGAGCTGCAGTTCAATAAGCATCTTTTGCTGACCAGTTCTTTGCAGAATATGTGAAGAGCTGAGCTCAGAATAAGGAGGCCCTATAGCTCCCTGATACTTCTCCTTGCTTTCCACCCAGTTCGCAGGCAATCCTACCATCCTATACCCTCCAAAGTTATCACTCACTTGCTCACCTATGTATGTCTGCCATGTGCCAGTAACAGTGCTGGGTGGGTGGGGAGATACAAGAGTAAAGTACAATCCTATTTTAAGTTTATTATCTACCACCTAAAAAGGGCCTCCAGATGGCTGAGAAAAAAAAAATTAGATGACCTCTCTGTGAAACGCTGTCTATCAGTCACAAATGAGGCGAGTCTTGTCTAAGTTCAAAAAACCAACGCAAGATTATCAGAATATCCAACTTTTTAAAAAGGCTCTGGTAACAATGTAACTTTCTTTCATTGTAACCTATGTCCCCACAAAATAAACAAACAAAGATTCTTCTTTTAGGCCTAACCAAATTCTTTAATCCTTATTTTGTTATAGCATTATTTTCTACTTCAAAAGTAATATTATAAAAGTGGAAAACATATAACAGAAAATTTCCTGTAATCCTATCCCTCTGGGAGTAATTATTATCTAAGATGTGTATCTGTCTATAATTTTTTTCTATAGCACATGTATTATTATGTAGGTATTTTGCAAAACAAAAACAGGGTCATTTTATATCCATTTCTTTGTAGTTTGCTTTTCCACTTTTCTTATTCAGTTTTGGTAGGGTGCCTGCTACACATCAAAAACCATTCCAGATGCTGGAAATACTTCAATGAACAAAGCAAAGAACTTTGCCCTCATGGTACTTACACTGCAGCAAGGAGATGGAGACAGTAAACAATAAAATAATAGATAAGTAGTTCATGGGGTATATTGGAAGGCGAGAGGTACTACTGAAAAAGGAAAAAGTAGGGCAAGGTGAGGCACTTCAGATGTGGGCATAAGGGACGCAGACTGTAGCATGAAACAGGAGGATGAAGTTGGGGAGGGTGCCACGACCGTCTTTCCAACAACTGGATTTTACATATTCTAATAGTTCTTCCAATTTGAATAATATACATTGGTCTTTTTAAAAAAATATTTTTATTGATTTCAGAGAGGAAGGGAGAGGGAGAGAGAGAGATAGAAACATCAATTATGAGAGAGAAGCATTGATTGGCTGCCTCCTGCATGCCTCCTGCTGGGGATCGAGCTCGCAATGCGGGCATGTGGCCTTGACTAGAATCAAACCTGGGACCCTTCAGTCTGCAGGCCAATGCTTTATCCACTGAGCCAAACCAGGTACGACTACACTGGTCTTCAAGAAACAGCGGTACCACTGGATAAAAAGGGGTTATATACCCTTGTATTAATGCTCACTATTGCAAATATTACCTAAATCTGAACTCTAAATAGTTCATTTATTCTGAGTAACCCTAGCTAAAACAAAATAATTTGAAGAGCCCATGTAATCTTGGCATACATTTTAATCAAATACAGAAACATAGTATCTTTCCTCTGTGTGTATTTTTCCTTTCTGTTCTTCCCTCTCCCCTGCCTTTGCCTCTGCTCTGCCAACATGACTCTTGTTGGCACCAGGGAGTTCTAAGGAGCCACCTTACTCCCCTAGCTGCTATAGGCTTGACTATCCGGGAACTTGTCCATCCTCCCTCTCCCAATCTTGGTTGTAATATCCCATTCCCTCAGGGCTCTGTTTCCTGCTGTGCCAGTAACAGTGTTGGGTAGGGAGATATAAAAGTACAATCCTATTTTAAGTTTATTATCTACCACCTAAGAAAGGCCCCCAGGGAAAGGGATCAAAAAAATCAAGAGCAGGGTTAAGGCTGATAATTGTTCATTGTGTTCTACCTTTCAAGTGGCATTTCTGCTCTAAAGGCTGCTTTTGGTACCTGTAATCTGCTGGTTATTAACACAGTGGAATCTCAGTCCTTGAACTTAATTTGTTTTAGAAGGCTGTTTGAGAAGTGGTTTGTTGGATAAGCTAATCATTTTTTTTTTTGCATCTATATATATGAAAGCCTAAGCAACCGAATGACCAAATGGTCAACCGGTCACTATGACGTGCACTGATTACCAGGGGACAGAGGCTCAATGCACAGGATCAGGCTCCTTCCTGTCTGGATCAGGCCTGCAAGGATTGGGCCGAAACCAGCTATCCGACACCCTGGGAGGCTAAGCTGAGGGACCCCAACGGTGCACAAATCTGTGCACTGGGCCTCTAGTTAGAAACAAAGTAAATTGAGTTAATCCATTCTAGGCCCCCAAATGATTCCATTTTAACCTTTTCCAATTGCCTGGGACCCTTGTTTCATGAGCACTTTTACACCCTTAGCAACATCAGCACTCTTGATGTGCCCTTTATGTTTTAAAATTGTGTTAATCGCGCAGCTGTGGTGGCTCAGTGGATTGAGTGTTCTCCCATGGATCAAGAGGTCCCAGGTTCTATTGGTCCCAGATTCTATCCCCAGTAGGCAGGTTGTGGGCTCAATACCCAGTAGGGGGCATGCAGGAGGCAGTGGATCAGTGGTTCTCTCTCATCATTGATGTTTCTATCTCTCCTTCTCCCTTTCTACATGAAAATCAACAAAAATATATATTTTTTAAATTTGCTAATCGTCGATTTCGCTATGCCATACTTGGTAGACAGATCAGACACATGAACACCTCTATCATACTTTGGAAATTATTTCTTTTTTAAGCTTTATCATTGTTCACTTTGCTGCCATCATTGACCTTCTTAAGACCTATGGTGAATTACTGTATGTATTTAATATCAACAGCAACAAAAGCAAAAAAACCACAAAAATATTACAGCACAATTTCCTGCTATGTTAACAATGTGAGGTTTAGCAGTAAACTGACTCATACTTGCTCATTATCTCCTTTATCACCTGAGAGATGCGTGACTGATCATAAAGGTATCAGCATGAAAGGCCTGTCGGGTCAAGAAGTTTTGTGCAACAACCAAGATGTTTTCTGTGAACAACTTGGTTGAGAACTGAATTGATTGAGATAGGGGATGTTTGAGAATAGAGGTTTGACTGTATAGTTTTTTAGTTGATGATTTGGAGTGTACGTGTGTGGAAGGAAAAGCATGGAATAGCTTCAATTGTTTCCTAACTGATACCAAATTCTGGGCCAGTATAACACCTACACATTGTCTCTCAAATTCCAGGAGTGAGGGCATTGAACAAGGGGGCAGGGAAAGAAGAAAAGAGGGAATCAGTGTCCTTACAGGGCTGGGCACAGGGGGCACCCAAATGTGCTTGGTTTTGGAGGGCTAAAGCCCCACCCAAGTCGCACACACTGTGCAACAGATCTCACTATTGCATTAAAGGGGTCCAGGCAGAGAAACCAAGATGGCAGCATAGGTAAACACCTGAAATTGCTGCCTCACACAACCACTTCAAAACTACAACTAAAAGACAAAATAGACATCATCCAGAACCATAGGAAGGCTGGCTGAGTGGAAATTCTACAACTAGAAGGAAAGAGAAAAGCACACTGAGACTCAGAGGAGGTGCGGAAATTAAGTGCAGAGGTACGGAAGTGTGCGAGTGGAAAGGGCTGGCAACTAAGTACGTGGCTGTCTTTTTCAATAGGGAGGGAGACAAAAGCTCCCGACTGCTCTGAACTCCAGTTCCGGGCGAGACTCTGGGGACCCAGACTCATTTGGGGAGAAACTGGACTGTCTGGCAGCAGGTGGAACTCAAGGGCGGCTTTCTCTCAGAGGTGCCTCCAGCGATTACCATGGGACACTGAGATCTAGGGGCCTCTTAGGGCAGGGCTGATGGGAAGCCATAGCTGTTTGCTCCACCCTGTTGATAACCTGAGATTCCGCCCCACCCAAGCTGTGCACAGAGCCTTTTGCATATGAATGGCCTGGCCCTTTACAATCTAAAATTACCTAACAAACTGCAGCTGGGTCAGAGAGACCCAGAACATCCAAAAGAAGGCCCAAGACCCCACAGCAGCTTGCATTGCTTCACAGCTAGGCCTCATCAGGGCACCTCCAAACCCCAAAGAAGAGGAATCTGCAGATCTCTCCATAGCTCCTGCTGGGTGGCCTCAGGCAGAGGCTAAATTAGCACCTCCTTAGAGATCCAAGAGTCAGTGTACCCAGGGGTCAGAGTGGGACCATCCAGAATACAACTCCTCAGATCCATAAGGGACACACTCAGGGGGCAGACTCAGTGAGCACCAAAGCCCCACTGAAGCAAGTCTTGCCTCATAAGGGTGTCTCCAGCACAGAAGTTCTGCCATCGTAGACACAGTTGATCCTCACAGCCAATTGGCCTGGAGGTCAATTCCTCCCAGTGATACCAACAACAATCAAGGCATAACTACAACAAGACTGTGCGCACAGCCCACAAAGGGGTACACCAAGAGTATCCACCTCAGGTAACTGGGGAGGCTGAGCCACTGGGCCCTATAGGACACCTAGCACAGAAAGCCACTCTATCAACTCAGGGCAGCAGCCAAAATGCAGAGACAAAGAAACAGGTCACAAATGACAGAAAGGGAGGAAAGCAAACAACTGGATATAGAGTTCAAAACCACGGTTATAAGGTTTTCCAATAATTTTCTAGAAATCGTCAATAAATTTAGTGAGACCCTCGAGGATATGAAAAAGAACCAACTAGAAATTAAACATACACTGACTGAAATAAAAAAATATTATACAGAGACCTAACAGCAGACTAGAGGAACACAAGAATCAAGTCAAAGATTTGAAATACAAAGAAGCAAAAAACATTCAACTGGAAAGGCAAAAAGAAAAAAGAATTCAAAAACTTGAAGATAGTGTAAGGAGCCTCTGGGATGACCTCAAGCGTACCAACATCCGAATTATGGGGGTGCCAGAAGAAGAGAGAGAGCAAGATACTGAAAACCTATTTGAAGAAATAATGACTGAAAACTTCCCCCACCTGGTGAAAGAAATAGACTTACAAGTCCAGGAAGCACACAGAACCCCAAACAAAAGGAATCCAAAGAGGACCACACCAAGACACATCAAAATTAAAATGCCAAGAGCAAAAGACAAAGAGAGAATATTAAAAGCAGCAAGAGAAAAACAGTTAGTTACCTACAAGGGAGCACCCATACGATTGTCAGCTGATTTCTCAACTGAAACTATGCAGGCCAGAAGGGAGTAGCAATAAGTATTCAAAATGATGCGTAGCAAGAACCTACAACCAAAATTACTCTATCCAGCAATGCTATCATTCAGAATTGAAGGTCAGAGAAAGAGCTTCACAGATAAGAAAAAGCTAAAGGAGTTCATCACTGCCAAACCAGTATTATATGAAATGCTGAAAGGTAATCTTTAAGAAAAGGAAGAAGAAGAAAAAGGTAAAGATAAAAATTATGAACAACAAATACATATGTATCAACAAGTGAATCTAAAAATCAAGTGAATAAAAAATCTGATGAACAGAATAAATTGGTGAATATAATAGAATCAGGGGCATAGAAAGGGATTGGACTGACAATCCTCGGGGGGAAAGGGATGTGGGGGTGTGGGAAGAGACTGGACAAAAATCGTACACCTATGGATGAGGACAGTGGGGGGTGGTAAGGGCAGAGGGTGGGGTGGGAAGCGGGTGGAGGGGAGCTCTGGGGTGTGGAGGGGAGAGTAACAACTGTAATAATCTGAATAAATATTTATTAAAAATTTAAAAAAGGGGTCCAGGCATTATTATTAAACCTAAAGGATTTAACTTTATGTATCATAGATACAACTTCAGTACAAAGTATTCAAAGTCTCCTAGTTACCCACTCTTTCTCTTTTTGTATTTATTTTTATTTCAAAGAGAAAGGGGGAGGGAGACAGAGTGAGAGAGAAACATCAATGATGAGAGAGAATCATCAATCAGCTGCCCTCTCCATGTACCCCACTAGGGATCGAGCCCGCATCCCGGGCATATGTGCTGACCGGGAATTGAACCATGACCTCCTGGTTCATAAGTCAATGCTAAACCACTGAGCAACACTGGCCTGGCCGGTCTTTATTTTTAATATCATTAGCTGCTCTTTAAGAATTAGCACTTAGATAACTGGTAATTATTATACTATACATGTCTTTCTCATAAAGTGGAGCAAGGAAGTCTTAGTGTTCCAGCACTGTGGGCTGTTTGGCAGGAGTGGGCTGTTTTAATGATCTGCTTCAGCTGTACTCACTGAGTCAGTGAGCGCGGCATCTGCCTCTCTGTCTGGATGCTGTCCTGGGTTGTAATCCAGACCAGGTGTGCAGACTCGTGGGAGGGACAAGCAGCATCACTTCAATGAGAAGGTGGAGCCAGCGGCCTGTTTTTCATCTTGATGATGGTGTGCAAGTCTCTCTCTAGTTACCCAATATGAAGTTTACTCTTTATCTCTTTTCTTTTCTCTTTATTTTTATTGTCTAAAGTTTTACATATGTCTCCTTTTTCCCTGCTTGACTCCCCGCCCCCTAGTTATTCCCACTCTAGGCAAGCTCCCATCACCCCAGTATCTGTGTCCATTGGTTATGATAATATGGATGCATACAAGTCCTTTGGTTGCTCTCTAACCCCACACCTCCCCTGTCATTTGTCTCTGGATCTATTCTTGCTCATCAAATTATGTTGATCATTATATCCCACATATGAGTGAGATCATGGGATATTTATCTTTCTCCAACTGGCTTATTTTGCTTAGTATAATGCTCTCCAGTTCCATCCATGCTGTTGCAAATGGTAAAAGTTCCTTCTTTTTTATAGTGGCATAGTATTCCATTGTGTAGATGTACCACAGTTTTTTAATCCACTCATCTGCTGATGGGCACTTAGGCTGTTCCCAAATCTTAGCTATTATAAATTGTGCTGCTATGAACACGGGGGTGCGTATATCCTTTCCGATTGTTGTTTCTTGGTTTCTTGGAACAGTCCTAGAAATGGGATTACTGGGTCAAATGGGAGTTCCATTTTTAACTTTTTTAGGAAATTCCATACTGTCTTCCACAGTGGCTGCACCAGTCTGCATTCCCACCAGCAGTGTACGAGGGTTCCTTTTTCTCTGCATCCTCACCAGCACTTGTCCTTTGTTGATTTGTTGATGATAGCCATTCTGACAGGTGTGAGATGATTTCTCATTGTTGTTTTGATTTGTATCTCTCAGATGATTAGTGACTTTGAGCATATTTTCATGTCTCTCGACCTTCTGTATGTCCTCTTTCGAAAAGTGTCTATTTAGATCCTTTGCCCATTTTTTTAAGAAAATAAATTTGTATTGATTTCAGAGAGGAAGGGAGAGAGAGATAGAAACATCAATGATGAAAATCATTGATTGGCTGCTTCCTGCATGCCCCCTACTGGGGATCAAGTCCACAACCCCGGGCATGCGCCCTTGACTGGAATCGAACCTGGGACCCTTTGGTCCGCAGGCCAGTGCTCTATCCACTGAGCCAAAGCAGCTAGGGCCCTTTGCCCATTTTTTTATTGGATCATTTATCTTCCTTTTGTTAAGTTGTATGAGTTCTCTGTAAATTTTGGAGATTAAACCATTATCTGAAATATCATTGGCAAATATGTTCTCCCATGCAGTGGACTTTGTTGTTGTTTTTTTTCTTTTGTTGTGCAAAAGCTTTTTGTTTTGATGTAGTCCCATTTGTTTATTTTCTTCTTAGTTTCCATTGCTCTAGGAGCTGTGTCTGTAAAGATATTGCTACAACATATGTCTGCCATTTTGCTGCCTATGGAGTCTTGTAGGATTTTTATGGTTTCCCATCTTATATTTAAGTCCTTTAGCCATTTTGAGTCTGTTTTTGTGTATGGTGTAAGTTGGTGATCTAGTTTCATTTTTTTGCATTTGACCAAATTTCCCAACTCCATTTATTGAAGAGACTGTCTTGACTCCATTGTATGCTTTGGCCTCCTTTGTCAAATATTAATTGAGCTTAATGGCTTGGGTCAATTTCTTGGTTCTCTATTCTATTCCATTGTTCTATATGGCTGTTCTTGTGCCAGTACCAGGCAGTTTTGAGAACCATGGCTTGGTAATATAGCCTGATATCTGGTATTGTGATCCCTCCAACTTTGTTCTTTCTCAGAATTTCTGTGGCTATTAGGGGTCTTTTTTTTTTTTATTATTCCTGATGAATTTTTGGAGAGCTTTTTCTAGATCTTTGAAGTATGCCATTGGTATTTTAATGGGGATTGCATTAAATCTGTAGATTGCTTTGGGTAGTATGGACATTTTAATGATGTTGATTCTACCAATCCATGAACATGGTATGTTCTTCCATTTGTTTATGTCTTCCTCTATCTCTTTTTTCAATGTCCTGTAGTTTTCCAAGTATAGGTCTTTTACCTCCTTAGTTTATTCCTAGGTATCTTAATTTTTTTTGTGCAATGGTAAATGGGATTGTTTTTTTCATTTCTCTTTCTGTGAGTTCATTATTGGTGTATAAAAAGGCCATAGATTTCTGGGTGTTAATTTTGTATCCTGCTACATTGCCAAATTAATTTATTAGGTCTAGTAGTTTTTTGATGGAGTCTTTGGGGTTTTCTATATATAGTATCATATCATCTGTAAATAAGGACAATTTTACTTCTTTTCCAATTTGGATGCCTTTTATTTCTTCTTCTTGTCTGATCGCTATGGCTAGCACTTCCAGTACTATATAGAACAGGAGTGGTGAAAGTGGGCATCCCTGTCTTGTTTCCATTCTCAGGGGAAATGAGTAGTTTTTGCCCATTGAGTATGATGTTAGCTATAGGTTTGTCATATAAGGATTTTATTATGTTGAGATATGATCCCTCTATTCCCACTTTGCTGAGAGTTTTTATCAAGAAAGGATGTTGCATTTTGTCAAATGCTTTTTCTGAATTGATTGATATGATTATGATTTTTGTCTCTCAATTTGTTTATGTGATGTATCACATTTATTGATTTGCAAATATTGTAACATCCTTGCATCCCCGGAATAAATTCCACTTGGTTATGGTGTATGATCTTTCTAATGTAATGCTGAATTCAATTTGCTAAAATTTTGTCGAGATGGGCCCTGCGCCTTCTCACAGAGCAGAAAGAAGGAACAGCTGAATTGAACAACATCCACTCAGAATAGGTGAATTAAAGACAGATGGAAAGGTCAGAGATAGCCTGGAGAGAGCAGTTCCTCCTCAGATTCAGCTGGGTGTTTGTTGTTTGCATTTTTTGGATTAGTTGTTGTTTGTTGTTTGCATTCATCTCAGAGTGTTTGTTGTTTGCATTTTTTTGGATTAGCTGTTGGTTTTTTGGAGTTTTCTCTCCATATACATATATTCCCCCCCCTTCATTTTTCTTCTCTTTCTTTTCTCTCTTACATTTTTTCCTTTTCTCAATATCACTTTTCACTCTTTTCTCTCCCCTAATTCGCTTTTCTCTGGTGGTCACCTTTATTTGGGGTTATTGGATTCGTGAATACATTTGTGTTTGGTGCCCTGTGCGTTGGTGTCTTGTCATGTTGTATTTTGTGAATTATATGACAAGAGTATGGTAATCAAAGCAGCATGGTAATGGCATAAAAGTAGATACAAAGATCAATGGAACAGAACAGAAAGTCCAGAAATAAATCCACACCTATATGGAGAAATAATGTAACAAAGGAGGCAAAGGTATAACCATTATGCTGTACACATGAAACTAATATAATATTGAATGTCAACTGTAATTGAAAAAAATTTTAATGTTTAATGTTCATAACCTTTTACTAGTAGTCTCACTTTTGGAAATTCATTTCTCAGGCACAAAAGCACTAGTAGAAATGAAAATGTTTTTTAAGAGACTTTACTGCAGCATTTTTGTTGTGGCAAAAAAAAAAATTTTTTTCCAAAAATTTGAAAACAAAACAACCTGCATGTCCATCAATAGGGGAAATGTTGAATCAACTGTGATGCACTCAGGCAGGTATAAGGACACAAGGAATTAGACTTACATCTACTGGTCTGAAGAGACGTCCATAAATCTCATTGTTAAATGAAAAAAAGCTGCTGAGTAATAGGTATAGTACATTAAAATATTTTGTAAAAAGCTGGAAAAAGTACATGCATATATAAATATATATGTTCATAAGCTCTGGTTTGGAATGTCTAAAGGCATAAAGGCTACATAACACTGTTCCCACTGGTTAGTCTTGGGATTTGGACAGACTTAGAGGGAGATAAATTTGTTTATTTCACTAAATGTTTATATTGCTTGAGTTGTTACAGCAAATATGTTATTTTATAACTTCAAAAAACCCAATAAAATAAATTCGATATAAAAAAAAAAGTTACAACACTCCTCTCAAACAAACAAAATAAAAACCATTTAAAAATAAGGGACAAAAAATAAAAATTCTTGGCCCTTTTTTGCTTTTTCAAGGCAATAATGGCCATAAAATTTTCCACAAAATAACTAGAAAAATAAAAATTCTCTTTTTAAATTTTTTTTATGTTCCAGAAGTGCTCTGACTGCAGCTTTGCTGAATCATCCCCATGTGTAGAGTTGGCCTGTTGTCTCACCCTGCTCCTGCACCATCTAAATGTATAGGCACCTGTGGCTGGTGAGCTGGTGTTTGTTCCTAGGCTGTTCTGTTCTTGGTGTGGAAAAAGGTGATCATATATGGTGGATGGCAAATATTTGAGAAAAAAAACATCTCAAGTTTTCCAGCTGAGAAGTAAACTTGGCAGCACAGAATTACTTACTTAACAAACACTTTTAAAGTACTTACTCTGTGCTCGGGGTTGTTCTGGTTTCCTTAAGTTAGGTACAAGTATTATCCCCATTTTACAGATGAAGTAACAGAGGTACAGAAATCACCCAATAGAGAAGTAGCAGAGCCAAGCTTCAAACCCAGGAGTCTGCTTAGAGTTGGTATCAGTTGGGATTCTCCAGAGAAACAGAACCAATCAGGATTGGCTTATGTGATTATGGGGGCTGGCAAATCTGATATGTATAGGGCAGGCAGGCAGGAAGTGATACTGAGGTCTTAAGAGAGAATTTCTTCTTCCCCATGGAAACCTCAATTTTTCTCTTAAGGCTTTTCAATGGGTTGGATGAGGCCCATCCACATTATCAAGGAAGTCAACTGATTGTAGATGTTAACCACATCTACAAAGTACATTCACAACAACACTTATAGATGAGTGTTTGAATAACTGGGTACTATAGCTTAGCCAAGTTGATGCACAAACACTAAACATCATGGGGTCCATACTTTTAAACACTACCCCAAGCTAAGAACCTTACGTGTTGGATCTAAAATTTACAATAAACTAAAGATAATTTAGTAATGGGCTACCCCATTACAAAATGGTGCTCCTCACCTAATTGAAATTAGAATCTGAATCTCTTTTTCAATCCACGTAGCTTCTAGCACAAAATACTGCTCCAAGTAAGTGTTCAATAGATAATATTGAAAGAATGAGCAACTGAATTATTTAGGTGATATTTTATAAGACTTTCCAGGCATTGAGAACTCTGGCTCCCCCTTTAAATTTAAAATCATTTTGCCCAAGTGACATACAGGTTTTATGAATTACTAGATTTTCTTGAAAAATGGAGAATATCTGCATAAACATTCTCTTTTTGATACTATTCTTCAGTGATCCTATTTAATAGGAAATAATGCAGACATATATTTTTGAATTTGTCTAAATTAGACAGACTTAATTCATAATAATTAGCTCTATTTGTAACCTTGAAAAATATAACTCCCTTTTCAAAGGAAAAAGAAGATTCGCAAGCTAATCATAGTTTCAGAGTTCTGTGATCCAGAAAGGGTTAAGAACTGCAGTGCCACAAGTCTCTCCATCACAGACTGTCTGCTCTGGCTTTTCCAGAAAAAAACACAAAGCATCTCCAAAAGAATCTTCCATCTAAATCTCAGGAAGGTCAATGGCATTTTTCTCTACTTTTATTTGCAGTGTTTATTTTGCCCTCCTTCTAGCCCCTCACACACATAACCAATTATTCTCCACCTGCTGCCAAACTAGCAAGTGTCTTTACACCTGTATCCTCACGCTTTTCATTATCGGGTTGAAAAAAACATTGATGATAATGTAGTTTTCTGCCCATTACCTGTCTCTAATAACATGCTTGTCATCATAATTAGTTTCACCATCCTTGGCTTGCTTTTCTGTCATTTCTTTCCCTTGAGTTCTGTTAATACCAGAAATTGGCTGCTACACTATTATTCTGGTCTGTGTAATGGGGCTGATAGCAGAATTATTATGCCTTTTTTGACAACTGGATATGATTGGTAAAGGTGTAAGAGGAACTGCTAATACTTCTCAGCTCTATTATATTAACCTGGAAGGCATTCTACCCATGAAATGAATCCAATATTAAACTGCCTGTTTTATGAGTTTTTCTTTAATAAATTTTCTAATCTTTACAATGTTTTCATAGCTTCAGTATTTTCTGATCCCTTTCCTGAGATTAATATGGCAACTTCATTATATGAAAACTGCTTTATCAGATTTTCTTGATTTTTCAGAAAAGAGAAAGAGAAGGAAAGACATATTTGTGAGTTTCTCACCTTTATCCATGTGTTCCTCTTCCAATTTCTGGCTGATGCTAGGATGATTAAGCAAGGTTTTGCAAATAGACATAATCCAAAGGCAGTGCTATTGATATGACATCAGAAAGTCACAAAGTCCAAATAATAAATAAATAAACCCTCTACATGTTGAGGAATTCAGAGATCATCCTGGAGGACAATAAGCAAGGAAGCCACAAGGTCCAATGTACACTCTAGAAATATTGCTTGGATAGCCATAACATGGACGATGTTGCATTTGCAGAAGGAGGAGAGACTCAATTCAGGAGGCCACTGCAGTGATTGGGGCATAAGGAGGCCTAGGGCAGGGCAGTAGCAGGAGGGATGGAAATGAGAGGAGATTCAGTCACTATTCAGAAGGTAAAGTAGCAGAAGTTAGTAACTAATTGGATGTGAAGGGCAAGAAATAACAACTACTACTTAATGAGCACTTCACATGTTTCAGACCATAAGGTAGGGCTTTCCTTCATAATCACATGTATCCTTGAAATACCTTGAGGAGTATTATTATCGTGTTTTATAGATGAGGAAATCAAGACATTGTGGGATTAAGTAAATTGCCCAAAGTCATATGACAATTAAGTGGTAGACCCAGACCACTCTGACTCCACGTCCAAACAACTAGCCACTGTGTGATAGATAGGAAGACTCAAGGATATCCCTAGGATTCTCTAGGGAAGGCTGGCAGTCTGACAGTATCACTAAGTGAGGAGCAGAATATAGGAAGAGGTGTTCAGTTCAGTAAAACTCCATAGTCAAGAGCAATGGTTAAAGTCAGGGAGGGCAAGCAAGTTACACATTTTGCTAAAAGACTGTCTCAATAATTAAAAGTTGTTCAATGAAGTGGTAGAAATCAAGAAACAGAAAAGGCTCAGGATGAAGCATGAGACTGCATTCATGTTGAATGTATGTTTTTGACCTTTGTTTTTTGAAGATGACTATAATTATCTGCTTAATGACACAGAAATAGTCTCAGCAATTATTAACTAAGTGCTATCTCCACAGAACCTAGGAGGTTTGAGAAAAGGAGGCATTTCTTTGGCCTACACAGTTTCCACCCCTTAAACAGCTTGCTGCTATTGGATTTACCCATCCCTGTCCTACCTTGAACCTTGTAACACCAAAAAGGTTTAAATAAGAAAATGGTATACCAAGACCTGAAAAGTTTTTAATGTATTGCCTAGTTTAAGGCTTCATGAAAATATTGGGTAGCAACATAATATAGTGAAAAATAAACTAGACTTAGAATAAAAAGATTGAATGCCCTGGCTGGGTAGCTCAGTTGGTTAAAATGTCAGCCTGATGCACTAAGGTTGCAGGTTCAATCCCCAGTCAGGACACATACAAGAACCAACCAATAAATGCATAAATAAGTGGAGCAACAAATCGATGTTTCTTTCTCTCTCTCTCTCAATAAATTAAAACAAATATTTTTTTTCTAGAATAAATAGATTGAGTATGAATTCTGCCTTGGAAAATGTAGTTTTCTGACACTGGGCAAATCACCTATGGATCTCTCTCAGCCCCATTTTCTTCATTTGAAAATTGAGGCTAATGATAGCTTACAGAGGGTTTCTGTAAGTATTCAATTAAATAACAGATGTCAGGGTATCTAGTTCGGGGTTTAGAATACTGCAAAAACTCAATATATTCCAACAGCTTCCCTTCTACTCCTTATGGGAAACAGACATGGTACATGTTGTGTGTATGATAAATATTTAATAAATATGTTTTTGTTATTATTTAAAATACACCTATGCTGTGCAGAAGCTGGTTTTGAATCAGAGTTTATACCATTGATGCATGTCAAACATTTTTTAAGATGACAACTAACCTTTTGAAAATACTATTAAGCTTATATGATCAAAATTCTACCCAAATAAGTAAACAGCAGTAAAAAAAATCTTATTAATGACAGGCAGAGCAGCTTAGTTTGACAAATCAAAGATAAGCTTCACCATCACACCCTCTTGCTGAACAGTGTGAGGAAGAAAAAACACACTCACTGACTCTTGGGAAATTTAATTGTCCTGATCTTGGCAGGAAACTTATAACTATTGTGTTTATTTACAAAACTTAGCATTCTCAAGGGAAGAGGTTATATAAAGATTATGGAAAAAAACATTGCAACATATGGCTGGGTTCTCACTCCTTGCATTGCTCTTGCCAGAGTCCTCCCCAGGGCTGGCCCCCCTCCAGGCAATCCCAGCAGGGCTGGTTCCATCTTAGGAACCCTTCCAGGCCCACTGCATGACTTCCCATGTATGGCAAGTTTTCCCTGCTTCCTGCTTGTGTTTGAATCTCCACCTGCCAGAGTAAGGGAGCCAGCCTCACATCTGATTTGGTCTCTAGTCCCAGGCTTGGATAATAGTAATCAACATGTCTGTCTCCCTCTTTCTCTGTTTCCATCTTCCCATTCCGTATTTTCCCTTTCCTCCCTCTTAATTTCCATCTTCCACCCAGCTCCATGTTTTTTAATTTCTCTGTGTTTCTCCTTCTCTCTACACATACACATCTCAATAACCTATGTGCTAGAAAACTAAAACAGCAAGTGCCATTCAAGAGACCCTATGACGAGTTTAGATTCCCCTCCACTTCTGACTTTTACTCACCCAGAGCCATCTCTGAACCAAGAGAGTCTTCAACCACGTTCCCAGGTGGGGTGGGTAAAACATCGTCATCAAAGCTGATGAGGTCGATGTCCCCCAGAGGCTTGCTTTGCAGACCTGGGGCTGGGGGGTTGGCTGAGGCTCCTTCGCCCAGTGACCTGAATGCTTTGGCTTGTGATGGCACTGAGGGTCGCGGAGGAACAGTGACTGGTTTCAGCAAAGCTGCAGGGCAGGTGGGGTTTTCTGAGGAAACTGGTTTCTTCGGCAGCAAAGGCCGAGGAGCAGGAGTTGGGATTCTCTTCCTGCCATCAGGACTCTCAGCCACGGGCCCTCCTCCCAGAGTGTCATGATTAACACTTCGTGTAAGGCCAGGGTTTGGTTTCTTTGGCAATTCAGGTTTGGTTACTGGGATGCTCCCTACTTCTTGTAGTGAAGAGTGTGGGGTGGGCCCTTCCCCTGAGGCCACCTTGCATCTGTTTTCATTCCAGGAGTCCAAGTCTCCAGAAGCTCTGTTAGCAGCTGGTTTGGGAGCCACAGAGGGTTTCCCTGAGGGAACAGCAGGCCTTGCGGGGAGTGCGCGGGGAGCAATCTCTGGTTTCTTGGGCAGTCCAGAAGTTTCTGTATTTGTCTGACTATCCAATGCTTTGATCCTTGAAACAATACTATTTTGGCTTCGTTCTGTGTTCATAATGTTCATCCCTGCCTGATTATCCAAGTCGTTGGTATTGTCCAACAGAGACTGGGGTCGGCTTGGGGCTGACTCCTCTTCGGTGGCCGCTGAGCTGATTTTCTGGAGATTCTGCCCTTTAATGTGAGAATCTCTGGCTACTGGTCTGAGGTTGCTTTTTGATCTTGGTTTTGGCACTGGGCATCTTGTAGCATTGGAATTTTCTGGACAATTGTGTTCCTCAGAAATGTCAAAGACTATTAAAGGTACCACATTTGTGGGAAGATCACTGGCTGAGACCCCTACGGAAGGCTGAAGAGGTTTGAGAGGAGCCTGTAGTGCTGATAAATAAAAATGAACAAAAATAAGTTGCAACATTATAATTTAAAAGAAAAACATAATAGAAGATAAACAAATTTTTAAAGATATACATGTAGAATAGCAAGAGAATTTGGTTCTCAATTAGTAAAAAGTAATTCCAAAATCAATGTGGAAATGTTTATACTCAGCTTTCTGCACAGTGTTCAAATTATATTTATTCATATAAGAAACACTCATTTTTTTGTAATAATTTAAAACATGGTTAAATTTCTGATTCTCAGTAGACTTACCACACAAATAATTTCTCTCACTGTCAAAATTCTAACGATTCTTGCTTTACTTTTCCAAAGTAACTTACATCCATCTGTTATCCTAATACAATGCATTGAAAGAGGCTAACAGAGCAAACACCTTTAGCATCCTATCAAGTTTACTTTGCTAAATATAATATCCTTCTCCATGGGAATAAAGGGCATCTGCAGTAATACCAACCATGAGTTAAAGGATGTTTTGTGATATGAATTAGGGTGAGCCCAAGGAAATGGGGCTTTAGGTCCTGAGAACTATTATAATCATAGCAAATCCAAATAAAGAAAGCACACATGATCACCCTGACTTGGAAGCAGAGCTCAATAAAATATGTATGAATTGAAAATTATTTTTAAGACTAGAGTCTGCTGATTACTTTCCTAGAACCTGGTCAGAATTAGGGAAGACAAATTACTTGCATTACTTTGAGGCAGGTGGTTGTCTATTTCTTCTGAAAAGTCAGTCTGAGTTGCAGAAGTAATAGTGTGCCTTGGAGAGGCAGCAGCATTATTATTATTTGTAGTATTAACTTGAACTTGGTTGATTTCTTTTATGACTTGTTCATAAGATGGTGGGAGCTGCAAAATAAAGAATTAAATTTTAGACATCTATGGTTGACAGCCAACATGTTAACAGTCTCACTGTTCTAATCTTTGAATTTCATTTTAAAAATAAAATGCAAAGAGATAACGGGGTACTTATTCACCTCAGCAGGAACCAGCTCACTGGGCCTCCAAGGGCCTGCTGCAGAGGGTGGGGGAAATCCAAATCCTGGGGCTGGGGCTCCTGGAAACCATGAGGCTGGCCTCAGTGGCTCAGCTGCCACAATGGTGATCTCCGGGCGCCTAGCAGACAGAAGCCTCAGTGAGATTTTGCAGGTTGGTAACAGGCTATTGTCTATTTGCAAATGTTCAAAGCTTCATGAAAACAACTACCACCCAAACAAGTTACATAAGAACTACTGCAGTCACAGAAATGACCTGTACGGCCTGGGCTGTCTCTAACAGTACACTCAGGTAGGCTTCAAGGGATCAAATGGCAGCCATCCTCTATGAGTTTGGCCACAAAAAGTTAGAGATGTACCCTAAGCACACTTAGCTCTGCCTTGGTTGATAAGGATATGGACTTGGTAAGGTCCATATAAGCTCTTCACTCCAGGGCTCTGTTATCTAGCCTATAGACAAACATAAATATACCATAAGTAGAAAAGTACATGGGTCAAATAGAATTGTTTAGTTTTCTGTTATTACAAAGTATAAACTAAAAAAATGATACCATATAAATAGAATACCTTCCTCCTCCTCACTCTACCTCTGTCCCAGTTCAAAGATATCTTCAACTGTTTGGAGTTCACATGCTCATTTCTAGACCCTGATGTGTGTGACTGTGTTCCTTGTCAATTCTGTACACGAATTTGATGATTATTGTTTAACACTGAAGAGCCATAGTGATTTAGGCATGGCTTCTTTCATCATTTTCTTAACCTGATTCTACAGTTTCTCACTCATGTTTAAGTCTTACCTTCAACCTGACTTCCTAACAAATACCAACTCTGAGCTGATCAATCACCTTTCTGAACCTCAAGTTTCTGTTCTAACAAATAATGACGATGATACCTGCTCTTCCTTTCTCTAGCACTCTATGCCAAATAAAAACAAAACCAAAAAGCACTATCATTATCAAAACTGTGTATAGCCCGGCCAGTGGTTGAGCACTGATCTATGGACTGGGAGGTCACAGTTCAATTCCCGGTCAGGGCACATGCTCAGGTTGTGGGTTCAATCCCTAGTGTAGGATGTGCAAGAGGCAGCCGGTCAATGACTCTCTCTCATCATTGGTGTTTCTATCTCTCTCTCCCTCTCTGAAATCAATAAAAATATTAATAAAACTAGAGGCCCATTGCAGGAAGATTCCTGCAAGAATAGGGCTTCCTGCAGCCTGAGCGAAGCAGAGAAGGGAGTGAAGCCCACCGCTGCCCTGAGCTTCCCCTCCCGTGGCCGCTGCCGCCCTGATTTCTGCTTTCCCTCCCTCTTCCTTCTATGCTATCTTCAATCTATGCTCCAAATTAACTGCCATCTTTGTTGGGTTAATTTGCATACTCGCTCTGATAGCAGAGTGGTGGTCAATTTGCATGTTTCTCTTTTATTAGTGTAGATAAGCCCCCCATCCCCGTGTAAATACACTCTCATGCTAGCTTGTGAAATGGTGGAACCTGCTTATTAATTACATTTGAATGGGAGTACCTAAGAACCTCTGCTTATAGCTTTTGTTTAACTAAATAATGACTAATTAATAAATTTTGACCACTCTATATGCATTAATCTGTATAACAACCTTATGAGGGAGGTCTGGTTCGTACTGCTTTAATGATGGGGATATTGAAGCAAAGAAGGGTGACATAGCTTGCCAAGGTCACATGGTGAGAAAGTAAAGTCATGATTTGAACTTGCATAATGTCTCACTCTAAAGTTCTTGTTCTTCATTCTCAGATACCTTACCATAAGAAATTTGAAAGCACGGAAGATGTTTTATATAAAAATCTATCCATTTATCCACCTGCTAATCTTTCCATCATTCAGCCCTCTATTTGTCCTTCTTTCTGTGTATTCAGTGACTCAGTCCTCTCTCCGCCCCTTCTTCCCTTTCTAGATTCTAGCCACTTATGCATTCAGCTATCTATCCAGCCTGCCTGCCTGTCTCTTTTCCTTTCTTTATCCTTCCACTCAATTTCCTATCCTGGCATCCATCCATTTATCTATGCAACATGTACTAAGTAGCTATGAGGTACAAAGCACTCATTTGAAGCAGTTCCAATAATGCTTTACATGTAGCAGTTGCTTAATAAACATTTTCAAATTGATTTCAGTAAATAATTAGTCTCAAAAGAACACTTTTAGGCTTGTATTGCTTCTCCTCTCAAGCAAAGTCTCTACTATTCAAGCTTATAAATTAATTCAGGAAATGTATTGATGAGGCAGAATGCTGTAATACACTGCTTATGAAAAAGAAATATTTAACTTGCTAACTGATAACATTTTTATTTCATTATTAGCAGAATATATACCCTCTATTATAAATATAACCATACCTCCTATCTCGATGAAGCTCACTCTGTATAGAAGTCCGAGAAGCTACAAAAGAAAGAATATATTGATGTAGTACAAAATTAGTATATTTAATAAAGATTTAAATTTTATAGGGTATATTATTAAAAAATAGCTTATACTTGATATAATATAGAATATATGGATTTTTGAAGGATTAAAAATAACTTATTTATTTTTTGCAAATCTTTTAATCACATCTTATATTTCTTTTATAATTAGAAATAAATTAGAGTTATTAAAAACTAGTAGCTAATAAATGATGTATTTCTATATACTGGATTATAGACACAGATATAGAGACATAGGATAGTGCCTTAAAGAAAATGTTTTGATAAGGATAGAAGAAAGAAAGAAAGAATATAAAGGCATTTATACCTGAATTAGGTTTAGAGGGAATAATATCTACGGGGAACATGGAGAAAAAGCAGAATGTATGTATTTTAACATCCATAGTAGAAAAGCAAATCAAAATGATCTTTTCATAGGTATCAAGTTAATTACAGCATATATTTGAATTCATAAAATAGCACAGATTTCAAAAGCTCTCCAAAGCACATTCTGGAGTTCTGAAAATAAGTTAATGAATGAACAGAGGGAAAAAAAGATAGCTATAAATAGAAATTGCATGATAAGAGCATTATAATTACATGAAATAACAATGGGCAGAAAACTTCGTTACATGTCTATTCTGATCTATGACAGTACTTTTATAATGTTTGTTTATGACTCTATTGTAAAGAGAATGAAGGTGATTAAATTTTCATCTATTTTCTAACTTTTCTGGAGTTTTATAGTCTTTGTTTTAGTACTTAAATTAAAAAATAATGAATACAAGAACTGTCCACATCACTTTTATAAACATATTTATAGCATATATTATTATATATGCAGCACTGACTTTTCCCTCAATCTCAAAAAGCTATATTATTTAAAATTTTTCCAAATTTTATTTTAAAATTAAATTATGTCTTAATCAGATGATCTGGACAATATGTCACATATAGGGTCACATAGTATACATATGTGTAATACAGAATTATATCCCTATTTTCAAGGAGCACATCCTAAAGACATCTTTTTTATAAATCTTCCTACACTATACCGAAATGATTTGTGCACAAACAGGAATTTGTTTCAGATATTAACTATTTCTGTCAGTTGCCCTCCTATCTCCAATACTCTAATTTTTTCAATTCTTCTGATTTGTAAAGGTTGAAGATATGAATCTTCGCTTTTTCCCTCCTATTAACTGCTGGTTCTCTCTGAACAATTAGGCTGACAAAGCTGGGGAGGCAGGGGTAGAGGTGGCTGTGACAGCTGAATCTATTCTTGGTTGGCAAAGCAAACCCAACATTTGAAACCAAAACTCTTGGATATCAAGTTGGAGGATGTCTTGTATTCATATCATCAACTGGTTTGACTTCAATTTTTATCAAAAGTTAAACCAAGCTGAGGTGCATTTTGTCTATTGGAATGAAAGGACAGAGAGGCTAGAGCTCTGAGTGGTGGGTCTGATTGGTAAGGCTGGTTTCATTAAGTAAAGTGGCTCATTAAGTGTGCTACAATCACATCACCATCACCACTAAAGCCAGAATCAGCAGGCACAGCACTTGTACATGACATCACATGATTCGTCACAAACATACCTCTTCCACGGGGCATTTTTGCTGTGCACTATTCATGAGTGCTAAGAGAAAAAAAGAAGGGGTTATAGAAGAAGAAAGGGGAAAAAAAGAGTGAACCCAGTTGCTTATGCTCTAAAAGGAATTTGAGAACAAGACTGTCTCACCATGCCACTCTGCATACTTCTACAGAAAGGAAAAGTTGATGAACCATAGTTTCAGGGAGTAAAAAAGTACGCTGTGGCAAAGACATGTCTGTATAGACCATAACCACAGTAAATAAATAAATAAATAAATAAAAAATCTACCAATAGTTTTTAACAACAGTGCAAAAAAATCCCTAAAAACCATTTTGCAAAATCAATTTGCTACTTCAATAGAAATGAATATTAAAGTATACATAATACTTAAAAGGAAACTCAGTATTCAATTACATCCTTTTAAATGAGTTGCTTGTCACTTGATTCAGCTCTTGCACACCACAGGCCATTAGTAACAGGCCCCCCTGGTTAGCAGAGTGGCATTCCCACTCCGGAAGTAGCCAAATGAGGGCGAGAAGATCTCTCACAGATCTCTGCATCCTTTCAGAAGCACTGCCTTCTCCTTTCCTGCTCTGATTATTTTTTTAACATTCACTTATCTGTGAAATCTCTTTTCTCTCTTGATCCCCATAGAATGACTGGCACTTTTTGTCAGTGTTGAACAAATTTAGCAGCTAGAAACACTGTAGATATTCATGGCAGATTTTCATGTAGTATTTCACACTCTTCCTGCTAATTTCTTAACCACCCACTTAATCTATTCTCACTTTCCCAGATTATACAGATTTGATGTAGTTGTTGCCAGGAAAACTGAATTTGCCACCAAAGCCCATACAGACAGGGCTCTTAACCCCTACCACAAACTGCTGCTAGTCTCTTGTGCATTTTGGATTAAACCACAGTATAAAGGCAATATGTTCCATTAAACTGTCGTATCATTTTACAGAATTATTTTGAAACTTTTCTAACTCATATAGTTAAATTCTAAGTACAAAACAAGTTAATATTTAGCTGTTCATAAAATACTGAGACCTGGATTTGCAATATTAGTACTAATAAAGACTCTGCCTACACTCTGTCAGGCTCATAAGCATGAAAGGACCCTCAGTGATCATCCTACTCCAACCTTACAGATGAGGAGACTGAGACACAGAGAGGTTAAATGTGTTATCCCAGCACCTACAGCCCATTACAGGAAGGGCTGGGGGCAGTTTGTCCCTAAAGCAGTTTAATTCCTTGTGGAGCCAGGAGAGCTGGCTGCTTGTCTTGATTCTCAATAATTCAAAAATATCGATAAAATGATGGTCAGAACAAATAAACACACAGAAGGATCATCTATATAAAATCCTAAGTGACCATCTGACCGGTAGATATGATGCACACTGACCACCAGGGGGCAGACGCTCAACACAGGAGCTGCTGAGAGACAGCAACTTTGCAGAGTGCCCTCTCATACTCTGGGACCTCTCAGGAAATGTTGGACGGCTGGTTTTGGCCCAATCCCCACAGGACAGGCCAAGGGACCCCATCTGCCGGAGGGACCCTGCTCATTCTGCAGACGTCTTTCGAGCCCACCCCAGGTGTGGCCAGCCAGGGAGGGACCACGAGAGGTTGGCTCCAGGGCATGTCTGGCCCATCTCGCCCAGTCCCACCCCATGGGCCACGTTCTAATTAGTTTCCTTCCAATGAGCATGAATCCATGCACCAGGCCTCTAGTTATATTATAAGCATCCTTGCTATAATCCTTACCAATGAAAATCACAATAATAAAAAATAACTAACTACATTTGCTTGTGACAGGGTATGAACTAGATGCCTATGACATGGTAACAAGAAGATCTATGTAACGGAAAAGCCCATGGCCTCAGAGTCTCAGGAAATCTAGGTTTACATCTAAGCTCTACCTTGTGGAGCCATTTAACCTCTCTGAGATTCAGTGTCCCTACTATCTATAAAATGAGGTTAATACATAGCATGTAGACCATTATTTTATAATGTATAAGAACAGTTCCTGACTTGCAGTAGGCAATGAATATTAGCTATTTCTGAATTTCAGAGAATAATTTTCTTTTAAAAAAGTTAATGAAAGGGAAAGCATGAAATCCTAGATATATCCAGTTAGAATATTTTATGATTTACCCAAAATATTTAGGGTCATAAGAATAAATGAAAAAAAGAAAGACCTAAAGGCTTGATTGAAACCATACTCATCATGAAAGAATTTAAAATACAACCAGTTAAGGAACATTGCCTTAAAAATGTGAAAAAGTCTTTCTCCTTGGCAGGGTTAGATGATTATGTCTGGGATAATAAAGCACACATTTCAAT
This sequence comes from Corynorhinus townsendii, assembly GCA_026230045.1. Taxonomy (NCBI): domain Eukaryota; kingdom Metazoa; phylum Chordata; class Mammalia; order Chiroptera; family Vespertilionidae; genus Corynorhinus; species Corynorhinus townsendii. The sequence continues at coordinate 114,406,457 of JAPDVU010000006.1, read as the reverse complement.
GGATTAAGTAAAAACTTTTTTACAATTTTTTCTTATAGAATGGGAAAAAGGGGTGCCAAATTATTCTTCATTCTGTGTTTACATGGCATCATGTGAGAATCTGTTTGTCTTCTTATTTAACATCAGCAATAAATACAACCAACAAATATTTCTTTAGCGTATACAAAGTAACACATAAGAATTAAAGACAACTGTGTTAATTTTTTTAAAAAGGTTCCTCAAAGCAAGAGTTTTCCCATTATTTCACCTCCTCCTTCCTTTCTGCTGGGGTTGCTTCACCAATTTCCTCTTCACTCTGGCTGCAATTCGATCTCTCCACGGATTCCTTTCCTGATGCTTACAGAGGCCTCCAACTTCCTCTTCCTAAGTAGTTTGTGAACATGTTCAAATCTCCTCTCTGATTGACCCTCATGCCTTCTCAAGCTACAGCCCTTTCTTCTCCTATTTACCACCATATTTCATAGAAGAGTAGCCTACCCCAGCTGTCCCAGCTTCTACATATTGCATTCATTGTTCAAATCAAAGTGTGGCTTCCAACTTCAATGATACACTTAAACTGCTCTCTCAAAGGTCACCGCTGACCTCCTGAGTACCACATATAATGACCTATTCTCAACCACCTTGTGCCTGACCTTCCTGCAGCATAAAGAGATATTTGTGGTCCACTCATTCTTTTTGAACCTCGCTTCCTTTGACCTCTAATACACAGCCTTCTCCTAGTCTGTCTTTCTTTCCTTCCTTCCTTCCCTCCCTCCCCCCTCCCTTCCTCTCTTCCTCCCTCCCTCCCTCCTTCCTTCCTTCCTTTCTCTTTCTTTCTCCCTCTCTCCTTCCCTCCCTTCCTACCTTCCTTTCTTTTTTTGTTAATCCTCACCTTAGGGTATTTTACCATTGATTTTTAGAGAGAGTGGAAAAGAGGGGAAGACACACAGAGAGAAAAACATTGATGTGAGACAGAAACATCTCACATTGATTGGATGCCTCCTGCAAGTGACCAGGCCAGGGATCGAGCCTGGAACCAAAAGTACATGCCTTTGACCAGAATCGAAACCTTCAGTCTGAGGGCAAACACTCTATCCACTGAGCCAAACTGGCTAGGCCCTCCTAGTTTTTCTATAATCCTGATCACTCTTTTTCAGCCTCTTTTTGCCCATTCCTTATTAAGTACCTTCTCCTCAAGCCCTGCATGGCACACAGCCTCAGGGTAAGCAAGATCCATCCTGAAGGATCAATGGGAAGTCAGGTACAGATTACAATCCCCAACAATGAAGTCCTGAAACCCAAGAGAGAGGAAAGGTAAGAAGCCAGAGGACCAAGGCAGGAGCCAGAGGACAAAGGCAGGAGCCAGCAGACAGGACTCAGTGAAAGGAGGCCTCTCCTCAGCAGGATTGGGTTTTTGGGTCATGCATCTTTCATCCTACAGCACCTTTAAAGCATAGCTTGGTTCCAAATATCATTGCTTCCCAAGATTCTTCCTTTGTCATTTGCTGTATCCTTTACACTTTCTAAATGGTTAGCTATTGCCAGGATTTTGCCTTTAACCTTGATTACCCCCAAATTGTATCTCCAGGAAGAAATTATTTTTTTTAATTTAAAATTTTTATTGTTTAAAGTATTGCATAAGTCTCCTTTTCCCCAATTGACCTCTCCCCGGCCACCCCACCCCCTACAGGAAGAAATTCTTGCCTAAATTCCAGACCTATTTAAATGATCTCCTGCCCCTTTTCTCTCCCCAAGGGCCCTAAGACATGTAAAGCTGTCATGAATTTTTTATTTTCATATTTGAACTCCCTTCAACATAAACTGTGGAAGCCCCACATTTTCATAATTCACCACCACCAACAAAAATGAAATGTGGGGCAACATGGAGAACAGTGGACTTTCTTTCTGTATTGGCACCTTACAAACTATTCACTGCAATGAGTTCAAATGCATAGTCTTACAACCTGCGGATATCCTAAATTCATACCAAATACTACAAATTATGTTTCTAAAAATAGCATACATTTTCCTTAGAGTGCTGATCTCAGCTCAAATAATGTGAAGAACTTCTAAAATCCTTGCCTTATTTCTTTTTATAATGAGTAAGCCATGTTCTATTTGGAAAAGGAATCTTTGCTCAGCCTTTATTAAAAGGAATGTTAAGCGTGGCTGGCTTGGCTCAGTGGTTGAACCCATGAACCCATGAACTAGGGGGTCAGATTCAATTCCCAGTCAGGCAGGGCACATGCCCAGGTTGTGGGCTGGATACCCAGGGTGGGGCATGCAGGAGGCAGCTGATCAATGATTCTTTTTCATCATTGATATTTCTATCTCTCTCTCCTCCCTTCCTCTCTGAAATCAATAAAAATATATTTTTTAAAAATAATGTTAAAATCCTACATACCAAGAGCATGTTTTAACACTTTAACCAAGAGGTAAAGTTAGTTAGTATGACTCTACCGTTCTGGAGAAATTCCATTAAGACACTTCTACCTGTATGTGGAAGTATGAGCCAATCTCCATAGGCATTTTTACAGATAAATAAAAATACTGTGGAAGCAAATAAAAAAGGACAGGGCTTGTTTGGTATTTTTCAAATCCATCAGATGTCTTTAGAAAATGGTTACATAAAATTTATATTAGATCATAGAAACTAGCTAGATAATCCAGATATTTTTTTTTAACAGCTTAGTCTATAACGGAAAAAATGTTCCGAGGAACTGGCTTATCAATGAATAAAAGTTGAAAAGAAAGTTGAAAAACTAGCTGCATGACTGAAATGGCTTATTACTCCTTAGGAGAAGCTCCTCTTGTTGGGTTCATCAAACACAATCACTTGCTAGAAATCTACACCATCATTTAAAATTATTAGAGAGGAAAATGTAGAGCAGGAAAAAACAAACTTACATCTCTTGATTACTGCTCGAATGGATGACAAGGGTCCTTGGCTAGAAAAAGAAAGGAAACTTATTACACATTCATTAATCCTTTTGAAGAAGAATCATTGATCATGCCAGGCCATTTCTGGACTCAATATGGCGCCAAGTAGCAAGTTTGATACATTAATTACCAGTCTATTCTTTTTACAAAACACAAATTAAAAAACATTTAAAAATTGCCTTTGATATTTAAAATGTTTTATGGGAGGCGAAGAGGCTGATGAAGTACATCTGCAGTATAAATAAAATTTTGCCTTGAAGTTGCTTTCATAACTACCTACATACTGTCTCTTCCAGTGAATTTATTGAAGTCAGGTGGCAATTACCTGGTGCTCAAAAATTTTTTTAACCCTGCCCTCCACCTCTTCCTGTTTGATCTTAGAATTCTTATCTTCTCAGGTCAAAACAGATTTAAAGTCAATTTGACCCTAAGTACCAACCGTATTTCCCCCTAAGATTAGAATTAAACATCACCACCTAAAAATAAAAGTCTCCTGCTTTGATTTTTGTTCCATAGCTGGTTAGTCTTGACTGCCTCTGACTGTGTAACCTAGGGCAGGTCACAGACCTCTTCCAAGCTTCTGTTTACTCATTTGTCAAAACCCTCTAGAACTGCAAAGGTTATGCTATTAGTTTTCCAGGTTGTTTGTTTATCTGTATTCATACCAGGTGGACTAACTGTTTTTGAATCATTTAGAAAAATATGCAAACATGAAAGTTTAATGCTATGATTTAGAAAACAAAGTTCTTTATAAAATTCTTCAGCTTTTTCAGAATAGTCTTTTAAAATTTATACATATTTTTGAATTTATACTCTTTTAAAATTTCCACTTGTGTAACCTGTATAATAAATACTCTTGCTATTTCTTAGATAACTATAATAGGAAGACACAATAAAATACCAGTCCATTTTATGGAAGAGATACTTTAAAATATACTATTCTGCCACACAAGAAAAAAAGAAAATTTCTACAATACCACAAAGCTAGGACAATAATATAAAAACGTGTTTCAGCAATACTGACTTTTTAAAATGTCTTCAAGGCTTTCTGTAAACAATTACTTGAAAAAATAAAACACCAGTATAAGGTCATATGAAAGAGGTAATAGCACTAAAACCCAAAGAGGTTGACTGAAGGCTTTAGGAGAAACTTCTTGGTATAAAACTGGAGTGAATTTGCATGTTAATATTGTGTCTATTGATTTAGGCACAGTAATTAAAAGAATTAAAATCAGTATTTAGAAGCAAGGACAAAAAAAGCCAAAATTCCATGTGTACCCAGGCAAGACATAGGGATGTTACTGAATGTCTACATCATAATCTCCTTATTCATTAACACTGATTTGGTATGATATTATTATTACTTAAAAACACCTTTGTTGCCTTTGTAAAGAAGAAAGGTACTGACTGAGGTAAAACATGGGGCAGGGGGGAGAGTGGTATTTGGGTCAAACTGCCCAATATATGTTGAAGTCTTAACCTCCAGTACTTCAGAATGTGACCTTATTTGGAAATGGGGTAATTACAAATATAATTAGTTAAGATGAGGTTATACTGGAGTAGGTGGGCCCCTAATCTAACTTAACTGGTGTCCTTATAAGAAGGTCATGTGAAGACAGAGACACACAGGGAAAGTGCTGTATGACAACAAAGACAGTCTTTTTTTTTTTTTAATAAATCTTTATTGTTCAGATTATTACAGGTGTTCCTCTTTTTTTCCCCCCATAGCTCCCCTCCACCTGATTCCCCACCCCACCCCATGCCCTTATCCCCCGCCACTGTCTTCATCCATAGGAGTAAGATTTTTGTCCAATCTCTTCCCGCACCCCTCACACTTGCTTCCCCTGGGAATCGTCAGTCCACTCCCTTTCTATGTCTCTGATTCTATTATATTCACCAGTCCATTCTGTTCTTCAGATTTTTTATTCACTTGATTTTTAGATTCACTTGTTGGTAGGTATGTATTTGATGTCATTTTGTTGTTCATAATTTTTATCTTTACCTTTTTCTTCTTCTTCTTCTTCTTCTTCTTCTTCTTCTTCTTCTTCTTCTTCTTCTTCTTCTTCTTCTTCTTCTTCCTCTTCTTCCTCTTCTTCCTCTTCTTCCTCTTCTTCCTCTTCTTCCTCTTCTTCTTCTTCTTCTTCTTCTTCTTCTTCTTCTTCTTCTTCTTCTTCTTCTTCTTCTTCTTCAAGAATACCCTTCAGCATTTCATGTAATCCTGGTTTGGTGGCAATGAACTCCTTTAGCTTTTTCTTGTCTATGAAGCTCTTTATCTGACCTTCAACTCTTAATGATAGCTTTGCTGGGTAGAGTAATCTTGGTTGTAGGTTCTTGCTGTTCATCACTTAGAATATTTCTTGCCACTCCCTTCTGGCCTGCATAGTTTCTGTTGAGAAATCAGCTGACAGTCGTATGGGTACTCCCTTGTAGGTAATTAACTGTTTTTCTCTTGCTGCTTTTAATATTCTCTCTTTATCTTTTGCTCTTGGCATTTTAATTTTGATGTGTCTTGGTGTGGTCCTCTTTGGATTCCTCTTGTATGGGGTTCTGTGCACTTCCTGAACTTGTAAGTCTATTTCTTTCACCATGTAGGGAAAGTTTTCTGTCATTATTTCTTCTAATAGGTTTTCAATATTTTGCTCTCTCCCTTCTTCTGGCACCCCAAAAATTCGGATGTTGGTTTGCTTAAAGTTGTCCCAGAGGCTCCTTACACTATCTTCATATTTTTGGATTCTTTTTTCTTTTTGTTTTTCTGGTTGGATGTTTTTTGTTTCCACATATTTCAGATCTTTGGTTTGATTCTTGGGGTACGTTGATCTACAGTTGAGTTTCTGTATATTCTTTATTTCAGACAGTGTATGCTTCATTTCTGACTGATCCTTTTCCATTTTTTTGGCATTCTCATTAAGCTCCTTGAAGGTCTCATCAAGTTTCTCGGTGGTTTTTAGAAGATTCTTGAGTAACCTTATAAATGTGGTTCTGAACTCTATGTCATCCAGTAGTTTGCTTTCCTCCGTTTCTTTCATTCGTGACATGTTTCTTTGTCTCCGCATTTTGGCTGCTTCCCTGTGTTGATGGAGTGGCTTTGTGTGGTAGGTGACCTATAGGGGGCAGTAGCTCAGCCTCCTCAATTACATGAGATGGATGCTCTTGGTACACCCCTTTGTGGGCTGAGTGCAAAGTCTTGGTGTAGTTAAGCCTTAATTGCCGTTGGTACACTGGGAGGAATTGACCTCCAGGCCAATTAGCTGTGAGTACTCGCTGTGTCTATAATGGAAGAACTGCTGCGCTGAAGACACGCTTATGGGGCAGGACTTGTTTCAGTGGGGCTTTGGTGCTCACTGAGTCTGCCTCTTGAATGTGTCACTTATGGATGTGAGGAGTTGAAATCTGGTGTCTCACACTGACCACTAGGTACACTGGCTTCTGGATCTCCAATGGGGTGCAGGTCAGCTACTGCCTGAGGCCACCCAGCAGGAGCTACAGTGAGAGCTACAGTTTTCTCCTCTTTGCTTGTGGTTTGGAGGTTTTGGAGCTGTCTGACCCAGGCTGCAAGTTTGCTAGGTTAAGCTGTGATAGGGCAGGGCTTTCTTATGCAAAAGCCGCTGCTTAGAGCTTGGGTGGGTTTGTAGGTTGTGCAGGGTGGGGTCTCAGGGCGTCACTAGGCTAGGGCGTGGCAAACAGCAATGGCTGCTAGTTAGCCGGCTCTGAGTCCCTGCCGGCAGTCCCGTGCCCCAGTGCCGTAAACAATTGTTCCTGCGTGCAGCTCTGCTAGCAAGCCATCCTCACTGGCAGACAGTCCAGCTTCTCCCCGTAGGAGTTTGGGTCCCCCGCGTCTCCCCAGAAACTGTATTTCAGAGTAATCGGGGGCTTGTCTCCCTTCGGGTTGAAAAAAGCAACGCCTGCCGCCAGCCCGGATCACGTGCCTCCGTACCTCAGCTTTTCAGCGCTCGTGCACGTCTCAATGCTCTTTTCTCTTTCCTTCTAGTTGTAGAACTTCCACTCAGCCAGCTTTCCCGTGGTTCTGGGTGATAGACGTTTTTTCTTTTAGTTGTATTTTTGAAATTGTTGCGGGAGGCAGCAGTTTAGGTGTTTACCTATGCCGCCATCTTGGATTCTCCAACAAAGACAGTCTTGAGTGTCACAGCTGTAAGCCAAGGAATGCCAGAGTGCTGGCAAATCACCGAAAGGTAGGAGGAGGTGAGGAAGGATTCGACCGTGGATTTCAGAGGAAGCATAGCCCTGCCAACATCTTGATTTCAAGACTTCCAGCCTCCAGAACTGAGAGACAATAAATTTCTGTTATTTTAAGTCATTCAGTTTGTGGCACTTTGTTATGGCAGCCATAAAAAAACTAATACGGGAGAGACAGGTCTTCTGAGGTGCTGAGTAGGTGTGATAATCAATTGAGCTGCATACTTTGTGCAATTTCCTATATGATATACTTCAATAAAAAGTTGGGGGTGGGGAGGAAATCTTGGCCCAAAATAGAATTTTGACTGAGTTCAGCCCAAGTTCTACAGTTCTCAAGATTTGCAGTGTCATGTTTAGACTAGATCTATAAACCAACCAACGAACCAACTGATCAATGAACCAACTGACCAACCAACCAACCAATATTTTTGTCTCAAATGGCATTTCCCAAACTCTAAAAGTTTAAAGTTCTCATTTAGAGGTTAATGGGTTTTCTGGGAGGAACAAAAAAAAAGAAGGCCTGTGTCAAGTACATCTCCATGGGAAGTAGTTTAGGGAGATGCTAGTTGTGCAGTGCATTAACATTTCTGTATCTCAAATGTAGCTATGGATGCAAAACTGAGGTTTGAAGATGTTCTGCAGAGCAAGGACTACAGGTGAAGTTACCCCTCTATTGTCTCAGAAAAACCTCATGGGAGTCCTCCCTCAGCATAAACTCAGGCTCATGTCTTAGCTGAAATTCTCCAAGGATGGCGACCTTGGAGGTAGACATGGCCCCATGACCACCGATCAAAGGAGGGACAGCAAAACCTGCTGGTTCAGAGAGCTAGTTCTGGAATCCAACTATCCATATTCCCTTCTGGTGCCTCCACTTGCTGGCTAGTGTGACTTTGTTCAAATTACTTAATTTCTCCAAGGCCCCTTGTTTCCTCATGCGTAAAAGCAAGGATAACTCAACTTCTTTATGAGATTGTTATAAAGAGTAAGAGGAAGAGTCCATTAAAGCATTTTACACAATGCCTGGAACAAAGTGTGTATTCAATAAATGTGAGATGCTATTATCACTTGTTCATAATATTTAGGGGCATGACAAAACATCTGACAATACATACACCCCTTGGCAGGTTCTCCCTTAGGGGTCTGATATCATGCAGATAGTAGGCCTAACTAACAGTTTAACGTATTTTTCTGATATAAGATGCCCTCTTATATAAGATGCCCCCCACTTTTCCAACCCAAAATTAAGAGATCAATATTTTAAACATTTTGCTGGTTTTCCTCTTAAGTCCTTCTTTTTTTGGCATCTTAAGGAGTTGTTCTTCCTGTTTTCTCCACTGTCTGATCATACACTCAGTGGGAGGAGGTCCAAATTGCCTCTGCAGCTCTATTTCCATGCTCTTTTGCATAGCTGATTACATTCAGTTTGAATTTTGCAGAATAAGACAATCGCTTATCAGTATTTATCTTTTTATTTTTTGACATCTGTCTGGGCTCAGAACACTTCAGTCCCTGTTGCATCTGCGCACTCTCCACCTCCACCTCCAATTACAGCATCAGCTGACCTTAGTAACAATAAGGCTCATAATTGGAGGAATCCTGTTTGACAAGGTATGGGCAGCTACACATCTGCAGGACTCCCTCCTTGACTTCCATGTATAAGATGCCCCTCAATTTTCAGTCTAACGATTTCAGAAAATAATAGTCTTATACACAGAAAAATACGGCATGTTTTTAAAAGATTTTTCTTCCTTTGCCCTGGTGGGATATCTCCCTTAGTTGGAACATCATCCCATACATCAAAAGGTTGTGGGTTCGATCCCATCAGGGCATATATGGGAGGCAAACACTCGGTTGTTCTCTCACATCGATGTTTCTCTCTCTCTCTCTCTCTCCTTCCTATCTCTCTAAAATCAATAAGAACATATCCTTGGGTGAGGATTAAAAAAATAAAGTTTTTTTTTTCTTTGAGATTGTTGTCTCTGGTTTCTGCTGTTCAGATGGAACCTGAGCCTAGGCCCCTCCATGATAAAACAGAGGACTGATGGCATCTTCACTCCATCTAAATTTATAAGCCTATATCCTGGCCATTGGCAGAGTTAATCCAAATCTCTTGCCTTTGGTTCTTAAATACATATATATATATATATATCCTATCTAATAAAAAGGGAATATGCTAATTGACCATCACTCCATCACAAAGATGGCTGCACCCACAGCTGAGGCCAAGTTCTCATAAGGAGGCTTAACGAGCAATCAGCAGGGACCTGAGGCTACACCCTCCCCTGCCTCCATGGGGCTTGACAGGGGACCTCAGGCCATGTCCCCCACCTGGTGGGGCTTGATGGAGGACCTCAAGGCACACTCCCCACCCCAGTCTGGGCTGGGGGACCTCAGGCCACTCCCCTCCCGTCCTGGCACCGGGCCAGGGGACCTGAGGCTATGCCCCCTGACCGGCAGGGCTTGACAAGGGTGGGACTGGCTGGGTCTGGATCTACACCAATGTGGGGGGGGGGTGGCTGAGTCTGGGTCTCATGCAATTTTAAGGTGCATGTGTGTGGGTGGGGACTTGACTCTGGGTCCCATGGTGAGCCCCAGACTCTGACAGGAGGAAGGTTTTCATATACATTTTACTAATTTTCTTTCATCTCTGACACTTCTATTATAGAGAAAGGGCAAATAGCAATATTAAATTATTTCCTCTAATTAATCCCCTTTTAATGTGCACGAATTTCATGCACTGGGTCACTAGTGTGTGTGTGTGTGTGTGTGTGTATGTGTATGTATGTGTGTATGTGTGTGTGTGTGTGTGTGTGTGTGTGTGTGTATGTGTATATGGAGTGAAGATGCCATCTTGCAGTCCTCTGTTTTATCATGGAGGGGCCTAGGCTCAGGTTCCATCACTGAAGTGAGTTCTGCTCCTGGGGTCAGTCCTGCACAGCAAATCCTTCACAGTGGTCATGGCTAGTCCTCCCAGCCAATTAGTCTGGAGGTAAATCCCTCCCATTGATGTGCCAAACACAATCGAAGCTCAACTACAACATGAGGGTGCACCTGGAGTGCCCAGTGCGAGTGAATGGGGAGGCTGTGCCATTAGACCCTACAGGACACCTACTACAAGGCCATTCTACCAAGCCCTGGAGACATAGCAGCTCTATCTAATACATACAAACACAGGGAGGCAGCCAAAATGAGGAGACAAAGAAACATGTTCCAAATGAAAGAACAGAGAACAAAACCCCAGAAAAAGATAAGCTATCTGCCAGATACAGAGTTCAAAACAAGTAAATTTCTTATTGATGGCAACTAAATGGTATTTGTAGCATTTTTATCATACAGTAGATTCCATCCATTTACTGTACTTTTCTAACTCAGATGTCCTTCATGCAAGTACTTGTTCTTAATGTTGTCCGTCTTCTGTGCTGTTCCTGTAAGTTTGCTATTAAACTACATTAAACTATAATATAATAATAATTATGGCAAATTAAAAAAATTAAGCCACATTTTTTTATATTTTTTATTGAATTTTTTTTTTTTTTTTTACAGAGAGGAAGAGAGAGGGACAGAGAGTTAGAAACATTAATGAGAGAGAAACATCGATCAGCTGCCTCCTGCACACCCCCTTCTGGGGATGTGCCCGCAACCCAGGTACATGCCCTTGACCGGAATCAAACCCGGGACCCTTCAGTCTGCAGGCCAACGCTCTATCCACTGAGCCAAACAGGTTTCGGCTAAGCCAATTTTTAAAGGCCTCTCAGCATGTTCAGATTCTGTACCATAAAATATTTTAGATCATAGGTAAAGAACAAGTCTCCTAAAAACAACTGACTCATCCATTACACCCTATTTAATAATGACTTTTAAAAGGTGTAAAGAGATGTTCTTAAAAAACTTAAAAAAGGAATAGACCATGCAGACCTTTCTTTAAACCCGTCATTCCAAAAACTATATGCAGCAGAGCACCTACCAAAAAAGGTTGACACATCCCTTTGGTCACTTCCTTATGCACGTTCAGGGAAAACCTGGTTCAGGGAAAATTCCTGCAACACACATGAGACTGCCTATCAGGGGATACCACCTACCAAGAAACATTAGGACACAGAAAACTTGCTGGAAATCCAAAGAGTCACTTGGTCACATTGCAGAAGGAAAATTTAAAGGCAAATATTTCCTTCATCACAGTCCTTATACAGAGTCCTAACGTCTATATAATAAACAGCAAACACCAAGTGAAAGCCCTCTGCTCTGTCCAAGGGTGAAAAAAATATTCAGGCAGAAAAGAGCTCTCATAACACAGTAGTTTATCACCTTCTTGGAAAAAAAATCTGCTTTATGGTGTTCAATTTTTACTAAACAGTTTTAAGTATTCCAATATCTTTTTATCAGATCACATAATATATTTTTCTCTTGGTTCTATTACACAAAAGGATAGAAGGTGGGATGCAGAGAGTGGTAATGATACCACCTCTACACTTGCTGTTGTAAACTCAGAGGCCTACCTGGTAATACTTTTCTGATGTCTAAGTTATGGTGAATAGCTCTTAATTCTAACATTTCTGGCTATTGCTTTTAGTCATCTTTTTATTTTGTTGCTGCATAAACAAACCTAACATTTAAAAATAACATTAGCCGAGACCGGTTTGGCTCAGTGGATAGAGCGTTGGCCTGCGGACTGAAGGGTCCCGGGTTTAATTCCGGTCAAGGGCATGTACCTGGGCTGCGGGCACATCCCCAGAAGGGGGTGTGCAGGAGGCAGCTGATTGATGTTTCTCTCTCATCGATGTTTCTAATTCTCTATCCCTCTTCCTTCCTCTCTGTAAAAAATCAATAAAATATATTAAAAAAATAAAATAAAAATAACTTAACATTAACTCTATTTCCTTATAGATAAGTAACAGACAGTATTTATTATTTGAACTTTAAGTCATATTAAAGATATGGGAGGAGTGGGTAGCATGAATGAAAGGAGGAAAAGGAGGAATTAGACTCCATACACAACCTAATTAAGTCTGTCAGAGTAAAAGTGAGGGAATTAATTATTTAATGAAGATACAATTAACACAGACCAATATTTCTGGTCTTTGATTTGACATCATTCCTAACTCACTTTGAACTATTTAGTATTAAAACTTAGAAAAAAGAATCACATAGCATAGGTGCCTGGTATCTCTTGATGATGTGGCAATCAAGACCAGCACCCAAATTTAAAAATGTCAGAAGCAGCTGATATTTGGAGGTAGGTACCAATAAAATACGTTTTAAACAAAGAGGTGTGAGAAGATGCCTTAACCTGAGCATGTGGCAGTTTTCAAATGAGACAAAACTCTTCTCCCTTAACCAGTATAAAATTCTCTTGTAAAAAATAAAACCTTACTACTAATAAAAACCAATGAAAAATCAGTGGGTTTAGTAGAAGGCAGCAGGGGAAGAAAAAAGGTGAGAAATATGATTGCGTGTTTTTCTGTTCTTTGTGAGATTAAAATAAAACTGGTGAGGGAAGATAGTTTGCTGTATTTCATTGCAAAAACAAATACATATTTTAAGCATTTGTAACTGATTAAAGTATTAATAGACATTCCCAACAGTTAGAAATAAATTAGGGCAGTTTGAAACCCTGACTTTAAAATATGAAAAAAGTTTAACTTCTAAAATATTAGCTCCATTTTTTATTTGAAATAGTGAGGCAGATATTTTGGTTTAAATGTTATTGAAAATGGCTAAATTATTAAGTTGTTATGAGAAACTAATATTTTCCTATACCGATAATTAAAATAAATCTTTTAAATGTCAATACCATAGCCACACATTTCTTAGCTTTGTAATCACTTGATCAAAGGTTTCAAGTTGGCTAAGCCCTTCCTTTTTTACCCTTTTAGAGCTTCCTACAGCATTACATTTCTATATTTTCACCAAATCTCACTGATGTCTAAGCCAGAATAAAACAGGATCAATCTATGGGGGGGGAGGGGGGAGGTCAAGTGGGAATAACAATGAAGAAATAAACATAGACAACAACTACAAAATCTAAGCAATGTAATTACATATTAGATCTTTGTTTTATTAATAAAAACCAAACCCCATTTCAAAAACATAATTTACCCAAGTCCTGCAAAACCAGGCAGTTCTTAATGAGTTCCTGTCAAAAAGCCAAAGACTTTGACCCAGAATGTAAAATAAAATACAGAAACAGCTGAGTTCCTTCTAACAACACATGGATTTGTTTGTTCTTTTTAAAATTTTTTTATTTTTAAAAAATAAACCTTTATTGTTCAGATTATTACAATTGTTCCCCTTTTTCCCCCTCTCACAGCTCCCTTCCACCCAGTTCCCACCCTACCCTCTGCCCTTACCACCCCCCACTGTCCTCATCCATAGGTGCACAATTTTTGTCCAGTCTCTTCCCACATCCCCCACACCCCTTTCCCCCGAGAATTGTCAGTCCACTACCTTTCCATGCCCCTGATTATATTACATTCACCAGTTTATTCTGTTCATCAGATTTTTTATTCACTTGATTTTTAGATTCACTTGTTGATACATATGTATTTGTTGTTCATAATTTTTATCTTTACCTTTTTCTTCTTCTTCCTCTTCTTAAAGAATACCTTTCAGTTATTTCATATAATACTGGTTTGGTGGTGATGAGCTCCTTTCGTTTTTTCTTATCTGTGAAGCTCTTTATCTGACCTTCAATTCTGAATGATAGCTTTGCTGGGTAGAGTAATCTTGGTTGTAGGTTCTTGCTATTCATCACTTTGAATATTTCTTGCCACTCCCGTCTGGCCTGCATAGTTTCTGCTGAGAAATCAGCTGAGAATCGTATGGGTACTCCCTTGTAGGTAACTAACTGTTTTTCTCTTGCTGCTTTTAATATTCTCTCTTTGTCTTTTGCTGTTGGCATTTTAATTATAATGTGTCTTGGTGTAGTCCTCTTTGGATTCCTTTTGTTAGGGGTTCTGTGTGCTTGGTGGACTTGTAAGTCTATTTCTTTCACCAGGTGGGGGAAGTTTTCTGTCATTATTTCTTCAAATAGGTTTTCAGTATCTTGCTCTCTCTCTTCTTCTGGCACCCTGATAATTCAGAAGTTGATATGCTTGAAGCTGTCCCAGAGGCTCCTTACACTATCTTAATATTTTTGGATTCTTTTTGCTTTTCTGGTTGGGTGTTTTTTGCTTCTTTGTATTTCAAATCTTTGACTTGATTCTTGGCATCCTCTAGTTTGCTGTTGGATCTCTGTATATTATTCTTTATTTCAGAACAGTGTATGCTTAATTCCTAGTTTGTCCTTTTTCATATCCTCAAGGGTCTCGCTAAATTTATCGGCGGTTTCTAGAAAATTCTTGGAAAACCTTATAACCGTGGTTTTGAACTCTATATCCAGTTGTTTGCTTTCCTCCCTTTCTGTCATTTGTGACCTGTTTCTTTGTCTCCGCATTTTGGCTGCTTCCCTGAGCTGACAGAGTGGCTTTCTGTGCTAGGTGTCCTATAGGGCCCAGTGGCTCAGCCTCCCCAGTTACCTGAGGTGGACACTCTTGGTGTACCCCTTTGTGGGCTGTGCACACAGTCTTGTTGTAGTTAAGCCTTGATTGTTGTTGGTATCACTGGGAGGAATTGACCTCCAGGCCAATTGGCTGTGAGGATCAGCTGTGTCTACGATGACAGAACTTCTGTGCTGGAGACACCCTTATGAGGCAAGACTTGCTTCAGTGGGGCTTTGGTGCTCACTGAGTCTGCCCCCTGAGTGTGTCCCTTATGGATCTGAGGAGTTGTATTCTGGATGGTCCCACTCTGACCACTGGGTACACTGGCTCTTGGATTTCCAAAGAGGTGCTAATTTAGCCTCTGCTTGAGGCCACCCAGCAGGAGCTATGGAGAGATCTGCAGATTCCTCTTCTTTGTTTGGGGTTTGGAGGTGCCCCGATGAGGCCCAGCTGTGAAGCAATGTAAGCTGTTGTGGGACCTTGGGCCTTCTTTTGGATGCTCTGGGTCTCACTGACTCAGCTGCAGTTTGTTAGGTAAATTTAAATTTCAAAGGAGCAGGCCATTCATATGCAAAAGCCTCTGTGCACAGTTGGGGTTGGGCGGAGTCTCAGGGTGGAGCAAACAGCAATGACTTCCCGTCAGCTCTGCCCTAAGGGGCCCCCCGGGTCTCAGTGTCCCATGGTAATCGCTGCAAGTACCTCTGAGTGAAAGTCACCCTTGAGTTCTGCCTGTTGCCAGACAGTCCAGTTTTCCCCCAAATGAGTCTGGATCCCCAGAGTCTCGCCAGGAACTGGAGTTCAGAGCAGTCGGGAGCTTTTGTCTCCCTCCCTATTGAAAAAGACAGCTGCGTAGTCAGTTGCCAGCCCTCTCCATACCTCTACCTTTACTTTTGCACCTCCTCTGAGTCTCAGGTTGCTTTTCTCTTTCCTTCTAGTTGTAGAATTTCCACTCAGCCAGCCTCCCTGTGGTTCTGGATGATGTTGGTTTTATCTTTTAGTTGTAGTTTTGAAGTTGTTGTGTGAGGCAGCAGTTCAGGTGTTTACCTATGCCACCATCTTGGTTTCCCTTGTTTGTTCTTTTCTGGGAATTAGAAAAGAAACTTCAACAGTGGGTAGGCATGAAAGCTTTTGTTTTAAATCCTTACCCGAGGATATTTTTCCATGGTTTTTCAAAGAGTGGAAGAGAGAAGGAAAGACAGAGAGAAAGATTGATGTGAGAGAAACACATCAATTGGTTGACTCCTGCACAAGCCCTGTCCAGGGCCTGGGCTGGGGAGGAGCTGCAACCCAACCAAGGTATGAACTCTTGACCGGAATCAAACCCGGGACCCTTTGGTCTGTAGGCCGACATTCTATCCATGGAGCCAAACTGGTTAGAGCATGAAAACTTTTTTAAAATTAAATTTATTAGGATGACATTGGTTAATAGGATCATATAGGTTTTAGGTGTGAATTTCTATGTTATAGGATCTGCATATTGCACTGTGTGCCCACCAAAGTCAAGTCCTCTTCCGTCACCATGAACAATTTTACTGCAAGTATTTAAGAACTTCTCCAATTGCTGCATACGTAAACAGCATAAGCAGTATGTCCACTAGATAATATCTAATTTTTGCAAAGTCACTGGAAAAGTTTTACATTGGATACCAAGAATATAACTGGTAGTTAAAGGACTTTAAAGTCATTTAAAATTATGATCACCAATACTTACAGGAAATTACCCAATCTATGACATTTCTAGATTGAGGAGCCCAAAGAAAAACAAGTTTTAGAACACATATTATGCATTTCAGGATACCTTCATTTAAGTGTATGAATGTTCATTAAATCTGTGAACACTGAGTACCACTGCCCCCTAACAAGTAGTTTTATTTTTTCAAGATATTTAAAAAGATTTATAGAGAGTAAACTTAAATTTGCCTTCTAAAAACATGGAAAAGAAGCAGAAAATAAGAAAGCAAGAAGATGCCGAAGAGAATGTGGAAGCAAATGGCCGATGTGGGGTATAGGTGAACACTGAATGGATAAATACACTGAGTGGCCAGATTATTATGATCTCTGAATGCATATATATATTAGAGGCCTGGTGCATGAAT
Source organism: Corynorhinus townsendii (assembly GCA_026230045.1). Lineage (NCBI taxonomy): Eukaryota > Metazoa > Chordata > Mammalia > Chiroptera > Vespertilionidae > Corynorhinus > Corynorhinus townsendii. Next base: position 114,389,770 of record JAPDVU010000006.1, on the reverse strand, counting down.
TTGTGCATGGGTGGGGTCTGGCCAGCCTGGCCAGGGGAGGGGACATGGGTGGTTGCCCGGCCTGCCTGCTGGTTGAACTCCTGGTCGAGGGGACAATTTGCATATTAGCCTTTTATTATATAGGATATACACTGAGTGGCCAGATTATTATGTGTTCAGAGATCATAATAATCTGGCCACTCAGTATATATTGTGGATGAGAGGTTTCCAAACACTCTCAAAGTGAGGACACTGCCTGAGGAATAATGAAGCCCACCATACTTTAAAATAACCCGCCTGCTACACAGGTGATTTATGCTGCCCCTGTTCCCATTCAATCTCTCTTCTTCCCTCTATAACTGAAGAGAAGAGGCATTTATACATTCATTCTCACCTAATCTTCCATATGACCAGCTCTACCTTCTGTGAAATGGCCTGAAGTATAACCTGGCAAAGCAACAGAGCATGACCAACTGATATCGGAATTTACTTCTATGAGGTAGAGCAGTGGTCGGCAAACTCATTAATCAACAAAACCCAATATCAATAGTACAATGACTGAAATTTTTTTGAAAGCCAAAATTTTTAAACTTAAACTTCTTCTAAGGCCACTTCTTCAAAATAGACTCGCCCAGGCCGTGGTATTTTGTGGAAGAGCCACAATCAAGGGGCCAAAGAGCTGCATGTGACTTGCGAGCCGCAGTTTGCCGACCACGGAGGTAGACAAACAGGTACCCAAACGGAATATTCAGTATGATCCCAACCTTGTTATTAAAATCTTATTTTAAAAAATAAACAAGTATATAAGTAAACATATATTTATGTTTTATATTTATACAAGAAAAGTGATAACGTATCTATGTATTCAGTGATGTGCATGAGTCTACTCCCACTGGCTCAAGAGAGCTAACAAATTCTCAGAAATTCTACAGACCAGTTATTAAATATAGCCATTATTTAAAAATTATATAAACTTATACAAGTTATATAAATTTATATTTAAATAAATCACACAAAAACAAAGGCCATAAATACTCAAAACTAATCATTTCCTAATCATTTTACCACCCTTACTATTATCCAGGCTCTTGAGACTATTTATGCCTCTCATGTCTTTACAGTGGAAATACTACATACTGATGTATTACTGTGAATCTCTTCCCCATTCACCATCAGTGGTGTCCTGTTGGTAGCTTGAAATTGGCCATAGTAGGTGTATTTACATCACAAATACTGGCAAACCAGAGTCTAATTTATAATTTTATTGATTAAAAAAGTGACAGAGAAAATGTTAATAATGCAGATTCAACTTAGCTGTTATGTTATGAATAGCATGCAAATTTGTGGAAACATTCTTCCAGTAATTGAAAACTATTATCCATCATTGACAAAAAGAGTGGAAATTCTGACATGTTTTGGTTGCTTCACATTCATCTTACTCATTAATACTAATAAAAATATCAACCAATATTTATATTGGAATTACTCTAAGGGAGCTGGTTGTTAAACATTCATCAGCACATCATTGCCTATACCCAAAATGTTAACAATAGTTGGCTCTAAGAGGTATAGAATTATGATTTGTTACCTACTTATGTCTCTGTATTTTTCAAATATTATATAATAAATATTATTTATTTTATTTTATTTTAAAAATATTTTTATTGATTTTAGAGAGCAAGGAAGAGGGAGAGAGAGATAGAAACATCAATGATGAGACAGAATCATTGATTGGCTGCCTCCTACACACCCTCTACTGGGGATCAAGCACACAGCTCAGGCATGTGCCCTTGACCAGAATCAAACCTGGGACCCTTCAGTCCCCAGGCCAACAATCTATCCACTGAGCCAAACCCGCTAGGATTAACATTATTAATATTATAACTTTAAGTTATTTTTAAAAAGATTTGCTATGACAAAAAAAAGTATTTGGTTCATGGTAAATTCATGAACTTTGGATAATTAAAATTACATTCAAACCACGAGATAACCTATCATTCTCTGGAAATAGACTGAAGTCAAATCTTACATGCCATTACAGGGGTAAAAACCATCCAGAATTCTAATATGCACAGCAGCATGCATATAATTTCAAAACAGCTTACAAAAAAAGCAAAAAAACAACAACAATGATCTCTATATTTAACAAACCTGTACTGCTTAAACATAAAATAAGAAGTTAATAATCAAATTAAATGAACAGAAACACTTAGAATTAAAAAATCATTAATGTAACTATTATTTCCTTAGTGTCTTCTATGTTCCAGGGATTCTCCTGTTGAGACAAGAGTAGAAAAGGTGAGGCCCTACAGTGAAAGAACTTATGGTTAAGTGGAGAAGACAGAAAAGTAAATAGGCAAGCTTTTAGTTTTGGGTTTTTTGGTTGATTTTTAGGCTGGCAATTGTAATACAGATTAGAAAATGTGGAACCACCTAAGGAATCTTAAAAGATATATCACAGATTCTTTTGTAGTTCATAAGCATTATGATTGGGTGTTCACACTTTTGTGTGAGATGTGCCTCCCACAAACCTTATTATTATCACTTTGGCACATTACCTGTCTGACGTGAAAAAAAAAAATCACAAATATAGAACTAATCATGGATGTCAAATCAAGTTAAATACAACTGAAAGAGAGATTAAAGTATAACCAAACTTTAAAAAATAATAAAATTGATCCTCGGATATGAATAGTAATATTTACCTTCTGCAGCAGCCAAGGTCACTCTGTAAACTCCCAGCTAGTCCAGTGTTGGCATTTTTAGAACAGGCTTGGCAGGACAGTCCAGTCCTAACTCAAACCTCAAGTGGCACTTAAGATCATCCTCCTCACACCTTTAACCAGTGGCTATGTCACCTTATAAATGTCCATAACACATACTAATTGTTTTCTTGGGCCATGACCCTTCAAGAGTTCATAATAAATAGCAATCAATTGAAATCAATGTGTAAATGGATAGATTAATGAACAGGTAGGTAGGTAGAGACAGGCAGATAGATAGACAGACTTGTTTTTTCTTAACAGCCTTACTGTCAAAAAAAGAAGATAAATTATCTAGTAATTCCCTCTACCTATAGGTCCACCTAGCTAGGTAGCAAATATCATTCCTGTTTTGGTGGAGTGGCAAAGTGATGAAAGCCTTTCCAAACACCGAAAGCTGGTGTGATAAAGTTACATATGTTGCTTCCAGACAAATACTCTGATTGCTAAAACTGAGGCTACAGTTTTCTTAGGAGAGATATACAGCTGTTGCATGCTGAGTTGAACCCACTCAGAGGATATCTGGGATTCTTCCTGGAATATCAAGAAAAAGAGAACAAGAAGGAGATGAAGAGCAAAGAGCAGAGAAATGAAACTGTTGCGGTGGGGTTAGAATCAAAGACATGCTTGCAAGCTGAACTCCTGATTCCACCTCACCCCCACAAGCCACCTGCATCTGTACAACCCCAACACCAAGGGTCTAGGGAGGACTGGGTGGAATTCCCATGACAGAACGATCAGCAACAGCAGAAACAGTTTCCCTAGAAAAGTCATCTGATGTGGAACAGTCCCCATAGTGGGATAGCAGGGCTATTGGATGATTTTTCTGCCTGAGATAATGACAGTATGAGAAGAAAACCAACACACAAATACAAATCAGAAAGCTTTTCTCCACCCCATTTATTTACTTTTGTGAATAGACTCAAAAAGAAATACATTTCTTGAGGTACTCAGATTTCTAGTTGTTTGTAATTCACTTGAAAGTGTCTCCTCTTAAATTAGGAAATATTAACCACCAATCATCTGTTACATACCAAACATGGAGATACAAAGATGAACAACTGCTTTTGGGTGAGGGGCCAGACTCATAAAAATAATTATAAACTATAATACAAGTTGATTTGTGCTCTAGATACAATTGTGCCAAAGTAATTAAAAATCAGCCTTTAATTTGTTCATTTTTGTCCCCATGATATAAAAATGTTTCAAACTTTAGGCAGCCTTTTACAATTTTAACATAAAGACTGCACAGTCATGCATTTCTTAACCATGACGTTATTAGATGATTTTGTCATCATGCGAACATCACAGAGTACACTTACACAATCCTAGATGGTATACGACACACCTACACCATATGGTATGGCCTATTGCTCCTAGGCTACAAACTGTACAGCAAGTTACTCTACTGAATACTGTAGGTAACTGTAACACTATAGTATCTGTATATCTAAGAAAAGATGCAATAAAAATATGGTATAAAATATGAAAATAGTACACCTGCACAGGGCACCATAAATGGAGCTTGCAGGACTAGGAATTGCTCTGGGTGAGTCAGTGAGTGGGTGGTGAGTGAATGTGAAGGTCTAGAACATTACTGTTCATGGCTGTAGACTTCATAAACACTGTACACTAAGACTACACTAAATTTATAAAAAGTTTTTCTTCAATAATTAGTTAACTTCAGCTTATTGTAACTTTTAACTTTAAAAACTTTTTAACTTTTTTTACTTTTGTGTAGCACCTAGCTGAAAACACGGACACATTGTAACAACATTATAATGGCTATGACGTCAGTAGGTGATAGAAAATTTTCAGCTCCCTTATGTTATGGGACTGTCATCATATACGTGGTCTATCGTTGAACAAAATACCATCATGACTGCACTTGTATTCCCTTTTAACATCTCAGTAGAAATGTTTGTTTTGGACTGTGACTTCATGAGAAACACTTAAGCTGGAACCACCTAACTAAGCTGCTCCCAGATTCCTGACCCTCTGAAACAGTGAAAGTGCTGGCTTTCAGTCAAGGTTGGCAGTGTAGGTAAATGCATCCTCATATCCTCCCATAACCACATCAAAATTATAACTAAACTACAGAATAATCATCATTGAGAACTGCCTGAAATACAGCTGAACAGAAGTCCTACAATTAAGGATATAGAGAAGAAGCCCCATGGAGACTGGTGATGTAAATGTCTCAGAATAAAAGAGAAATCTCCCAGCATCTGGAGTCTGCACGGCACACATGGCCTCTTGCATAGCGGGTCCCTCTGGGCCCTCCCCCTCCCTCTGCATTGGCTCCCAGCCCCAGTGACAGGCTCAGCCTTTGCCTTTGCAGGGACCCAAGTGCTCTGGGGAAATGGTTTGAAAACCTTGGCCTTGGATTTCATCTCTGCATGTAACTTCCTTGGGTTTTAGGTTAGCCTTAGTAAGATTTAAGGTGGGAACCGGTGTTTATTTTTTTCTTAGTAGCATGAAGTGACAAAGGCAGATGACTCGTAGAACAGTAACAGAGCATTTGTTTGTGTAAACTCTAAGCCCTGCTGACCAGTCTGGATCCTTCCAGCTCACTGCAGCCCACAGCACCCCCAGCCCTCACTGTGTCTCTCAATGGGATCTCATCCTTCAAGAAACATCCATGTCAGCATCAGCCCAAGACAGACTAGATGACAGGTCTTATGACAAATCCTTCCCACCTCTGTGGGGGCTTCTCTCCCACGCCTTTTCTCTTTAGGAAGGGTAGGGGAGCTTCTGTAAGGAAAGGGCTGGACCAGATCCCTGTCCCTGACCCTATCTTGAACTTCAGTTCTTGTTACTGTGCTAGTGCTGATCTGGATCCCACTAACCCACTAAATAAAGATGCAGCTTATCAGAGAAAAAAAGAGTTTGTTTTCAAAGTACAACTTGCAGTTTCTCCTGTTGTTCGCGTGATACATTAGTGAAACATTTGTCACAATTATGTATGTGTGTTTTTAAAACTGACATGCAAACTCTACTTTTCCATGTTTTATTTGTAAGATGTTACAGAAGGTGCTAGAAAAGATCCTCTATAGGCAGAAGTGTAACATTTAACTGTAAACACTGAATGATAGTATTATTCCCCAGAGCAACAAAAATTGTCAAAACCCACATATTTTTTCTCAAGGTGAAGTCATGTTTAAACTGAGGAGTGAGGTCAAGCAGGCCCATTCTCAGGGCCTACCACATAAATACAGACTATTTGGGGTGCTGTTTTAAAAAGAAGAGAAGTTAGGGTAGAATCTAAAGAACAAAATAAACTGATGAACAAAATAGATCTAGAGACATGGAAGCATGCAACAGACCAACAAATCTCAGAGGAAAAGGGGGTGGGGGGGAAGCAGGAAAAGATTAACCAAAGAACTTATATGCATATATGCATAACCCATGGACACAAACAATAGTGCAGTGAAGGCCTGGGAGGGTGAAAGAGCAGGAAGGAGGGAGTCAATGGGGGGGGGGGCGTGGAGAAGGGAGACATATGAAATACTTTCAACCACAAAGATAACTTTAAAAAAATACATGCAAAAAATAAAATAAAGTAAAATAAATAAATAAAAAGAAGAGAAGTACTAGTAAAAGGACAAAAATGTAGGAGACAGGACGACTACTAACCTTAATAGAGTTTAAAGTAAATCAGCGTAGGGCAAAATTTCTGTAGGTTTATTTTTAGGGTTTCAACTCCCTAAGTTTAGCACAACGCCTAGCAAAGTGCTTATCACACACAATAACTATTTGTGGAATATAAGTGAATCCCACTTTCATATATATCATTGTACAGAAACTCCAATATATATGTTTGATATCAAACATGTATTTATCAATATTTCATTGAGATTTTCCAAATGTTTGGCAATTCATGGGTCTGGCTATATTTTGTGTTGTTTTAGGAGGTCCTATATTAAAAGAGGTGTGTGTTGTTGTTCTTTGCTGGTGGAAAAAGACAAAACAATAAAGGCTTCTATTACTCAGTAAGGCATAGATCTGATGTCAGTGTTCATAAAACAAGCAATACATTTCTTCCTTCACACACTATATTATATGCCAGCGATTTGGTTTGTACATAAATATTTTAAAGTACTACTCTGCTCTGTTTTTTCAATATATTCATGGAATCCTAACCTAGAAATAAATTCATGGAAATAAATCCTGAAATAAGGCAATAGTTTGGGTTAGTCCTAAAGCCAATATAAGTATGCTAAATATGTAATTTTCATTTCTAAATTATAATATACTTACGGTTATTTCTTCTAATGGCATTATATTATCTTGTGAGGGTAAAAGCATCTGAAATCCCTTTAAACTAAAAATTTTTAATGAGGTTTTACTTATGAGCATATAAGTGTATTTCCACAAACAGCAAGTGCAGGTGAACTTTATGCAGCCCTGGGAAACAAGGGGGCTTCTTGCACAAGCCCTCATTTTTCCTCACTTTCTCTGAGACCACACTCTCTCTGCTTCCCTCTTCCATCTCCTGCTAAAGTTGGACTAGCTCTGCTTGTTCATCAGCATATCCGGCCTGTGTTCATCAGTATATATGTCCCACCAAACCCAAATGGAAACAATTTTCAAGCTCTGAAAACCATGTCTTTTAGCTTTATCTTTCGCTTAAACTTTCAAGAGAAAGAACTTGATTATCAAAGCATTTGGGTCAGAAGTCTACCAGCTATGGTCAAATGGGGTAAGGCTGTGTGAAAACCTGGTTCCCTGAGTCTGGGAGGCAGTTCTCAGAGAAGCAGGCAGGGACTGCTTGCACTGCAGCCACCACTCCTGCATGACGAAGGTTTAGTAAAGACTGCAAACAAACCAATCACTGAAATGTACGCCTACAAGCCACAAGAGGATCAACTACAGCATTGTGTCCAGAGCTACTGCTAAAAGCTTTGAAACCCAAGACCACAAGGAAGTATCCTAACAATGTTTATTGTGCTTTTCCACTTGCTATTTTACTTCTGAGTGGCCAGTCTTTTCCTATTTTGAGTGAGGGAACAAAGAAGACAGCCTCCTGTATTCAGATTGAGAGGAGGTTAGGGTTTCTTATGCTCAAAGGACTACAATTAACTTCCCAAAATGAAGTTCATTTGATATGTAGAATCGGCTATGAAAAACCAGGGCTAGTAAAAAGATAGGACCGAATCTGTATCTTTCCTCTAAGTAGCCAAAGCTGATATCATGTCACTATGTCAGAAGACTATGGGACCCTCAACAGTTCAGACAATGCCAGACTTTACCAGTCCACACAAAGCAGAACTGTGTAGCAGTGTGCTCATACAAGCATGGAAGGGTAACACAAATATGGTAAGAGCAGATACCACCAGTTTATGTTCCTGCATAGAATCCTGCCATGACCAGGTTCCAATAGAGAGGACTCTTTAGGATTATGAATAATGCAACGGTACAGTTACTCATGACAAAACTAACAGATATCAAATATCTGTCAGAAAGAACTTGATTATAGACACTTGAAGAGCCCTGGGCTTGAAAATTCAGTCCCAAGTGGGTTTAGTCTGCTTAACTGAGGTCCAAAGCAACTGTGATGATCAATTCTATGTCAACTTGGCTAGGCTACAGTCTCTAGTTATCCAATTAAACACAAATTTATGTGGTTAAAGTTCATAATCAGTATGGGAGATAATCCTTGATAATTTGAGCAGGCCTCATTCAATCAACTGAAAGGCCTTAAGAGCAAAGCTGAGGCTTCTTTGATGAAGAAAAAAATACTGCTGGTGGATGGCAGCTTCAGTCCATGTACGGAAGTTCCAGCCTGCCCTTCCTAGTGATCTGCCCTATGAATTTCTGACTTGTCTCGCCAGCCCCCACAATCACATAGGCCAATGAACTACAATAAATCTCTTAATATATTTCTAGTTTTGTTTCTCTATTTCAGCTCTAACTGATATAGCAACTGTAAATAATCATTAAAATAACCCTAAGAGGTATTAGTATTAGCTCCATTTACAGATGAGTAAACTGAAGTACACAAGGATTAAGAAAGTGTCCAACAGACATAGCTCCTAAGGGGGAAAGGCTGAATTCTAATTCAGGCAGCCTGAGTTCAAACCCAAGCACTTTACCTTATATTTCACTGCCTTTCTGAATGATTTTACCAATATGAGCAGAACCTAAATAGCTGAAAAGGTATTTTTCAAAATCCATTTGGATTGCCCTAAAAAGTTCTCCAATCTTGGGTATGATCTGGGAGTATTTTTTTGTATTCATTTTGAGTCACTCTAGAAGTTCCCCAAACTTGAGCACAATAGTCCTGATTTCAAATACAGATATAAGGGATAGGCATTGGTGTATATGCTTCTTATCCAGGTGATCTGATTCCTAAATGCCCTTGGAGAAAGGCCTCTAAAAGGCTCCAGGCAAGAAAATTTATGGGGACTCTGAATTAGTACAAGATTCTTTTGCAAAGTATTGTTTGGAGGTCTGAACTAAAAATTATAGAAATGGGCCATAGTTAACAAATCTGAGCATTCTAACATAAAAATATGAATCAAGTTGAAAGAAAAAGTCCTTATTGGTTATTTTCTTCTAGTTCATTCATAATGCAACATGGGGCAAGGGGAGATCTTTGAACAAAGTTATAGTGGTGAGACTGCAACCTTTTACTGAGCCAATTTGGTAGTAAATGTAAAAAGTCTGAAAAAAATTTTTTGATCTATTAACTTTGATCTATTAATTCCACTGCTAGGAATTTATCACAAGGAGGTAATCAGTGATGGGCTATTAAAATGCAGATATAAGAATCTTACCACAGCACTGTTTTTAATAGGAAAAAATTGGAAATAACCTAAATGTCTGACAACAGCAAAATAATTAAATTTTGATATCTACATGATGAAATACCATTAAAAATCATATCTTAGAAAAATGTTTATAAACTCTTGTTTTGTAAAAAAAAAAAAAGAAAGAAAGTAGCCTTAGCTGGTTTGGCTCAGTGGATAAAGCGTCAGCCCTCAAACTGAATGACCCTGGGTTCGATTCCAGTCAAGGGCACATACCTCTGGCCCAGGTTGGGTCCCATGTGGGAGGCAGCCAATTGATGTGTCTCTCACACTGATGTTCCTCTCTCTCTGTCCCCCGGCCCTTCCACTCTCTCTGAAAAATCAGTGGAAAATATCCTTGGGTGAGGATTAACAAAACGAAACAAAAAAAGGTAATATATGATACAACGTGCAGTATAATCCCGATTATATTTTATAAAAATATACTAAATATGCACAGCAGAAAGGCTGACCCACCAATATACCAATAGTAGTTATTATTCAGTGGTTGGACCATGAATAACTTTAATGTTTTTCTTTTTTTAAATAAACTTTCTATAATAAAAATGTATTACTTTGTAGTAGAAAATCATAATTTATAAGACTACTGAAATGGGAAAATGTTTACGATATAACATTAGATGAAAACAACAATTTAAAAGCAATATATTCATTAGCCTCTATGTTAAAATAAAAGTATTGCGTAAAAAGATAAAACCCAGAAAGCAATGTATCAAAATATAATAGTGATTAACTATGAGAAGGTGGACTTATAGATGATTTTTTCTTTTATATGCTTATTTTTTCCAAATTTTCTATCATGAACATATTCTGCCTTATAATCAGAACAAGTGAAAGTAAATTCATGTAAGACAAAAAGAATAATGGTGTTAAATATAGGAATATGCCATATAGAAAAATTCTTAACAGTGTAGTTCAGGTTATTAGGACTTTTTACTTGGAGTTTCTTTAGAATCTGTAACCAAAAGAGAAATATTGGGCAATAGATGTCCTATTTGTCATCCCTTGATAGCATCCCTGGACTGCTTGGACAACGCATTGTGCCAGGAGCAATATTATTTCCAGGAAACAGGTTTACAATCGAGGGGATGTTTGTACTGGGTGGGGAAAAGTAGGTTTACAGTTGTGAGTATGTGAAACACAGAGTTTATTCTTGTATTATTATTTATTAACTAGAGGCCCAGTGCATGAAAATTCATGCACTGGACGGGGGGGTCCCTCAGCCTGGCCTGCCCCTCTCACAGTCCAGGAGCCCTCAGGGACAGGAGGTGACCCAGCTATCAGGGGAAGGCAATGGCCCCATCACACCTCTGCTGCTGCCATTGCTGGCAGTGCAAGCCGTGGCTGGTCCTGGTTACCTGAGTCTCGGGCGGCCCTGAGTGGCTGGGGGGCTGAGGAGATTGGGCTCGCCTGCACCTTGGGCCAGCCCTGGGCAGCTGGGGAGCTGAGGAGACTGGGGGACTCTGGAGGCAGCCACATGAGTGGCCGGGCTTGCCGCCCCGGTGGTGCTGAGGGGAGTGGGCGCTGCCATCTTGTGGCTGTGGGCGCTGCCATCTTTGAGGGTGTGACAGTCAATTAGCATATTCCCTCCTTATTTGCTGTGGGTGCCGCTATCTTTGTGAGGGTGTGATGATCAATTAGCATAGTCCCTCTTTATTAGATAGGATTATTGTATTATTTCCCACACAAACAACTGTTAACCTACTTTTGCCCCACCCAGTATTCTAGATACATTACTCTAAGTAGGACAATCAAACAAGCTATACTTTCCTTCTATTCTTTTGTTTTCCTAATCACCAAAGCATACTGATTCTCAATCCTTCTTTCCATAAGGAGCGAGTCACACAGAAGTCCTTCTTTGGCATGCCTGCCCTTTTTTTTTTTTGCTGCATTTAAGTGTTGTACAGGATGGGTAGGCTCACTCTACATCTCTGGAAAGTCACTCTACAACTGGAACAAGATTGGAAGTGACAAAAGCTATCACTAGGGCAGAATGCTCTGATTTTGAGCAGTGATTTTCAACCTTTTTCATCTCATGGCATATATATATATATATGCCAATTTTACACAAAAAATAGGTATAATTTTGATTCATTCACACTGAATGACTATTATTTTATTAGCCATTTTCCATATCTATATCTATCTATCTATCTATCTATCTATCTATCTATCTATATCTATATATATATATAAAATCTAGGAAAAAGTGTTAGTACCCCTGACTAAATAGTCAGATATTGCATCTTTTAAAAATTCTTATGGTATACCAGTTGAAAATCACTGACCAAGAGCACCTGATCAAAAAGGAAGCCCCAACCCTGAAATTGTATTTTTGGGACCAGGCCTGATTACTGGTTTGAGAAGGGTTTTATGTATAAAGACAAGACTAAATTTTAATCAACAGCCATTTACTGTTACTAAGAGATGACTGGGCTACTGAATGACTATTTAGCAATTCTGTCCCATAAGGTTTTTCCAGGAATTAGCTAGTATACTTCTGTGGTTCAAAGTCCTAATCAATACATTTGAAGAATGTGATATATGCTATGCCAGTAAGAGAAAACATTAAAAAAATTACAGTCCATATGTACAAGGATATTTATTAGCTGGGGTAAAACCATAAACTAGGGATAGATTGAAATCCACAAAGATGTATACAAAGTGTAGTAAACTAAAGGCTATTTAATATATATTTTGTGGAACTATGTAAATAACTGATTCTAAATTACACTGAAGAAAAGTAAAGAACTAATAAGAGAGGAAAGAGAGGAAAGAATTAGGATGAAAAATTTAAGGGCTAGGAGTTCTATGTGCTCCCTAGACTGCTGAGAAATGGTTGGCTACAATACTCATCTTGATAAAAAGTAATAAAACAGGAGCAGCTGCTGTTCTAGAGTTAAATCCTGCTGATAGTTTAATTTGAAACAACTCCAGAGAAGCCCCCACACTAAGTACTAAGTGCCACACTAAGCTGGCTGTGGTAGGCCAGCTGATAAAACTTTTCAATTACCCAACTGATATACCATATAGATGCTTCATTTTCATTCCCATCACACCAGGGGGAAATGCTAAAGTGACATTTCTTAAAACCACGATAAAACAACATTATATAGAATGACATAAAATGCTAATAATCCTTTCACATCTCCCACTGCAAAAAGAGTTTTCCCCCTCACAAACCTGTATACACTTTAATTTTTCACCTCGTTTATAGCATTACAGATGCTATAGCTAAAGTAATGTTTCTCTTGTAGCTTAGAAAACATAATGCCAGAAAGTAATTACACACAAGCTATAGTTTATAGAGGTATAGGAATCAAAACATATGGGCAGGGAAATGCTACAGAATTACAGTAGTTAAACTAAGCCCAGCAGAGCATTATATATTTTAATAGACATATTTAGAAAGAAGAAAAACAAAAACAAGTTAAATCTTTTGCTTTTAGCTAATCTATTTAAGCCATACTGTGATGATGATAAAGGGTCAAAATAAAATCTTCAACATCTTTATAAGATCAACATAAGGGTAACCAATGCAGGGTACCATGACCCCTTCAAATTTTAATGATAAAGTGAGTTTTAACACCATCAGCTATTTTTCTTAGTGTACTGAACTATGTGTTGCATATATTTCCTGCATGTTGAGTTTAAGTCCCTCCCAGTGTGGGGTGACATTTCAGGCCACACAGGGATGTGTGTGTGTGGCGGGGGGGGGGGGGGGGGGGTGAGAAACAGGCCCTACTAAACCTGGAGTGGCACCAAATCACCATTAAGCTATCTTAGAATTGTGAATAGAAATGTAGATCACATAAAATTTTAAGACTTAAAATAACTGTGAATGAGAATAGGCATTCAACAGAAAATTTTAAAAAATCGATCTTGGAAGAAGAAATAGAGGTTTCCTTCCACATGTGTACAGAGATCTGAACACGAAGATGTTTACTGCAGCATCGTTTCTATTATGAACTGGAAATGACCCAAATGTTATCAATAAAATACTGGCTAAATAAATAATAATATAAAATTCTATGTAGCAGTTTAAAATTAATGAAGTGGAAAGTGACACTGTAAAATGTTCTTAAATATAAATGAAAAGAACAAGTTTGTATATGCAAACATATACTACTATATCTACACACTACACACACACACACACAGTATATCCCCATTTCCTACATATTATTTGATCATATACACAAAGAATATATTTATATGCACATATATATGCACAGAAAACAGACTAGGATAGTCACTGAACCACCTGGCTCTTAATAGTTGCCTATGGAATAAAGGCAGTACCATTAAAAATGTTTTCATGTACTACTTGTATAACTCTTAAGTGACAAAATGGGTTAAACATCCACAGAGCAATAAATGGTGTGGTGCTTCTGGTAAAGGGAACTATAGGAGTAACACTATGAGTAGAGGTGAAATGGGAACAGTGTTTAATCATGTTTTTTCTAAACATTCTTGACTTCCTACTTTTTATTTTATCTTTCAAAAATAATCAAAGAATTTCACTAAATTTTATTCCCATGTCCTATAAAAGCTTCTTTATTGATGCCACATGATTCATAAAGGCCTTTTTAATTAATTATGAAAATTTTCAGGGTTTTAAAAAAAGTATAGATAATATTACAAAGCCCATTACTTAGCTTAAGAAATAAATCAGTTTAGATACACTTTAAGCTCCCTGTGGACTCTCCACTGACTCATTCTTTTGGTAATCAATATCCTAAATTCATTTTATACTTTTCTAAAAAAATTATATTATAGCCCTGGCTGGTGTTTCTCAGTGGTTTGAGCATTGGCCCAATGAACCGAAGGGTTGCAGGTTCAATTCCCGATCAAGGGTAAGTAACTGGGTTGCAGGTTTGACCCCATTCTGATTGTGGCACGTACAGGAGGCAACTGATTGATGTTTCTCTCCCCCCACTTCCATTCTCTCTAAAAATCAATGGAAAAAATAGCCTCAGATGAAGATTAATAAAAAATTATACATATACATAATAAAAACATATGTACATAATATATATGTAACCAGAAAATATGCAATAAACATCATATTGTTTATTTCACCTATGATAAAGCGTCTGCAATTTATTTTTGGAATCTGGAGTTCACAAGGTTTTTCTATAAAGGGTCAGATAGTAAATACATTCAGTTTTAAGGGCATTATGGTTTCTATTTTAGCGCTAGTCAACTCTGAAGGTGTGTTGTGAATGCAGACAGACAATATACACACAAATGGGCATGGCAGAGTTCTTATAAAACTTTATTTACAAAGACAGGTGGCAGGCCAGATTTGGGCCATTGGCTGACCTCTGCTTAATATAAATGATATCATACTTACTTACCCTTCTGCAACTTGCTTTTTATCATACACAATTATGCTTCTGATATTTATCCATGTTGTCATGTTTATTTGTAGTTAGCTTAATCCAAACAGTGCTATCCTCAGCATTCTTATAAAAGGTTCCTTTGGCGCATGTGAAAATATTTCTCTAGGGTATATAATACCTCCTGAGTTGTATGGTACTGGCATTTTCAGCTTTACCAGATATTGCTCAATTACTCTCTAAGAATGACATATGAAATTATTCTCATGCAGACTTGTCGGTCCTTGAGATTTCTGTGCCAACTGGATGGAAGTGAAATGGTATCTCGTTATCATGTTACTACACATCTTCTGAATAGTAGCAAGGTACAGAATCTTTTCAAATAATTAGCTGGCTACTTAGGTTTCATATTTTGTGAGTTCCCTGCCCCTGTCTTACTGAGTTACTTGTCTTTTTCTTTCTAATGTGTATTTTTTAAGGCTGGACACTAGTTTTGTACCTCTGAGCATTGATTGTACAGTCATGACTTATCTTCTCTCATGCTTTCGATGTCTTCATGTATATAGGTTTTAGATTTTTTTCACATGGACAAATATTTTTCTTTGTGGTTTGTACTTGTTGAGCCTTAAGAACTCTTTCCTAACTTCAAAGTCATAAAGATATTTCTTCAAAATGTTTCGGCTTTACTTTTATAATTTCAAGTCTTTAGATTCTACCTCACACGATAGAATAAAATAAACTGCATCTGAATTTTTATAAATATGGGTAATCAATTGTTTCTGCACCATCTACTGACAAGTCCACTTTCCGCAATGATCTGTAATGCCAATTCTATCTAGCATATAATACGTAATTACACGTGTCCATCTGTGTCTGTTGTGGACTCTGTTTTGTTCCATTGACTTGTTTCTCTGCTGACAAAACACTGTCTTAATTACTTGCAAGTCCTCCTCCTTCTCCTGATCTTAAAAAATTCCTTGGTTATTCTTGTTCTTCCTTATGAATTTTAGAATCACTGTAATGAGTTCAAAAATCTTTTTTTGTGATTTTAATTAAAATTTCATTGAATTTTATGAATAGGTATCAAAGGGGATTTTATAACAGGTGGTTTTAAGAAGGCTTTAGAAGAATAAGATTCAAATGATAACTTTTGAGAAACAGATTTAGAATTCTCTGTTTTGTTGCCTTTTTTTTTGTCACTGCTGTAAATTATTTCCTTGTAGTAGGTAAAACATTTAAGCAAAATAGCTGGTTTTGCAGCCCACATAAGTCATTGGGATCTATTATTCAGAGTTAGTGAAGTGGTTAAAAAAAAAAAAAAGCTCCTAATTTTCCATTTTTGCCACCAACTACCACAGGGCTTAACTTTCTCTATTATCTTTAGCTCTTACTTCCCTCTGGATTAGTTTACCAAACTGCCATTCCATAGTACATTTTTCAAGATGTTGCTAATAGCTGTGTCTGGGAAAGGAAGTTAACAAATTCAAACAAAAAAGTTTAAATTCTGTATAGTAAATCTCTCATTTGGAGTTTTATAATGTACTTTAGTATATCAAAGACTCTTACTGGAATCAGACTGGAATCAGAGTAAAGAAATATCTCCAATTTTATTTTAACTCACCATTTCACAAACATTTTTATTCATGTTTATTTCTTGCATATTACTATCCTACAGAAAAATGTTCCATGAGACATCAATTTTGGAAATGATGTGTTTAAACAAATAAGAAAAAGACAAGAAGAATTCAGATATTTCTGACTTGTACATTGGTCAATCAGCAACAAGCAAAATTTAAAAATGCCAGCATCAGAAGAAAAAGCATCCCGTAAGACTTAAAAAAATACTAAGCATTGTTTTTTAGCTTGGGGTCTTAGCATTGGGCAATACCTCATAAAACTTTTTCCTTTAACTTGGTAAGAGTTATACTTTCCTTCTTATTTCAGCACCAAAATGAAAGAACAGGCAGACGTCCCAGATTTATTGATCTCTCAATGTCAAAGCTATAGGAGTGTTTGGTCTTATGGAAAAAAAGAAAAAAGAAATGCATTTCTCTTATCTTTGCTGGGCCCTGAGCCTATCATTCTTGCTGCCAAGTGGCCTGAAGAGAACCAACAAACATACGAAAATTAAATGACTTTTTGTTTATATCTTCTTTCTGCTCTGTTGATGCAGCAGGTATTAATCTGCTTGATGCATTGCTGGCCTGGCGGGGTAGCCCTGCTCAGCTGAGGATGGCAAGAGAAGAACAGATCACTGCCAATCTCAGTAGACTCCCAAACAGAAAACAATGGCCTTTCTGTTTCAATTGGCTGCCTCCTGTTTACCCCCTACCAGGGATAGAGCCCCAACCTGGGCATGTATGGACAATACCCACCCATCTGAGGCACAATGGCCAGGGCCCATTTCTCCTTCTTTTTTTAAAAAAAATTTTTTTATTGATTTCAGAGAAGAAGGGAAAGGGAGAGAAAGATAGAAACATCAATGATGAGAGAGAATCATTGATAAGTTGCCTCCTGCACACCCCCTCCTACTGGGTATCAAGCCCGCAACCCCAGGCATGTGTCCTGACCGGGAATCGAACTGTGACCTTCTGGTTCATAGGTCGATGCTCAATCATTGAGCCATACCAGCCGGGCAGGACATTACTTCTTGATGTTGCTGTAACAAACATTCAATAATAGTCATGGGCAAGCTTTTGAGGATCAAGTTCTTCCCAATTTGCAAGGGGAAAATATTGGCATTTCCCTTTCTCTCTTGGAACTACATTTGGCATTTAGTCAACAAACATTTATTTAACAGGGGCTTATTGTAGACCAGGCACTATATTAAGTAAGCTAGGGTTACTAAGACTAATAGCACAATCCTTGAAAATCTAACAGTATAAATCAGAGATTAACGAATAAAATATTTTCTGAATACCCTCAAGAGTACCAAAACACTGCTGAAGTAGAACTATGAAGATTTGATTGACCTTAGAGTAAACATGCTCTGAGACTGGGAGTGTAAGTCCAAAACAATGGGTGCTCCATGCTCATCAAGTTGGAGACTTTTCTTGTTTTCTCTTGCATCCTGAGCCTGGATTAGGACCACTCAGCAAATATTTATTGGCTATTGATTGTACACAGGGCTGCAGCCATGTGTGAACCTTTTCTAGTCTGCCTTTTCCTTGACAGTGTTTCCTCACATGTGTTCCATTCCATCTTTGGCCAGTTGTGTCACAAAAGCCATCCACACCCCCAAAGTTCCACCCACAGATTCACATCCTGCCCTCTGGGACTTCATGGAACACACAGAACAGTTCCCTCCACTGCTACTTTTTATTTTGCAAATTTTAAGTGTACAGAAAAGTTGAAGGAACAGTACAATTAACACACATATACTTTTCATCTAATTACCAATTATTGATATTTTCCCATATTTGCTCTGTTTTACCTCTTGCTGTGTGTTTTTGTTGTCATGGATCATCTGAGAGTATGTTGCAAACATAAGACTACATCATACCTAACACTTCAGCATATATTTCCTAAAAATAAGAACATTCTACCACATAACAGCATCCCTATTATACATCTAAAAAGGTAATATTAATAAACTACTATTGGGGTGCTCTTCCCCCGAGGCACATGCCCACACCTTTCCCTTCCTCCTCATCTTCTCCAATAAGTATGCATTTCCTAAACTCTAAGGGTCCCCAGGAAACTTGCAACCAGGGAAGCAATGGGCAGAGGAGTCTCCTCTGGGCTAACCCCCTAAACCTGGCCCCCTTTTCTCTGATTCTCCAGTGAGCTGACATCAGCCTCGCCCAGGCTCACTTCTTTCCCATAACGTTTCTAGCAAGCCAAAGCAGCCCTGTCTAGTCTCTCTTCTGTTGCTTTTTCTATCCTAAGCCCTTCCTTGTTTCACTGTCCCAGCTTTAATAAACGGGACAGTGAAACAAGGAGCTTTAAATAAGCTCTCAAAAAACCCCCAAAACCATTATCTAAAATGAAATTCACATTAACATTTTCTTAATTATTCCCCAAAGTGTTTTGTTTTAAAACTGGGTTTTAAAATTCCAGATTAAAAAGAAATTCAGTCTGTTTTTAATCTTGAATATTTTCCCAGCCTTTTTGTATATTTCAGGACATTATTTTTCTTTTTTGCCAGGACTACAGCTATACAAGTGCTAGCTACATGTACTGCTGATGCATTATCTGGAAGCACATACTAATGATGATATATAAGTTGACCACTTGATAAA
Source organism: Corynorhinus townsendii (assembly GCA_026230045.1). NCBI lineage: Eukaryota > Metazoa > Chordata > Mammalia > Chiroptera > Vespertilionidae > Corynorhinus > Corynorhinus townsendii. The sequence goes on along the minus strand of JAPDVU010000006.1, from coordinate 114,370,634 downwards.
AAATGTGATCACCAGATATTTTTATTGGAAAAGTATATTTCTTCTTTAATAATTAAAAATGAAATAACATATTTTAAGACAGCGTGAATATCTATTCCTCCAACAACTGTTTGCCCAAGTTTTAGGAGCCTCTGATGATTCTTATCTGAATCAACTATTACATTGAAAATTATAAAATTATGACTTGCTGATTCTATGATTTTTTTCTACATGAATTAAAAAAAAGCCAATGTGTTAGAATCCATTGTCACTGAGACATTTTTGATACTCAAATTATCCCAGAATTGGTCAGTGGGAGCCTCCTGAAGCTGCCTTCTAGGCCTTCTTGACAGGACTCGATTAGTTGAGCATTTCCTATCTTTCTGTCACATCAGAAGTCTAGACTCACTTGTACTTGCCCTTTCCCCAGACCTGGAATCAGCCATTCCCCCAAGAATCCCCATTTCCTCTTCATGGGGAATATAGCATTTATGAGGAATAATTTTGCTAGTCTCTTCTACATGCCAGCCCTCTAAATGTTTGAGGCCAGTTATTTCTATCTCATACACCTCCCAAAACTTCCACACTTAGGCTAAATTCACCTGACTCCTTATATAGTCTCCTGTAACTTAGTTTTGAGCTTTACCCTATCCTTCTCTTTCATATTACCTGTCCCAACTCAGCTGCTATTTTCTATTCCAGGGGTTCCCAACCTGATTATACATCAGAATCACTAGGGAACTTCTTTCATATATCGATTCCCAGGATCTACTCACTCAATGCTTACTGAATGAGAATATCTGGGAGCATGGGACTCTTTGTGTGTGTTTTCTAAGCTCCCCAAGTGCTATCAACTACTGAACACTTTGATTTTTCAAGGGCTTGTGGCCCCAGAAGTGAATACAACATCAAAAGTCTGGTCTAGAGCTATGACATTTTTGAAATATTGGACACTATAATTCTTTCAATGTAATTAAATCAATGCTGACATTTTGGGGGAAATGGAGGCAATGACAAAAATTTCGACTCATGATGAATTTGTGAAGAATTAGATGCTTAAGACTTTTCAAATATATTCTTGTCATATTTCCTCTTTTCATGTTCAATTTTTCTTTCAGACCTAAGTGTAAGTAAGGATTTACATTTGTTCCAACTAAAACTCATATTGCTTTATTCAGTCAAACCTTCAATATGTCAAAGGTCTTAAGGACCTGATTATATAAACTTAAGTATTTTTTTTAACCCTTCCAATTTTATGTTACTTACAGTTAAGTATGCTGTCAAAGTTCTCTTTCTTACATTGTCTTTTTTTTCCCTATTACTATTTTTTTAAGTATTAAAAATATCAATCGCACAAACTTTTCCAATTGTAGTAGTGGTCACATAATTGTATATTTGCCAAAATTCATAGAATCATACACCAAAAAGAGTGAATTTTAATGTATATGAATTATACCTGAAAAATATCAGCCTTATACTTCAAATATTCAGCTATATTTTATCCCCAGATTAGGTCTCACTAACTTATTTTTTAGTGACAATTCCTGCAAAACGTATTACTATTCTAACTAATGACAGTTTCATGGATTTTGTATTTTTATCCATTGAGATCAATGCATTCTAAGATTTGATACCTTGCAAAAGCATCCGGGTTTGGTTTATCAAGCCAATCAACCCAATGAATGAGTGAATGATCATCATTTTGTCAGTTCTCACAACATAAAATGCAAAGAAAAAATTATAGAATGTGGAATAAGGAGAAAATAATGTTAGAAAACTTATAATCCTTCACAAATTTAAAAAATCAAATTCTTGCTGAGGAGTGGAAGTTAAACAATTTTCTACCTGTAGGTTTGGCAAAGATTAAAAAAAATACTCTTTAAGGCCAATGAAGATCTTGTAAAACACACTGTCACAGAGTAATTAAGAGGCTTAACTAATATAAGCCATGTGAAACTATCTAATAAGAACTTAAAGAATTCAGCTAGAATACATATATACTAATAAAAAAATCTAGAAGAAATTACACCAAATTTTAGCAGTAGCCAGCCACCTCTAGCTGATAAAAGGCAGACTGTTTTGTTTTTCAAAGTTTTTAAAAATATTTTTTTAAATTTCTACAATGATCCCATGTTAACTTATAATTAGGAAAAAAAAAAAGCAATACACACTTAGAAAAACACCAGTTAAAGAAAGGGGAGGAAAATAAACCATAAAAGGAAGGAAATAGGGATAAAATACTTTTTTGTAAGGATTTACCTGTCACTGATAGGAATTCTCAAAATAAAATCCTATCTAATAAATCCTATCTAATAAAATCCTATCTAATAAAAGAGTAATATGCAAATTGACTATCACTCCAAGAAAGATGGCTGCCCCCATGTGGTCAAAGATCCTGCCCCCAAGTGGACACAAGATGGCTGCCACAAGATGGTCAGCAGGGGAGGGCAGTTGGGAGAGACCAGGCCTGCAAGGGAGGGCAGTTGTGGGTGATCAGGCCAGCAGGGGAGGGCAGTTAGGGGTGACCAGGCTGGAAGAGGAGGGAAGTTGGGGGTGACTGGGCCTGCAGGAAAGGGTAGTTGTGGGGGGACCCAGGCCTGCAGGGAAGGGCAGTTGGGGGGGACCAGGCCTGCAGGGGAGGGCAGTTAGGGGTGACCAGGCCTGCAGGGGAGGGCAGTTAGGGGTGACCAGGCCTGCAGGGGAGGGCAGTTAGGGGCAAACGGGCTGGCAGGGGAGCAGTTAGGCATCAATCAGGCTGGCAGGGGAGTGGTTAGGGGGTGATCAGGCTGGCAGGCAGAAGCGGTTAGGGGCAATCAGGAAGGCAGGCGGGTGAGCAGTTGGGAGCCAGCAGTCCTGGATTATGAGAGGGATGTCCGACTGCCCCATTTAGGCCTGATCCTAATTTCATGCACCGGGCCTCTAGTATTTAAATAATACAACACTGCACTCAAACATTACAGATAGAATACCCAGGCCCAGACCCATTGCCTTTCTGCCCTCCTCATAGGCAATCATTTTTATGATTTTGCTGTGTGCTCTTCCATTCCATATTTTATATAATTTAATAAATACATTTGCCGGCCTGGTCACCCCACGCTGCCTGCTGTTCAGTCATTACTGTGAGGGCATCCTGACCAATTTGCACATTACCCTTTTATTAGTATAGATTTTGTTTAGAGAAATTTCCCTATAAAGCATCTTTAATGCCATAGAAAATTCAAATATACAGTAACTCTAAAAGGGATACATGCATTGTTTCCAAACAATATTTTTCAAATGTGAAGCTTTATGTAGAATTATTAAATGTTTTAAGTTCATACCTTGAAGAACGATGCTCTGGTTTATTTCGTTCGTTGCGATCTGTAAAGTAAGAAGATGATTACATGCCAAAATGCTCTTTAGAAGCCCTGGAAAAGTTCTTAAATACCAGCTCTCATACCATTATATTTCATAAGAACTTCTCAAAGGTTGCTGTGTCTTCTTCTGTGTAAGGCTCTTCATCAGAGTTAAGAGGGTTTGTCTGACAGAAGAGGTAGAAAGGACACAGAGAAAGACAAGCATATACAGTTTTCATGGTTGTTTAAAACTGTCTACTTTGAAAATATATCATTACATGTATTATTTCATTTCAAAGATCTTTGCTGTTTTAAACACTTTGCTAAAAACCAAAACAAATTTAGCTAAGGAAAGAAAGTAAGGAAATTGAAAAACCACAAATTACTCAGCTCCAAAAAATCATTCCATGAATCATGGTTGGCAAAAACTTCTAACAGAATGAGAAGGGGAAAAAATCAGCAGTCAGCTACAGCAACATCTGCAAATACACTAAGACCAGTACAACCTCATCCTTAACTCTCTATCAGCCAGAGCAAGTTGGATTTCAATGTTTGAAAGATAATTAAGTCCAATGTGCTTTAGGGCAGTGGTTTTTAACCAGGAGTGATTTCACAGCCCATTCCCCAGAGAACATTTGGCAATGTCTGGAGACATTTTTTTTTATTGTCACAGTTAGCATCTAGCGGGTACAGACCAGGGATGCTGCTAAACGTCTTACAATGCACCCTACAACAAAGAATCATCTCATCAAAATGTCAACTATGCTAAGGTTGAGAAACCCTGCTTGAGGGTAAGAGACAAAAGCTGACTGCTTAAAGTTTTCAAAAAGTGCCTTTTTAGGATGCTGTAAATGTTATCAATCATATGTAAGATTATTATATATGAGAAAGAACCACAAAACCCACAGGTTGTCTTTTTCTACTCTGAATAACTTTTTTTTTTCAGTACATGCTCAAAAATAAATAAGATCAGTGTTAAGAGAAAACTAATAACAGAAAGTAAAGTGTAAGCCACAATAAAATCCTATGCAATGTTGTCAAAATATAGTTTTCTAAAGTATCTTCTAAATTATTATTAACATAATAAAATTTAACCCTAAAACAAAGAGCAGACAGGAATTCTTTTGTTCCCCTTAATTTTACTGCTGGTGGAGCAGCATAAAGTGAATGAGAACGTACTGTAAATCTCCTGGAGAGAATTATGGAAGAAAAGGAATCAGATTTACATAGTTAAGTGTATACATCGATTCTTTCTGAATGGTTCATGATAATTAAGAAATGTTTTCTAAACCAAAGAGTCAGTACACAGGAAAACACTGTTGTCTGAAAGACTAACAAGGAGGAAGACTCGCAATAAAACATGTTTGTTTAGATATAATGCTCTCCCAAATGCACACTGTTAATATGCTTCTGGCTCCAATTTCTCTACACAGTGACTTAGTGTCACTGACGCTTTTAAAACTTTTGTTTTAATTTAACTTGGTTTTACCCTGCCCTTAAATAAAAATACCAGGCTTTTTCACTGTTGAATACTAAAAATTTAGTCACAGAAATACAACCCACATTTTAACCATATTTTCAATCATTCCTCTTCAGCTGTTAGCCTGCTAGTTTTGCTAACGAAAGTAAAATATCATGTCTCAAAGTAAAGCTAGAAACTGGGTGCAGATCAGCTAGCCTCAGATAACAAAGCAACATCTCTTACCTGTGGCTAACGATGAGCTCAAAATCTGCCCGTAATACCATTTGTTGTGGCTGTGATCCTAGTTTCCTAGTTTACTCAGGCATGCAATCCCAAACTCCCCACCCTCCCAAATCTTCCTAGTTGGTACAGCACACATGAGGAGGGGAGAAACAGAGTCATAATGCGTGTAAACAAGACTCAGCATCTGAGGGCTTCCCTGAAGGGCCTGTTCTGATTGGCAGATGTGCTATGACCAGTCTGCACAGCTGGAATGCGGCCACTCAGGAAGCACATGCTCGTAGCTCTCCTTCATTCTTGGTTAAAAACAGGAAAATTTATAGACATTATATACTTTCTGAACTAAGTAAATATAAAAATGCCTCCCCACAGTACTTCTCTGTGGAGCTAATAATTCTAGTCCAAGAAAATAAGTTAATAATCTGTTGAAGCACATTTTAAACATTTCCTCTCAAATTCAATGTGTTATATTTGTTACATTTATGTGTAAAAATGCATACACAGTGTTTGTAACCTATTACTCCTAAATCCCACATAAATTAACCATTACTCACAATATTCCCATACTCCACCTCTTAACAAATTAAAATAAATGTTTTTGATGTGATCTTTTTTCTCAAAGTATACAAATAATTAGACTTCTAATTTTGCCGTAAGCCATCTTTAGCTTGAACACATATAAATATGTAGTGTATGTATGTTATATGTCTGTGTCTACACATATTTTTATATACTAATTTTAAGCAAAATAATTTTTATGACAGCCAAGAATATTGTGTAATTGTTAAGAAACACATTAGTGGTAATGCTGAATCTCTGGCAAATAGTATGTGGTTGTTATTTTGGTTCAAAAGACAAGGCTGAAAAAAACAAAGCACTGAGGACAGATTCAAGATCTGGGTCTTGCCAATGGTAAAAAAAACCCACACAAAACAAAACACCAAAAACATTTGGATAAAATCCCCGTAAGTAAAATAATAACTGACCTATAGCAAACATAGAAATTTCATCTTGCTCTGTGCAGTGCTGTAAGCATATGGATCTTATTTATTTCAAATCAAATACTTTTTGGCACATTCCCCTTCCCATTTTTAATTCAGAGTTTCTAATTTTTAAATAATTAGAAGAAAATATACTTGCAAAGGCTTCCTGAACTTCTACATACTCGGAAATCATATAAATAAACACACTAGCCCAAAGTCTCACCATTTCTACACACAAAAAAAGTTGTTTAGCTCTATATTTAATTTTTTTTTTTGCAAGAAACTTTTTCCTCATCACCATTTATCCCTTCTATGTCCTCTTCTACCTCCAGCTCCCTCCCCTCCTGCTCTAATTCTAATATTTAGTTGCCAAATGCTGCACATTTACTGTGGACAATGCACTAACTCCAGGGGCCCACTAAACTGAGCATAATGATTTAGGTCAAAGATCAGCAATACAACCTCAATGTGAAGGTCAGCATGGTTGGATGGCCATGTAAAAGTCTGTTGGTTTTTGCAGCTGTATGTCATAGACACATACAAACAGGGCATGAGAGTACTTGCATTCCCTATCCCTACTCATCCATGTCTCCTGGTTAATAAAGCTAATAGAGGAAGTGGAAGAATACCCTGCAAGTAGAACAAAGGCAGAAAATAAGGCAGAACAGGTACAAAGGGTGTTGGTGGTGATTGTATGTGTGCATATGTGGGGAGAGGTAAAGGAGGCAATAAGGAAACCCACAGCACATCAAAGGGACTGAGAATCAAGAGAGTGACAGGAAGCTGCACCAAGTCAGTGACTCTGTGTGAAAATGCTATATTACCCAAATTTTCCTGCCATGATGACTTCTGGTTCTAAGTAGTCTAGTCATACATGATTCTAATGTTTATGTATTTAGGTGGTATGCCACTTACTATAGAAATGGGCCCCTGTTCTGGCAGGGACAGCTTTTTGAGAATGGTTAGATAGATTCTACTGAGTGTAACCACTCAGGGTGACTCTGAATCGAATAATATGACAAACACTTGGAAATGAAGATGATGCAAATGCTATTTTTTGCTTTGATTAAAACTAAGAAGAATGGCCAACTCAGAACTTCTGAGAATCTATTGTATGACACATAGGCTTTAATGATTTGGCTTTGATCACTTAACTGAAGAGAAAATCAAACTCCATTGGGTAGGAACTTACACTACTAATTTAAGTTGGCAGTGAAAGGTCCTAAATCATTCTTTGAAATTAGTGGGAAGACTCAGTCTACATGAATGAATATACCCAGACACACTTGCAATAGACTACAAAGTGATATAAAGGAATCTGCCTTGTACAAACTGGAGTACTGAAATATCTCTTTAGAATGAGAATTAGCTATGAGGTGCTTCTGTATCACATTGTCAAGCATTACTCTCAAATTGCAGCTTGGGTGTAAATACAGTATATTATTTTTTTAAAAACGGATCAATCCTACATTAATGTTTTGCATCATTCAGTATTAGCTAACGGATCCACATAATCTGAAAAGGAATTCTTTGCAGCTATAATATCATTACCTCTTTACTTATAATAAACAGAATAAATAAAACAATGAATCCATCCATTACAAGACAAGATATCCAAGATTCTAGACTCTTACTTTGATGACTCTTTAAAAGATAACAAAACTGGATCTACTCAAATAGAACGTGGATGGAATTTTAACTGAGATAAAAATTTCAGAGGCTTTTATAAAATATTTAAATAGTTCTTATATTTAGGCAGAGAAAATTGCAAACCCATGTCTACTTGAAAAGAAGCTAGTGGTCACTCTATAATATTACTGACACCAAGCAATACCTAATCACCTCCCCTTTCTAATTCCATTCATCATCCTTGCTCAGATGGGTTTCCAAACTGATTTTCAGTCACTTTTAAGACTCTCACAGTGACTAGTATGTTGCTCTTTTATATGGCAGGTTTTCAATAAATATATTTATTGTTGTTAGCACTACCTCTTTTGTTTTAAAACACCAAGAAATTAAAGGCAATATCTGTGAGTTACCACCTCAGGAGAGAAATGAGGCATAATATAGAGAAGTGTACATGCCCTCTGCCCACACTTGAGGGTAAGTGGAAAAGCTTGGTCTACAACACTGTCAATACTGACACCTTTCATTAATTCCAATTATAAAGTGCCTAAACTCATTAAAATGCAGCACCCTCATCTCACAGAGAGGAGATATTAGAGATAGAAGCAAAGTTTCTTCAATACAGGAGTTATCTACACTAAGAAAAGAGAAAGATGCAAATTGACTGTACCTCCGTGATACCCACCAGCCAATCAGGAGTATGCAAATTAACCTGACAAAGATGGAGGGTTAATTTGCATACACAGGCACTGAGTGGCCTGGGTCCCGTGAACATCCTTGGGACCCAGGCTGCTCCCAGCCTGTAGGCTTGTGCATAGGCCCTGAGCAGTCGGAGTCCCAGAACACCCCCAGCCAGGAGTGGCCTATGGGCACCAGTGCCACGCGGCCCGGGTCCCAGGACAAGCAGCTGGGGCACCAAGCGGGCTGGGTCCCGAGATAAGCAGTCGGGAACATCGACGCGGTGGATGTTCCCGCTCCGCGGCCTCTTGCATGTGCGCCCCTGCCAAGTGGCCCGGGTCCATGCCCCCCAGCCTGGCAGACACGCGAACACGGGGCCACCGGGCTTGGGGGCGTGCCCCCAGTGGCCAGGACACGCCCCTAGCCCAGTGGACACAGTGCAGGGGATCCTCTGCATATGACTGCAGAGGAAACACCTTTTCTTTTCTTTTTTTAATTTCTTTATTGATTAAGGTGTCACATAGCTGTCCTCATCCCTCCATTAACCCCCTAAATCCCCCCCCCCACTCATGCCCTCACCCTCCTGGTGTTCATGTCCATTCGTTAAGCTTATATTCATGCATACAAGTCTTTTGGTTGATGTCGCCTCCTTTCCCCCCCTCCCCTACCTTCCCTCTGAGGTCTAGCAGTCTGATCGATGCTTCTCTGCCTCTGGATCTGTCCCTGTTCATCAGTTTATGTTGTTCATTATATTCCACAAATGAGTGAGATCATGTGGTATTTGTCTTTCTCTGACTGGCTTATTTATTTTACTGATTTTTTACAGAGAAAAGGGGAGAGGGATAGACTGTCAGAAACATCGACGAGAGAGAAACATCAATCAGCTGCCTCCTGCAAACTCCCCATTGGGAATGTGCCCCCAACCAAGGTACATGCCCTTAACAGAAATCGAACCTGGGACCCTTCAGTCTGCAGGCCAACGCTGTATCCACTGAGCCAAACCAGTTCAAGCGTAAATACCTTTTCTGACTGCTCATTGGCTAGGCTCCCTATATGCCACCACTTGCAGTGTTCTTGGTAACTTGGGTAATAAGAATCCAAAAAGGTGATCTAGGGTTTTTCCATCACACTCCTGGAGAAAAAAACGAAGGTCCGGCTAAGAAATGTCATATCCTGCCTTAGCTGGTTTGGCTCAGTGGATAGAGCCTCGGCCTGCTGACCGCAGGGTCCGGGTTCAATTCTGATTAAGGGCATGCACCTAGTTACAGGCTCCTAGGTTACAGGGGCCCAGGTCAGGGCTCATGCAGGAGGCAACCAATCAAAGTGTCCCTCTCACACTGATGTTTCTCTCTGTCTCTCCCTCTCTCTTCCACACTCTCTAAAAATCAATGGAAACATATCCTCAGGTGAGGATTAAAAAAAAAGAAATGTCATATCCTATGAAAGACACATCTTGAAAATGCCTAAAGAAAGTTGTCATTTTTTCATAGTGAAGGGACTGGAGTCCGTGTTGATGAAAACACCTTGGCAGCTATGGTGGCTGGCAGTGGCTACAGCAGCGGCATGATGGGGCTGGCACCTTCCCCTGATCAGCACAGGGAGTGGGCCTAAGCCATCAGTAGGACATCCCCTGAGGGCTCCCAGTCTGTGAGAGGGGGCAGGCTGGGCTGAGGGACCCACCGCCCCCCCCCCCCCCGCCACCAAAATTCGTGCCGAAATTCGTGCACTGGACCCCTAGTGTTTCAATAAAGAAACAGTTTGTCTGTGGAACCCATTTTCTCCTTCCCATACCCACTGTTTTTACCTGCACTTTAGGTTCTGACCAGCACTTGTCTGGACTGTTGTGTCTTGACTGGATTTTCTGTTTCCAGACCCTTTCCCTCCTGAATTGGGAGGGATAAACCCACGTCTCAGAAAAATTACAAATCACTACATGCTAGAGATCCTGAGAGGATTACATGAGATAGTGACAGGGACATCCTTAGCAACTTGCCTGTGCACAGTGAGCACTCAATAAATGTCAGCTTCCATTATGTCATTAAAAGGCTAGCTATTAACTAGTTGTTGTGACTAGTACTACACTATAATGATTGTACAGTTTACTTAATCTCTTTTAATCTCAGTTTTCTCATCTGCAAAATAGGGAAGAATATTATTTTTATAGTTTTTGTGAGGATAAATGGATTAAAGGGTATAAAGAGCTTAGCCTAATACCTGGAACATACACTTTTTATTTTAATTCTGTTACTATTACTCTTACTATCATTAATATCTAGTTCAAGAACCACCTTCTTCCTGAAACTGTCCCTAACTCCTCTTTCTCTTCAGCATCCTTATACTAATTTCCTATTGCTGCTGTAACTACTTAACACAAACTACGGCTTAAAACAACGAAAATTTATTTTTTTGCAATTCTAGAGGCCAGAGTCAAAACAGGTGTCAACTGGGCTAAAATCAAGATGTCTACAGAGCAACATTCCTTCTGGAGGCTCTAGGAGAGAATATGTTTCCTGCTTTTTCCAACTTCTCAAGGTCACCTGCATTCCTTGCCTGTGGCTCCTTCCTCCAACAATGGAACATCTTTAAATCTGACTGACCTCCTCTTCTACTTTATTTTTTTTTAAATATTTTTTTATTGACTTCAGAGAAAGGAAGGGAGAGAGATAGAAAATGATTAGAGAGAACCATTGATCAGTTGCTTCCTGCATACCCCCTACTGGGGATCAAGCCAGCAACCTGGGCATGTGCCCTTGACTGGAATCAAACCGGGGACCTTTCAGTCTGTAGGCCGATGCTCTATCCATTGAGCCAAACCAGCTAGGGCCTCCTCTTCTACTTTAAAGGACACTTATGATTACATTGGGTCCCTAGGATAATCCAAAATAATGTTTATGTCAAGGTCAGTAGATTAGCAACCTTAATTCCCCGTTGCCATGCAATATAACACAGTCACAGACTCGAGGAATTAAGACTCAGGCATCTTTGAGGGGAAAGCTTTATTCTGCCTACCACATCCTATCTGAAATCTCATACTATCTTACCACTCACTTTACAGCACACAATAGTGTGGATTATTATTTAAGGTTTTAGGCATGTTTCTGTCCACTTATATCTAATTAGTGTGTCTGAGGAAGGCAACCTGGCTCAGACTCTGCTCACAATCAGCCCTCTGTAAATGTTTGTTGATAATGGTTATCCCAATGCCCCTCCCAATCCCTTTCCTGCCCTGCATCCTTTGGGCTATAGTAGGTTCCTTGATATATCTGATGTTGCTGAACAATATGTTTTCCTAAGAATTCCCACACATAATTTACTTTTTATAAACACAGTAGTAATTTAAGAGTCACCTTTGTCCTAAAATGGTCCACATTTGATTTAGTCTTTTATCTCAAAGTAGCTCTCACCAAATCACACCACACTTAGGAGAGAAAAAACCAGCACATTTGAATTGGAAGAAGAATCAGCTACTTAATAATGGGCTGATAGTTCTTTTTAATAATTCTTTTTTCAAATGGTTCAACTTAATTGTTTTGATTGTTGAGTTCAACTAACTATTGAATCAGGCTTTTTATGACTTGGGTTTTTTTATGTTAGTAGTTTCAGAAATGAAAAATCCGAGCCACCACCTGTACTGCCCCTTTTCACTCCAAGGTGCACTTTGGTAGAGGCTTAGGAAGACGGACATTTCATCAGCGCCACTCAAGTTGTGGGAAGCAAGGCAGTGAGGGGAGCAGTAGCAGGATTAGGACAGGTCGCCATCAAACCTCCTTACCTGATGTTCCCTAATGATTCCCTTACCCTAATAATTACTTTCATACCTCTTTTTGTTACAAAATCTCACTTTTTTTTATCACATGAAACTTATGTTTTAAGGAAGGATAGAAAGATCTTTTAAATATAAATCTTACTCCTGCCAAATTAAAAATATTAGGCCTATATTCAAAATATAGGCCATTCCCATAGCTTTTTCTAAAGGAGTCATACGTTTTACCTGGAATAAGAGATGCTATAAGAAAGGTAACCTAAGAAAGTATGGATGAAAAAGAGGCCATATACTAAACCTGACAAGCTCAGGGGAGGCCTGCCTGGTGGCCTTACAAATTTAGACTGAAAGCAATCACATTGGACAGTCTGAATATAAAACTTCTTAACTAAAGAAATCATGTTGGGTAGTCAAGTCCTAGGCCATAATCTTTCTTGACAAAGGTCAATCTTTACCTTACTGGAGCCTGTCTATTGTCTTTTTTTGCATCTAAGATAACATACTTTTGAAATACTTGCATAATCCCTTCTCCCAGACCCTCAAGGCACAGTTTCCCACCAGAGCAAGACCACACAGAACCTCTCATTGTTATCTTGTTCCTGGAATACCATCTCTGTGTACAGTAAGTGTTCATTGTTAACTATCCTATATCCACCAATATAAAAGAAGTATTTGCCTCCTTTTTTTGTTGTTGTTCCTTTTTTCCACTGATTTTTGGATCAAACCCGAGATCTTTCTATGCTTGGGCCAACACTCTAACTACCAAGCACTCCAGCCTCTTTATGCCTCCTCCTTTGATTCCAATGTATAAATTAAGGTGCAAAATTACCTTCTCTGGAACCCTCTCTCTCTCTCTCAAGATTTAAAAAAATATATTTTTTATTGATTTTTTTTTTTTTTTTTTAGAGAGAGGAAGGGAGATAGGTAGAAACATTGATGAGAGAGAATCATCAATCAGCTGCCTCCTGCATGCTCCCTACTGGGGATCAAGCCCGCAACCAAGGTACATGCCCTTGACTGGAATTGAACCTGGGACCCTTCCTTCAGTCTGAGGGCCGACACTCTATCCATTGAGCCAAACTGGCTAGGGCTGGAACCTTCTCTTAATCTGTTGAGATTTTGCTTTCTGGCAATTGTCATCAGTTTGGCTCATATAAATTCATAAAAATTCTTACACGTTTGGGCGTTTCTTACGTTGACAAAAGTGACCCAATAACAGGGATTGCTTTCAGTGTTTCCCAAATTATAATAACCTCTCGGATGGTCACAAAGCATATTAGTATCTTAAAGGCTCTGAGAAATTTTGTAGTTAACAACATTTAGCTTTGTAGGATGAACCATGTCTTACAAAATCAGACTTGACATCTGGTACCTCAGCATGAACAATATTATATTGCATTATCTCCATCCACTCCCCTGGGAAACCAAGCTCCCTTATACAGAGCTTGGTGTTTGTCATCTCCATCTCCCACACTATGCCTGTTGCATTGGTGGCACTTCTCTAATGAACTGAAGTCCTACTGGTGCAGGGCCAGGCACAGGATCCAAACACAAACAGAAGTGGGAATTAAGGACAAAAGATTCTCCCTTCCAATCCAATCAGGTCAAACCCTGATCTTTTAAGATTACATTAAATGTGTCCTTTCTTTAATCCTATCACTTATCTTTGAATTTGCATTGTTTGAGTTAATTTGTGCATTTTTAGAATTACAAGGTTTCACAAAGAAGGCGAGCACTTAAGTGTCTCCAGGTATCTACTACTGGGTCAGACCCATATTGGGAAACTCATAAATATTTCAGTATGGCAACTTAGGTGAAGGTTAAGAGCAAGAACTCTAAGTCAGACAGGCCTTCCTTTGAGTTCTTGTTTCACTATTTATTACCTGAATAACCTTAGTAAGACATTTAACCTCTGTAAGCCCTAGTATTCATATCTGTAAAAAGGGATAACAGTACCCATCTCAAGTGGAATGAAGATGAGGATTAAGAGAAGAAATGCATCTAAAGGATAGTAAGGTTGCTGACTATGATTAAGTATTCAATAAATGTTTTCTATTATCATGCTAATATCAGTAATACAGAATATTTGTAGAGTTCATAATACTGTGAGTAGAATTATCTAAAAGATTAATTGTCCTTTAATTGTCCTTTGTCTAATATGGAGTTCTTAATTCTGCAAGATTTTTTTTTCTTGTTTATCACTGGTCAAGACAGGAATGTACTCATAAATAACTTTCAAAACTTCCCTTATCCAATGGCTCCAGCCTCTTTCTCTTTCCAGCCCTTTTATACCAAAAGTTACAATGAAAACTTTTCCCAATGCAGCTTCTGACAAAAGTGATAAATAAGCCCTAAAAGTAAGCAGCAGAAGGGAGAAAGAGAACTAAAAGGCAGACAGAGGCAGTTCCTTCAGGATGAAAAACTGTGCCAAGGAGTGGGTCTTTCCTGCTCCTTGAAGTCCATTCCTTGAATTCTTTCCCCATCCCTATTCATCCTGTGCATACTAAGCCCTTGGAGTCATTTTTTGAGACTCAAGAAATCTAAATAAAATGAATTTTCAGAGTAGGATGAATGAATGAAAAGACTGAAACCCGCCTCTATATTTTAGGATGGTATGGATTTCTTTCATAAGAATCCAGAAAACAAAGATTTAAATAGTTATTTCTGGTGCCAAAGGATAGATAACATTTAACCACTGGTTACTTTTTCAGCTATTAGGGCAAAAAAAATTTTTTTTCCTTAAAAAGCAAAATGCCCATTCTTATTGTCTCCTCTTCCTTTATTTCTGATTCACAGATATCATTAATAAAGTTTTACTTTGTACAGCTGGCTCTGCAAAATGGGCAAATATCAGAAATAAATGTAACCAAAAGACTCCATCATCTGCGGAGAAGCAGGAAACAAAGGGAAAGCCACATTATTCTAATACCAGGCACCTCATTCTGATGTAAAGCTCTGCAAACCATTTTTACATGGATGAGGATTTTTCTAATCTGAATCTCCAAACTGATATTTTTATCCACAGTGGAACAGTCTTGATCTCTAATTTAGAGTGATAAATTTTTTTTTCTTTTAATTAAGAAAATGTAAAGCCCTCTCCAGCCCTTGCTGCATCATCTTACCTAGGGATAGAGAATATATTCTCTGGACAAAAACACAGTGCTTCTAGCAAATTCAAGCCCACCCATCTTCTTCTTCTCCGCTTTATTTACAAACTTCCATCCACATAACTACGTTAAAAACACTACTGAAGCCCTAGCTGCAGGTTTGGCTCAGTGGGTAGAGCATCAGGCTACAGACTGAAGGATCCCTAATTTGATTCCAGTCAAGGGCACATGCCCGGGTTGCAGGTTCGATCCCCAGTAGGGGGCGTGCAGGAGGCAGCCAATCAATGATTCTCTCTCATCATTTATGTTTCTCTCCCTCTCCCTTCCTCTCTGAAATCAATAAAAATATATATATATATTTTAAAAACACACACACTACTGAACACAAGGAGAATGCCAACTGTCTCATTGTATTTTTCAACTGTGTAGAATCTCTCTAAGGTAAGTGCTCCGTTCTGAATTTTTATAGTTCCAAAGGTACATAGGATCTTTGAGTGAAAAGAGACCTGAGAGACATTGCCATTTGAAGCCTTACTTGATTTTTCACAGGGAGAAATAATGCTCACTCTCCCCCATCCCTACCCCCCCCACACACAGTGCCTAGTACCTGTTGGCACATATCACATTTTGCCTTACACTGTAATTCTCTTTATGTATGTCTTACTGCTTCGACTATTATAAGTTCAAGACAGAGCCTTTATACATCTTATAATGCAAGGCAGAGTACCTTACACACAGTAGGTATAATGTAAGTATCTATCACTGAGTAATATACCGGTGTGGATCCTCTCCAACACCTCTCAAATTAGAAATCAGGTGAGCTAAAAAGCCCTTGTATTGTTTGTGTTTCTTTTGGGGGTAGCAGGATGAGGAGCGGTTATTATTAATTCATAGAGAAAGAGATTGGGCATTGCCATGTAAGGCCTCCAATAATTTCAACTTGGAGTGAAAGCATTTTAAAGTCCTACTTCAGAGTTAAAGAATTAGTAAAAACTTTATATTCATGTAATAAAAAAGGTACAGTTTGGGAAATGGAGAGACAGTTATCACAAAGAAGTAGAGGAAGTTACACAAGGGAGTCACTTATGTGGTTCCCAGGTCACAGAAAACTGCTGAGATGAATTCAAGACTTGGCTATCAGCATAATAACAACAACGACAGCTATTATTCATAAGTGTTTACTACATGAGAGGCATTCTTAATACATTCCCATTTAATCTTCACAGAAGTCCCATGATGCAAGTCTTTTCCATTTTATTAATAAAAAACAAAGCCTCAGAAGTGAAATAAAATGGGAGCATGTATTTTCAGTCCTGGGTGTGAGGAATCCCAAAGCTCCTGTTCTTTCCACTACATCAGAAGTCTGGAGGTCTCACCTGTTTGATGAACTACGGGGTAAGTGTATAGAATTCTACTCATCACAAGACACACTTACATTTCAGTATTAGATGGTATGTTGTTTAGAGAATGAATCCAGGGCCTCACATTCTTTCCGAATGTCTCTGTGGTTTTCTTTAGCTCCACAAAACATATTAAATACCCTCTTATAAATTCCTAAGAATACAGATGATTTTGACTTGGGTGTCTTATGACAAAATAGCTGAGCTGGGAGAATAGCTCCAATTCACTACCTAGTACTACCAATAATCTTAGGCTACTAACATTAAATTTCTAAGCTTGACAGAGTATGGATATAGGTATATGATGATAGGGCCAGTTCATTATAAAATTAACAGATTGTGAGGCAAGTTTAAATTTTATTGTAATATTGTTTGTTATTAATTCCTGTACCCTCAAAATAAAATTTAAAAATATTTTTCAGGTGTGCAGCACAGTGGTTAGACAATTACATAATTTATAAAGTGATCCCCCTGATAACTAGTACCCACCTGGCACGATACCTAATTATTACAGTATTATTGACCATATTTCCTACCAGGTGTACCAGTTAATAATGCGGATTTTTTCAATAGATGGAGTTTCACATATGTTGATATATATGCAATTTGATATGTATGCTATTTGGTTGTATTGACAACAAGCTTCAAAACTTCGTATGTCAAATTTTCTGAAGGTGTTAACATCATAGATATTTTTACCCTTAAAAATGTCGAATTTTGTGCCAAAAAAAAGAGCATTTGTGGGAAGTTTTAATTCATTACTTTATTTTGAAGAAAAGTGCTGCTGAATATTTTGGGAAGCTTATGGTGAACATGCTCCATCTCAAGGTACTTGTGAACGCTGGTTTAAACACTTTTAAAAGTGAGGATTTTGATGTGAAAGACAAAGAACGTCCAGGTCAACCGAAAAAGTTTGAAGACTAACAATTACAAGCATTATTGGGTGAAGATGCATGTCAAACTCAAAAACAACTTGCAGAAAGATTAAATGTTGCTCAGCAAACAATTTCTGATCCTTTACAAGCAATGGGAAAGGTTTTAAAGGAAGGAAAATGGGTGCCACATCAACTGAATGAAAGACAAATGGAAAACCGAAAAGTCATCAGTAAAATGTTGCTTCAACGGCACGAAAAAAGTCTTTTTTGCACTGAAATGTGACTGGTGATGAAAAGTGGGTTTATTTTGAGAATCCCAAATGCACAAAATCATGGGTTGATACAGGTCAACCATCAATATCGACTGCAAGGCCAAATTGCTTTGGAAAGAAGATAATGCTCTGTGCTTGGTGGGATCAGGAAGGTGTGGTGTATTATGAGCTTATAAAACCAGGTAAAACCGTTAATACTGATCACTACCAACAACAAATAATCAATTTGAACCATGCTTTGATCGTGAAATGACCAGAAAGTGCCAGAAGACACAGCAAAGTAATTTTCCTTCATGATGACACACCATCACACACTTCAAAACCAGTTGAAGACATGTTAAAAGATCTTGCCTGGGAAGTATTAACCCACCCGCTGTATTCACCAGACCGTGCTCCTTCGGATTACCACTCGTTCTGATCGATGGCACACGCAGTTTCTGAGCAGCACTTCAAAATATATGAAGTGGAAAATTGGGTCTTTGAATGGTTTGCCTCAAAACAAGAAAAGTTCTATTGGGACGATATCCACAAATTACCTGAAAGATGGGGGAAATGTGTAGCTAGCAATGGATGTTACTTTGAATAAAACATTTTTGATGTTTCTTTTGAAATTATCGTGTTTTCTTTGATTACAAAATCCGCATTATTAACTGGACACCTAGTATACTGTGCTTTATATCCCCATGATTATTTTGTAACTCCTTACTTCTTTTACCCTTTTCACCAACTCCACTCCCCTATATGGGAACCATCAGTTTGTTCACTGTATCTAGGAGTCTGTTTGTTTTGTTTGTTCATTTTGTTCTTTAGATTCCACATATAAGTGAAATTTTATGGTTATTTGTCTTTCTCTGTCTGACTTATCTCACTTAGCATAATGCCCTTTAGGTCCATCCATGCTGTTGCAAATGGTAAGAATTCATAGCTGAGTAATACTCCATCATATATATGTATCACACTTTCTTTATCCAATCATCTATTGATGGTACTTAGGTTGCTTTCATAGTTTGAATATTGTGAATAATGCTACAATGAACACAGGGGTGCATATATCTTTTCAAATGAGTGTTTTGGATGTCTTCAGATATATTCCTGAAAGTGGAATTGCTAGATGATAAGGTAGTTCCATTTTTAATTTTTGAGGAACCTCCATACTGTTTTCCATAGTGGCTGCAAAAATTTGCATTCCCACCAACAGTACATGAAGGTTTCCTTTTCTCTACAGCCTCGCCAACCCTTGTTATTTATTGATTTATTGATGATAGTCATTCTGACAGGTGTGAGGATTATCTCATTGTGCTTTTAATTTTCATTTCTCTGATGATCAGTGATGTTGAGCTCTTTTTTATATGTCTGTTTGACATCTGTATGTCCTCTTCGGAGAAACCCCTATTCAGGTCTTTTGCCCATTTTTAATTGGATTATTTGGTTATTTTGTTGATTTGAGAGAGAGAGAAGGAGAGAGAGAGAAACATCGATGTAAGAAGAAACATTGATTGCCTTCTGCACACTCACCCGACTAGGGATTGAACCTGCAACTGGGTATGTACCCTGACAGGGAATTGAACCCATGACCTTTGGTATATGGGACGATGCTCCAAACAACTGAGCCACACTGGCCAGAGCCAAAGTGAAATTTTAAAAAAAAGAATAAAGTGAACTGAAAGAATTATTATATTTTTACTAGAGGCCTGGTGCACAATTTCGTGCATGGGTGGGGTCCCTTGGCCTGGCTGGCAATCTGGGCCATCAGGGCCAGCCGGCCTGTGGGGGGACCATGGGAGGTTGGCTGTGGGAATGCACTGACCACCTAGGGGCAGCTCCTGCATTGAGCGTCCGCCCCCTGGTGGTCAGTGTGTGTCACAGTCATTCGGTTGCTTAGGCTTTTATCCTATATAATAAAAGGGTAATATGCAATTTACCCTAATGGTGGAATGACTGGGAATGACCAGTTACCATGACGCACACTGACCATCAGGGGGCAGATGCCCAATGCAGGAGCTGCCCCCTGGTGGTCAGTTCGCTTCCACAGGGCGAGCGCTGTTTAGCCAGAAGCCGGCTCATGGCTGACCAGTACAGCGATGATGGAGAGAGCCTCTCCCACCTCCGTGGCAGCACTAAGGATGTCCAACTAACGGCTTAGGCTTGCTCCCCAGTAGGCCAGTAGGGAGCGGGCCTAAGCCGTTAGTTGGACATCCCCTGAGGGCTCCTGGGCTTCCAGAGGGATGTCTGACTGCCAGCTGAGGCCCGATCCCCCGGGGAGTGGGCCTAAACCGGCAGGTGGACATCCCCTAAGGGGTCCCTGACTATGAGAGGGCACAGGCTAGGCTGTGGGAACTCCCTGAGTGTGTGAATTTTCGTGCACTGGGCCTCTAGTATAAATAGATAGGACACCAATATGGGTGTTGCAGATTTTCTTTTCAAATATAATGATCCATCTTTTATTGCAATACAAAGTCCACTCTTAATGATGATAGCTAAAATACACAAACACTGGGTGATGAAAAGGAAGAACCATAAGATACATTTGCTACATACCAGAAACTGGCTCTGGGGTAGCTTATGTGTTATTTATGTAAACCAGACTTTCCACTACCTTGGGTCTGCCTGTCATTATTATCTAAGACTTTCATACTTCTCCACACCCAGACTCATGAACACATGTAGAAATATATCTGTTTATATCATTCAAGGATTAAGAGATGTACCACAGGCAATTAAAAAACATGTCTGAGCAACATTTGCTCAAGGGATACTTTCAGCAATACAGAGATGAAATATAAAACCTATTCTACTTTACCAGAAACCAAAGTAAGGTGTTGTGTGCTTTCTTTCCATACAGCCATAGATGAAACACCTGCAGATACAGGAGAGTGACACCGATATTAGTCACCCTCAGAGTTTGCTCTGGCTTGGATCTCTTTGATCTTACCCAGCTCTGGCCCAGAGAAAAAAGGGAAAAGATAATGTTGATTGTCTTGGGGGAATATGAGATTGAAGAATACAGTTGGAATACAACAAAATCTACTTTCAATAAACAATAAACTAAGAAATCTTCAAAGGCTTCCCAGAGTACAGAGCATTTGATTTGAGCATATCTTTAGGTTGACAAATTTGAGAAGTAGATATGGGATGAAGGGCATCTAAGTTTAGGAGAACCATATGCTATACAAAAAAGTGAAGGTTCATGAAATGGAGGAAAAGTGCTGAATAACTCAGCTGTTGGTAGAACTCAGGGTAAAAGGAAAATATATTGATTTATTACAAAGTTAACTCAGGATTACTTGGGGCATTTCATGAATATTATATGATACCTTAGCATCTGTACTATTCTGTAGATAATGGAGAAAGGGGTAACCTGTGGGAAGGACTGGAGTGGAGGGGGTGCTGAATGAAAGCAGAGAGCACTAACAGCAATATACACCAGGACAAAAAGTCTGACACGCCCCCTCCAAAAAAAGAGTAACAGGAAATGAAGTGAGAGGGTTGAATGGAAATAGACAGGATTAGGAATGGATAATATGTGTTGAGGGAGGAAGCAGGAATAATGATATGGTACACGGTGATACAGGCTATCATTAACTGGGGTCAGGAACAAAGCAAGATGAGGAAGCAGGATGAAAGAATGGGTAGGAATATATTATGATGAGGACATATAAGGTTGGGGCAAGTGAAAAATCACACAGACTCATTCAAGATGGTCCAATAAGAAGTTACAACAAATATGCCTTCCTCTAAAAGTGAAATGACAATAAAAATCTTCATGGCACTATAACAACATCAAAAAACAAACAAACAAAAAAAAACTCACCACCACTCTTGCAAAAAACAAAAAATAAAAAAATAAACTCAAGAATGAAAGTCATCAATAGATCAGACAACTTGAAAATTAGAATCAGGGTCCAAGACATTAGAGGTTAAACATATACACTCCCCAGAAAGCTCCTTGTTAGTTAAAAAATAAAAAGTGGGCCCTTGGGCAACCATGGAAGGCAGGTGATTAAAAAGCTGCATTCAGATGACCAGGTTCAGCTACTCAGCACTGCCCAGCCCACTCCACAACTAATTACACCTCAGAACCAGTCAAGGCTTCTTTTATGAGCTAAAGGCAGAACATTATTATCCATATAAAGTTGGTGATCTGCCTGAGAAAACTCCCAGAGTGGGACTTCGGTTTTCAGAGGGACAAAGAGTTGAGTTTAGGGTAGTTTAAAATTTAAGGTAACTTCAGACCCAGAAATTGTTGGGAGACAGAGAGGAATGACAGGTACAGCAAACCACTCTCTTTCCAGATACATTTAACCCCTAGAACGACAACTTTCTTATTTTGGCAATTTTGTGGGGCCGAGCTTGCCTTCCTCCTCCCTTACCAGAAAGCCCACCTGTTGGTATGTCCCATTCAGAAAAAAACATTTTTTGGAGGAAAAAAACCACAACTTATATCAGTTAACTTAGTCTTTTATTCACAAACATGTACCTACAACCAATGATAAACAAACATTTAAGGAAAATTAATGGTGTAAAAGAGAAAGACCAAAATGTATGATCAATTCTGGATCAAAGAAAAAGAGAATTTAGGGAATAGAAAAGAATATTTTATTCTAATTGGTATCCTCACAGATGAAAAAGCATGTAATACACATTAAAAGAAGAGTCTGCTATGAAAAAGGAGAAAGTTAAGAACAGAAACAGTTCTTGGAAATTAAATATATGATTGTCCATATAAAAGATTAAGCAGATATAAACACAGATGAAAATTGAATTTGTAATGTGAAAGATAAGTTGACAGAATTTTAGAGGACACAGATAGAAAACATAAGAATTAAAAGAGTAGGGGAGAATAGACACGGGAGGCCCACATCCTTCATAAAATTAGCATTTCAAGAGAAGAAATAGAGATAATAAAGGGAACAAGATACTCAAAGAAATGGCAAGTGAAAAATATGAGTGAGAAATAATCTACCCTGAGAACTTAGTACATAAATGTCTAGAAGGAGATTTACTTTTGAAACATACTCTAAAAATCTGTTAGGAAAATCTCTCTCAAGGAGAAGGATGGGCAAAGGAAAGACAAAAAGAAACGGTGTTATGGATCTTCCTACTGTGTTATAATCTCTGTAGAGATGGGTTGCTGACAGCCACATGATAAGCCCAAGTGAACTGCTGGAACAGAAAATTGAAAATCAGGAACAATGAAATAGAGATCGTGGAAATAGGGGAAAAGCCTATGAAAGCTCTATTCACTAGGCATTCAATAAGGAGAAGATTCTGCAATGGGAGGTTTAACTTATCAAACACTCTCACCACTGACCAGCTATTACCAAAGCATAAGGGATATGATTTTTATATATTCAACTTTAAGAAGCCGCTAAAATCCACAATGAAATACCATTTAACACCCACTAGTAAGGCCATAATAAAAAAGGCAGAAAACAACAAGTGTGGGAAGGGAAGTGGAGAAAATGGAACCCTCATACACTGTTGGTGGGAATGCAAAATATATGATTGTCCATATAAAAGAGGCAGCCACTTTGAAAAACAGTTCCTCAAAAGGTTAAATATAAAAAGGCACCATATAACTTAGAAATTCTTCTCCTAGGTGTATACCCAAGAGAAATAAAAACATATATCCACACAAAAACTGTACACAAATGTTCATAACAGCCCCAAAATAGAAACAACCTCCAAATCATCAACTGATTAATGGATGACAAAATGTGGTATAGTCATACAATGGAATGTTATTCAGCAATAAAAAGGAATGAAGTACTGATACATGCTATAAATGGATGGATTTTGATAATATTATGTAAGTAAAAGAAGGCAGTCACAAGGAGACCACATATTGAATGATCTCATTTTATGTAGAATGTCCAGAATATGCAAATTCTCTTTCTCAAAAGAAAGAAAGTAGATTTGTGATTGCCTGGGGCTGGAGGAGGTTGAGGGGTAAAGGTAAAAGGTTCACGGTTTCTTCTTGGGGTGATAAGAATGTTCCAAAATTGATTGTGGCAATGGTTTGCACAACTCTGAATATACAAAAAAACCATTGAAATTTATGCTTTAAATGGGAGAACTGTATGATATATGAATTATATCTAATAAAGATTTTACTTAAAAAGTTGCGAATAATAATAGTACTGACTAAACAAGTGAATGGCTGGTGTTTCATTTTAATATTTATGTAATTATAAGACTACATGAATTCAAACTCTGAGATAAATATACTTTCAATTGATATAATTTGGTATGACACTCAAATTTTAAAAGTTCAGATTTACAATTAACAACATTCTAGAAATGAACCTCCGGTTCCTTTTTGTTGTTAATCCTCATCCAAGGATATTTTTTTCCTTTGCTTTTTAGAGAGAGTAGAAGGGAGGGAAGGAGAGGAAGAGAAAGAAACATATATGTGAGAGAGACACTTTGATTGGTTGCTTCCTGCACATGCCCTGACCAGGGCCAGAGGTGGAACCTGAAACCCAGGTAGATGCCCTTGATGGGGAATCAAACCATGACCATTTAGTGCGTGGGCTGGTGTTCTAACCACTCGGAAACACTAGCCAGGGCAACCTCTAGTTCTTTAAGCAAAATATTTATAAATTTCACATAATGGCCTGGCCAAAGTAAAAAGTAATAATAATAATCAGAGCTGTGTTTGCTGCTTTCCGTTCTATGTGCCAAGTGCATCAACTCTAATCCTCATAGCCCTGCAATTATTCCCATTTTATTTTTATTTTGAGCGTATGTTTATTAAAGCTGTGGATAGTGAAACAATACAGGGCTTAAAAGAAGCAACAGGAAAGAGCCTAGGTGGGGCTGCTTTTCATTCACTGAAAAGTCAGAAAAGGGGGCCTTAGAGACAGGTTCAGGGGGCTAGCCTGGGAAGAGCTGTCTCAGCCCCTTGCTCCCCTGGTAGCAAGTCTTGTGGGGGCCCTTAGAGTTTAAGAGATGCATACCTGAGAGGGAAGAAAGGTGTGGATGCGCTCCCAGGAAGGAGAAGGAAATTATGCCCATTCTAAAAGGTGGGAACTGAAGTTCCCAAACTAGTCTTGTCCAGGGTCACAAGCCCATCAAAGGGTTGATCATGGACTGGAGCTGATCTGGGATTGGAAGCAGCTTGGTCTGACTGAGATTCCATCCTCCAGATGGCTTTTCACAACAGTACATTCCTTTAAAATAAACAGTAAAAGATAGTAAAGACATCACATGTCTATTAACAAGTCAGAGTTTTGCTTGTAAAGAGGAAAGGAGTATTTAGAAGGATAGGTTTTATATGAATTTATATGGTTCTTTATATCCTTGGGTGACAGTTGATTGGGAAATTAACGACAATATTCTAAGACATAAAACCTCTGGTATAAGGGCTTCAATAACAAAGGAGGTTATTAGATTCTCAATCTCTAAATATGATACATGGGAAATAAAAAAGATAAAATTGTATTTTGAAAAAAGCTGTTAAGAAAGTCTCCCAGGGATAGATAAGAAGCTGAACACAGATTTGGCATTGATAGTACAGCTAACTAAGCTGTAGGAATCAAGAGGGAAAACAAAGCAGAAGGAATTTCCCAATAATAATTCCAAGTGACAGACACATTGACAATTCCAGGGGAGTAATTCTGACTAGTATACAAACTATAAAAAGAGTTAGAGATGAGAGAATATCTCCAAACTTCTCTTCCACTTCCCCAGAAACAAACAGCATAGTAAAGAGGAAAGACCTCGCCCTGGTTATCTCTTCTTAATTTTTATGTTGCTATCAAAGTAAGAGGAAATAAAGCTATAATCAAGGATTCATACACTTCCTGCCCTTGTTAGGTGGCTCAGTTGTTTGGAGCATCACCTGTACACCAAAAGTTTGCAGGTTTGAATGCCCAGTCAGGGCAAATACCTAGGTTGCAGATTCAGTCACCAGTAGGGTGGGTATGGGAGGCAACCAATCCATGTTTCTCTGTCACATGAGGTCTCTCTCTCTCTTTCTCCCTGTCCCTTCCTCTCTCTCTAAAAAAAATAAAAATTAAAAATAAATCAACAAAACATATTACAAAATTGTACACTTCCTGAATAATCTGTGTCCAGATATTTATGAGAAAAATCATTTAAGCCCTGGCTGGTGTGGGTCAATTGGTTGAGTGTCATCCTATGTACCCAAGGACTTTTATTCTCAGTCAGGGTGTGAACAAGAGGCAGCTAATCAATGTTTTTCTCTCTCCCTTCCTCTCTCTCTAAAATCAATTTTAAAATAAACTAAGAAAATAAAAAGAAAAATCATTTAATATCTAAGTGAAGAGAGTACTTTGGGATGATCAAGTAAAAAGTTTAGCAAGTAAAACTAAAAGGCTTTATATTATAAAAGAGAAAAATAAACATCTCTTGCTTTCTATTTCCCTCCATAAATATCATTAAGATGTGGGAGTTAACCTGTATAAGCTGATGTCATAGATCCTCAAAACAAATATGGGGTCAAGTAAAGCAATTCCTGTCTCTGGTATGGATGTATAAACAATATGAAGTTATTAACTGTTTTAGGCGTTCATATTATGTTACCTACTGGCAGAAATTAAGTCATATAAAGATGTTTATTGCACTGTTTTTTTATAATAGCAAATGCAAATGGTCAACAATAGAGGAATGACAAATTTTGACACAATTTCAAAAAATATATATTTTTTATTGATTTCAGAGAGGAAAGAAGGATAGAGAGGTAGAAGCATCAATGATGAGAGAGAATCATTGATCAGCTGCCTCCTGCATGCCCCACACTGGGGATTGAGCCCACAAAACCTGGGTATGTGCCCTGACCAGGAATCAAACCGTGACCTCCTGCTTCATAGGTAGATGCTCAACGACTGAGCCACACCAGCCGGACTGACACAATACTTAATTTTTTTTTCTGTATTGATTAAGGTATTACATATGTGACCTTATCGCCCTATTGCCTTCTCCACCCCCCCCACTCATGCCCTCACCCCGCTGTTTTCGACACAATACTTTTTAATGAATTGTGTAGTTATCATATTCAACATTTATTGCTTTACTCACTGGGCCTTCACAAGAATCAAATGCACTAAGTTCTCTTATTTACTGGTTCCATTTTACTGGGGAGAAAAGGAAGACTACTTCGCTAAGGTCACGGAGTTAGGAGGTGATGGTACTAGGATTCCAAACCAGTCCAGCTCCAGAGACCAAACTATTCAGCCCTATACTAAGTTGCTGTTTTGTATGTCACTTTTCAAATGTGATAATGGATTCTATTTTATAATTTTTCTTTCAAGGATTGTTGTTTCAATATTCACAAACCAAATTAACTTCTGGTTTTCTTTTAGGAGAAATATATTTTCCTTGTTTCAATATCAACGTATTTTTCCTTCACAAAAATGAATTTGGACTCTAGCTGGTTTGGCTCAGTGGACAAAGCATTGGCCTGCGGACTGAAGGGTCCCAGTTCAATTCCGGTCAAGGGCACATGCCTGGGTTGCAGGCTCGATCCCCAGTGTGGGGTGTGCAGGAGGCAGCTGATCAATGATTTTCTCTCATCATTGATGTTTCTCTCTCTCTATCCCTTTCTCTTCCTCTCTAAAATCAATAAAAATATATTTTTAAAAAATGAATTTGGAAACTTTTCTTCATTTCTATGCTCTCAAATAGTTTAAGATAACATTGGAATAATTTGTTTCTCAAAGTTGTGGTAGAATATCCTTATAAACTAAAGGGAGGGTAGCTCTTTAACAATGTTGTCTATTTCATCAATAATAAATGTTCTTTAAATTTTTCTGTCTTCTGGGATCACCTATGGTCACACATTTTCCATTTCATCTTTTAAAATTTAGCAGCTTTATTGAGGTATAATTGACATGCCATAAAATTACCTGTTTGAAGTATACAATTCAATGATTTTTAGTAAATTTACAGAGTTCTGCAGTCACCATCACCATGATTTTAGAACACTATCACCACCCTATAACATGCAAATGAAGAGAAATTATATTATATTAAAAGGATTTACTTTTCAGAAATTAATATTATGTTATGCACAAGTGGTTTAATTTTCTTATAGTTCATTAAAGCTACCTGGTATTTATGGAAAAAACAAACAATATGATTGTTCTCATTTCCCCATGTTTAGTACTGAGACTTCCATAAGCCTGTACTCTTAATAGCCCCATTGGCAGCAAGCAATAGGAAGCAAATGCTAAAATATGATCCCAATAACCACCCTGCATCCAGACATAACAGAAATAGCTATTTTTCTTTACTTCATGTTAACCATATTTTCTTACTATGAGATAGTTTTAAAATATTTTCTTTTTCTTAATTTCTTTTTTGAAATTTTTCCAATGTAAGTCTGGAAAAAGTCTAGCTTTTTCTGAAGTGGACAAAGTTGTTTTACCTATAATATTCAAGAATTTAATGCTGAGAATTAAGCCCAGCTGACTAGAAGTTCAGCCAATGTATATTTAATTAGCATTGAATAGAAATTTCTCTAATTAGAAAGTATTAGTGTCATTTCATTTCTTATCCTTGCTTCAAAGTTCTCCCCATACAATAGGGAACATTAAGTACAAGAATAAACCTAATTTAACAAGAAAATAGTTTTACATGTTCAAACATGCATAATCCAGTCAGTAGCATAATTAGATCTAAGATTAGGAAAAATGGCTTTGGGCATTGAAAATTTCTTCCAATGATAAAGGTCAACAGAAAACAGACTTGGAAAATGGAAAGAGCATTGACTTTGTAACTATAAACATGGGTCCAAATCCCTCTTTCCTCCTTTTCTCCCTCCTCCCTGACTGGCAGTCCCCTTGTAAAAACAAAGCAAGACAAAAATGCAAACAAAAGACTTCAGTAGAAACTTACTCCCAAGATTTTCTTAAAGTGAATTTATACTGATATAAATTTTTCATTCAGGAACTAAAGCTACAAAATTAAGTTGCTTCCTTGTCAGCTTAATATCCTTGTTGGCCATCTGTTACTTTTCTATCATCTTCTCTAAGACATAAAGTGAGTTTCAAAAACATCTAAGTGCATATTACAAGATTGTTTTGAGTTTTAAGCAGATGCATAGTTACAGAAAGACTGACTATAAAGCACTAAAGGATATATAAATCTTGATCTGGCAAGTATGAATGCACAATAAAGGAATCCAAAACACACATATACGCACACATATATTCAGAGTCTGTACATATCCTTTGTCCTAGATATATACTGATTATATCCATAAAATTTAGAACAATTTTCTTTTTAAAAAATATGTTTTTATTGATTTTAGAGAGGAAGGGAGAGGAAGAGAGAGATAGAAACATCAATGATGAGAAAGAATCATTGATTGGCTACCTCCTGCAGGATTGGTGATCGAGTCTGCAACCTGGGCAGATGCCCTGACTGGGAATTGAACTGTGACCTCCTGGTTCATAGGTTGACACTCAACCACTGAGCCACCATGGCCGGGCTAGAACTATTTTCTTAATTAAGTAAAAGAAAAGGAATTTTATTTAGCTCTTCTATTTTCATACCTAAGACTTGTTTCCCCAAATATTTCTCTTAAAAAATTATTAGAAACTATTAGAAAGTTATCAAGTCATCAATAATAAATGTGACTTTTAACTGGAGGTAAATCGAAAATATCCTATATAGAATAAGCTTGAGAAATTAAAAAAGTAGTACTAAATTTATACTACTACATTTTAAATATGTACTATTACAGGTCTCTCCCTCCAAAAAAGGTCACAGTTTAAAGATTTGAAAACCTATTACTAAAAAAAATTAAAAACATTTCCGGCAACAGAAATCCTTTTATTTCGATGACTTCCATTACTGTCCAGCCCTGCCTCCACCCACTTCAGAACACCTCAGCCTGTTTATAGCTAACCCTCTGCTCTCTCTATGCCTCCACCTGTGCTGCTTGTGAACACACTTCAATGCCAATTTCACTTTAAATGCTAGTGGATACTTTCTGCTGCCCAGCAGTCACACTGTCATGTCTCTGGTCCATTCATCCCCCACACTCATACATCACTAGTTCACTCTGAAGTCCTCAACATTTCCCTTCCCATTCCTACTTTCGGTAGATGATTCCTATTCCCGTGAGGAAAAAGAAATAACCAGCAGAGAACTTCTACCACCACATCTCCTACCAACTGGCATCTAAGTCCACACACTTGCTTTTGCTCCTGTTGTATGAAACACCTGTCTGTGCTCCATTCTAAGCATCCTCACCCCTCAACCAGAGTTAGGTTCAGTTCACTCCTGTCTGCTCAAAAACACCACAGCAGCAATTCTCCAGCTTTCTCTTCTGCATCATCAGCTTCTCCCTCTTTACTGGATATACCATCAGCCCACAAACATGATGTAATTTCTCCAATCTTAAAATAAAACTAGAAAAAAAACACACACACCTGCACCAGGCTCTTCTGCCAGCTATTTCTCAACTTCACTTAATAGCAAAAATACTTTTAAAAACTGCCTATCTTTGCTATCTCCAATTACTCCCTTCTTCCTCTTGAATCCATTCCATGATGCTAAATCCGATGGTCAATTCATTTTCTCCAGCATTTGGCAGCCGAGCACTTCCTCCTCGAAACACTTCCTCTACTTGGCTTCCAGAATACTCCTATCTGTTCTCTGCCTACCTCACTGCTGTCCTCTCAGTCTCTTCCTGATTCCTGTTTATCTCATTTCAGCTTTGGTGTGGTCAATCCTTAAAACTCACAGTGGACTTTGTTTATATTCATGCCCTAGATCAGTGGTCGGCAAAAAGTGCGAGCCACATGCGGCTCTTTGGCCCCTTGAGTGTGGCTCTTCCACAAAATACCACGGCCTGGGAGAGTCTATTTTGAAGAAGTGGCATTAGAAGAAGTTTAAGTTTAAAAAATTTGGCTCTCAAAAGAAATTTCAGTCATTGTACTGTTGATATTTGGCTCTGTTGACTAATGTGTTTGCCGACCACTGCCCTAGGTGACCTTATCTCATGGCTTTAAATACTATGACATGCTGGTGACACCCTAATCTAGCCCTTCAGTTTGTGGCATTCTCCTGATTCCAGATTCATATATTTAATGGCCTACTGGGTATCTCCAGTAGGACATCTATCAAGCATCTTAAGCTTAATATGGCTATAAATGAATTTCTCATCAATCCTCTGCTCCAAACCTGCTCCTCTTCCAGTGTGCTTCATCTCAGTAAATGGTAATCCCACACTTCCCGGGCTCAGTGGTTGAACGTCGACCTATGAACAGGAGGTTATAGTTTGATTCTCGGTCAAGGCACATGCCTGGGTTGCAGGCTTGATCCCCCGTGTGGGATATGCAGGAGGCAGCTGATCAATGATTCTCTCTCATCATTAATGTTTCTATCTCTCTCTCCCTCTTCCTTTCCCTTCTGAAATCAATAAAACTATACTAATAATTTTAAAAACTCCTTAAAGTCACTCTCTCATACCTTCAACCAACCCATTAGCAAGTCCCATTGGCTCTATCTTTAAATGCCACCAGAGTCTGCCACTTCTTACCACATCTGAGCAAGGAACTGGTGTCTTAGTTTCTTCCAATAAAGCTTATTTCTAACTAAACTGGAACCAAAACAAAAAATCTATACTAATAAAAGGGTAATATGTTAATTAGACTAGGAGACCTTCTGGATGTCCTTCCAGACAAAGCCATGGTGGCGGGGCTGAGGCAGAGGTGGTTAGGGGTGATCAGGCCAGGAGGGGAGGGCAGTTGGGGGTGATCAGGCCAGTGGGGGGCGGGGGCAGTTGGGGGCAATCAGGCCGACAGAGGGGGCAGTTGGGGGCGAGCAGGCCGGTGGGGGCGTGGGGGGACGGTTGGGGGTGATCAGGCCAGCAAGGGAGGACAGTTGGGAGCAAGAAGGCCAGCAGGTGAGTGGTTAGGAGCCAGCAGAATAGGGCCTAAACCAGCAGTCAGACATCCCCCAAGGGGTCCCAGATTGGAGAGGGTGCAAGCCGGGCTGAGGGACACCCCCCGCCCCATGCATGAATTTTGTGTACTGGGTCACTAGTATATTTTATAAAACATTAAACAAAAGAAGAGATTATATGAACAGTCCAACTAATATGTAAAGGATATTGATCAGTGACTTCAGACTTGTCTAGAAATATAAAAGTCCAAAAGTCCAAAGATATAGGACAACCACAGACTCTCAGAGAGTGACAAGAGTACCTGTTCAAATTTTTGTTCCTTTGATAAATCAAGAGAGCTTTGATGTCTTTGCAAATGTGACTAAATAGTTAAAATGGCCTGAATGCTGTAAGTTAATTGGAATGCCCACATAGATTGTACTAGGAATAAACCTTTTTCTTCAATTAAATGAGCAGGTCAAAAATCACAGGTTGCAATATTAATTTCAGAAAAAAAATTGGTGAAAAGTACTAAGAGAATCATTATATACAATAAGAAGCACAGTGAGTGATAGAAACATAACCAGAGTGAATGTATAAGCCACACACACACAAATAGGTTGCATAAAAGAAGAACCATTAAAAAATGTATGGAGGAGCCCTGGGTGGTTGGCTCAGTTGATGGAGCATCATCCAATACACCAAAAGGTTTCAGGTTCGATCCCCAATTGCTTGTAACTGAACAAACCTTACCAAAGCAACCACATTTTCTATGATTCTATTATTTTTTAATTATTCATGTGTATCTTTCAAACCTGCCAGTATTTTAAGCTACCAGAGAACAATAAGATGCTTTAAGACTTCAATCAATTTGCCTCCACAGACCTAATACCCTACAAACAATAGATACAGAAAACAGAAAAGGCACAAAGAGGAATTCTGTAGTCTATCCTGTGCAGCACCACCTACATCCTCCTTCAGAACTGAAGCATTCATTCTCCTAGCAACTAGGAATGTTGGCTGCTGACAGTTCACAGCAAAGATTCTAAGAAATGCCAACAGAGCCACCTCACCCAAGGTAATGCCCCCTGCCCCCTCCTTGGAGGCAGCCTGCATTCAATCATGCAGAAGTCCCAGTGCCCAGACTTCTTGTCTCAGTTCAGGACATCTTTGAAGGGTCATCCCCAGTCCCAGAGAAACTTGTGGAATGAGCTGAGGCCTTTTCTGAAAATGCCTTAGAGTTAAACTCTACTTCTATCCAATCCTGCTTCCACCTTCCCTTGAGGTGGTGATTCTGAGACCACTCCCAAATAAACTTCTTGCACATAAATCTTTGCCTTAAAGTCTATTTTCCAAAAAATTTGACTTGTAGTATATTTTAAGGCTAATACTGTATTAGAGAGGGGAAAAAATTAGGAAAAATTA
The DNA here is from genome assembly GCA_026230045.1 of Corynorhinus townsendii. NCBI lineage: Eukaryota > Metazoa > Chordata > Mammalia > Chiroptera > Vespertilionidae > Corynorhinus > Corynorhinus townsendii. The sequence continues at coordinate 114,337,631 of JAPDVU010000006.1, read as the reverse complement.
GCCAGGTGCTGGGTTAATTTTCTTTTTACCATGTGTTTCTTTTGAAGAATTCTGCCCATTTTCCATTTTTGTTGCTAGAGAAAAGGGCCATGTTCTTTCCAGTGGCCTCCAACTTACAGGGGCAACCACTGTCCCCCACCCAGCAGGCAACCTGCCCTCCCTACACAGCAAGGGGCACCTCAAGCCCCAGCTCCCCACCCTGGGTCCTTCCTGCTGCTGCATTTCTAAAATCTGGTCCCTTCAGTGCCTGGCTCTGGATGAAGACCAAAGGAGAGGAAGGGGTAAAGCAGAGGAATACATCTAGGAGAAGCTGATCCTGCCCCTTCCTCTGGCTGCTCCCCAGCTGGGCTCTGCCTGGAAGCCTGAGTCCAGGAAGCAGGAGGTGCTGATTCTGAGGACAGAGACATGGAGCCTGCTGGCAGTGTCTTCCTGCTGTTTCTTGTGCTGGGTGAGACTCAGGTGGGCTGGGAAGGTGAGAAGGAGAGGTTTTTGGCTCAAAAAGATGGAATAAGATGACATGTCACCCAATGAGATCTTACTTATATAGTATGCCCTGAGAAAGTCCTGAGAGGATACTGTATGCCAGGTATCTTAGATATAGTAGTAAACAAAACAGAGATCCCTTCCCTCATGGGGCTTAATATCAATGAACATATTGAATATGTAAATTATACAGCACTTTAGAAAGTAATAAATGCTATGAGAGGAAGGGGCATCAGGAGTACAGGGACTGGAGGCATGCTGTAATTTTAAATAGGGGAGTCAAGGAAGGTTTCATTAAGAGGGACTCACTTGAACAAAGGTTTGAAGGAGATGATTAATTTAGTTAAGAGGATCTAGGAAAAGAGCATTTCAAGCCTAGGGACCCGGAAGTGTAAATGCTGTTCAGTGATTTCAGCATAAGCCTGTTCATTTATTTATTTATTTTTTTGGCCCACAGTGATTTAAAAGCAGGGTAGGCTGAGAGTAGCCAAAAGATAACAGGTAACAAAAAAGAAAGATATACAAATACTGCAAAATGCCAATTTAGTTAAACAGGACAAAAGAAAACAGCTTATAAACTTCAAAAACGTCTGAAAACATCACTGTATGTACAACCTAACATCTTGATATTCCTGATGACAGCCTTGAATCACCAAGTAAAAATTAAATTATGTCCCATGTATGCTGCTAAAGAAGCAAGGTAGGTATGTAAAAATTATCAGGATTTGCCACTAATGGGTAAACATTTATAAAATTTTTGTCTTTAACACCAACCTGAGGAATTTAGTACATGGAAAGCCTCTCTGTTCAGTGAATTTTAGAGACTGTGTTATCATATATTAATGATATGGTGTGTGCCTATCTTAGGGTCTTGGCCATGCTCTTCTTCCAAAAAGAAAGATCTGCAGTCAGGTGAGTGGTCTCCATTTGGGCGCAAAATTGCTGGGTTTGGAACTGAATTAGGATGGTATATGGAGCCTAGGGAGGACACAGGTTCCAGGGGTGGGATTTGGAAGATGAGAAAATGGGGACAATGGGACACCCAGACCACATTTTCCTCTCTCTTCTTTCTCTAGTGTGTGGACATCCTAAATATTCAGGCCGTATTGTGGGTGGCCAGGATGCTGTTGAGGGGCACTGGCCTTGGCAGGCCAGCCTGTACTACGGCCAGACTTACATCTGTGGAGGTTCCCTCATCAGCGACAGGTGGATACTGACAGCAGCACACTGCCTAGAAAGGTGAGTTCTAGGCTAATGGTTAGCACAGATAGAGTCTCAGTAAATATTTGAATTATTTCTTGACTGAACCAATAGACAAATGAAGAAGGAAACCCTAGGTACCTTGGACTAGGGACAGGACAAAGAGGTAGAAAAAGAAATAATGAAAATAGACACTATATTAGAAACTTCTTTTTGGTTGTTAATCCTCACCTGAGGATATTTTTCCATTGATTTTTAGAGTAAACAGAAGGAAGGGAGATAGAGAAACATCGATGTGAGAGAGATACATTGATTGGTTGTACCCCAGTCAGGCCGGGAGTAGAGCCAGCAACTGAGGCATGGAGCATGTGCCCTTGACCAGAACCAAACCCATGACCCCTTGGCTCAGCAGAAAGAGCATTGGCCTGCAGACCAAAACTGACTAGGGTGAGAAACGTTTCTTACTTTTTGCCAAATTACTTGCTAAACACCAGTCAGGGGATTTTGTCTTAAGCTTGGGGGTCATAAACACTGTCTGGGCTTTGAGTGAAGTAAGGTGCCATATGGAAAGTAGCCCCTAGGGATTCTTTCATGTAAAACTAACATTACTAGCCAATAGCTAGTGAAGATTCCAAGCTTGCCATCATAAGTGAGTTTGGAAACATCCTCCTCGAGTCAAACTTTGAAGTTGACGACTACAGCTCACCTTGATCACACAGCCTTGTGAAAGACCTTAAGTCAGAGGCACCCAGTATGTCACACCTGATTCTTGGCCTATAGAAATTGTGAGATAATTGTATGTTTTAAGCCTCTAAGCTTTGTGGTAACTTGTTATTCGACAATAGATAACCAATATATACAGAAATCAAAACAACATGACTTTTCAACAACACTGCAAGGTCAAAGAAAATAAAGAAATAACTTTAAAATACTAAGAGAAAGTTATTTCCAATCTAGAATTCTACCCATATGCAAACCATCAATCATGTGTGGGACAGAAATAAGACATTTTCAAATATACAAAACAGCAAAAATATTACCTCTCATGCACATTTTATCAGGAAGCCAAAGGAAAAAGTGCTTTACCAAAATAAAGGGGATAGAGGGGGAGACAGGAAAACATGGGATCCAGAAAAAAGATGATACAACAAAGAAGAGAATCCCAGGAAAATGATAAGGAAAAGTATCAAGATGGGAGCAAGAGGGCAGAGGGCTCAAAAAAAGAAAAAAGAAGGAGGAGGAGGAGGAGGAGGTATTGATAGGTATTGATATTAACATACTACATTTCAGGCAGAGAGTTTGGGGAATGAATGATGAATTAATGATAGGTAATTAGAAAACTAAGAAGACAAAGAAGACTACATTATTAACTCTAGGACAAGCGCAAAAATTTTATATTCACAGGATCCAATATGGCCCAGTGGTGAATAATGTTTACAAAGTCACAAAAATATACACATTAAATATGGATCTAACACAAAATCATAATACTTGGTTAGGAAGATGATGAAAAGAAAGTGGGAGGTTGGCAGTGATTGTTGGCTCAATCCTCACCTTTCACAATAGAAATACAGTATTCTATTAAAAAATTAATAGCAATAAATAGGGTTTCTTGAAAATACTAAGGAAAATATCTAAGAGTTGAAAGTGATTGTCTTCGGGTAAGGGTTAATTGTGGGCAGTAGGGCAGAGAACTTTTGCATTTATTTATTTAGTACATCTTATCAAATTATTTGACATTTCAAATTACATATATACATATATATATAAATATATATAACAGGTGATTATACTTTGCTTTAAATTGTTATTAGAAATAAAGGTCTAGTGCTCAGAAATAAAAACTGGCAATTAAAAAAACCCAATGACTATTAAGCATACAGGTGATGGCTGAAACCATGGAGAATGGGAGAGGTGAACAAGAGATCCAGAGAGAAAATGCAGGACAAAATGCTGGCCATCCTATATAATAAAGAGGGAATATGCAAATTGACCATCACTCCATCACAAAGATGGCTGCACCCACAGCTGAGGCCAAGTTCCCATAAGGAGCCTTAACGAGCAATCAGCAGGGACCTGAGGCTATGCCTTCCCCCGTCCCCCAGGGGGCTTGACAGGAGACCTCAGGCTGCATCCCCCACCTGGCAGGGCTTGAAGGGGACCTCAGGCTGCGCTCCCCACTCGGCAGGGCTTGATAGGGGACCTCAGGCCGCGCCCCCCACCCTGGCATCAGATTGGGGACCTCAGGCCACAACCCTCGCCCCAGGGGACCTGAGGCCATGCCCACCCGCCTGGCAGGGCTTGATGGGGGTCCTCAAGGTGTGCTTCCCATCCTGGTGATGGGCTAGGGGTCCTCAGGCTGCTCCCCCCCTCCCCCAGCACCAGGCTGGGGGACCTCAGACCATGCCCCCCACCAGGTGGGGCTTGACAGGGGACTTCAGGCCACGCCCCCCACCCCAGCAGGGCTTGACAGGGGGTCTCAGGCCATGCCCCCCCACCCAGCGGGGCTTGACGGGGGACCTCAAGGTGCATCCCCAGTGCTGGGTAGGGGGAAACTCAGGCCGCACCCCTGCCCAGAGGGGCTTGATGGGGGACCTGAGGCTGTGCCCCCGTCTGGGTGCTGGGCCAGGGGACCTGAGGCTGCACACCCCCCTGGCCTGGTGGGGCTTGACGGGGACCTCAGGCCATGACCCCACCCAGCAGGGCTTGACAGGGGATCTCAGGCTGTGTCCCCCACCTGGCAGGGCTTGACAGAGGACCTCAAGGCACGCCCCCCGCCCCGGTCTGGGCTGGGGGACCTCAGACCATGTCCCCATCCTGGCGCCGTGCCAGGGGACCTGAGGCTATGCCCCCTGCCCGGCAGGGCTTGACAAGGGTGGGACTGGCCAGGTCTGGATCTAGCCCAATGGGGGGAGGGGCTGGCCAGGTCTGGGTCTCACACGATTTTGAGGTGCATGTGGGTGGGCTGAGACTTGACTCTGGGTCCCATGGTGTGCCCCAGACTCTGACAGGAGGAAGGTTTTCATATACATTTTACTAATTTTCTTTCATCTCTGACACTTCTATCATAGAGAAAGGGCAAATAGCAATATTAAATTATTTCCTTTAATTAACCCCCTTTTAATGTGTACAAATTTCATGCACCAGGTCACTAGTAAGCATATAAGAGGAGACCACAGAAACATTAGACAACAACAAAAAAGAGCAATCAGGGAGGGAGGGAGGAAGAAATGCAGACAAACCAACTCTAGTCAAGTTGGAAGCAGCCTGGTCAATTCTGAGTCTGTTACCCTTCTTTCTTGTGGGGTGTTACTGCTTGCTACACCTAGGCAGCTTGTTCTGATCCAGCGGTAGCACATATGCATGCTTCACTTTTATTCTCCTCTTTCTCTTCCCCTTAGGACCTGGATGCCTTTCATATATTCTGTGTGGCTGGGATCAATTAAAATAGACTATTCAAATAATGGTGTGAAACATCATGTGTTTAAAATAGTTTTCCATCCCCAGTCCCAAAATACAACTGCAGACATTGCCTTATTGAAACTGGCCTCTAGAGTCACCTTCACTTCTTTTATCCTGCCCATCTGCCTGCCCAATATCACAAAGCAGTTGACAATTCCTGGCTCTTGCTGGGTGACTGGATGGGGACAAGTTAAGGAAAATGAAGGTGAGCATGGGTAGAGAAAGGGGTTGTTTTATATGTTACCCTCTTATACCCATTCCAAAACACTCAGATTCTAGATACATTTTTACCAAGGTAAATATTTTTCAACAAAACCAGATCAACCTATTCATATTATTTTTAAGTCTTCAAATAAAATGTAATTTTTGACATTTATATCGTTATTTACTCATCTCCTGCCTAGAGTCTAGCTTTAGCTGCAAGAGCAGATACTAAAACACATAATTACCTCTCTGAAACAGGTTAAAAAACTTGATTTAAAGTTCGGAGAGAATGTAGTGTTTTTTAAATTTGTTTTTGAAGTGTAGTGTCAACTATTTCCCAGGATGGGGTAAAGACAAGACAGGAAATGATCTGGGAACAGAAAGTGGGAAAGGTAAAAGTTTGAGACTATTCACATCCTTCCTTAATCAAAATATATCTGAATTTCTCTTTATTTGGTATGCCAAGAATACCCCACATTGGCACATTAGATAAACCTCAAACAAATAGAAATAATTTTGAATTATCCATTGTTTTAGATTAAGTGTTCCAAAAAAATTCTTCCACTATCAAATATGATTGGAAAGTGATTATATTCTGTTTTTGGATTCCCATTCAGAAATTTTGTACATCATGACTGAATACCGCTCCTGTACCTTTTCAAATTGCTTTTCCTTTAATTCCTATCTCTCTACAGATATTAATTACACTTCCACCCTCCAGGAAGCGGAAATACCCGTCATTGATCACCAAACTTGTGAATATCTCTACAACCCACTTATCGTCATAGTACCAGAATTAGAGGCAGTCATCAAGGAAGACATGATTTGTGCTGGTGATATTCGTAAAAAGGATAGCTGCAAGGTTAGAGTTTACTCTTGAAATTTTTAGCATAAAGTCTTTTTTTTTCTTAATTTATATTTATTATTGAAAGTATTACAGATATCCCCTTCCCCCTATTGGACCAATCTAGCTCTCTCTCACCCCCTGCCCCAGCCTTCACTACACTATTGTCTGTGTCCATGGGTTATGCATATAAGTTCTTTGGTTAATTTCTTCTCACCCACCCCTACCTTCCCTCTGAAATTCAGTCTGTTCCTTGTTTATATGTCTCTGGGTCTATTTTGTTCACCAGTTTATTTTGTTCATTAGATTCCTCATATGAGTGAGATCCTGATATACTTGTCTTTCTCTTACAGGCTATTTTGCTTACGATAATACTTCCCAGGTCTTAATGTGGATCTAGGTATTTCTGTAAACAACAGTGGATTAGGAATCAGGAGATAAGAGTTCTGACAATAATTCTTTTTTTTTTAAATTTAATAAATATTGTTCAGATTATTACAATTGTTTCTTCTTTTCCCCCTCATAGCTCCCCTCCACCTGGTTCCCACCCCACCCTCTGCCCTTACCTCCCCCCCACTGTCCTCATCCATAGGTGTACAATTTTTGTCCAGTCTCTTCCTGCACCCCCCCACCCCTTTCCCCCCAAGAATTCTCAGTCCACTCCCTTTCTATGCCCCTGATTCTATTATATTCACCAGTTTATTCTGTTCATCAGATTTTTAAGTCACTTGATTTTTAGGTTCACTTGTTGATACATATATATTTGTTGTTCATAATTTTTATCTTTACTTTTTTCTTCTTCCTCTTCTTAAAGAATACCTTTCAGCATTTCATATAATACTGGTTTGGGGGTGATGAACTCCTTTAGCTTTTTCTTATCTGTGAAGCTCTTTATCTGCCCTTCAATTCTGAATGATAGCTTTGCTGGGTAGAGTAATCTTGGTTATAGGTTCTTGCTATTCATCACTTTGTAGATTTCTTGCCACTCCCATCTGGCCTGCATAGTTTCTGTTGAGAAATCAGCTGACAATCATATGGGTGCTCCCTTGTAGGTAATTAACTGTTTTTCTCTTGCTGCTTTTAATATTCTCTCTTTATCTTTTGCTCTTGGCATTTTAATTTTGATGTGTCTTGGTGTGGTCCTCCTTGGATTCCTTTTGTTTGGGGTTCTCTGCGATTCCTGGACTTGTAAGTCATTTCTTTCACTAGGTGGGGGAAGTTTTCTGTCATTATTTCTTCAAATAGGTTTTCAGTATCTTGCTCTCTCTCTTCTTCTGGCACCCCCATAATTCTGATGTTGGTAAGCCTGAAGTTGTCCCAGAGGCTTCTTACACTATCTTCAACTTTTTGGATTCTTTTTTCTTTTTGCTTTTCCGGTTGAGTGTTTTTTGCTTCTTTGTATTTCAAATCTTTGACTTGATTCTTGTGTTCATCTAGTCTGTTGTTGGGTCTCTGTATAATATTTTTTATTTCAGTCAGTGTATGTTTAATTTCTAGTTGGTCCTTTTTCATATCTTCGAGGGTCTTGCTAAATTTATCGGCTTTTTCTAGGATATTCTTGAAAAGTCTTATAACCGTGGTTTCGAATTCTATATCCAGTCATTTGTTTTTCTCCATTTCTTTTGTTTGTGATCTGTTTCTTTGTCGCCGCATATTCACTGCTTCCCTGAGTTGGTAGGGTAGCTTTGTGTGCTAGGTTTCCTATATGGCCCAGTGGGTCAGCCTCCCCAGTTAACCTGAGGTGGACACTCTTGGTGCACCCCTTTGTGGACTGTGTGTACAGCCTTGTTGTAGTTAAGTCCTGATTGTTGTTGGTATCACTGGGAGGAATTGACCTCCAGGCCAGTTGGCTGTGAGGAGCAGCTGTGTCTATGCTGGGAGAAGTTCGGTGCTGGACACAGCCTTATAGGATCAGACTTGCAAAATTGCAAAAGCCTCTGTGCTCAGCTTGGATGGGGTGGAGTCTCAGGGCGGAGCAGACAGTCTTGGCTTCCTGTCAGCCCTGCCCTTGTGCGCACGTCTCTAGACTTCTGCCTTCTGCGGCTCCCCCGGGTCTCCAAGTCTCTTTCTCTCTACCTGACAGTCCAGACTCCCCCTGTATGAGCCTGGGTCCATGGGGTTTCGCCTGGAACTGGGGTTCAGTGCAGTCGGAGGCTTCCTTCCCCCTCCTGCCAGAGAAAGTCAGCCATGCTTCTTCTCTGCACGTGTGTCTCAGTACCTCAGCCCTTTGCCGCTCCTCTGATTCTCCGTGAGCTATTCTCTTTCCTTCTAGTTGTAGAATTTCCTACTCAGCCAGCCTTCCTGTGGTTCTGGATGATGTCCATTCTGTCTTTTAGTTGTAGTTTTGAAATTGTTGTGCGAGGCAGCAGTTTAGGTGCTTACCTATGCTGCCATCTTGGTTTCTCTTCCTGACAATAATTCTTGTGTTAGTCTGGACAAATCAACCTTTTTCTAGGAATTTAATCTCTTCAACTGTTCATTTAGAGCACCTCTAACCATTGGTCACTGGGTTTTTACAAACTCGTATATTTTTCTAAATATATTAAGAGGTTGATACAGAATTGCTAACTTTTTTATTTTTTCAAGTAATAAAATTTCATTCTACATTTAAAAGATGTTATTCCTTTGTCTCCTGATCATAACTGTCTGATGAAAAATTAGCCAACAGTTGTGTCTTCCTCTTCTGAGCGTGACGTGTTTTGCTCTGGTTGCTTTCAAGTTTCCTTCATATTTGTTTGTCAGGATTGTGATGCGCTATGTATGGTTTTTATTGTATTTATCCTGTTTGGCATTTGTTGAGGTGTGTGTGTGTTTTTTTAAATCTTGTTTTTATTTTTCATCAAAACTTGAAAAGTTTTCATTCATGATTTCTTCAAATACTATTCTACCTCATTTCCCTTTTTTCCTCTTCTGATTAAAACCACAAATTTATAAATTTTACCTTTTGACATTTTCACACAGGTCCCTGAACCTGTTCATTTTATTTTTCTCCTTTTCAGTTCTTTAGATACTTTTAAATTAATCCATATTCAAGACCATTGTCTCTTTTCCCTGTCACCTATATTTTCCTGTTAAGTTCATCTAGTGAAATTTTTCAAATATTTTATTTTTCAGTTCTAAAATGACCATTTAACCTCCCCCCGCCCTCTCATATGCACAGGTGAGCACACACACATACACACACTACACTTTTCTATATCTCTACCAAGATTTTCTATCTGTATATTCATTATGCAAATCAAACAATGAGACATGGCTTCACATTCACTCAGATGGCTACAATCAAAATTGATAATGACAAGAGTTGATAAGAATCTGGAAAAATTGGAACCTTCATACATCTAGTAAAATGGTACAGCTGCTTTGTAAAATTGTCTAGTTGTTCCTTAAAAGGTTAAATATAGAGTTACCACATGACCCAGAAATTCTGCTCCTAGGTATACACACAAGAGAAATAAATCATGTCTATAAAAAACAGAAATAAAAACATGTCTATAAAAAAATTTGTAAATAAATGTTCATAATAGCATTATTTATAATAGTCAAAAAGTGAAACAACTCAAATGTCTACCAACTGATCACTAGATAAACAAAATGTGATATATCTATATAATGGCATATTATTCAGCCATTAAAAAGAATGGAGTACGAATACATGCTACAACATAGATGAGCCTTAAAAAGAATATGCCTAATGAAAGAAACCAGACACAAAAGGCCATATGTTATATTATTTCATTTATACAAAATGTCCAGAATGTGAAAAACCATAAGGCACAAAGTAGATTACTGGTGTTGGTCTACGGCTGGGAGAGTGGGAGGAAATGAGGATGACTGCTGATGGGTAATAGAGTTTCTTTTGGAGGTGATGAAAATATTCTAAAATGTGCCATGTGATAGTTGAGCAACATTGTAAATATACTAAAAACCACTAACTGGTATACTTTAAATGGGTGAATTGTATGGTTGTGAATTATAACAATAAGGCTGTTACAAAAAGGAAAAGCAAGATTAAAGACATATTACCAACTATTTACTTATCACTATAGTTTTGTAAAAGAAAGGATTGACACCAAAAAGGGCAATAAGAACCTAAGAACATAACAGTAAGAGCAGTATATTAAATTAAATAACTTTAGTGAAAAAACTCATCACATGAATTTCTCTTTTTTTTTTTTTTACCACAAATGAATATTTTGAAACTACTGATATATTTAGCTAAGATATCTGCCAATTTCAAATTCTATGATCTAGAATTTCTGTGATCTCCTGCCTAATGCTGTGGGACGTCCAGCTCCCTCTGCCTCCACTGCCTCATTCTAAGGAACTCTCCACCTCTTGTGACCACATTCCTATTCATGGTCTTTTTCGTTATGCTCATGACCTTTATCTCTTCCTTAGGGTGATTCTGGAGGGCCTCTGTCATGTCATATTGATGGTGTATGGACCCAGATAGGGCTGGTAAGCTGGGGATTAGGATGTGCTAAATCTCTTCCTGGAGTCTACACCAATGTGATCTACTATCAAAAATGGATCAAAGCCACTATCTCAAGAGCTGAGGTTTGGGGGCCAACAATCTGGACTTATCTGACTTATTGTTCCCTATTTTGCTGTTCTCTTTGGCTCTCTTGGGACCCTCCTATGCCTTTGGCTCTTTGGCTCTCTTGGGACCCTCCTGTGCCTTTGGGCTTAACACAGTGAAGCTAAAGCCACTGACGAAGTACAGGGCTAGGAAGAGAAAGCATGGAGAATAAGTCCCAGTACAGAGAATGCACAGAACAGTCACTGGGAACTCTGGATAACTTTATTAAAATGATTAGAAATAATTCTGTTTTTGAAGTTCTTGATTCTGAAGTATGGTTTAGTGGTTCAAATGTGAACAGCTCAGAAATAAGGTTGCTACTTCTGTGCATGGCATTCTTTGTCCCTATGCATCTTGCAAGGCAAGAAGGATGCCTTCTATGAATAAGTATTTATGGAAACAAATTAAATGGCTACTGGAGAAGCAGGCAAAAAAAAAAAAAAAAGTATCTGTGAAGGCAAAAGGGAAAGTCCTCAAGGAAATAAATTAAGGTTTTACTTCCTGCCCATGGGCTGCATTATGGGCTTTTTAGTGGGTCTATTATTTCTTATCTCCTCTACTGTCCTATGTTTCCCCTCTGTAGCAAGGGGTCTAATAAGAAATACATTTATGTGGTTCAGCTCTGGAATTTTTAGAAATTTTTACTCTTTGAAATACCAATGTAACATACTGCCAAAAATGGATTAATGCCATGATTACAAGAGCTGAAATCTTGGGTTTCAATAATCTGGACTGACCCAGGTAAATATCAATTGTATAGTAAAGTAGTTTAAATGTTTATAAGAAAAATATTATATTCCTTATTTAACTAGCATGCTTCTTTTGTTAAACAATCACATGACATATACTATGTCCTTCTCTGCCTAGGCTTCCAGGAACTCAGAGCTAAGTTTTAAACTTAAGCCCAGTCATCATTTTTATCCTAGATTACCTGGTATAATTCCATTCACACCCCTTTTTATTTAAATCATCCAGTTCTCATTTGAATAAACTTAAATTTTATCACATCATAAGTTAACGTTTAAAAATAATCTTTGGGATAAGTAAATACATTTAATAAGAAGTGAGGGTAGGTTTGGAAACATAAAATTCTTTCAAACCCCTACCCTCCCCTCTCATCTGGTCTGCCACAACAGCCTGCTAACTGGAAGTCACACCTCTTTTCCCTCACTTACACCTATGCTTAACTCCATTTATTCTTCACAGTATTCAGACTGTTTTTAAAATAAAGGTATGTTTTTATACTTTTCTCCCCCTATCCCCTGCTTACAGCACTTGAACAGCATCCATGCCACTGGTCCTTAACAAGACCCACCAAACCCTGTAGCATTTGACCCCAGACTGCCTCTTCAGCCTCATTCAGCATCATTCCATCCTGCTCTATATGCTTTCACTTCTTCAAATACTCCAAACTCCCTCTTAGCACTGGGCTTTTTAAAAAAATATATTTTTTTATTGATTTCAGAGAGGAAGGGGGAGGGAAAGAGATAGAAACATCAATGATGAGAGAGAATCATTGACAGGCTGCCTCCTGCATGCCCCCGCTACTGAGGATCCAGCCCACAACCTGGGCATGTGCCCTTGATCAGAATCAAACTCAGGACCCTTCAGTCCGCAGGCCTATGCTCTATCCACTAAGATTAAGTCAAAGCAGCCAGGGCAGCACTGGACTTTTGCATCTGCTAGTCTCTCTCCTGCTGCCTTTGCCTACTTAATTCTTACTGTGCCTTCAGATCTCACTTTACCCTTCCTCAAGGAGGCTGTCCCTGCTCTCCTGACTGGAACAAATCCCCTTAAATATATATTCTCACGGCATTATAGAGCCCTCCTTCATAGGACTCAACATAACTTTAACATTTGTTTGTATAATCTTTTACTTAATGTATGTCTGTCTGTGTATGGACCATGAGAGAAAGCAATTTGTTTTTGCCAATCACTATATCCCAGTCTTAATAAATACTTGCTAAATGAATGAGTGAATGAATGAATAACACTCAAACCTCCTTGTCTCCCCTAGAACCTGGAGGTTTTATTTACTGGAGGTGACCCAGAACCTGGCATAGTGTCTTATACAGTAGGTTTTCAAATATTAAATTAAAAAATGAAAAAAAAGAATGTTTCAGCCTGTTCTCTCCAACCATAATAAACAAATGGGAGAAAAGAGTACAAAAAGCAAGTAAATGGAAAGGTTTCTCAGAAGAAATGATGTTAAGCAAGCTCTAGAATGACATAGAGGGCAAAGCAAAATGGTAACTGAGAGAAAAGAACAAGAGAAAGAAAGGAGGGGTGAGGAGAGAGGACAGATTAAAATGAAGATCCGGAGACCAACAAATGTTTGAGTCAGGAGGACACAACAACAGGACATAAAGAAAGTCAAATATTTCTGCCTATCATTCCCCTAGACCTTAGGAAGCAAATGTTCCACAGCATGGCAGGTAGCAAATTTTTTCTCAAGAACCTAGAGTTGAAATTCAAAATTTTTCAAGGGAGGAGCCCATTTTAGTGGGAAGAAGAGGATATTGAAAGAAGAGGACCATGTGACATCATTGTCCTGACTAGTACTGATTGGATGGATCAGAATGAGCATCTGACTTAACAGCTGCTCAGATGGTGGTGAGGCAGTTGGTCTAGCATCTTTCTCAACAGATGTACTCAATACTTGACAATCCAACAGATCCCTTCTCCTGGGAAGTCTGAAGATCAGCATACATTCAACAGTATTAAGTGCCCACAATGATCCAGGCACCATTCCAGGCATTAAGGATACTGCGGTACATAAAACACATCAAGCCTGTCTTCAAGGAGTTTACATTCATTCCAGTGGGGGAGGAACAATATAACCAAGTGCAAAGTAAGTGTTTATTATAATGTCATATACAGGAAAATCTGATAAAGAAAAATAAAGCAGAAGAAGCAAATAGAGAGTATCAGGGTGGGAGATTCCACTTTAGATTAAATGGTCAGAGGAGGTGACATTTCAAAGAGGCCTGCATAAAGGAGGGAAGCAAAACAAACACCCTGTGGAAGAACATTCCAGATAGGGAGAACAGCAAGTACAAAGGTTCTGAGGTGGATGTATGCTTAGTGTATATAAGGAAGAACAAAGAAGTCAATGTTGGAACATTGTGAGCAAAGGGGGAGAGGGATAGGAACTGAGACCAGAGAGGGAGCCAAGCCCCTCAAAGAAGGAACTAGCAGATGATGCAGAGCCTGGTAGGCCTCAGTAAGAACTCTGAATTTCATTCTTATGAGAGGGCACTGGAGGGATGAGAGCAGAGGAATGATGAAAGAATAGAATAGAAAATCGCCGTACCATGCTCATGGGATTATGTAGAGGCCATGAGGGGGCTAGAATGGTGGACAGGGTAGTTAATGATAGCAGAGTTAAACAGGCTGAGTAGAGAATGAGAATCAGGGGGAAATACTCTAATACCAATGTGCTAATGAGGAAAACACTAGAGGGCTATGATACCCTGAACATCAGTAAGGAAGGTTTGATTCTATGAAACTATTTGCTATTTCTTGTCTTTTCTTCCTAATCCCTTAGAATAAGGCCCCATTAATGGATGTGAAGAAAAACAGAAGCCCATTCTTCCTTCCATCTACTTTATAATTCATCACTAAGACACCTATCTTACTTATTTGTTTTTTCCTCATACTCAGACCAATATTCTTCTCATCCCTTGGATTTGTACTGACTTGATGGATTGGATGTGGGTAGTGGAAGTGAGGGTGGTAATTGGGATTATTTCCACCTCAAGGCCTTATTTGATCTGTCCCCTGTACCTGGAACACCCTTCTCTTATACACCTCAATCCATTTATTTCTTTCCATAGACTGGAAACACATCGAAAGAACCCCAGGAAATGTTTCTTTTTTTTAATTAACAGGGAATGGATGAACTAGAGCAGTGGTTGGCAAACTCATTAGTCAACAGAGCCAAATATCAACAGTACGATTGAAATTTCTTTTGAGAGCCAAATTTTTTACACTTAAACTTCTTCTAATGCCACTTCTTCAAAATAGACTTGCCCAGGCCGTGGTATTTTGTGGAAGAGCCACACTCAAGGGGCCAAAGAGCTGCATGTGGCTCGCGAGCCACAGTTTGCCAACCACGGAACTAGAGTATGTGAATTATATCTCAATAAAGCTGTTTTTAAAAAAATGAACAGGGAAGTGTTTCTCCAGCTTAAAAAACAAATGACTAGGCTGTGATGTATTTAGGACTCTCTAAAGATCTTCTAAATAATTCATGTGATTATCTTTGTTAAAAAGCTCAAACTAACTACATACATTTTCTGTTTTAATTGCTACAACACAAAATGTAAAGCTTAACCCAATATATGAGATACAGCACCTGGTAATATATTACTGTTAATGAATTTAGTCAATGACACCACAAACTGACCAAATGAGGAAATAAATAGAAGTATCTTTACACTCTATTTGGAAGGGGGCTCAACAGCATTTCTGCCTTAAAAGTCAATTTTAATTTGCAAAATACTTTATTCCTTGGAATATCTGATTTAATTTGCTCCAATTTTCATTTTCACACCTTGAGGAATTTTAATTAAGGTGGGATTTGCTAAGGTCACATTTAACATAAAATTGGTCATATATGCACCGGGCCTCTAATAGAAAAATAAAATCAGAAGAAACTGTTTAAAGTATAAATCCTCATCCCCACAAACCAACATCCCAAGAAAGCACTCATGTACACACACATTTGTTATGTAATTTCAAGATGTTCAAGAATCCCTATATTCATAGAACCTCCAGAATATTATAAGTAATCACAAAGCAGCCTGTTCTAACCCTGATAAGAAGATTGTTCCTTCCCCAAGAAGGAGGAAACCAAGTAACTTTCCATTTAAAAAAAATCTTTAAATTTCCCCCCAATTCTGCTTATTAAAACAATCAAAATGTTACAGAAATATCTAACACAGAAAGTTCAAATGCCCATGTAACTGCTTGTTCATACACCCTCATGCTTAAGAATGTGTCAATATGCCTCTGACTCCTTATTAAATGTTTATACAGATGTATAGTTTTTTTATACTTGCCTTTTTAAATGGAGCTTGCTTTTTTTTTTTTAAATATATTTTATTGATTTTTCACAGAGAGGAAGGGAGAGAGTTAGAAACATCGATGAGAGAGAAACATCGATCAGCTGCCTCCTGCACGCCACCTACTGGGGATGTGCCCGCAACCCAGGTACATGCCCTTGACCGAAATCGAACCTGGGACCTTTAGTCCGCAGGCTTACGCTCTATCCACCGAGCCAAACCGGTTTCGGCTGGAGCTTGCTTTTTAAAATTAGCTTGTAATAACAGAAAGCTGTCGTTACAACTGCAAAGCTTCAGAGTTGAAAGACCTTTGATTCATTTTATTAAAAATTCCATGTAACTAGCCTACATAGAAAGAAAAGACAGCAGTTTGTTGATCAAAGAAAGTCTGTGACAATGAATTTTAAATTATGAAAACATTTGGCCTTAAAAATTAAAATTACTAGAGCATTTTCAAAGGCAAGAATTTTGGGTTTTTGAAGAAACCTCCTACCCCCACTAAGTTCAATGAAGCTATTTTTATTTCTAACACACAGAGCTAACATGAAAGGAGATAGTTTTTTTTAATGCATTTGTTTCATATTTTTTTTTGTCCAGACGCTATTGAGTTGGTATATAATGAAAAATGTTAGCTCACTTAGAGACCCAATGAACTAGTTCCAAAATGAGCACAGCCAAATCTTTCTAAGAAGGAACAATCCATTGAACATCAAGATGGAAGCATCCTATTGTTGGACCATGGTCAACACTGCACAGTCAGCTGTGCGCAATATTTTTCATGAAGCGTTGGCATCTCTACAAGTGAAAAACATCTATCAAATACTGTGTGAGTTCAAAAAATATGCTCTAGAAAAAAATCTTTCTAGAAAATGATTATGTTTTTACAACTATAAAAGTAAACTAAGCATAACAGGACAGATTTGGCTATTCCCAGAAGAAAAATAAAGAAAAAATGGTGAAAGCCCATGTTGAATTTGAGCTTTAAGGTTTGAATGCAGGGGAATAACACAATCAGTTTGAATAACACAACCACTTTGGTGATTGTGCAGAGAATGAATTACAGAGAAAC
This sequence comes from Corynorhinus townsendii, assembly GCA_026230045.1. NCBI lineage: Eukaryota > Metazoa > Chordata > Mammalia > Chiroptera > Vespertilionidae > Corynorhinus > Corynorhinus townsendii. The sequence continues at coordinate 114,320,721 of JAPDVU010000006.1, read as the reverse complement.
AATTCAGGAGTTAGAAAGGCTAGTTACAAGGCTGTTGCAAATGGTGATGGACGGCCAGACCAGGTAGCAATGAGGATGGAGAGAAGAGAAGAGATTCAAGAGCCACAAAGGAGACAGATTCAACAGAATATGGTAATTGACTAATTAGATGTAAGTACTCATGGTGAGGGAGAAAGTTAAGAATTTCACCCAGGTTTCTTTTTTAGGCAACTTAAGGTGTGTCATTCAGTGAGATATGGAACCTTGGAGAGGATAGCTTAGGGATAAGAAATGTAAATTAAGACATCAAGAGTCTATGAAAAAAGAAATCCAAACAGACACATTTCAATCTTACATTGTACATTTATTAAATAAGCAAGTTGAGAGAATTAGAATATATTCCAAAAGCTTAATGGGCCAAATTCTATTAAGCTTACTAGTTGCATAGAGTTTGTGAAAAATAATACATACACATCAGGCCCTGGCCAGGTAGCTCAGTTGGTTAGAGTGTCATCACAATATATCAAGGTTGCAGGTTCGATCCCCAGTCAGGGTACAATAAAAAATCAACCAATGAATGCATAAATAAGTAGAAAAGCAAATCAATATTTCCCTCTCTCTAAAATCAATAAATAAATTTAAAACACACACACATACACACACATTAGTTTGTCTGCTCACACTAGTGAACCTTTTAAGGATGTTGTATTAGATGATGTTGTACCAATGGTTCATTGCCCTCCCGGTGGAAGGACTATCCACCCACTAGAGGTGCCAGGTGAACTGCAGGACGTCCTGCAAAACAGGATTACACTTCCCTGCACCATTAAGATAAATATGACCAAACACATATGAGTAGAAGTTATTAGTCTTAAAAGCTGGCACAAGATTTGTTCATTGCTCTTATTCCCAGATAGTGAACCCTAAGAAGACACCTAAGAGACTAAGTAAGAAGGGCTCCTGGTGGCTAACTTGACTCAAATTAAACAAAAACCAAAATAGGACCTAGCAGCCATTTCTACACAGGGATCTTTTACACAAACTGCATTTCAGGGAGAAGCCTGCACTTAACTACCTGCAGACAAGGAACTGCCTGCACACACTATTCTGCCACCTGAGCCAGTCCTTATAAAGAAGTTCCTGGAATCCTATTTCAACCACTACGACTGAGGCTTTCTCCATCTGATCAGAACTGCACAGCTCTGTCCAACCAGTGTGGATCTATTCTGACCAATCAGGACAGTGCCCTCATTTGCATAAGAACAGACCAATCAGGGACCAGGCAGGTACTTCTGTTGATATAAGCCAGCTCCCCTCAACTCCTCTCTGGCTCTGAGAGTGCACTTTCCCTTTTTACTAAAGGCTGAAGACTGTGATTCCCAAAGCAGAGCAGACCAGTGCTGTGCAAAGCAAACCAGCAAGAAGAGCAAAGCCACCCATCCAACAGCAGAGCAGAGCTGTCTAGCCAGAGGTTGTCTCACAGCTGAGCTGTTTCCAGAGCCATGCTATATCATAATTGAACTGTTTTGTACTGAATAAAGTTTCCTTTTCACAAAACACCAAATTGGGAATTCCTGTTGATGTTGAATTGTGCCAATGATCATCATAGGTTGACAACAGGTATTGCTCCTTCAGCCAGGATCCCAAAATGAAGAAGTGAGGCTGAGCTGTGGGCTCACCAATTGAGTATAACTGTTATAAGATATTGAACTCCAGAGGCTGTTTGTTAACACAGCATTAATAACAAAATAGGAGGTATAGTGGTGTTTAACAAATAACAATATTTTTTTGTGTTTCTCCTCTTCTAATCAAAATTTCTGGCTATCTGCTAAGAAGCAATCTGATGGAAAAATTAAAAAGTTGGCCCAAGTATACCAAAACTAAAAGAATTATGAACCTGAAAGGAAACTTTCTGTAAAGGGCTACATGGTAAATATTTTAGGCTTGCAAGCCACACAGATGTAGCTTGAAAGCAGCCATAGAAAACATGTAAATGAATGAGCATGTCTGTGTTCTAATAAAACTTTATTTACAAAAACAGCAGTGAGTCAGATTTGGCGCACAGGTCTATAGTCTCTAAACCCTTGGTCTAAATCCTTCATATTGTCATCGAGGATTCCGAGACCCAGAGAGATTAAATCAAGGTCACACAGCTGGCTAGTGGCAGGTTGAGCATTAGAATACAGGTCTCCTCAGTGTAGTTCTCTAGAATAGATTCTGTTGGGTCACAAGATAGAGATAAAATACATAAGAAAAAATAAAGAGAATCAGAGAATGGTAAGGTGGTTTTTGATTATGTTTAACAGCTTTTCACAGTTTGGTTATAAATGAGGATTTGCTTTTCAAGAGATTATGGCTTTCATAAAAACAAGTGAGTGTCATAAAATCAAACAGGTAAACAAATGATAAATTAGTCAGTGTTTGAAAAATGATCTTCAGAGGAAACTATTCTATACTTCCTATTATCATTTCCTTGAACACTTTATCAATCATTTGTTTTATCAGTAGGACAGCATTTACTAGGATCACTGCAATAACTTATCTTAAAGCAAAACAGGTTTTTAAAAAACACCATAACATGAGCAACAAATACACTAGACCAGCAGCAGGCAATTATTTCTCATAGTACTTTAAACTTATTTTTATTATTTCTAATTTCCAAAGTAATACTCATTTGGAGGAAACTCAAACAATACAGAAGCATATAAAGTGACACATTCCATGCTCTGCTCAATTCCATTGCCCAGAGTGTTAACACATGACTGATTTACATCAGAACAGTTAATAAAACTCCTTTCTCTGAGCCACTCTTAACAACAGAGGAAAGAGGAGTTCCCCTGGCCAGATATCCCTTCGAAATCATGTTTTTAAAAGCAACAGAGAGGTTAGGGGTTGTCTGTGGCCTGCAAATGAGAAAAGCAAGCTGCCCATGCACTATAACCAGATGAGTGAGGCTCCTGAAATACCTTGATAATAATATTGTAGAATGTACAAACACTTCAAAAATGAATATCCATTTCTTCTCTTTTGGTATTTTACTAGGAAAACTTGGGCCAGTTCTCTCAGTTTTGAGTGACAGTGAAAATAGTACAGTAAGGAACTCCAAAAGTTTGTCCTCCATAAAAGCAATAAAAAACTGGCAGAATCAACTTTTTTGGAATTCTGGAAACTAACCAAAAGCTTGTAGAAAACTACTTGATGCACTTCATAACAGTGAAACACTTTAAAACTAGCTGTATTTTGGTTAAAGCAGTGAGCTTTGTGGCATTTCCCCATCCTCCAGCTCAGTCTGCCTTTCTGGTACCAGTAATAGTCCCAAAGGGTGCAGAAGGACCTCATTCACAAAGAATTATAACAATTTGTGTTTACCTGTCTGGTGGTGCCTGGAAGACTGGCACAAAAGATGACTTATCATGCCTCATTCAGAACTCTCCAAGTGCTAAAAAGTGGCTAGCTGGAAGGAATTTGTTGAAAACATTTACAAGCAAAAAATAATTAGTTGATGCTGCATGAAGACACCAAAGAGGTTGGGAGAAAAGGCTAGAGAATGAGAGGCTTTGGAGAATGAGGACTTTGAAAAGCTCTCACATATTCCTGGGAATCTAACAGACCATGTGCATTCCGAGGATGGGTATGAAGTATCCACCTTATATAAAAACTGCTGTTTGAAATTTAACCCTGCTATTTGGCTTCTGTAGATGCTTATGTGCTTAAATAATAAGGAAAATAAGACTACTCCCACTTCAGAGAGGCCATTAAACCTTCCTGGATGAAATTATCAGTGCTGGCACCAGGCCAAGCCTTTGGTTGAGGTCTCAAGGCCCCAGCACATAGGGGCTCTTTAAGAACTTGCAAAGGGGGCCGGAAACACCCCATATTTGGGAGACAAAGAAGGTAAAAACATATAAATAGGAAAGTTCCTCCATGTTGGGGCCCAGAATTTGAGAGACATTTTCCTCTGGACCCACACGTAATAAATGTAACTCCATCTCTCTAAGTATTGCTTGGTTCTTCTCTGGTTTTCTGTAACATTAATGGTTCCCTGACCGAGAAAACAACTGAGGCAGTGCTTGACGTTTTGGCCTCTGGTGAATGGGCCAGGTTTGGGGCCCGGGAGAACCGGATAGGCCTCCGGGAGGTGCCGCTCTGCTGATTTAGCAGAATTGAACCGGGGGACTCCGGGCGCTCCCAGACCTCAGCCCAGGACCTGGCTGGCATCTGGAGAGAGTGGACAAACACTTCTGGACCTGTCAACAGAATCAGTAAGGTAGGGGCCCCATCAGTCAGGCCCACTCCGAGTGAGTGGAAGGGGGAGCTTAATCACCTCCCCAGAAGTCAAGGACTTCCTCAGGCAAATTAATAAGGAATCAGGTGGACTGTTTAAGCTCTGGATATCTGCTCAGCTCCAGTCTGGACTAGTCTACTGAGAGAGTGTGAGTATGGAGGTTTGTCTATCTTGGCATAATTATATTAAATTGAAATTTTGAAGTCCTAGGGTTAATTTAAAGGTATAAATTTGTGACATTTTGAAGAACAAAGAACTTTTATTTATGGCTTTCTTATCTCTTTTGGTGGTTGGAGACTTCCAGGGGCAGGGCTTATAGCTCCACAGGGTGGAGAGATTTACAGGTCCTGCTCCTGCCTGTGACATCAAAGTCCAACGTGAGCTACCTGAGGCGGAACTAAGGCTGAAGTTATTATTAACTATCTATGGACCCCATTAACCCTGGTTGTGTGTCTTGTGTGGTCTATTGTCTTCGTGGTTGTGTGTTTTGTTTGACTTGCTGTTTTCAGTTATTTATTAGGATCCCCATAGAGGACATAACCTGGTTTTTCCTTTCTTCCCTCATCCTGATTCTGATAGTACCTGTCACTGGATTAAAGATATTTCCTTTCAGGAGGCCATTCAGGCTTTCAGTTCGCAAGAAATCTCCCTATACACCTTTATCCTCATCCGCTATCTTTCCAGGCCAACTAAGAGTCATTTTTCTCCACAGGTCAGACCCAAGCCTCCAGGAGGGAGAACTGCTACAGCGGTAGTCCGTAGTTTTCTCTGAAACTCCCACTGTTTCTATTTCTCCCCTCTGTAGGAATTGTCTTTCTCTGAATCACAATCGGAAAGGGAGATAAGAACTGGACTGGGGGATGGGACAGGGTGGGGGGATGGTCAGAGAAAATCAAGAGTGGTAAAGGAGGAGGATTTAAGATCCTCTAGGACAGTGGTTGGCAAACTCATTAGTCAACAGAGCCAAATATCAACAGTACAACGATTGAAATTTCTTTTGAGAGCCAAATTTTTTAAACTTAAACCTCTTCTAATGCCACTTCTTCAAAATAGACTTGCCCAGGCCGTGGTATTTTGTGGAAGAGCCACACGCAAGGGGCCAAAGAGCTGCATGTGGCTCGCAAGCTGCAGTTTGCCGACCACTGCTCTAGGGGCTTAGAGGAAAAATCTATGAGGGAAAATAACTGTTACAGAAAGAAAAAAGTATCCTTAAATGTAAAAAGCCTAAATATACAGGATCTCAGACTATTTGTCTTGTTTCAGGACAGAGTAAATGGTTAATGCAGAAAAGGGGGGTGGTGTTGGCAGTTAATTATGAAGCAGGGAGAGATAGGTTTTTATTGATTTTTACTGCCTGCAGACTGTCTGCTGGCGTAGGGGTCTGGTCCAGGTGTCTTATCAGAACTTCACTAGATTTAAGGTCGCAAGTTTTCTGCAAGTACTATTAATCTTTCTCTGCTCCAGCTTATATTTTTTTAACCTTTCCAATACTAAATTAGACCGATACAATATACTTAAAATTACATAAGGAAAAATATAGCAGTTTTTTACTAGACTAATTTACCTGTTCTTAGTTTTATCACAGAAGATCTAGATATATTTTCTTGAAAATAAAAGTACATTTTAAATGTATTCATAAATATTAATCTAAAAATGCTACGTGTTCACTTTTGATAATCATTAAAGGACTGAGATTTCTAAGAATAAAGAATTCTAATACAAAAAACAAAAACAAAAAAACTAAACTCCCAGGAGCCAAGCGGTGGAGAAACGGAGCTGAAGTCTGCAGCTGCCCTGGTGATTTAAAACTGGTTGCTAGGCAGACTCAGCCCCCGAAAGCCAGGTGAAAGAAGGGGGGCTGGATGCCCAACCTGCCAGCAGTGGCCCTGGAAGAAGCCGCAGCAGTGAGAAAAGTGGGGGGTAGTAGACATTTACCTGACACTAGAGCTGCCCCGCTGCTGCCCAGTGAGTAATGAGTGTTTTACAACAAGCAATACAAGACTTAGGCCTTTGGCTTGCTGGCTGCAGCAGTTAAACCAGAAGCCAGTGACTGCTACTGGCCTTCCGGCAGCCCCAGGAATAGAGCAGCAGGCCCGGGATCTGTGAAAGCAGCAGACAGAGCTAGTAGAAGCTCCCTGTTTGCAAATGTACTGAAAGGGTTCAGTACCTGTTGCTGCTGGAAAAGGAGGAGCTGAGATCCCCTTCCAGTGCACTGCCTTGAGAGAGGCCTGGTCGCTGCTCTGCCACAAAGGGGACTGGTGGGAAGACAAGGGGCCTAATACCCAAGCCACTGCCACAGAAGCACTTTGCAATATGCAAAGCTGTTTCTAACTGCAACTCTGGCCGTTTTGGACTGGCAGCTTAGTCAAAGGGCAAAGGAAAGGCACTCTCCCTGGACCAGGGAGCCTTCAGGATTTTGAGATTCTCTAAGAGAGGAGAAGTCTGACTGAGGGATGGCAGAGACCCTGTTGGGTTGGAAGGACCTAAGGCTGCATGTTAAACTTATAGATTATGGCTTTCTAGGCCGATGTCCAAGCCCAGTTATGCAGGGATTAAGTTGCCTGTGTACAGCAAAACAACTTTCTCCCATGCCAGAATAAATTTTAGGGAAATTAGATAGACTGTGTTTGTGGCTAGAAAGAAGAACTGGCCACCATGCACAACCCTGACAGTGGCCTACACAAAACTATATAATAGACTTAGATAATGCCTGTGTGTTCATGGACATGGTTCCAGAGAGACAAGGACAATTTTCCTTTGTGTAGGAAGGTCAAGAATAGACTTTAGTCACCTCCCTAAGATATTTGTATAGCCCTACCATGTGTCATATATGGTAGCAGAAGATTTGGCTACCTAAGGTGGCTACAGTGCCTATATTGTAGTTCATTGTGTTAATAATATTGCATTAACCTTACAGATTTGAATGCAGTTGCCAAAAGGACAGGTGCCCAAATTGGCAAGGAAAATACCCATCTGGTTTTGGTCTCTATTGAAAGACAGTTGGCAGCCTGTATACTGTCTTGCAGGCCTGTGTGACCATGCCCATGTCAGGTGTGGCACAAACCTCAACTTTAGGAAACTGGGGAAGGCCTGTGTGGAACAGAGGGAAGTGGTGAGTACCAGACCTCTGTTACAGGAATTACAGACCCCATGAGGTTCTGTGATATGTGAGACCCTGTAAAGGAATAAAGCTCCCTTAGTCCTTTCTGAGAGGGTGTGTCACCCCTCCCAGAGACCATATGAAATTTTAAGGACAAGTCAAGTAGGGGGAACCCTACTACAGGGACAGCTGTAACTGTCTATTTGAATATAGATGCATTTTGAATTTCTTCTTGCCATTTGAAGACAGTTATATTACTCTGAAGAATCCATAGAAAGGACTGACAAGGAAAAGCAGAAGATCATAAAGCAGGTCAGTATATTTTTCTCCTCATACAATTCCTCTGAAATTTGGCAATGCTTAATAAATGATGGCAATGCATTTCTTTGCATAAATTCCATAAGACCGGTTTCTAATAGTGGTTTTAACAACTGAAAACTTTGACTGGAGTATCATGTTTTAAAGAGCCTTGTCTGAACTCTGAAGACTTGAAGCCAGTAAGAGTGCCAAGGAAAAGCCTGATATCCTGCTTGGGTGCCCAGAAAATGGCTGGCGCTGAAGCATCAGGCCCATGCCCTACCATCACTGGCGGTTGGTCAGAGTAGAAGGGGAGCAATAAGGACGCCTCTGCATCCCTGCGGAACCCCCACACACTCTAGGCTGGCAGCGAGTAGGAGGACTACTAAGATGGGCCTTAAAACCTAGGGCGTGGGCTCAGGTGGAGTTGCTGCAGATGAGGGATTCACCTAACTCAGCAGATACTGCAGGCAGGCCAGACAGCAGATGAATGGCTTGGCTTCCTGGCCCTATGGGGCACACTAAGATTCAATCATGAAATTCCAGCAAAGGTAGTTAGTTACCATTCTTGTTGTGTTTATGTAAACAATCAGGCCAAATTAAAATGCAATAGATAAATTGGTCTTGATCTGGCTCTTTTGATAAACATAGAGGTAATTTTGAGGAGAAAAATTCTATTTCAACAGAGGTTATTAAAACTGAAAGGTTTTCTTTCCCTTCCACCGGACCATTTGTTACAGTTTGTCTCTGCTAAGTTACAAGCCCATCTCCTTCTGTGCCCAGGCCTCATCATCCCTCTGACGGACAGCAAGGATCTCTTGGCTCTGACAGAAAACTCCGTCCCACTTCAGCACGAAGCAGCTACAGAAGAAATTCAACATGCATTTTCCCTAAAAGAACTCAGAGCCAGGATCCTTCAGGTAATATATTAGGCAGTTAGACAGACATAAGCAGAGCAAGGACGATGGGCCGACTAGCGCTATCAGATATAACTAGGTATTTCCACCTCTATGTATATGAGACAAAGGGCATAGCCAAAGAGGTATTCACCCAAAGTCTCAGCCCCTAGAAAAGGCTGGTAGCCTATTTGTCCAAAAAACGTGACCCCTTTGCATTTGGGTGACCTACTTGCATTCAGTTTGTAGCAGCCACAGCTATGCTTATCAAAAAAGCAAATAAGTTCACTCTAGGGCAGTAACTAATCCTAACTGCCCCACATGAGGTTGAGGCTTTACTCTGGAACACACTGGAGCACTGGATGTCAAACACTCAAGTCACCCAGTTTCAGGCTCTCCAGTGGACAAAAGGAAAATCAGTAACAATTTATACTGATAGCAGGTACGCATTAACAATGGCTCACGTACATAGTGCTATTTACAAGGTAAGGGGTCTCCACAGAAGCGAGAGGGAACCGGGCCACAGATGAAGCTGCCCGGGAGGCTGCCCTAAAACCAGTGGGGCCTCTGATTCTAGTGACTCTTCCAGACCTTGACCTACCCAATCTAGAAAAGCTGAAATCCATAACCAGTCTTTACTCAAGTTCTTACAGGCTTTACAGTCTACCCAGGAAGCAATCCAGAAGCACATCCAAGATGCTCTGTCTGTACCAACTTCTGATCCAGTTCATCCCTTCCACCCTGGTGACTCTGTTTGGGTAAAGGTATTTGCCACCCAAGGACTGACTCCTACCTGGAAGGGACCACCTCCACGCAGTCAAGGTCGACAGAATCCTAACGTGGCTTCATCACACCTGGCTTGAGACAGCCCAGGCAAAATAGACAGTCCAGGACTCTTCAGATTCTTTAAAGATTACTCCTGGCCCTCGTTCTGGGCCCTTATCTTATAAGCAGGCCCACTAACTTTATTAGGCAGAAAATTAAGATTATAATCCTCAGGGGTAAATATAACTCCCTCCCTGACAATGACTAAGAGTCAATGATTTGACTCATGTACATAAAACCAGTGGGGAATGAAGCATCCATCTTATATAAAAACTGCCGTTTGAAATTTTAGCCCTATTTGGCTTCTGTAGATGCTTGTGTGCTTAAATAATAAGGAAAATAAGACTACTCCCACTTCAGAGAGGCCATTAAACCTTCCCTGGATGAAATTATCAGTGCTGGCACCAGGCCAAGCCTTTGGTTGAGGTCTCAAGGCCCCAGCACATAGGGGCTCTTTAAGAACTTGCAAAGGGGGCCGGAAACACCCCATATTTGGGAGACAAAGAAGGTAAAAATATATAAATAGGGAAAGTTCCTCCATGTTGGGGCCCAGAATTTGAGAGACATTTTCCTCTGGACCCGCGCATAATAAATGTAACTCCATCTCTGTAAGTATTGCTTGGTTCTTCTCCGGTTTTCTGTAACAGGTACATGCTCAGAAAAGATCTGAGAAGGCCCTAAGTTCCCATCTCTGGCTCACCTTCAGATTCTGCACAAGCAGGAAGTAAAGGCTAAGGGAAATTGTACAGCAATACACAGAGCCCATCTGTAAATACTAAGAGATTTTGTTGTTGTTGTTCTAGGCACTTCAGGAAAACTGTCCAATCCCTAGAAGACCACTAAGCTAATGAAACTAAGACTTCAGTGCTATAAATCACAAAGAATATATGCTTTACAAAATCAGTTCAGAAGTCACTAAACATGCAACAATCATAATAAGCAGCAATAACAAACCTTAGAGAGGAAGATGAATCTGATTTCCAGTGTTGCTATACTATAATATTCAAAATGTCCAATTTTCAACATAAAACTACAAGGCATACAAAAAACAAGAAAGTGTGGCCCCACGAAGAAAAAATAAGTAATACAAAAGGTTCCTGTGGAAACCCAGACATTGTACTTACTAGACAAAGACTTTATATCTACCATTTAAAATATGTTCAAAGAAACTGCTAATAGAAGGGGGGAGCTGTAGCCCAAAAGAAATATTTTCAAATGTCATATCCAATAAAGAATTTGAATGCAGAATATATAAACAATTCTTTAAAATTGCACAATATGAAACCATGCAAAGATTTGAACATTTTTTTGCCAAGATTAACCACATGAAAAGATGCTCCACATCATTATCCATTAAGGAAATGCACAATGAAAAATCACCACACATTTATCAGAATGGCTAAAACAAAACAAACAAGAAAAAACAAGTGCTGGTAAGGATGTGGGTCAACTGGAATTCTCATACATTGCAGGTTTTACATCAAGTTCTGGAAAATGCAAAACTATGAGACAGAGAACAGATTAGTGATTGCCAGAGGTTAAGGGTTTAAGGAAGGTTTAACTACAAGGAAATTTCCTGTTCTTTACCCTGACTATGGTGTAGGTCACATGAATCTAAGAAGGTATTAAAATTCATAGAACTATAGTTAATACTGTATTGCATGTTTGAAAGTTACTAAGAGACTAAGTCTTAAAAGTTCTCATCACAAGAAAATAATATTTTTGTGACTATGTATAGTGACATGTGTTAACTAGATTTATTTTTATGGTGATCATTTCACAATATATAAATATTGAATCACTGTTTTACACCTGAAACTGATATAATGTTACATTGGCAATTACACATCATTTAAAAAACTCACAGAATTATGTACGAAAAGAAGTCAATTTTACTTTATGTAAACTTAAGTATGTAAATTTAAAAATTAAAGGAGAAAAAAGAAATGCAGGAATCCAAATTGCAGCACTTCTTTGTCCCATTTTCCTCATCTTCACAGAAACTGCCTTTATTTGTTAGAAGAATTACTTAAGTTCCTGGCATATCTTAAGCACTACATAAGTGGCTAATAAATAGAAGTAGTTGATAAAATAAAAAAAAATTTTTTATTGATTTCAGAGGGAGGAAGGGAGAGGAAGCGAGAGAAACATCAACGATGAGAGGGAATCATGGATGGGCTGCCTCCTGCACGCCCCTCACTGGGGATCCAACCGATTTGGACCTCCTGGTTCATAGGCCAAGGCTGAACCGAGCCACACCAGTGGAGGGATAAATAAACTATTTTTTAGGCATGCTAAAAAGTTGGTACTTTTAAAAAACCTACAACAGCAGCCCCTGGCCTGGTGGCTCAATTGGTTGGAGCGTCCTGTACACCAAACAGGGCGTGGGTTGATCCCGGGTCAGGCCACACACCTAGGTAACAGGTTCGCTCCCGGTGTGTGTGTGTGTAAGAGGCAACCAATAGATGTATCTCTCTCCCATCAATGTTTCTCTCTCCCCCTTCCTCCCTCTAAAAGAAATCAATGTAAAAAAAGAGAGAAAAGAATCTTGAAAAGAATCTTGAAATCAATCCAATTCTTCATTATCTTCATTAAACATTAATTGGAAACCTGTGAGGTGCATTCCAAAACTGAACTGCGTTGTACTCGGTCTGCGAAAATCCTTGCGCTCAAGGGGCCGGGTGGGTGTTGAGAGGTTTAAGTGCTGCATATGTGCCTGTCCTTATATTTAACACTAATAACAAATGTGCTCCAATTAAGGCTTCATACCACGTGTTGGCTGTCATCGCCCCTCTCCCGGAGAGACTGTCCAATGACAGCCTTCTCTTCCCGCGTCAGGGAACCTGGGCAGCGCTGGACTCCTCACTCGCTTCGCTGCCTACATCCCGTTACTGGGCGGGCAATCCTTCCTCAGAAATATCTTTTACCATCCATCCCCCACACAGGTGGGCAACTGAATGGCGACTCCTCTCTTCCCAATGTCCCTCTCCTCACCTGAACATCAGCCTCCCTTTCTGGGCCAAATCACCAAGGCATTGTTTGAACTTGGTAAGATTCAATTGGGACCCAAGATGGCGGCGCTCGGGGCCTGAGGAGCCGCTCGCTCATGCTGAGAATAACGGACAGCTGTGGGACCCTTGTGCGCAGGCGCGTTGCGGGCTCACGCTGAGAACAACAGACAGCTGTGGGACGCTTGTGCGCAGGCGCCGTGCGGGCTGCAGGGCCACCAGTGTGAAGGCATAGGAGCTCAGGGGTTCGAGGCCCTGCGGTGCTGCTTCACCTGGGCGGCCAAACAGACCCTGAAGCGAGGCGTCGGGAAGGCCTGCAAGCACTGGACTTGACATCCTTTTGCTGCCCCTCAGCCCAAAGCCTGGTGCCAGCTGTACTGATGGCACCAAGTGGCAAACGAATACAGCTCTTACAACTACAAAGCAAACAGGAATATGTGAAGTTCTTGCACATCAAGGAATATTGTTTCTTCTCAACAGGGTAAGCTATGGGCATAATAGGAATTCGCTCTCCATTATTGTGTACCAAAGGACTTGGGTTAGAATAAAATGTAATAACACCTAAAAAAAAAGTTACAATAAATAGTTTTTTTTAAAAAAAATTCTATTCTATTTGATAAATATATATTGAACATAAGTACCAGACACTGTTCTGAGTCATGGAGCTATAACAAGGATTTTTCAACCAGTGTGCTGAAAGATTTTTTAAAACATTCAATACCTGACTATTTGTCAAATAAAAAAATGACAACAGCCAACACAACAATAGCCGCCCAGGGTGAATGCACCAAAATTATACCTTTTCTTTTGTCAGATCGGCAAAAATTATATTTTTTGGTGTGCTGCATAATTTTAGTAATTAGTTTATGTGTCCCATTAGATGAAAACGTTTAAAAATCGCTGGGCGATAACAATTGAACAAAATAAGTGTCTCCCCTCGCAGAACTCATTACTGAAAGTCAGAGTGTTGGGTCATGCCTGGAGGCTGCCAATGTTACCTTCTCGCCATTCTGGGAAATATAGAACAGGCCCCAGGCCCAAGGTCCCTCAGCTGCTGGTGAGTCTCAATTCTGGAATGCTGGTGGCCAGGTGGGTACCCTGAAGAAGGAACCAGGTGGGAGTGGGTATGGAAAGGTAACTATGTCTACTTCAGCGGTGCCAACCTTTCGGACCTCATGGACCACCAGTCTCTATTTTGTCATAGGCCTCGAGGTAAACTGGCATGAGAACCTTGCCCTTAAGGGCCACTCTGTGCAAGATGGTGGCTGGCCATCCTACTTAAAGCCTCGTTCTTGGGGAGACTCACTGTGAGGAAAACGAGAGAGAGCCAATTACTCAGTAACTTCACAAGCCCTGGGAGCAGGCAGAGGCACACCGAGTCAAAGGAATGTTCTCTGGAGTAACTATTTGCGGCCACTTTCCTCGGCCTACTCTTATTTCCAGATGTCTTCTGAAGTTACTTTCTGTGTGTTCAAGCTTACACATGCATCCTTACGATAAGCCCCATCTGTATACAGCTGTAGTTAGCAGGATAGGCCTCTATGACCACAGACATTGCTTTCCAGTGACTTCAAGGAGAGTGCCTTACACCATTCCTTACATGGAGCCTTCTCTTCCACATAAGGTAATAGAGGGATTCAATAAAATTCACTGTAAAATGCATTGTGGATTCGTTCATTTATTCTGTTTGGCTAAAAATCATCACAGCTTATGATGAAAAAACATAATAGTTTAAATTACAAGAAATCACACCAAAACCACTTAACATCACATCCTATCTAATAAAGAGGGAATATGCTAATTAACCATCACTCCATCACAAAGATGGCTGCACCCACAGCTGAGGCCAAGTTCCCATAAGGAGCCTTAACGAGCAATCACCAGGGACCTGAGCTACTCCCTCCCCCACCCCCATGGGGCTTGACAGGGGACCTGAGGCCATGCCCGCCCGCCTGGCAGGGCTTGACAGGGTGCCCTTCCCATCCTGGTGCTGGGCTAGGGGACCTCAGGCTGCTCCCCACACCCCAGCGCCAGGCCAGGGGACCTCACCAGGTGGGGCTTGACAGGGGACTTCAAGCCCGTCTCCCACCCCAGCACCAGGCTGGGGAACCTCAGACCACACACCCCGCCTGGCAGGGCTTGACGGTGGACCTCAAGATGCACCCCCAGTGCTGGGTCGGGAGAATTCAGGCCATGCCCCCCACTAGGTGGAGCTTGACAGGGGACTTCAGGCCATTACCGCCACCTCAGCACCAGGCCAGGGGACCTCAGACCGCACCCCCTGCCTGGTGGGGCTTGATGGGGGACCTCAGGGTGCGTTCCCAGTGCTGTGTTGGGAGAACTCAGGCTGCGCCCCCCACTTGGTGGGGCTTGACAGGGGACTTCAGGACATGCCCCCCACCCCAACAACAGGCAGGGGGACCTCAGACCGCATCCCCCACCAGCAGGGCTTGATGCGGGACCTCAGGCCATGCCCCCCGCCCCAGCACTGGGCCAGGGGACCTGAGGCTGCACTCCCCTGCCTGGCTGGGCTTGACAGGGGACCTCAGACCACGCCCCCTGCCCCAGCACCAAGCCAGGGGACCTGAGGCTGTGCCCCCCTGCCTGGCTGGGCTTGACAGGGGAACTCAGGCCGCGCCCCCCACCAAGTGGGGCTTGCAGGGGACCTCAGACCGCACCCCCCGCCTGGTGGGGCTTGACGCAGGATCTCAGGCCGTGCCCCCCACCCCAGAAGTGGGCCAGGGGACCTGAGGCTGTGCCCCCCTGCCTGGCTGGGCTTGACAGGGGACCTCAGGCCGTGCTCCCCACCCAGCGGGGCTTGACAGGGGACCTCAAAGTGCACCCCCAGTGCTGGGTCAGGGGAAGTCAGGCTGCGCCCCCAGCCCAGCAGGGCTTGACAGGGGATCTGAGGCTGGGCCCTCCCTCCCAGTGCTGGCTTGGGGGACCTGAGTCTGCGCCCCCCCCCCCCCCCCCAGTCTGGCAGGCTTGATGGAAGACCTCAGGCCATGCCCCCCACCCAGCATGGCTTTACGAGGGACCTCAAGGCATGCCCCCTGCTCTGGTCTGGGCTGGGGGACCTCAGGCCATGCCCCCTGTCCTGGTGCCAGGCCAGAGGACCTGAGGCTACGCCCTGCCTGGTGAGGCTGGGCCCCCCTGCTGGTGGGGCACAAGGGTGGGACTGACCAGGTCTGGATCTAGCCCAATGGGGGGGAGGGTGGCCGGATCTCATGCGAGTTTGAGGCGCATGTGGGTGGGTGAGGACCTGACTCTGGGTCCCGTGGTGCGCCCCAGACTCTGACAGGAGGAAGGTTTTTATATACATTTTACTAATTTTCTTTAATCTCTGACACTTCTATTATAGAGAAAGGGAAAATAGCAATATTAAATTATTTCCTCTAATCAATCCCCTTTTAATGTGCACAAATTTTGTGCACTGGGCCACTAGTTTTTTAATAGGAGCCTAAGCTGAGTGTCACCTCACATAGAGCTTCAAAAATCTAGCTCCCAGCAACTATTCCAGAGGTAACTAATTGGGGACTCTGAGGGGAGAGGGTAGTCATGAGCATGTCTTTCTCAAAGCTCCCTAGTTGATTCAGTGCCAAGCCAGCATTCAGAACCCTGACACTGAAGGTCTTATTACTAAAAGTGTGGTACAGGAACCAGCAGTAGTGGCATCACTTGCAGCTTGTTACAAATGCAGAATCTCAGGCTCCCCTCCAAACCTACTCAATTGGGACCTGAATTTCTAGGAGCTCCACATGACTTGTAGGCCTATTACTGTTTAAAAAGTACTGTTTAGAGGTTCCGTTGCTACAGAAACGTGAGCAATTCCAAACCACGTTATAAAGTTGAATACCTCAAGAAATGTTCTATGAAAAAGAAACAAAAATAGAACAGCACAGGAGATCAAATGTTTGTGATATTAGGCATTTCACATATGCATGGAGTCTGCCAATTTTATCCTCAACTAATTAAGAGTAATATTCAAATGCAAGTCCACACAGTTTAAAACTTGCAATACCAATCCTTATTCCAACTGAATTCCATGTATAAACCACACCCTCCACTGAGTTATACAAATCTACCTTGTAATCTCCAGATAGCTTTAGCAGTATGTACTAGCATGTTGAGGAGTTCTTGTGAGGAAATAAACAAGGGGTGTTGGGATAAGACAAGAAGGGATCATTTATGTGGGTGGCCTCGTGCTTCGGGGAGGGGGGGGATTGCTGCCTTTTTTGTGTGTGTGAACACCTCTGTACTAGTTTCAAAAGACTATTGGAAATGGCGATATTTATTGCCAGAAAAACTAATTATTGATATGCCATGCCAACATTTTTTTCTGTGCCCCTTGTTCTTGGCCACCTCTCAGAGGAAAAGCATTTAGCTATCCTCCAGTAAAGCGATTCCTTGACTAATGTATCTTCAGGAAACAATGCTCCGGTACAATGGAGGCAGCCACATTGAAAACAAATGAACTCTGAGTCCTAAGCAGCAGCCCTGGCATACATTATAGGGCTCATCAGCAACTGCAATTGTTAATCTGCTCAGATGCATCAGAGCAGGGACAAAATTACCTTCCTTCCACAGCTTCTATTTATTCATTCCCTGAGAATTATCCAAACCTGGCACTAGGCAAAATCACAAAAACAGAAACTGTTTTCAGATTCTATAGGGTTCCTTTCCAGTACATCACATATGATAGATACCTTGAAGTTTACAAGCATGTTCCCCATAATGAAATTGTAGAGTAGTTAGGGAATAATTCCTATTCAAAAGATGCAAATAAAGGGAGGGGGCTCTAAGTGATTTGTCCAAGGTCATATTATAATAAAACACAAAATAACAAGAATCTACATATCCTAAGGGAAACTCATGTTAACAAAATGAATTATAGCCTTATGGTAAGGAGAAACAAGAAGATCAAGATAGAATTTGTATCAGTTAAGATAATAATTTTGTCATGTATTCAGGGACTAGTTCTAGAGACCTACGGTAGCAGTGGTTTAAACAAGACAAGAGGTGTTTTTGTTTTTCTCAGATAAAGGAGGAGGCGTGGGATCAAAATCTCAGATGATGATTCTATTGTTGGGAACTGAGATTCCATCTACTTTTCTGCTCCACTATTCTCAGTGCATGGATTCTATTCTCAAGATAACCTTGTGGCCCATAATGGCTGCTGTGAGTTACACATCCTTGTCTCTGGTAGAAGGGGGAAGGAATATGATAAAGGCAAAAGGATATTCTGTGCAGTTGAGTCCTCTTTAAAGAGCTTTCCTAGAAACCCCACCCAATAACTTTTACTTGTATTTCCTTGGCAGGCTGGTAGAAGTAGTTTTGTAGGTTGGCAAACTGCTACAGTCAGCAATACAGATTTCCATTGACTCAGGAAGATGAAGGGAATGAATACTGGGTAGGCA
The DNA here is from genome assembly GCA_026230045.1 of Corynorhinus townsendii. Taxonomy (NCBI): domain Eukaryota; kingdom Metazoa; phylum Chordata; class Mammalia; order Chiroptera; family Vespertilionidae; genus Corynorhinus; species Corynorhinus townsendii. Next base: position 114,302,914 of record JAPDVU010000006.1, on the reverse strand, counting down.
ACTAGGAGTCTCTGCCACAGAATCCTATTGTGTCACTTGCTAGCTGTGTGACCCCAAGTAGATTATTTACCCCCTCCAGGTCTCGTGTTCCTCATCTGTAAAATGATGGAAATTATCACATTTGGTATGGAGACTAAATGAGAAAAACACGTGTAAAACAATTAGAATACTACCTGGCACCCAGTATATAATACATATTAAGTCATGATTATTTGATTATCCTAGTCTAGTGCTTTTCCAAATTCTTCTAACTTCCTTTCTAGTTCCAAATTTGGACAATAATTTATATTAGTCCTTTTTGTACCTGTTGAAACTTTAGTGTGAATGAGTTTTAGTCACAGATCACCTCAACTTGATATACATGTGAAAAGGGATGTAAACGGAGCCACTTCAAAATGGAGTTGGAGCTGCCTTCCCAGAGGAACTGCCGTGCACGTCTTACAAACCTTTGGAATGTTCAGTCTGGGCAAAAGAACCTCTAGACTGGGCCAAAGCAATATTGTGTCCCAAAGAAGTGCTTGCAAAGCTAACAGGAAAGCAGACATTCTGACTACCAACCTAAAAATTAAAGACATTCTTTAGAATTACCACCATGTATAGCTAAAAAGAATAACTTCGTTTATTTACATCTATAGAAATTCCTTCTTTGACTTAACACCTATAGAAATTCCTTCCTTCTATTCATGTAATTATCCCCCCTTCCCTTTCTCATAAAATTCCTTGCCTTCACTTCATAATCAAAACACTATTTCTGCCTGAATCAGTGCTTCACAAATAGTGATTCTGGAGGGATCTCAAATAAATACTATTGCCTCTCAACTTTGGCCTTTTATCCTTAGGCTAACAACATAAATAAGTGCTAATCTATAATAATAAAAGCATAATATGCTAATTAGACCAGAGGAAGCCAAGGCTGTAGCCGTGGGATGGAGGGAGCCACCGCGCCTGCGAGGGACAGATCCAGGCAGCCACCGTGGCTGCGAAGGTCTACTCTTGCACAAATTTCGTGCATAAAGCCTCTAGTGATGCCTATGTGCCTAATCGTATCCTAAGGGTAATACATATACTAACTCATTTAATCTATAAACCCTCAATAACAGGTTTTATTAACATCATTTTTTACAAATAAAGAATGGAAGCAGAGAAGATAGGTAACTTATCCAAGGTCACACAGTTAGTAAAAGGTGATCCAAGAAATGAACCAAGGCAATCTGGTTCTCTTATGCTACATTCCAGTTGATAGTCACCATGGACTACTTTTTATACTTATTTATCTTCTTTAAAGTGTATTATTTATTCTTACCTTTCCTAATTCCTTGTTTTATATATCTCTTTGTATTTCCTGTATTTTCTACACCATTTTGCATATATTATATTGATGGGGATTAAAAGAACTCAGTGAGTGCAGGATTTTTAATGTGTAAAACAATGTGTAAATCTATATATATAAAAGCCAAGTGACCAGAACGACCGGAAAGATTGATCACTATGATGCGCACTGCAATGGCCAACTCCCGAGGCCCCTCCCCCTGGCTGGCCCCGCCCCAATTGCCCCTCCCCCCCGATTGGGGGCGGGGCCGGTGGCTAACCTCCCATGGCCTGTTCTCCTCCCACCCTGCCAGCCTGGTCCCAATCGACCCCCGATCGACCCCCATCGGGGCAGGTGGCCGGACCCCACCCATGCACAAATTCAAGCACCAGGCCTCTAGTATGTCTATAATTTCTATGGGACTTATAATAATTTTGTCAAAATAAATTAGACAACTTTGGAATTCTAACAGCAAAAATAGTAAGGTGATGACCCAGAAGGGTTAATGCAGTTTTCAAAACTAACTTATTAGAGCCACAAATTCTCTGAGCCACATCTTATATAAATCAACTCAAAGAAACTATAGTTTATGACTTGAAATTCACCATAGAGGTAACTTAGGTGCAGTTATACCTAACTGTGATATTTTAGATTAAGTATTCAACATTTCTGAGTCTCAATTTACTCATCTTTAACACGGCAATGAGTAATAAAATGTATCCTCTTTCCTCTCAGTGTCTTTAAGAATCAAGTTAAATGAGGCTAAGCAGGAAAAAACACACAGATGCAAAGTATTTCTACATATATAACAAGGAACATGCATATATAAATGTGTGAGGCATTAAAATCAATTGACTATTATTAACACCCAGCAGGATAGTTTGGAAAAACATGAACTTTTAGGTTGGAAAGACCTGGATTCAAGTTCTCATTCTGCCATTTACTAGCTGAGGGATCTTGGGGATGTTGCTTAAACATATTTCTGAGCCTCAGTCTTTTCAATTATAAAATGGAGAAAATAGTACCTACCTAACAGGGTATAACATGTAAGAAGCACCTGGTTTATGGTAAACACAACAAATTTTATTCTGTGCCCTTATACTGACAATATGAGTTATTTTACTCAAGACACATCAGAGAAGTTACATCAGTCCTTCCAGAGTTTACCATTAAGACATCAACATATAGAAAGACTACATTTATTTAGTTTTTATTAAACTCTATTAAATGCCCACCACTCTTCCAGGTGATTAGGAGAGGATCTAGAATTTCATATTCCCTGCCCTGTAGATCAGTCAGAGGTTCTCATACGGTTGACAGTCTGGTGAAAGCTACATCACCTCTCTCTAAAGAAAGTTACAAAACTTGTAGGAGACATACAAGAGATATAGGAGAATATCTTCATGACCCAGGGGTAGGGAAAGCATTATAAAGGGAGAGTGAGGAGAGTGGGGACATTCTAAAGAAAAAGATTCATAAATATATCTACATTAAAATTAAGAATTTCTACATCAAAAGAGACCATAAAGAAAATTTCAGGAATAAGCCACAGAGTGCAAGATATTTACTAGTACAATACATGTAATAATAATAAAAAAAAAGGTGAGATTCCTGTGTAAAGAATTTCAACAAATCAATAAAACATGACAGGCCAAAGTGCAATACTATATTCATACAACAAAAATGAACTACAGCTGCATGTAACAATATGGGTAAATCTTACAAACTTAATACTGAGTAAAAAAAGCATGACACTAAAGAATAGGTACAGGATGATTGCACTCATGAACTTGTAAAATGGATAAAAGGAAATAATATTGTATAGGGATGCATATGTTATTCATATGCATACAAAGTAAAACTATACAGAAGAACAAGGGAATAATTATCACAACAGTCAAAAAAGTGGAGTGACAGGGGTCAGAGTCTGCTTCTAGATTACTGACAATATTCTTTCTTGACTTGAGCCCAGGTTACAGGTTTTACAGGCACACTGTTTTACTGAGTTTCATTTACTTTATTGTGCTTCACAGATGTTGCATTGAAGGGAAGGGAAGGGAAGACCCTCCACCAGCAAAAAGAAACGACTCACTTTATTGCGGTGGTAGAACCAAACCTGCAATATCTGAGGTATCCCTATCTTTTATAATTTGTAAGTTTTATATGCTATTCTGAATGTACATTGCAAAAATAAACAAATACACTTCCACCACCACACCGAAAGCTAGCAGGGAGAAGAGTTCAGACTCCTTCAAGCCCCTAAACACCAAATTTATGGTGTCAAGCTACATGAGATCAAAGAAAAAATCTTTAGATTGTAAAGTGGTGGGAAAAGAAGAGAGTGATGAGAATAGGAAAAGTGCAAGCCTCTGGGTCAGCTCATACTCTCACTTAGAGAACTTGTAGCACAGACATAAGGAACAAATGCCCAAGCTTGGTAAGGAATGCGATGGTGTCTGAAAAACATAGTAACTAGTAAGGGGATGGAGGAGCACAGCTTGTAAAGAAATGTAATCTATTAAATAACATATCCCAAAAGAAAGAAGACCAGTAATTGCAAGCTGAACCTTCTCCCCACTCCTTAATCTCTCCTCCCCTCTCCCTTTAATGGAGACAGGGCATGTTAAATGGTGAGAAACTACAAACTCCAATTTCTGAGTGAAAAAGTATACCATGTCATGTCTCAGCAAAATACTATCACAGAACTTAGAAAGGCCTCTGTCAGCCTTGGGAAATGAAGGAACTGGTAAAAACAAGTTACAAAATGCCACTTCCACTAGCCTTGGAATAAATACACAAATTGCAATGAATGATAAGCCTACACCTGGATCATATCTAGTCTGACCTCCAATACAGACAGCTCTTCACAGTACAGTCCCTCCCTCCTTAGAGAGAGTGAAGCTTTTTGCTCAATAGGACTCCAAGGTAGCCTACACTGTTCAATGGAAGTACACCTTTGTAAATTTTTAAATTGTATTCCTGCAAGAAATGTTTACTTACTTCCATTATTTCATGAGGTCTGGATTTATACTGAACAAAACTATCATTTTCCAAACGGATGGTGTCTAATAGGTTATTTTGATTAAAAAAAAAAATCCTAGTAATGGGCATACGGAATTATTTTTAGGTTTCCAAGGGTATGAAGTTGACTATTTCCTCATACTACACTCAAATTCTTTCTTTTCATTCTATTTTCTACCTTCCGTTTGTTCCCCCACAGACCCATAACTTCTCTTAATTTCTCCAAGACTTGAGAAAGAGGCTTTCTAAAGAGGCTTTAAGGAATGTTCTCATCTCCACCTTTCTCGCTTCTCCATCTCCCTTTTGTAGTCAATTCCCTAGGTTTGTTCTCTCTTTTTAGATAACTGGCTTATCCAGTTGGAACCAAAGGCCAAAGAATTTCCTCCCTATTATGTCTTATTGAAAAGCTGCCGGGGAAGAGAGAAGGGGTGTGGATCTGTACTTAGTCACTCTTGATACTTCTGCGCCAAACTATAGATCCGTGCCGCCTTTGTGCACCCAAAAAAAGTAATTGTAGACCCAGGAATAATTCTCAGTCCAAATGGATCGCCTTTTGGAATGCCATATTCTGCAGCATTCACAAAATAACTCTAAAGCAAGCCCTGTAGAAAACTGGTGTGCTCCGAAGGTAGCGGGGGCAGGGAGGAGGACACTGAAACCAGACTAGACAACTAGCGTGCGGTTTGACCTGGTGGCGGCAGCCCAGCAAAACCGTCAGGAGGGGGCCTCCTCCACGGGTCTCTGACTCATCCAGAGATAAGTCATCACCTGGGCCACAAGGTCCAAGGCAGCAGCTCCAGGGTTTAGTGTGCGCATGGAAAATTTGTAGTTTGGGCTCCTGGGCCCTCGCCGGTAGAGAGACCTGTGTGGATTTCCTCGGGCTCCGCCCCGAAAGTGAGGATGAGGATGGAAAAGCCATTCTCCCTCTCTCTCATCTCCAAGAGGTGCGGGTCCCATCCTAGCGGGTGAGCTGGTGAGGGAGCCGCTGCCTTCTAGGGCAGGACCTGAGCGGCCCCAGGGTGCCCAGCCCTCGGTCCTGCTTCCCCCGCCTGTGTCCCTTCCCCACCCCCTCACCCCCTGCCTCGTGCTCCTCACGCCTCTCACCTGCAGCCGAGTGGCCCGAGAGCGCCCGGCCCCGGGCGCGGCGCCCCAGCTCTTCCTCCTCGTCCTCCCACCGCCGGCCCTCAGCCATGGGCGAGGCGAGGCGCAAGGCGCAGCTGCGGGACGGTGGACAAGCACCGAGGGCCCCCAGCCAGCTCCCTCGGGGCCTGGAAGAAGGCCCCGGGGAAGAAGTGGCAGCGCCTGGGGCTGCGGAATCGGCTGCCTCTGCGGACTCCACCTGCAGCTGGCGGGGAAGCGGCGGGGCACCCGCGCGATCCCGGTTCCCCGCCTCCTTCTAGCAGCGCACCCGGCCTCTTTCTCCCAGCTTTCGCTCTCCCACTCTCTTCCCCCTTCCTCTTTCCCTTCTCCGCCCCTCGGACTTGGAGCCAGGGACCGGGGCGGGTTCGGGTTGGGCCTCGCCTCCCCGGGGAGGGGTTACCCGCCACTGAGGACGCCCCACAGCCACTTACGCTGGAACCACCTGCTTGCTGGACCAAAACAAACGCGTACAGAATCAATAAACAGGGGCGGGGGGAGGTGGCCTGGCCTCTTCCTGACCTTTCACAGTATTCCGGTGTCAACAGGAAACCCATTTGCTTGACACTTAAACAAAAGGAGGAGGAACCTGCCCCTAGCGGGACTAGGAGAGATGGGACAGCTGGGAGCAGCTGAACGTGGGAACAAACTTAGCTTAAGAGTTTGGTTGAGACGGCGTAATTTTTTTTCTTTCCCACTCTTTTCGCCCTTTAAACATCGAGCCTCGCCAGAACACAGAGGATTTTTAGGGCCGCGAGTCTACTCTGTATGATCGTATAATGGTGGATGCATATTATTATACATTTGTCCAAACTCGTAGAATGTACAAGGTCAAGTGTAAACCCCAATGTTAACTGAAGACTTTGGGTGTTGATATAGGTTCCTCAATTGTAGAATGGACCACTGTGTGGGGAATGTGGATAATGGGTGAGACTGTGCATGTGTGGGGCAGGGGTTATATGGGAAATCTCAGTCTTCAGCTCAGTTTTGCTGTGAACCTAAAACTGTTCTAACATGTAAAGTCTATATTTCAAATATTTTTAATTAAAAAATGTATTTTTAAAAAATGGTACCAATCCCTATAAGAAAATGTACTTCAGCCCTAACCGGTTTGGCTCAGTGGATAGAGTGTCAGCCTGCAGTCTGAAGGGTCCCAGGTTCGATTCTGGTCAAGGACCTTTGTCGCGGGCACATCCCCAGTGGGGAGTGTGCAGGAGGCAGCTGATCAATGTTTCTAACTCCTATCCCTTTCCCTTCCTCTCTGTAAAAACATCAATAAAATATATTTGAAAAGAAAAGAAAATGTACTTCAGGGCCCTGGACCGGATTATTTGCAGAGAGGCCATTTGGAGAAGTGGCAGGAGCATCGGCTCTGGAGTCAGAAGCTAGAATTTGAAGCACGTAGCTGTGAGATCTGCCCCTGTGAAAGCTTTCCCATGCTGAAGAACCTGTGAGAAAGCTGTTGTGTACCTATTCTCAATAGCACACACCTTAGGTTCAGCACTTGCACACACACAGAAGCAGATTCTGGAATCTCAGAGAAAGATACCCAAGCAGCAGACAGGAATACTGTCTAGACATGAACCCGTAGGAACGTCGCTGGGGTCAGAACAGGCCTTTATTTTCAGCCTCTTGTTCTATTTCTGAGAGACTGTGAGAGTTTCCAATGTTCAACATGTAAGAGAGAACAAGAGAGGGGAAATAGGGGTCACTGAAAATAGAATTGCCTGCCATACCTGAGTGGGTTTTCTTTGTCTCTGCAATAGTGGTGGTTGCGGCCTGAGAAAAACCTTTCTGCTTTTAGGCAGGTAAGAGCCACAATCGATTTTGTGGAATTGAGGTCAAATCCACAAGTGAAAACTTTATTAACTGATAAGCAATTAAATGAGTAGACATCTGGAGAACTTGAAATTAAAATAGAGGGGAGGAAAAAAGGTTCTAGACCTTTAGGGGTTATTTTAAGTGTTTGGGTTCACTATTAAGTGAAAGCATATTTGTTACTTAACCTTCAAGGATAACGAATCATTTGGAGGCCCCTACAGCAGCAGAGTGTCACAAAGCTGCTGGGGGTCGGTCAGTCTCTACTATTTTTCAGATTCTTAGCTTGAAAAGCGTTCAAGTGTTCTGATTCTCTCACATAATCAGAGCTTTAGGGACCCACACTGTTAATTTGGGGTGCATGCTCAAGCCCACTGTACATTCAGCAAACATGTATGGTCACCATTGTGTGACAAATACCACACTAAGTGCTGTTGGGGTGCGGGAGGCACCTCTCACCAACACCAGAGAAGTGTTACCATTATCAAACAGTCCCCTGAGTCACTGGGAGAGGGGCTGTTCCCAACCTTCATCCTTTTCTTCTTATATAAATGAATGTATAAAAGAGACCTTGACTGTGTTGTGAAAAGCCAATTTATTAAAGCATGCACCTTTATTGAAAAAGCAAGCAAGCAAACGCCTATACATCTGGCTTAGGAAGTGCAGACAGGTTCTCAGCCAATCTGAAGTGCTAGTTGGGTGGGGGTCTATAAGTTTCAAAATTCCTTTGCTGAATATTTGGTGCAGATTCATTCCCAAGGTGACCCATTTCCTTTGTTGTGGCGTCCCCAGAATTCATTATAAGCTCCTGGCAACTTTATCTTGCCAAACCTTGAGACTGCTGGCTTCTCTGCTTTAGGGAGAAAATGGCCCTTTTTCCCTTTCCCTTTCCCTCTCCCTCATTGCATTCTCATAAGGGAGGTTTTTAACCATTTGCTCTTAGGTGTCCTTGGCTGGGGAAGATAATATTAGTTACAAGCTGGCTGTAGATTGCCCTCACTGTTTGGCCTTGTTTTAACTTTCCCTATTCCTGGAATCCTGTAACGGGGCTGGGGAAACGGGGGGGGGGGGGGGGGGGGGGGCGGGGGGGGGGGAGGGTTGGGCTCGGGGAGAGCAGTTTCCAAAGAAGAAACAAAACATTTCCTCTGGGGTCCTATGGTAGGTGCTTCTCACATTGGTTTTCTCATTTTAAGTGAACAAATATGTATCCAATCCTCCAGTGATGGAGGAAGATCTATCCAGTTTACCACAAAATTTGGTAAATTCTATAATAAAGAATTAACCTTAGATAAGGGTGCCAAGATAATGCAACGAAGAAAGAACTATCTTTACAAATGGATATTCACAAGCAAAAATAATGGATTTGAAGCTCTATACCACATCAAAAATTTTAAAAAAGAAAAGAAAGGGACACTAAGATTGTAGATTTAAGTGTAAGGGCTAGAACTATAAAGCTCTTCAAAGAAAACATTAAATCTCTGTGACCTTGGGTTAGGTGATGGTTTCCTAGGGTGACACCAAATGTATAAATGACAAAGAAAAAATAAATTGGAACTCGCCAAAAATTATAAATGTATGCCTCAAAGGACATCACCAAGAAAGTAAAAAGACAGCCCTCAGAATATGAAAAAAATACTTGAAATCATATATTTGATAAGGCAGTTGTATATAGAATATATAAAGTTACTTGAAATCATATATTTGATAAGGCAGTTGTATATAGAATATATAAAGTTACATGTACAACTAAACAATTTTTTTAATTAGCCCAATTTAAAAATAGAGATTCTCTAAAGAAGATATACAAAGGCCAGTAGAACACGAAAAGATCCTCAATATCATTAGGGAAATGTAAATCTAAACCTCAGTGAGATACCACTTCACACTAAACAGATGAATAAAATAAAATGGAGAAATTTCAGTCTTCATACATGACTGGTGGGAAAGTAAAACAGTGCTGCCACTTTGGAAAATAGTTTGTAGTTCTCAAAAAGTTAAATATAAATTTACCATATAATGTAGCGATTCTACTCAGAGGTATATACCCAAGAGAAATGAAAATATATCCACATAAAAATTTGTACATGAATGCTGACAGTGGCATTATTCATCATAGCAAAAAAGTGGACACAACCAATTGTTGAATGGATAAACAAATGGTGGCATATCCATACAGTGTAATATTATTTAGCCATAAAAACGAATGAAGCACTGACATGTGCTACATGGGTGAACCTTGAGAACATTATCTGGCTAAGTTAAAGAAGCCAGAGACAAAAGACTATGATGAAGTGTGATTCTATTTCTATGAAACGTCCAAAATAAGTTAATCCATAAAGACAGAAAGTAGTTTAGGGGTTGCTGAGTGCAGAGGATAATGGGGAGCTATAGCTAATAGGTACAGGATTTCTCTTTGAAGTGATAAATACTATAAAATCAGAGTTGCACAACTCTGAATATACTAAAGGATGAATTTTTATGGTATGTAAATTATATGTCAACTAGTGGCCCGGTGCACGAAATTCTTGCACATTAAAAGGGGATTAATTAGAGGAAATAATTTAATATTGCTATTTTCCCTTTCTCTATAATAGAAGTGTCAGAGATGAAAGAAAATTAGTAAAATGTATATGGAAACCTTCCTCCTGTCAGAGTCTAGGGCACACCACGGGACCCAGAGTCAAGTCCCCACCCACCCACATGTGCCTCAAAATCACGTGAGAACCAGACCCAGCCACCCCCCACCCCCCTCATTGGGATAGATCCAGACCTGCCTAGTCCCACCCTTGTCAAGCCCTGCCAGGCAGGGGGGTGCAGCCTCAGGTCCCCTGGCTCAGTGCTGGGGCAGGGGGTGGGGCCTGAGGTTCCCCTGTCAAGCCCTGCCAGGTGGGGGGCGCGGCCTGAAGTCCCCTGGCCTGGCACTGGGGCCAGGGGAGCAGCCTGAGGTCCCCTAGCCCAGCACCAAGATGGGAAGCCCACCTTGAGGTCCCCTGTCAAGCCCTGCCGGGTGGGGGTTATGGCCAGAAGTCCCCTGTCAAGCTCCACCTGGTGGGGGGCGTGTCCTGAGGTCCCCTGTCAAGCCCCACGGAGGCAGGGGAGGGTGTAGCCTCAGGTCCCTGCTGATTGCTTGTTAAGGCTCCTTATGGGAACTTGGCCTCAGCTGTGGGTGCAGCCATCTTTGTGACGGAGTGATGGTTAATTAGCATATTCCCTCTTTATTAGATAGGATAGAGCTGTTATTTAGTGGTATAACCTACTCACTGTGAAGCAAGAAAACAAAGACTAAGGAGAGGACTGCACTCTGAAGTCATTATATTTAAGTAGAGAAACCAGATAGGCATTATAAGCAATGACAATCTAATCATATGAAAGAAAATCAAAGGTGTGGCCAACTAACAACCAAATAAACATGCCAAACATCTTACCCACCCTGATGACACAAGAGCCAAACCCATGGAAGGAAAGTGTTAAACTTGGAATGCAAATTTACAGACTAAAAGTAGAACAAGACACTCCTTCAAAGGTTGAAGGTATTAAGAAAAAAATTTTCTAAGAGATAGTGAAAAACAACCCAATTACAAAGGAATACTTCTCACTTTGGATGTATAACTTGAAACAAAATAGTGTGCAAATAGAACACATGAAAAATAAGAATATACTATTCAAGTACATATATAGTACAGGGCTTGGCAAATAGAAGGCACAATAAATATTTGTTTAATGACTGAATGAACATGCTTTCATATTTTTTTCTGCTGAATCACCAGAAGGTCTGAGCCTCAAGTTAGTTAACTTGAATAAAAATTAACTATCTGGAATTTAAAATTTACAACTAAAGACCTTAAACAAGAAAAAGGAAGGATGGACAAGAATATACAGATTTTAAAAGTACAGCATCTTCACCCTAGCCAGCTTTGCTCAGTGGTTAGAGCATCAGCCCATGGACCGAAGGGTCTCTGGTTCAATTCCTGGTCAAGGGCTGTACCTTGGTGGCAGACTCAATCCCCAGCCCTGGTCAGAGTGCATGCAGGAGGCAACCAATTGACATGTCTCTCACATCAATGTTTCTCTCTCTCTCTCTGTCTCTCTCTCTCCTTCTCTTTCTCTCTCTCCCACCTTGTCCTATCCACTCTCTCTAAAAATCAGTAGAAAAATATCCTCAGGTAAGGATGAAAAAAACAATACAGTATTTTCAGAGTTTTCTTTCTTAAACTAAATGAACCAAATATGACAGAATTTTAAGATTTATTAAAGTAAGATATTGCATTTATGAGTGGTTATTATTCTACATATTTTCTGTATGCTTTTAAATTTTCGGTGATTTCTTAAGAAGCAAAAAACTGTTGTAGACTTGACAGCACAGTTTCTGTTTGCTTCTTGCACTTCCCTGTGGAGCAGTGGTCTCAACCTTTTTAATGTCATGACCCTTTAATACAGTTCCTCATGTTGTGGTGACCCCCAACCATAAAATTATTTTCGTTGCTACTTCATAACTGTAATTTTGCTACTGTTATGAATCATAATGTAAATATCTGTGTTTTCCAGTGGTCTTAGGCTCTTCAGCAGCAGTTCTCAACAGCTAGCAGGGTCGCCTAAGACCATCAGAAAACACAGATATTTACATTACAATTCATTAACAGTAGCAAAATTACAGTTATAAAGTAGCAATGAAAATAATTTTATGGTTGCGGGTCACCACAACATGAGGAACTGTATTAAAGGGTTGCGGCATTAGAAAGGTTGAGAACCACTGCTCTAGAGAGTTCTCCCTGTGGTAGATGGCTTGCAAAAATGTTCCCATTATCTCTTCATCTGCCTATACACTTTATAATGTGACTTTGCATCTCCTCTAACAAGAGGTGGTTTCCTACACCATGAACTTGGTCTGGCTTAGAGATTTGCTTTGACCAATAAATAGAGTATGGCAGAACTTACAGTGTGTGAATTCCAAGTCTAGATCTCAAGAGGCCTTGCTTGTTCTCTTGGAAGCCTTCTACTACCACGTGAATGAGCCAAAGTGAGAGATGAGGCAGGATGTGAAGGAAAGACCAGTTGTCCAAGTCAAGGCCTGTCAACCCTCAAACAGGTGAAGAACCCAGCAGAGATCAGCAGAGCTGCTTATCTGACAAGAGCTGACCACAGACACATAAGTGACCTAAGAACAAAACTGCTGTCCAACTGGCCTGAAAACTCATAAGCAGTTTTATGGCACTGAAGTTCTGTGGTTATTTGTTACACAGCATGTGCTGGCTTGAGATCTCTGGTTATCAGTCACTGAAACATTTATTAGAGAGTAACAGCTGTGAAAGGAACCGGAGAGAGAGAAATATTGGTCAAAAGGAATTGTTCATACCACTATGCAGACCTGACAAAGCCTGTGCCAATCTAGTAGTATGAATGGCTAGGCCTTTAAAAATATATATATTTTTATTGATTTCAGAGAGGAAGGGAGAGGGAGAGACAGAAACATCAATGATGAGAGAGAATCATGGGGACAGAGCCGCAACCTGGGCATATGCTCTGACCGGGAATAGAAACATGACCTCCAGGTTCATGGGTTGATGCTCAACCAATGAGCCATGCCAGCTGGGCTAAATGGCTAGGCTTTTGAATTACTACCTTGCTCATTGGGTAAGGCTGCTTGAAAGCTGCGGCAGACACCTAGGAAGATACCCGACTAGAAGCTTTTTGCTTACTGTATTCTTTGTACCTAAGCAGCAAGAGCTTTCTTGAAAAGTGAGCACACCTCTGGGTCAACCATAGTCCAATCCTTGCAGTATGCAAATCCACTTCTCCATACATTTCCAGGGGATAGCTCAGGTTAATCTCCATCACTGCAGTTGGTCTCAGAGCATCCACTAGTACGCATAGCCTCCCTCTACACTACCCAGTCTAAATCCCTCTTGCCTTCAGCCACCACCTCTGCTGGTCTTGGCTTACCTGGTAATATGGCCCAACTTTCGTTATTGAGGTGTCTTAGTGCCTAGTAATCATCTCCTTCTCAGGCTGGGGCTTCTTCACTTGCCTGTTCACAGATACAATTGCTCAAAGGAGAACCAAGAACCAAAAAGCACCTGAGTGGGTCATCAGACTTCCACACATAGGCCTACCCATTCCCATTGTGTAAAATCAGCCTTACAGGCTGTTGTTAATCAGCGTTAATTACCCATGCCTTCTCACCTGCTGGTCCTTGGCCACAAGGAACTCAAAGTGTGCAGGTGGCGGCCATCGCTTGTCATTCAGTTGGGCCCTTGCTGTATCTGGTGAAAACATGCTCCTTCTGACAACCAGAACCTCTAACCCTGAGGAGCCCAGGAAGCCTAACTCAGTAGGTCCCCGGGAGTGATGGTTAGTGGGCCACTCCTGCTTCCACCCCCTCGTTTCCAGATCCACCTATTCTCCTGAATGGAGACCTAGCACCATAAAAAGCAACGTCTCTAATGTAATGTATATACTGCATTCTGGAGAATTAAGCCTCATTTTCACAGGGTATTGCATCCAACTTTGCACATCATCTGTCTTCCTTCAGCAGGAAAAAAAACACAAAAACTAGGAGTAAGAAGAATAGTATATAATAGCTTTTTTAAAAGTAAGTACTATTTCATCCATCAAAAACAAATCCAAATCTCTCAATGTCACATTCATGGAACAAGTGATTATTATTAGTCCCTCTGTTCAAATAAAAATGGAACCTATATTGCAAAATCAAGACCAGGGCTCTCAGGAGCTGTAGCTTCAGGTTCACAATATAATAAAATACATGAAAGTATCAAAAAGGAGAGTTCATTTTCTGACAGAAGGACATTTTTATTTTAACTCTTGACACATCTGAAAAAGAAAAATGTTAGTAGTTTACATACAGGGACCTAAAGCTTCTATTGTTCTTTGGGCAGGACAAAAAATTTTTTTAAATCCTCACCTGAGGATATTTGCCCATTGATCTTTTTAAAGAGAGTGGGAGGGAGGGAGGATGGACGAAGGGAGAGAGAGAGAGAGAGAGAAAGAAACATTGATATGAGAGAAACACATCAATCGGTTGCTACCTGCTCAAGCTCCAACCAGGCCAGGGATCAAACCTGCAACCAAGTGAGACTCAAACTTGAGACCCTTTGGTCTGATACTCTAACCGCTGAGAAAAACTGGCCAGGGCTGGCCAGGTCAAGTCTTAATCCCTTTTCTTTGCCGCTATTTCTTTCTCTTTTTCCTGTCCACATCGTTACAAAAATTTCCCCTTTCCCTCCTCTTTCCTTTTTTCTTTCAGTTTTTCTATACCCTTTTCACTTTTCTCTCTGGTTTTCTTAACTGCAGTGTGCCTTAGATTCTGCATCTGTAAAACAGGGGTAATAATAATAGCTATCTCACAAAGGAGTTGTGAAGATTAAAATGAGTTAATATATCAGTTTGTTGGAGCTATCACAACAATTGCTGTTGTGGCTTAAACAACAGCAATTTATGGTCTCATAGTTCTGGCAGCTAGAAGTCCAAGATCGCTCTGTTAGGAGGATCATACTCCTGCAGGCTCTAGGGAAGGATGCGTTCCAGACCTCTCTCCTAACTTCAGATAGTGCTTTGGTTTGTGGCACCATGTATATAATCTTAAGAATGCTGGGGATGGCTTTGCTGGGAGTGATTTTTCACCAGGCAAGACTTTCCTCGGACCTCCTTCCCAGACTTATCCTTCCTGTTCCCTTCATGGAAGAGCTGCTTTACAGGACCACCAGCTGGTCTCTGAACCCTGGCCCTTGGAATGGGCCCTGAGCTGACCCTCTGAAATACCAGTCCCAGTGCTTACTCCGGAGCACCATCAGCCTTGCTCCACCAGCAGGCCTTCGCTACACCTTCCTGGCTCAATTAGACACTCCACTTTCCTTAGGAAGAACTGCCTGATCTCCCTCCTTTCCACATTATGCATGCCACTTTCAATCTTTCATCTTAATAATCTATGCCCTGGCTGCAAAGGGTGGTCCGTGGACTATTGGCATCAGCACTACTTGCACTTGATTAAACACACAATATCAGCTTCATCCTGAACTACTGAATCAGAATCTGCATTTTAATAAGATCCTCAGGCAATTCACATGCGCAAAGTTTGAAAAGCAATGCTCTGTGCACTGACAAGCCTAACCCTCTTGAAATATGGTAATAAAAATGTCTAACTTTAATCCTTTGATACAACTTCTTTTAGTGTTCTGGTATTATTAGACTGCAGACTCCACCAGAGCAGACTGTATCTCCTTGATTGTGTCCACCAAACTGGACACTCAGTAGATCCTCAATAACCAGTTTAGTTAAACCAAGTAAGTTAAATATTGGCAGAAAACAGATATATTGTAAAAATGGGGACAAGGAAAATATGGTATTGACGCAACCCACAGGTTGAGAACCGCTGCTGTAGAGCCTAACACGATCGGAAAACACAGATATTTACATTACGATTCATTAACAGTAGCAAAATTACAGCTATGAAGTAGCAACGAAAATAATTTTATGGTTGGGGGTCACCACAACATGAGGAACTGTATTAAAGTGTTATGGCATTAGAAAGGTTGAGAACCACTGACCTAAGCAATACTTTAAATATATATCAGATTAACAGGTATTGGTAATGTTCGCGAATTGTTCTTAATTGAAATTCAATGCTAATGTTTCTGTTATATTAAAATCAATGCCAAATATATTATTAAAAATAATTAGGGGGAAATTAATTTTTATTTCCTACCCAGGAGAGTACAAATAGCATTCAGCTCTTTCAGTTTAAAGCATATGATGCTTTCAAGGGTATTATAGAGGTCAAAGATAAATTTCCCACGTGTTTCTATTTCTCAAATAAAGAAGCCACAGGATGATTAAAGGAAATGCCTTCACATGTAAGCGTTCCAACATCTAGGGCAGTGGTCGGCAAACTGCGGTGCGCGAGCCACATGCGGCTCTTTGGCCTCTTGAGTTGTGGCTCTTCCACAAAATACCACGTGCGGGCGCACACGTACAGTGCGATTGAAACTTTGTGGCCCATGCCACGAAGTCAGTTTCGGCTCTCAAAAGAAATTTCAATCACTGTACTGTTAATATTTGGCTCTGTTGACTAAGGAGTTTGCCGACCACTGATCTAGGGGAAAAAACAATGGGTTTTCTGTAAAGACTTGGACTTAGTCAGTTTGGATTTCATTCCCTGAAGTTTCTCTTCAAGTTGGGGTTTATTTGCATAACTTGCTATTATGAAATCTTGATTTACTGTGCTTCCCTCTAATTTTACTTTCGGAAGACAAACATTCTTGCTTATCTTTGTTTGTGTAGCATCTCCATAGCAATTGTCAGCACTCTTCCTCAGCAATAAACCCACCACGTTGACCTTAGCAAGACCAAAAATGTCTTACACAGAGCTTATTTTGTGCACTCCAAAGGGAATGCTCAACTTCAGCAGTTCCTAGGGCTAAACATCACGAGCGAATTAGTGGACTAACATTTTATAAACATCAGTAATTGGAGGCCCTTGTAGCCTGACTGTGACCAGCCTCCACTGCTCACTACTCCCCTCCCCAACCCTCTGTGCTCCAGTCACACTCAACTTGTCAGTGTCCTCAAAACACTCTTCTCTTTATTGACTCTACCTTGGACATGATATTGCCTCTGCCAGGATCAACGAGATAGCAAAATGTAGAGATAATATGGGCTTTAAGCAAACCCAAGTCCACTTCTTTACTCTGTGATTTTTGAGCAAATAATTAACTGTTTTGAACTATTTATTGATGAGAAAAGTAAGAGATAGCAATATCTAATGGGTTAGGGCTGTTGTAAGGACTAAGTGAAAATAACAATAGTTAACATTTAATGAGAAGTTATTATGTGGCATTATTGTGCCAATTGCCTCCACTATCCGAATTAATCCTGGTATCAACAGGATACCTACCCTGTTAGTAGCCCTTTCCATAATGTGAAATGATGTGTTTTATTTATTTATTATTTTATTTAATTTTATTTTTTTGAGATCTATTTATTTATTTATTTGAGAGAGAGGAAGGGAGAAGGAAGAGTGAAAAACGTCAATGTGAGTGAGAAACATTGATCAGCTGCCTCCTGCACTCACCCTATGGAGACTGAGCCCACAACCCAGGCATGTACCCTGACCAGGAATTGAACCAGCAACCTTTCACTGCACGGGACGATGCCCAACCAACTGAGCCATATTGGCCACAGCATGATGTGTTGTTGTTGTTGTTTTTAACATACCTGTCGCATACACTAAATTGTTAGTCTTCAAGGACTAAGCAATCATCTTCTTACTGCTTTTGGAATCAAGCAAGCACCATGCCTGACACAAAGTAGGGGACCAATGATTGTTTACTTAATGGCTTGGTAGTATGGCATTGTTGCTATTTCAGCTGTCTTTGCACTGTGACCTTCTCATTCAATGTCTCAGGTGTTCACCTACTAAAAATAACACCTTGCAGAGTTATTTTGAAGATTAAAAATAACCAGCTGTCACAAAAGCAGGAAAGAAACTTAAATGCATATTGCTGAGTGAAAGAAGTCAGTTTGAAAAGGCTACATGCTATAGGATTCTAGCTTTATGATATTCTGGAAAAGGCAAAATTTTGGAGACAGTAGGAACATCGCTGGTTTTAAGAAGTTTGAGGGAGGGAGAGAGGATGAATAGATGGAATACAGTGGACTTTTAGGGTTTTGAAATTATTATTATTTTAAAAAATATATATCTTTATTGATTTCAGAGAGGAAGGGTGAGGGAAAGAGAGACAGAAACATCAATGATGAGAGAGAATCATTGACTGGCTGCCTCCTGTACATTCTCTGCTGGGGATAAAGCCCACAACCCAGGCATGTGCCCTTGGCCGGAATCGAACCCGGGACCCCCCAGTCCGCAGGCTGATGCTCCATCCACTGAGCCAAACCAGCCAGGGCTGAAATTATTATATATGATATAAATGTAACTATTTGTCAAAGCCTAGAGAATGTACAATGTTATACATTTGTCAAAACCCTAATGTAAACTATGGACTTTAGCTTAAAAAAAGGTATCAATATTAGCTTATCAATTGTATCAAACATGCCACATTAATGCAAGCTGTTAATTATAGGAGAAACTGGATGGTGGCGAGTGAGGACGTATATGGGAACTCTGTACTCTCTGCTCCATTTTCCTGTAAACCTAAAACTGCTCTTAAAAAACTAAGTCTATTAATTATTTTTAAAATAAAAATTAAAAATAATAATGTTGAACATAGTAGTTTTCCATATATAATAAACTTTACATGAAGTACGTTTAGCAAATATCTATTGAATGCCTACTCTGTACAAGGCACAGTGCTAAGCATTGGAGTTGCATAGATGGAAGACCTTGCCCCTGTCTTTAAGGGTTTTTAAATCTAATGAAAGACTCAGAGAGATCAGAAGGGGATTTCCAATACAATGTGACATGCACAGACATATCTAAGCTGGGTTGGGAAGAAGAGGTAGCACGGAAATCTTACTGGAGGAAATTATGCCTGAACTGAGTCTAAAAATAAGCAAGCATTAACCAGGCAAAGAAGAAGAGAGTATGTAAGAAACGTCTTTGCAGGCATGATCAAAATAGAGTTATAGACTCGGTATTCATGAAATTACAAAAAGTAGTTAAATATTGCTATAGACAATAGGAAAAAAGGCTGTCAGGCCATAGGTGAAGAGGGCAAGGTAGGGAGAGGTGAATTAATAAAGAGCCTTTGTATGCCAGGCAAAGGGATCCATTGATGGGGGAACAGGATCCATGGAAGGATTTTAAGCAGCAGGATGGTCAGGGGGGAGATTGAGAAGGACCAGTATTTTGGGCTCAGCTCTCTCTCTCTCTCTCTCTCTCTCTCTCTCTCATCATGGCCTTAACTGTGCAGCATTGCTGCTGTAACTCAGACCCTATTCAGAAAAACAGCATTGCTGTTTTTCTGAATAGGGTCTAGATGCTGGCAGCAGGTGAAGACTTGGAATTGGAGATTTTGTCAGTCAAGTGAAGATGACATGGAACATGAAATGGAAGCAGAAAAGATGAATGCTTTCTTAGGCTGCTCATGCATTGAGGTTGCTTTTCTGCAACACAGACTCTTCCCACTTGAAGCCAAATCTTCTGTCTAGAGGATAAACCTTGGTTCTCAGCATACGCAGCATTGGGAGAGGATCTGAGCATTTAGTATGCCCACATTAATTAATCCCCATTTTCTCTCTTCAGCTATGGATAAGAAGTGGATAAACTTCCACTTCTGTTAGGGGAGGCGAGGGGAGTCACCCAGTGGAAAAGAGCTAGGGATAAGTATAGAAGTAGTATGACTTCTCAGGTGGCTCCAACCTCCAACCAGTTCCCTTTTTTCATCCCTATTACATCTTCACTCCTTATCCAGGGGATTTTGCAATGCCACTCGCTTAACACTTGGTTGTCTCAGCCCTGCCAAGTCGTTTATCACTGCTGTCTAGCCTCCAAACTTCTGTGGCTATTGCTTCTTGTCCCTCTCTCCCATTTTCATGATTTTTAGTGGGTTCTGAAGGAAGTCAAATTGATGCATTTGTTCAATCCATCATTTCTACCTGGAGCCAACTGTCAAACATTCTAAAACACCGAGGTTCATTTGTCTCATAAATATTGAGACTTACTTTGGTAAGTGCTGAAGGTGAACTATGATTTATGTTCCCATTGTGATGACTGATGCTCTAAGGTGATGCTTTAAAAAGAAAAGGTCCCTTTCTTTGCCCTGCAGTCAGAATTTTATTTTATGGGGGTTGCTCTATGTTGGGGTTACTTGGGCAGCTTTATAACTAACTGATCCTGATGTGAAACTACATCTAGAAGCCTTGGATCACATCTGATGTCATCCATTCTCCCACCCTGGCTGCGTTTCTGAGTGTCTGTAGGTTAATTGGCCTAATACCTAATTCCAAGACTATATGTGGTGTCAGGGCCGATTTGCCTTGAAAACCAATCATTCTGAATAGTGTATCCGCAAAGATCAGGTGCCTCAGGCACTGACTGAAGGATGGATGTGCAGTTGTCTTAACAGAACCGTATGTGCCCCTGATTGTGTCTCTGTTCCTGGCAGCAATTTATTTGAGATCTTGTCTTCAAAGTTTGGCAATAAGCTTCAATGATTGTGATGAGAGAAGGAGGCTAGGAAGGAGGTATGACATTTATTGAGTGCCTACTATGTACCGGGCGTGGCCTTGGTACTTCACATTTAGTAACTCAATCTAATGTTATCCCATGTGCAGTTGTCTTAACAGAGTAAATTTATAAGCATGGCAAAATCTTCCCAGAACAAAGCAAATAATGCAAGCATATCTGCCATTCTCTTTTCAATCCTCCTCCTACTCAGACTTCATACTCCTGTTCCACATCTCTGTATTCTATTTTACAAAATCTTTTGAAGCCAAACAGACATATTTACACAAATCACATGCATGTGGGGGTGTGTTCCCAGGATATGTTGATAACCCTAGTCCATCCACCTTGTTTTTATATTTCCAAGAGATGAACTGCACACGTAGCAGCACAAAGCACCTGCTTCCATAGCAGGATTGGGCACCAGTGGAATAGGGAGAGACCTGGCAGGCTCCCACTGAAAGACCTCTGGAATTCTGTATCTTATACATTGACTCTGGAAAATCTCACATTTATTCAGCTATAAGTAATAATGGTAGTCACAATAACATCTTATTTTTGCAAGTACTCAGAGGTTACGCATTGTTACACACATTAGTTCCTCTAAATAGCCTTGAAGTTGGTTTTCTTTGACTTATTACTGTGTCATTTCAGAGATTGTTTTGTGACTTTACTAATGATTAACACAATACACATGCTTTATCAACCAATAATTTCCTAATCTCAATGTAAAGGTATGGCTTATGTTGAAAATCTTCCCCCACCCCCTGTAATAAAAGCACCTGGAATAAAACAACAGAACAGGAGAACAAGGAACTGTGGCAAACCAGCATTTTGAATCTTCTAAGCAGTACCTTGGAACAGAATCATAAAATCTCAGGGAGGGAAGAAAGGCTGAAGGTCAGCTAGTTCTAATCTCTATCTAATCATTCAAACATCCTCCCCCAGGGGAAGGCTCTACAAGCTCCAGACAGCACTAGCATTTCCTAGGTAGTGGAGTTTGTGCTCCTCAGGGCCAGTGGGAGGATGGGGAGCAGTGGATAAGGAGCTGGAGAAGGAAGTGGGATCTGCCTTAAGGAGAGAAGAGAGCTCATTTTTCCAGGGGACACTGGCCCCTCACCCAGGGCCCAGCACAGCTGGTGTTGTGGGGGAAGCACAGAGGGAAAGAACAGACCCCTCCCTCGGGAGTTAAAAGCTGGTGCAGAAGGAAGGGCCTTTCACAGGAAGCAGTTAATGAAGGTGTGCCAGGGAGTCACCCCTTGAACTCTGAGCATTTGACTAATGAAATAAAGGCAACTCAGACAACACTAGACAGAGGTACTTGAAAGAGACCAAACACCTTGCAGGCCACATGTGTGATTTATTTAGAGCAGAATGGAAGATTTCCCTTATCTAAATAAAGACTTTATTGGACGGGGTTGCAAGTTAGGACCAAAAAAAGTAAGTGTGAGTGGGCCTTGGATTTCTAATCTCATTCTGAGGAGGACCCAAAATCAGGCTGCAGAGGAGTTCCCAGTTGTGAGAGGACCTCACAGAGGCCTAGAAGGGTCATTCCCAGGACTGCCCACCACCCTTTGCCATGAATCCACCCTTAACAACCACCTTCTTCTTGGTACTTGGTTTTGAAGGCACATCTCCTCCGTGAAGTTTCCGTGAACACAGTCCCCACCTTCCAGGTCAAGTTAACTACTCCCGCCTTGGTCCCCGCATTTATTGTGTGCATGCCTCTCTTATGGACCAACTGTACCACACAGTATTTGTAATGCTTAGTTTACACATCTGTCTCCCCTACCATCTGGAAGACAAAGAGGCAGGCCTGGACATTCCTGTGCTCTCAGTGCCTCTGCACAGTGGCTGGCACTGCACAGGTGCTCTGTCAGTAAATGAGTGAGTGAGTGAGTGAATAAATGAATGAAAGGATACATGAAAGGGTATATTGGAGAGTTAATATGAGCAGTCATCAAGTCAACTGTGTACCTAAGGCAGTGGTCGGCAAACTCATTAGTCAACAGAGCCAAATGTCAACAGTACAGCGATTGAAATTTCTTTTGAGAGCCGAAAACTGACTTCTGCACATGGGCCACGAAGTTTCAATTGCACTGTATGTGTGCGCCCGCACGTGGTATTTTGTGGAAGAGCCACACTCAAGGGGCCAAAGAGCCTCATGTGGCTTGTGAGCCGCAGTTTGTCGACCACTGACCTAAGGGATAATGGCCAGAATGACCTGTATACTGCATAGGAAATATAGTCAGTAATACTGTGATAATTATGTAAGGTGCCAGGTGGATACTGGGAATGTGGGGAGAGCGGAGGGATCACTGTGAAGTATATGGTTGTCTAACCACTGTACTGTACACCTGAAACTAATACAAACTAATATTGAATGTAAACTGTAATTGGGGGAAAAAAAAAAGAATGAGCTGCATGAAGCATGTTTGGAAAGAGCCAGGAGAAGATGGGTTAATAGATGCCCAACCGATCTGGCTCAGTGGTTGAGCATCCACCCAGGAACCAAGAGGTCACCTGTTCCATTCCCAGTCAGAGCACATGCCTGGGTTGTGGGCTCGATCCCCAGTAGGCGGCTTGCAGGAGGCAGCTGACCTATGATGTTTCTCTCTCATCAATGTTTCTCTCTATCCCTCTCCCTTCCTCTCTCTCTCTAAATATCAATAAAAATATTTTTAAAAAGAAAAAAGAAGGGTTAATAGAGTTAGACTATGTAATGGAGAGCCTTGAGGAACAAGGAACATTCCTGTGTTTGTTCATTTTGTTCAACAAAAAATTTGCTGTACTCTTCCAGGTAGTGTGAATAATATAAAGCTGCAGTCTGTGGCCTAGGGCAGTGGTCGGCAAACTGTGGCTCGCGAGCCATATGCGGCTCTTTGGCCCCTTGAGTGTGGCTCTTCCACAAAATACCACGTGTGGGCGCGCACATACGGGGCGATTGAAGGAGTACCCTAATTAAGTTAATAACAATGTACCTACCTATATAGTTTAAGTTTAAAAAATTTGGCTCTCAAAAGAAATTTCAATCGTGGTACTGTTGATATTTAGCTCTGTTGACTAATGAGTTTGCCGACCACTGGCCTAGGGGAAGACACAGTGAGGAAGAGAGGAGACACTCACAAGGCAGATGGTGGCAAGGGTGGTCTGAAAGGCACCACCAGGGAGCCCTAGTTCAAGTATCAGTAAGTCACTTCAGACTGTGCTGATAGAAATGCTTCTGATTTGGCCTCCGAGGGTAAGAGGTCCTGCCCGCTGGCATGACGTCAGCAAGAAAGCAGGGATTGGACCATACAAAGCCTGGAGGGGAAGCTGAGAATCACTCCTTATGGCTGAAGCACATCAGGAAACAGAGGTGCAAGGCGAAAGATGAAGACGTGGGCCGAGGTTGGGTGAGACTGTGTAGGGTATTTGTCAGGAGAAGGCATTGTGCCCTAGTCCCTGAGGAGTTGGGGAGCGTGTGGGGACTTGCTGTATGCTAGGGTAGGGCTAATTACCCCGAGCACAGCGAGCTGTCAGCCCTGCCCTGGATAAAAGGCGAGGTAAATCTTTTTGACAGGCCTACCTGAGGTTTTGAATTTTTTTTACTCTGTAATTAAGCGTCAGATGCTGAGATGGTTTCTGAGGGTTTTACCTGGTAACTTGTTCTTCACGTGCTACCCTTTCATTGCACCAGGTACTGTCATTATCATTGCTTAGTGTTCTAAGACAGACCTCCGCTGACACAGAAACACACAGGCTGTGCTATGGGCTGGATCCTGGGGTAGAAAAAAAAAAAGAAAAAAAAGCCAGCACCAACAGAGGATTCTGGGAAGATGTCAGAGTAGGAAGCACCAGGAACCTGTCCTCCCACCTAGACAATCATTGCCCTGGTCACCAGGGCCTGGTGGAATCTGTCTGATGGAGCTATTTTTGAACTCAGAAGTCTATGGAAGGCTTGCAACTTCCAGGGGAAGGCCTGCCTGGTAAATTGTGGTCAGTTTCAGCGCTCAGCATACACCAGCAGCTCTCAGCATCCACTCCCCCGCCTCAGCACCCTGCCAGACAGCTGGGGATGTGTTCTTGCAGCAGCTTTTACACACCTTGTGGGAGCCAGGGTGGGCGAAGAGGACCCCCTCCTCCAAATATCAGGGACCTGTGTTCTGATCACTGGTGCAGCTTCTGACCTTAGAGGGGCAAACAGGCAAGTCCCTCTCCTTCCAGCCGAAGTGACTGCTAGGGGATTTAAAGACTGCTGCCCTTCCTCCTTAACTTTTCTCTTTTTCCCCTTTTAGGAGCCAGACATTAAAGAGTAAGACAGCCCTAGCTGGTTTGGCTCAGTGGATACAGCATCAGCCTATGGACAGAAGAGTTCCAGGTTCAATTCTAAGTCAAGGGCACATGCCCGGGTTGCAGGCTTGGTCCCCAGTGGGGGGCCTGCAGGAAGAGGCGGATCAATGATTCTCTCTCTTCATTGACATTTCTCTCCCCCCCCTTCCCTTCCTCTCTGAAATCAATAAAAATATATTTTAAAAAATTGAAAAGAAAAAAAAGGCTAAGATATTCAAAAACAACTGCTTATATGAGGGAAAGTGGGAAGTCAGTACACACGCCCAGGGAAAGGTATAGGCTCAGAAAATACCTGAGAAGATTTTAAGTTTATACTCCAGACTGATCCTCAGCACAGAGATAGCCTACAACAATAAAAACAAACAAACAGAAAACAACAACAACCCTGGGGAAGGAGGAGAATCTGATTTCCACAGTTAGCACATTGTTAGATTCAAATGTCCAATTTCAACAACAAAAAATCATAAGGCATATAAAGAAACAGGAAAGTATGGCCTATTTAAAGGGAAAAAAATAAACAGAAATTGTCTCTGAAGAATACCTGATGATGGATCTATTAGATAAAGCAATCACTCAGGGATTTTAGACAATTAATTTCTCTCCTGGCTTTGGTGAGAATTAAATAAGAAGAGTAACCATTAAAAGTTATTGAAAACTAATAATTATGCACGAGATACTATGCTGCATGAGCCACTTAAAATGTTTTTAAGCACTTAGAACAGGATCAGGGTATATAGTACAAACTCTGGCAAAGTAGGAGAGGGCAACCTATGGAAATATTTCTCTTCCTTATTCAGATGTTTTGAATAAAAGCCTAGTATATCAAATATACTTGATTAAGAAAAACAAATTGCAACAAAATTCAAGGGTTCATTCTATTTTTGAGTACTTTAATTATGGTGTATTTTATATTTCTTGTAATAAAAATGACTCACAGTTGGAAATATTTCAATTCTAATGAATTTTTATAAGGTTGTACTTTGTAGTAGATTGTGCCTGTGTATGTATAGTCCATCAAGTGAATTCAAATAATTCACTCGACATTACTTTAAGCCAGTGCTTCTCTACCAGGGACAGTTTTCTCCTCCAGGGAACATTTGGAAATGTCTGGAGATGGTTTTGGCTGTCATGACTATACAGTCCTTCACAGCCAAGAATTATCCAATCCAAAATGATGTTAAGAGCACTGAGTTGGAGAATCCCTCCTCTCTCTCTCTCCCTTTCTCTCTTTATATATATATATATAAATATCCCTTTCTCTCTTTATATATATCTAAATATATATATATATCTCAAACTTCTGGGTATACAGTACAAACTTCTGGTAGGGAAAATATATTTTTTATTATAGCTAATAAAACTATTGATGTATAGTATATAATAATTTATATATACACACACATATATATATGACATACAAATGTACATTCATCAAAGAACCAGAACAAAAGTGAGGTTTATAGTAAAAAGGAAATTGTCCTAAGAAAATGCTGGTGGGCTGGTGGGGAGCTGTGTGTGGGGAGAATCTGTCTGTGGAGGCTGGAGATGCTCAGGATGTCAGGTTTCTAACAAGTCAGCCAACTTTCCAATCTATCTGCCAAGAGCATAGCCCAGTTTTGCCTCAGCCGAGTGACCCATCTGTGAGTCCTGGCTACTGGAGACAAAAGTGTTGCTATCTCTTTGTAGAACTGGGCACAACTGCAGAGCAACGCACACTAGCATTTTTGTTAGGAGTTGGCACGTTCACAATTAGCCCAATTGTTTCAAAGAGTGTGCGAGTGCACTATTGCTTCGTGTCATTAATGTCTGCAGTGTGCTAGGAATAAAAGGATGGCTGGGGAAGGGGGTACATACGTTTTAATTATTCAAATGCATGCAGAATTATTCAGCCTTAAAGACTCCATTTCTGAGGCTCCTTCCTGCATCGACACAATGTGTTAGATTCTACCAAGTACTCAGAATGACTCCCTTGCTTTGAGTTAGGGATTGAAAAGGGGTCCATTAATTCTGTCGGGGTACCAGGTGATCGTTTAGTCATTCCTGTTGTGGGGGAGAAATAAGAAAGAAAAAAAATTGGAGATGTCAGAAGACTCGAATGGTAAAAATCCCTTGGTCTGTATCATCACTTCTTTTTTTGCTTTTTCTCTTTTGGTATTGCAGCCGTTCAGAGCAGTCTGTCATTAAGTCCCACAGGTTTTTAAAATTTTTTATTTTACTAGTATTATTCAGCCATGTTAGCAACTGCTATTATTATTGCTTTCCCTTCTCATTTTTTTAAAACTAAAATAAATATTCAGGGTCCTATTATTTGTGTATCAAAAGAGTCATTCTGTGACATGGTAAGTTCTTACATCTCCAGAGAAAGAAAGTTAATGTCAGGCCAGCAAGAAGCCATTTCGTGTTGGACTTCCAGGTCAAGGGGTGAAACAAGTAATGCTGCTCAGTCCTGTGTGAATTAACCAACAAAGATTTAATGAGGGACCACGGGTACTCAGCACAGTGTTAGGTGCTCATGAGCTATGTAAATATATGTTATGGATCCATATATAAAAAGGCAAATATGAATATATAAAGGGCACTATTGGGCTTTAAAAATGTTAGTGGATTTGGGGGCAATATTTGTGGTAAAAGGATGTTGCGGTAGGGAATGGATCAAGTGACTGTTCTTTAGCAGCCAGTTAATAGAGTTTCGGACTCTCAGGATATCATAATCTAGTTAGGGAGACAAATTATATTGATAGTGGAGCGTTAATGATTGTTAAATAGTTTGGTCTTAATTATCAGTGCAGTGTAAGTTTATAAAAGGAAAAACCAGATTGGCTTGAGTAAATGTGAAGTAGTTGGAATTAAGATGGGATGAATAATTCATACTATAAAGAATTAGTCAACCAGGAAGTCTGAAATACCTCTCTCTCTCTCTCTCTCTCTCTCTCTCTCTCTCTCTCTCTCTCTCTCTCACACACACACACACACACACACACACACACACACACACACACACTGAAACAATTCCCCCGAGCAAGGGAATGTCAGATGTCAGTCAATCAAGAGCCATAACTGTGCCAGGTACTGGGGGCACCCAGATGAACTCACAAAGGGGCATTTTAGGACATTGATTTAGCTGCAGTCCACATGACAGACAGGACTGGGGAGAGCAGAGCTGAAGAGACTAGCTATGAGGATGAGCAGGGGGATGATGAGGGCTGGGCTGGTGTGGTGGGCTTGGAAGAGCAGAGGAACTGTGAGTCTGGAAGGCACTGAGGTACTTGGAGCCTGGAAAAAGTCCTTCAAAGAGAGGGAAGTGGTAATAAGGGCAGACATGTGGGAACAAGGGCAATGTCAGCAACTGAACTGGCACACTTGAAAGGCAGCCAATTGGAATTGCGGAGATTGCGAAACTTTTAAAGGTATTGAAAGTGAGATAGTGGCAGGACGTACATGTTGAAATAAATAGTAGAAAGAAGGAATTATGGGCTGATGCAAGACAACTGAGAATGGGTGAATTCTCCAGGGCAGGAACTGAGGGGGAAGGGAGGAAGAGAGGGAGGGAGAGGGAGAGAGGGAGAGGGAGAGGGAGAGGGAGAGGGAGAACATGAATGATATAGAGATATCAGAGTCTTAGGGGCATCCCCAGAGTTCGGAGCTGGGAGGAAAAGAGAGAGGAGACCAAAAGTAGTTGAAAAGGTCAAAAAGAAGTTGAAAAATGTAATGTCACTGAATCTAAGGGAAGAAAGAATTTGAAGGCGTGGGTTGTCACGGTGGTTAAATGCCACAGAGGCGGGAGAGAAAGAAAACCAAGATAAAGCCCTTCATTGTATAAGATTGCACTCTATGAAACAGCCTGTGGGCTTTCTGTTTTAAAATTAAATGAAAAGTATCAGATATTAATAAGGTCTGAAATAAAATATATATGCAAATGAACAACCTCAAAGATTCAGTGACCTGCAGGGCTGAGGTAACAGTACCTTCTAACCACACAGCACTTTTGTTTTCAAAGCACCTTTGAATACATGATTTCAACTGATCTTTTACAACATCCTGGGATGATTATTGCCTCAAAGGAATCGCATTTCCCGTTTTCATCATTTATTTGTTCAATCACCATTTGCATTTGTACAGCCATCAATACTACTAACAGTAAATAACTATCCAGGAACTTTGCTGACAGAAAATGAAAGATGATGATCATGATGATGATACCCATGGTAATAACACCCCACGTTTTGTACAGCATAAGATGATTTCACACCTGTTATTGCATTTTACCTTCAACAGTTCTGTGAAATAAGTCTCATTATCTCCATTTTACATGTGTGGGCAGCTTTTGAAAACCTAGACCAAATAAATGGGCTTTTCATGTTTAATGAACTTAATCTCTGCTAAGAACAATAAAGTATGTCTTATCATAGAACAAGGGGAAAAAATCTCAACATATCAGGACCCATCGATTCATGTATCCCCTTTCTGTAAGTAGACAAGAGTACAGAGCTACTTATTTGAAAGTCTCACAAGTTTCTGTGTTAGAAATGTTGTGGTTGCAAAGGACAAAACCCACCTCAGTCTCATTTAGGAAAACAAATGCGGCAGGGGATTGACTGGTTCAGTAATGAAAGTCTAAGGGTAGAAGTTCAGTCTAAAGGTTCAGATGTGACTGGATCCAAGTGCAATTTACGCTGGAAAAGAGCAGATTCAGAGCGTGGATGGGCTGTGTGTGCATGTACCACCGGCACTTGTGTGTATGCCTACGTGTGTGTGTGTGTGTGTGTGTGTGTGTGTGTGTGTGTGTGTGTGTGTTGGGGGGGGTGTGTGCAGTGAGGGAGCAAATCATCCCTACCTCGAATACAAGGACTTAGAGTAAGGAAGGGGTGATTTTCCAAAGGAAAACAAGGTGCTTCTAGAAGAAAAAAGAAGAATGGATCTTGGGCAGGCAAGAGCAGCAGACCTCTTAAATTACTCCTGTCCTCAAATAGTGCTCCACCACCATACCTGAAATTTCCACCATTATGCCTCACTGTTTAAGACTTTGGACTCAGGAGTTTCCTACAATAATACAGTTACTCTGGGACAAATTTTCACAACCTTAGTTATACATTGGAATCATGGAGGTGGCCAAAAATACTTTTAAAAATATGCATGCCTGAGCCGAACTTCTCAAGTGAGGTCCAGATATTGGACCTCAACACCTCAAGCTTTGTCTATGCAGGAATAATAAATTGTGCAAAGTTAATTTCAGGAGATATCGGTTCCTCATCTCATAGCTTTTCTCCCCTCCTTCTCCCCCTCCCACGCTATTAGTGAGGACTAGAGGACAGAGTAGTCATCCCATAAATACTGGCAGAATTGAGTACAGAGGAACTAAATTGAGAGAATATACTATACTATACTATCCATGTTCATGTGCTTTCCTTTTTTGAACGTACTAGATTCCTACATTCGGTTTGAGACTTACTGTCTCCAAGTCAAGAAAAGCGGTGGACAAAACGAGGATTCATGTGTATAACAAGGACCCTGTGGTCCAGGAAGGGGGATAGGTGAGTTTACAGGAATTACTGTTTGGAGCAGGGGGAGCTCCTAGCACAGATCAACAATCTTCCCCGTCTTAGGACATTAAAATGAGTCCAACTCTGAATTGAGATTTAGAAGTCAGACAGAGAGAGGCGGTGTGGAGTTTGCTTGGCCTGTGTGAAATCAGGCAAGCAAAAAGAAGCCTGGCCCATTTGGGGACTTGCAAGTAGTTCCTTATGGCTAGAGGACAGTGCCTAAGGGCAGTGACCAGGTGAAACTAAAGAAAAGCACAGGAGACGTAAGTGGTAAGTTTATTTTTATTCAAGTGCTCAGGGCTATTACAGACCTAAATCCCACACATTATATCAAATTGAGCTTGTGTATGTTCTATTTGTGAGTTTTAAATTGGATTGCAAAAATTAGTCCATAAATAAATACAAATGGCTTTCCCCACAGCACTGCGATCTGGTGCTCCTGTGCTGCAGTGCCACTGTTTGGCCACAAGGGTGCAGTGCAGCTCAGCAGACAGTGGGAGATGAATGGCTAAGGGCGAGGTTGCAGGGAATGCCTCCCCACGTGGGTTCTCCTTGAACTAGGTGGAGCACATCATTTCTACTTCTACCCCTCCACGCTTCCTCCCTCCTCCATCCATCGCCCTCCCCACCACGGAAAACAAAACAACAAGATAACTCTATCATAAATAGTGTGTGGAGCACAAAAATGTTTGCAAATTGATGGTCCCTACAGGACTTGCTTACTTGTCCCCATATCCCAGTAAACTGGGCTTGCCTTTAAAAAAAAAATTGGGGAATAACCAAAATGTCCAATGATGGGGAGTTGCCTAACTTGTGGTATGTTCATACAAGGAAATAGAATGCAACTATTAAAAGGTAGGAGAAATGATCATTAGAAAATGTAAAAAAAAAAAAAAAAATCCAAATAATATACTAGTAAAGGGAGATCCTAGTTTTATGAAGGTGTTCTATAATATACTAGAGATCCAGTGCATGAAATTCGTGCATCGGTAGGGTCCCTAGGCCTGGCTGGTGATCAGGGCCAATCAGGGCCTTCCTTCATTCCACGCCGCCCCCTGGTGGTCAGCGTATGTCATAGCAAGCAATCGAACTCCCGGTCTCCTGGTTGAACTCACATGGGGCATTTTGCATATTAGTCTTTTATATAGATAGATAGATATAGATATTTGCACAGAATAAAACGCTGGAAGTTATCAGTGATAATCTTTTGATGGTAGAATTACTATTGATTTTTCTTTTCTTCTTGTTTATAATTGACATTATTTCCTTTTTAAATGTTTGGTAGCACTTATCAGTAAAGCTATCTGGCCCTAGAGTTTTCTTTTGGGGAAGATTCTTAACTAGTCAATTTTGTTAATAGATATATAGGACTATTTAAGTTATCTAATTCTTCTTGAGTAAGCTTTGGTAGTTTGTGCCTTTCAAATAACACTTTCCTCTGACTCAGGTAGTTTCCTCACACACATGCACTAATCAACACTCTGCTGTGCATCTTCAGGGTTGTCTCTCTGTGCAGCTCTTTCTTCTCTGGTCCTCTGTCCTGTGAATACTAATCGCCTTGGTTTCCCTGGACTGTCAGCTCCATCCCAACTCAGAGAGTCCACTGGGCTGTGCCTGGTCCCCCTCCCTGCACTGCAGCCTGGAACCTCTGCCAAGTAGCAATCATAGGACTCCCCTTGCTTGTTTCCCATCTTCTAGGGATCATTCTCCTTTATTGCCTTGAAAACTGTTGTTAAATGTTGTCTTTGTCTTTTTTAGGAGGTATGAGGTATGTTTCAGGCAGAATAAATCTGTCCACTATTACTCCATCTTTTGTGGGAACAGAAGTCCCTCTTGTGTTTTTATTTCTTCATAGCAGTTTTTCCTTTTGATAGTCCCAACATTCTTAATCTAAATCTGGCAGATGTTACATATCTTTGAACAGCAATGAATTCAGTAAGAAATGTTTTGAAATTATTTTGAGAAATCCCAATAAGTCCTCATTACTTACTCTGTGGAAACACCATAAACTTAAAGCTTTATATAGTTTTAAGTATTATTGTTATGTTTTCCACGCTGTATAAAATCTTTATGTACATACACGCATATATGCTTACATTGTACTTCTTTTTTTTTCTCCACAAAAGGTTTATTTTTATTTTTTAAAAATATGTTTTATTGATTTTTTTTACAGAGAGGAAGGGAGAGGGATAGAGAGTTTGAAACATCAATCAGCTGCCTCCTGCACACTCCCTGCTGGGGATGTGCCTGCGACCAAGGTACATGCCCTTGACTGGAATCGAATCTGGGACTCTTCAGTCCGCAGGCCAGTGCTCTATCCACTGAGCCAAACCAGTTAGGGCTCCACAAAAGGTTTAGAAGCAACTGAATAATGAAACTTGGGAAAATACTGTCATAAAATGCTTAATTTTGTTACTTTACCAATTATATTTAATAAATTAAAATTTCTAGCTTAATGATGAGTCATTACACATAAAGATCCTGGACAGGAATATTTTAAAAGTTTATATTAAGGATGGCTTTTTCTTAATATATTGCTTTTACAAGTTCCAGAACTTTAGGAAATATTTAAATAAAAGGAAGGGTAGCAAAAATTATAATAATTAATAAGCGTTAAGGACAGAATTTAAAATACCTATTCAAAGTTGCAAATGTAAAACTGTACCTCATGGTTTGAATTGACTATGCTCTAATGCACACTGAAATCTATCAAGTTCAATTATTTTATAAATGATAAAATAATTATGTTTCCAAAAATGATGGCAGGAATTATAATAAGTGCTTTGGAGCACTGAACTCTATTCAGTTTTTTAAAAAATAAATGGTAATTGCTTAGCAAATAGTTTAGCAAACTATTTCTTAATACTTTTTAAAATCCATGATATATATATTTTTAAAAATATTTTTTGTTGATTTCAGAGAGGAAGGCAGAGGGACAGAGAGATAGAAACATCAATGATGAGAGAGGATCATCAATTGGCTGCCTCCTGCACACCCCCCACTGGGGATGGAGCCTGCAACCCGGCATGTACCCTGACCAGAAATCGAACTGTGACCTCCTGGTTCATAGGTCAACACTCA
Source organism: Corynorhinus townsendii (assembly GCA_026230045.1). Lineage (NCBI taxonomy): Eukaryota > Metazoa > Chordata > Mammalia > Chiroptera > Vespertilionidae > Corynorhinus > Corynorhinus townsendii. The sequence continues at coordinate 114,269,541 of JAPDVU010000006.1, read as the reverse complement.
ACCACTGAGCCACACTAGCTGGGCTAGATATTTTTTAATGTATTTTATGAATGGGAAGAAAAATAAACATAGGAGAGCTTGTAGATAAAGATGAAGTCAATGGGAAGAATTTCCCTCTCCAGACAGAGAAAATGCCTTCCCTTATCTTGCCACTTTATCACTTTATGACAGAGCAATAACCAACCAGCCAATCAACCAAAAAAACAAACCAAACCAAAAACAAAAAACAATGACCTGGTTAGCGTGTTGTCCAGATCCACCAAAGTTGTGGGTTTAATCCCCACACAGGGCACATGTGACAAGAAGCAACCAATGAATGCATGAACAAGTGGAACAACAAAGCAATGTTTCTCTCTTTCTCACTCTAAAAATTAGTAAGTTTTTAAAAAAGAAAAAAATTAGCAACAATCTCTTTTAAGACCACCTCATTAGCACTCACAGGTAACTGTCTCCATGGCTCTAGAGATAAGTGAATTAACTGTGAATCCTTAATTGAGAAAAATTCTATTCTCTTAATGATAAAAAGAGAACAAAACTAGCCATTTAATGAGTAGAAAATAATGCAATACATATTTTTAAAGGGTAAGGTTACAAATAGTAATAAACAAAAATCAACCAAATAGATTCTGAATCAAACTTTGTTCTGTGTTTTGAGTCATTCAGTTTTGATTCTGACAGTTACCATGTCCTATCAAATACAGAAGCCAGTGAGCAGCATAAATTGGACACCTGAACAGCTTTCTGGTTAAGCAGTGTTTTTCAGGCTCTTTCATGAAAACTATCAGGAAATTTCTACTTGACTTGAATAGAACTGCAAGACTGAAGTTTCTTCTAAGAAAATATGATTACTTACTATTATATCCATTTGGAGACTCCTGAGTTTAATGGAAATAAACCAGGTATATTTCTGCCGGGGGAAATGTATCACATCGGGCATAGAGTTCATCCCAATCTGCTTCTTCCGCACAAACACGTCCTGCTGTGACCCAGAGGATGCCGCCTGGTGAAATTATTTTATAGGAGGAAACCTTAATCCTGTCCTTTAAAAAAATTACTCGTAATCGCTCTGGCACATGCTACAACATGGGTGAACCTGGAAGGAATTGTGCTAAGTGAAATAAACCAGTCACCAAGAGACAAATATTCTATGGTTCCCTGTTTATAAGGTTCCAGAGTAGTCAAATTCATAGAGACAAAAAGTAGAATGGAAGTTGCCAGGGGTGGTGGGAGAGGAGAAAAATGGGGGAAGGGGGAGATGTCATTTAACTAACAGAGTTTAATTTTGCAATGTGAAAAAAGTTCTGGTGATTAGTTGCACAATGATGTGAATGTACTTAATATTACTGAGCTGTGTACTTAAAAATGGTGAAGATGGTAAATTTTAGGTTATGTGTTATTTTACCACAGTTTAAAAGAAAACAAACTGACTGTCAGTGGTTTCCCATTGCCAACAATAATAATTTCTGGTGTTTTTTCATCAAGGCACACTTATAAATGATCACTAGCACACCAGGATAAATGAGCCACGTTGTTCTGAGCCACAGTTGACCAGCTGGGGTCTCTGGCCATCTCAGGTTCCATGTTTACCCAAAAGGTGAAAGGATCAACCTCTTGGCACTTCAGCCACCGGGTCAGAGACCCCTCGTTGAGAACACCTGGTCATGTTCTTCAGCCTGGCCTCTAAGACTCCTCATAGTCTGGCCTGATTGTGTCTTCCTAGGGCTCTTTCACTACATGTAACTGAAACCCAACACGAATGTGTTTAAACAAAAAAGCAGGGCATTGTTTTATATATACCCAGGTAACTGACTATAGGCAAGGTTGCTTTGAATGGTGCAAACAATTTTGGTGGACCTGTGCTCATCGAACATTTGACTCTGCATCCCATTGAATGCCAGCTTCATTTTTCAGAAATACTCTAAGTTACTGATTTCCAATCAAAAGTAGAACAGCCTTGTGAAATGGTTAGAATCTTTAGTCTGAGCATTTTTGTGCATGCCTCCTCATATGCATAGGCAGAGTTTCTCAAGGGAAATGGTTCTCCACACATGGTCATACCCTGCTTCTCAGACTTGAATGTGTTTACAAATCACCTAAGAGCTTGTTAAAAGGCAGTTTCTGATTCTCCAGGTTTGGATTGGGCCCTATCTTTCTCATTTCTAACAGGTGACAGCGATGCTGCTGGCCCAAGGGCCACATTTGAGTATCAAGGCATTAGGGGATGTTCAGAAATGTGTAAGAGCATTTTTGGTTGTCCCGTGAGTGATAGCACTCCTGGTAATTAGTGGTGGGGAGCAGGGATGTTTAAACTTCTTGCAACATACAGGTTAGTTCTACCTAATGAAGAATTGTCCTATCCAAAATGCCAATAGCTCCCCCTTCTGATGTGTCCACAGCTAGTGGCATCCTAAATATTTTAGGATGGAATTCAGTAAACTTTTCATACCAAATCAAAATAGAATGTGACTCTCAAGAAGACTTAAAGCCACAGTAAATGTTTAAAGGTCACCATTAAGATATTTTCTTTCGGGGTTTAAAAAATACCATTAATGTTGTAGCATCTATTTTTTTATTTGCTCAGACCAGAACTCAATCTAATTCCAAATCCTGTTTTTAACTTAAAAAAAAAAAAGTGTTGAGAAGCCAGATTATCCCTCCAAATTCTATATGGAGGCTCACACTTCAGTGTTACAAATATAAATGCCTGTATATATGGCTGGAGCAGTGCTTTGAAGTATTTTAGATAAAATGTGCGTTCTGTGCGTAGTGGAAGCATGCTACATGCAGATTAGCTCCATATTCACTAGACCGTTTTTTTTTCTTTCTGATTTTCACACCCTCCTTTGTTAGATGTTCGGATGCGTTAAGTTCTGAACATTAAGCCAAAATGACATGGCCTATGTTTGTGGGAGTATATGCAATGTTAAGGAAACAGTCAGTCTCTAGTCCTAGATGGCCTAGGTTCAAAGCCTGGCTCAGCCAGACACTTAGTTGTGTGACCTTGAGCAAATTACTTAACTACTTGGATTCTTGGCTGTGAAACTGAATAATGTTGGTACCTACTTCCTGGGGTTGTTATAAGTAATTAAGAGATGAAAAGCATTATCTAGCCCTAGCCGGTTTGGCTCAGTGGATAGAGTGTCAGCCTGCAGACTGAAGGGTCCCAGGTTCGATTCTGGTCAAGGGCATGGACCTGGGTTGCGGGCACATCCCCAGTGGGGGGCGTGCAGGAGGCAGCTGATCGATGTCTCTCTCTCATCGATGTTTCTAACTCTCTATCCCTCTCTCTTCCTCTCTCTAAAAAATCAATAAAATATATTTTTTAAAAAAAGAAAAACATTATCTACACTAATAAAAGAGAAACATGCAAATTGACTATCACTCTGCTACACCGACCAGCCAATCAGAGTGAGTATACAAATTAACCCAACCAAGATGGTGGCGGCCACAGAGCTAGATCGAGCAGGTTGCTTGGGTTGCCCCCAGCAATGGAGGAAGCCAAGCTTTCCCGCCTGCTCTGGCTGGCCCTGGCCTCCGCTCAAGGCTACAAAGTTTCCATTATAGAAGATAAATAAATTCTGACAAAAATGGTGGCAGCAACAGAGCTGGAGAGAGCAGGAGGCTTGGTTTTCCCTGGCGATGGAGAAGCCAAGCTTCCCACTGGCCCTGGTTGGTCTTGGCCTCTGCTCAAGGCTACAAAGTTTCAATTATAGAAGATAAATAAATTCCAGATACCTGCTTCCAGCCAGCCCAGGCCTATGCTTGGGTCACTGGGGGGCGTGGCCGGCCTGCAAACCACCACAGGCCCCTCGCCCAGGCCACCCCATGCCCCAAGGGAACCCCCACCCTGATCTGGGACACCCTTCAGGGCAAACCAGCCCAGAGGGCAGTTGGGAGGGACCAGGCCTGCAAGAGAGGGCAGTTGGGGGTGATCAAGCCTTCAGGGGAGGGAAGTTAGGGGTGACCAGGCCAGCAGAGGAGGAAAGTTGGGGGCAACCAGGCCTGCAGGGAAGGGCAGTTGGGGGAGTACCACGCCTGCAGAGGAGAGCTGTTGGGGGGAACTAAGCCTGCAGGAGAGGGCAGTTGCGGGGGGGACCAGCCCTGCAGGGGAGGGTAGTTAGGGGTGACCAGGCCTACTGGGGAGGACAGTTAGGGGCAATCAGTCTGGCAGGGGAGCAGTTAGGCATCAATCAGGCTGGCAGGGGAGTGGTTAGGGGTGATCAGGCTGGCAGGCAGAAGCGGTTAGGGGCAATCAGGAAGGCAGGCAGGCAAGCAGTTGGGAGAAAGCAATCCTGGATTGTGAGCGGGATGTCCGACTGCCTGTTTAGGCCCGATACCAGGATCGGGCCTAAACGAGCAGTTGGACATCCTTTGAGGGGTCCCAGATTGGAGAGGGTGCAGGCTGGGCTGAGGGACACACACCCCCGTGCACGAATTTTGTGCACCGGGCCTCTAGTTTAGAATAATGCTAAGCACATGTTAGGCATTAAGTAGATGTTTATTATTATGAAACTATATCAGTTTGAGTTTGTTACAGGGTATGTTTAATGGTGTAGTATAGGAAGACAAAGAGGCATCCTATACAAAGAACATTGTTTTCATAATAAATATGAAGTGGTTCCTAGGATAAATTAATTGGGGTGTTTGCATGCAATTGAATATTATTCATTAGTTGATATATCAGTAGTTCTACTTTAGTGTGCATCAGAATTATTGGGGGGGTTTGTTAAACCACATATTGCTGAGCTTCACACCCCGTTTCTGATTCATTGGGCGAGAGGCATAGCCTTAGAATTTGCATTCTAATAGATTCTCAGATGATGCTGACACTACTGCTGCTGGTTAGGGACCACACTTTGAGACTCATTAGTTTAAATCAGGGTTTCCTAACTGTGGCAGTAGCCTTTTAGACTAGGTAATTATTTTTTTGGAGGGTTGTCCTGTGCATTGTGGGGCATGCCTGGCCTCTGCCCACTTGCTGCCAGCAGTACCTATTCTTCCTCTCCCATTATGGCCAGCAAAAATATCTCTAGATACTGCCAAGCATCCCTAGGGAGGCAAAATTGCTTCCTGTTGAGAATCACTGGTTAGGGAGAATGAGCTAGTAACATGAACCAATCTTAAAAACATAGTTTATTGCCCGGCCATTGTGGCTCAGTGGTTGAGCATCGACATGAACCAGGAGGTCATGGTTAAATTCCTGGTCAGGTCACATGCCTGGGTTTTGGGCTTGATCCCCAATAAAGGGTGTGAAGGAGGCAGCCGATTGATGATTTTGTCTCATCATTGATGTTTCTATTTCTCTCTCCCTCTCTTTTCTTCACTGAAATAAATAAAAATACATTTTTATAAAATGGGCAGAGGACCTGAATAGACACTTCTCCAAAGACGACATACAAATGGCCAACAGACATATGAAAACATGCTCAATGTCACTAATTTATCAGAGAGATACAAATTAAAACAACAATGAAGTATTACCTCACACCCCCCCACCCCAGAATGGCTATTATCAATAAATCAACAAACACAAGTGCTACCAAGGATGTGGAGAAAAAGGAACCCTCATGCACTGCTGGTGGGAATGCAGACTGGTGCAGCCACTATGGAAACCAGTATGGAGTTTCCTCAAAAAATTAAATATGGATCTGCCATTTGACCCAGTGATCCTACTTCTAGGTATATATCCTCAGAAGCCCGAAATACCAATCAGAAAGATTATATGCACCCCTTTGTTCATAGCAGCATTATTTACAATAGCTAAGACCTGGAAATAGCCCGAGTGCCCATCAGTAGATGAGTGGGTAAAACACTGTGACACACTTACATCATGGAATACTATGCAGCTATTTAAAAAAGGATCTCTTACCCTTTAAGACAGCATGGGGGACCTGGAGAGTATTATGCTAAGTGAAATAAGCCAGTCAGAGAAAGACAAGTATCACATGATCTCACTTGCATGTGGAATCTAATGAACAAAATAAACTGACAGTCCAGAGATACTGAAGCATGATGCAGACTGACGTATTTCTGAGGTGGGGTGGCAGGAAGAGATTAACTAAAGAACTTATATGCATACTAGAGACCCATTGCAGGAAGATTCCTGGAAGAATAGGGCTTCCTCGGGCCTATTTCTGCAAGATAGGGCTTCCTGCAGCCTGAGCAAAGCAGAGAAGGGAGAGAAGCCTGCTGAAGCGGGCTTCCCTCCCCCCGCCACCCCGCACTTTCCCTCCCACCACCTCTGCTGCTGCCCTGTGCTTTCCGCTTTCCCCTTTCCCTCCCTCTTCCTTGTATACTGTCTTCAGACTTCCCTCAAGACTGCGTATGCAAATTAACCACCATATTTGTTGGGTTGATTTGCATACTTGCTCTGATTGGCTGGTGGGCATAGCGGAGTGATGGTTAATTTGCATGTTTCTCTTTTATTAGTGTAGACATGCATAACCCCTGGATACAGACAGTAGTGCAGTAAAGGCTGGGGGTGGGAGCAGGGTGGAGGAGGTCTATGGAGGGGGGGAAATGGGATATCTTTCAACAATAAAGGCATTTTTAAAAAAAGGATAGCATAATAAAAAGTAATAATATAAAAAAAGAAAAAAAGCAGGCTGCAAAAAAACAACAACACAACAACCAATGACATACAGACAGTATGCATCCATTAATGTAATTTAGAAACACAAAACAATATATTTTTATGGATACAAATGTATTTATTAAATTATATAAAATATGGAATGGAAGAGCACACAGCAAAATCATAAAAATGATTGCCTATGAGGAGGGCAGAAAGGCAGTGGGTCTGAGCCTGGGTATTCTATCTGTAATGTTTGAGTGCAGTGTTGTATTATTTAAATACTAGAGGCCTGGTGCATGAAATTAGGATCAGGCCTAAATGGGGCAGTCGGACATCCCTCTCATAATCCAGGACTGCTGGCTCCCAACTGCTCACCTGCCTGCCTTCCTGATTGCCCCTAACCGCTTCTGCCTGCCAGCCTGATCACCCCCTAACCACTCCCCTGCCAGCCTGATTGATGCCCAACTGCTCCCCTGCCAGCCTGCTTGCCCCTAAATGCCCTCCCCTGCGGGCCTGGTTCCCCTCAACAGCTCTCCTCTGCTGGCCTGGTTATCCCTAACTGCCCTCCCTTGCAGACCTAGTCCCTCCCAAATGCCCTCCCCTGCTGGCCATCTTGTGGCAGCCATCTCGTGTCCACATGGGGGCAGCCATCTTGTGTGTTGGAGTGATGGTCAATTTGCATATTACTCTTTTATTAGATAGGATAGAGGCCTAGTGCACAGGTGGGGGCTGGCTGGTTTGCCCTGAAGGGTGTCCCAGATCAGCATGGGGATTCCTTTGGGGCATGGTCAGCCTGGGCGAGGGGCCTGTGGTGGTTTGCAGGCCAGCCACGCCCCCCCGCCCCCCGAGACCTAAGTGGAGGCCCTGGTATCTGGGATTTATTTATCTTCTATAATTGAAACTTTGTAGCCTTGAGTGGAGACCAAGGCAGGTCAGGGCTGGGCGAGCTTGGCTTCCCCCAGCCTGGGCGAGGGGTAACTCAAGCCTCCTGCTCTCTCCAGCTCTGTGGCTGCCGCCATTTTTGTTGGGATTTATTTATCTTCTATAATTGAAACTTTGTAGCCTTAAGTGGAGGCCTGGGCCGGCCAGGGTGTGTGGAAAGCTTGGCTTCCTCAATTACTGGGGAAACCCAAGCCTCCTGCTCTCTCTGTGGCCGCAGCCATCTTGGTTGGGTTAATTTGCATCCTAGCTCCTGATTGGCTGGTGGGCATGGCTTGTGGGTGTAGCAGAGGGATGGTTAATTTGCATATCACTCTTTTATTAGATAGGCTTTTAAAAATTCAGGAGCTCGTGTGGCAACCCAATCATTTTTATTAGTCACGAGTAATAGGTATGTGGATATTTATTATACTATTTTCTCATATTTAGAACATTTTTTTCCTAAATAAAAATATACACAAATATTTAGTAAGGAACCATCCACATTATAATTTGTGTTACTCATGCACTGATTGAAAGTGTTGGTTTTAGGGTCAGAAAGACTAGGGTTCAAATCCTGTTTCCACCACTGATGAGTTTATGACCTCTGTAAGCCTCAGGTTTCCTAATTATAAAGTGGAGTTGACCACAGAACAATTATTCTTACAAGCATTGACTGAAATAATAGGTTTACTGTGTTAGACCAGGTCCTGTGAGAGGCAGGATTAAAGACCCAAGGATTATTTTTTAGATTTTCCCCCTGTGACTGAAGATAGAAGGATGGGCAGAGCCTTCAGACTACAATGCCAGTCAGCCTGTGAGTGAGGCAGGCTGGATAGGAGCATCCTAGACTGCTGTGCAGGCTACATCAAGGTTTGACAAGGCTGTTTGGGAGGGCTTTAGCTGGTTAGTTGCCTGTCTAAGGAGTCAGCTGTCTCCAGGACGGAGCCTGCTTGGGTATCTCTGCCATGCTCAGGCACTGACTCAGAGCAGCCCGTGGGAAGCTTGGTCCAAACAGGACAAGGTTTCAGAGCCCAGTATCCGAGGCACAGATTAACATGGCTGGGGGTTTGAGAGGAACATCTGGGCTGCCACAGTGCATAGCGCTGTCCTGAGCACATGGTGATTACTCAATAATTACTCGGTACTATGAATGACAATCCTAATAATATAGTTATAGCAATAACTCTTTTTCAGTTTGCCATGTGCTCAGAACATAAAGTGTACCTTTTCCACAGTTTGTTTTTCCATTCATCAGTTGGCAAACGTTTGGGTTTGTTATGCATTGTGCTGAGGTTCCAGAAAACCTCAGCATATTGTTGTTGGATTCCCAAAGAAATAACCCGGAGGACTGGCTGCGAAAGACTGGTTCATTGGGACTGACGTATGCACTGGTGGTGGCTGACAGGTGAAGTTCACCACCACGCCAGCTGCCACCCGTGAAGTTGAACCACTAAGTCCCATCCAGCCCGCAGACAGGCCACACTCAGGGTGGCCAGCCAGTGCTATGGTTTCCCTGCCGCCCAGTCTTTCCCAGCACAAGGTTCTACAGAGTAGAGAAAACAGGGCACGCAGTGGGAGGGGGACAGGCATGTGTAAGATCAAAACTGCTGGCCGTTTTCTGGACTGAGGAGCTGGCCAGGCTCCCAAGGTCTCACAGTCTGCTTACTGCTGGCCTTTATCATCTTCCACAGGATGGGAGGGGGAGCTGGAGCATGGGAAGGGGCCCATGTTCCCATTTCTCATACAGGGTTGCTTCCACCTTTTGGCTGTGGTGAGTAATGCTGCTATGATGCTGCAGGTATTCAAATATCTTTCTGAGACACTGCTTTCAGTTCTTTTGGGTATATACTCAGAAGTGGAATTGCTGGATCATATGGTAATTCTATTTTTAGTTTTGTGAGGGACCATTGTAGTGTTTTCCATAGCAGCTGCACCATTTTACCTTCCTACCAACTGTACACAAGGGTTCTAATTTGTTCACATCTTTGCCAAGACAGGCATATATGGGAGATAGCGCAGGTTCCATTCCAGACCACCACAACAAAGTGAGTATTGCAATAAAGCAAATTGCAATCTTTCTCCTGGTAGAGGGTCCTACCTTCAACTTGTAAAAATGCAACACCTGTGAAGTGCAATAAAAGTGCTAGTGTAGTAAAAGAATGTATGCCTGTATTTGTTACTCTCTGTTGTTCTTTTATGACAGCTATCCTAATGAGTGTAAGGTGGTATCTCATTGTGGTTTTGATTTGCATTTCCTAATGATTAGTGATGGTGAGCATTTTTTTCATGTGTTTGTTTCCACTTGAATATCTTCTTCAGAGAAATGTCTCTTCAAGTCCTCTGCCCATTTTTAACTTGGATTGTTTGGTTTTTTTGTTCTTGAGTTGTAGTAGTTCTTTTTATATTCTGGATATTCATCCCTTATCAGATATGTGATTTGCACTATTTTTCCCCAATCCATAGGTTGCATTTCACCTTATTGATTGTGGTCTTTGATACACAGAAGTTTTTAATTTTGATATAGCCCAATTTATTTTCACTTTTGTTGCCTGTGCTTTTGTTGTCATATCCCAGCTATCAGTGCCAAAGCCAATGTCATGAAACTTTCCCCATATGTTTTCAGAGTTTTATACTCTTGAATCTATTTTTTGAGTTAGTTTTTGTATAACTAGTAATGGAGTGACATGAAATGGTTGTAAGCTAATGATTTAGTAAACTGATAATAATCATAAACAGTGCCTCATTCATGTCCTCAGATTCTATGTCTAGCTTAACCACCTAAATCTAATCCTTTCTGTAAAAGGGCCTAATCAATCTGAATTGCTCTGGAATTACCTCGAGAAGCTTAAAGAAACCTTAATATTTGGTGTACAACCCCAGGCATTTTCATGTAATTGGTCTGGTATGTGGCTGGTACTTTTAGAAGATCCCTGGATGATTTTAATATGCAACCACGGACGAGGTCACTATGCTAAAAAGGTTTCCACCATTATGAAATTAAGCAACAGTTCATGGTGTGATGACCACTGTTTATTTGCTTTACTTATTGTGGTAAAAGACAGCTTGTAGATTTAAGACAAGGGGAAAAATGCAAGCATTCCAATATGTTTCTAATTTAATGTATTGCCTTCTCAATGCAGATAGTTGCTGACGACGAACAGTTCCACTTAGAATTTTTCGACTTTATGGTGGTGCGAAAATGATGTGCACCCAGTAGAAACCTTTCTTTGAATTTTGAACTTTGATCTTTCCCCAGGCTATGATACTCTCCTATGGTGGCCTTCAGTGGCTGGGTAATGATATTACCTCATGTAGGCTAATGGAAGTGTTCTGAGCATGATTAAGGGAGGCTAGACTAAGCTATGGTGTTCAGTTTATGATGTGCAGTAAATTAGGTGAAGTAAATACATTTCGACTTAGGACACTTTTAACTTACAATAGGTTTATTGGGACATAACCCTATTGTAAGTCAGGAGTATCTATTTACTGACAGTTAGCATCTGCCAGGCCAAGTTATGTAGTGATATTAGAGAGATTCCAACTTCAATGATTTATACATTTTTAAAAATTATAAATTTTTAAAACCCTCACCTGTGGATACATTTTAAAAAAATAGATTTTAGAGAAAGAGGAAGAGAGAGAGAGGCGCATTGATCCATTGCCTCCCATATGTGTCCCTAACTGGAATCAAACCTACAGCCTTTTTGGTGTACAGAAGGATGCTCCAACCAACTGAGGCACCCAGCTGGGGCAATCTATATATATAAAAGGCTAATATGCAAAGTGTTCCCTCAGGAGTTTGACTGGGAGACTGGGAGTTTGATCGCTCACTATGGGGTGCACTGACCACCAGGGGGCGGCATGGAATGAAGGAACGCCCCAGCCAGCAGCTGGGGAAGGAAGGCCCTGGCCAGCAGCCAGAAGGCCCCAATGGGCCCTGATTGCCGGCCAGGCCTAGGGACCCTACCGGTACAGGAATTTTGTGCACTGGGCCTCTAGTGATTTACATATTTTAAAGAGTTCTTAAATGATAAACTGCCTATGCTAGTATTTTTATAACTGTATCATATGCCTCTTTGATAAGTAATGGCAATTATTTTATCTCAATGGCATCACACTCTGACTCCATGAAACACACTCAAAAGGAAAAATGCCTGTAAATGAAATGTGCTAAAGAACTGTAAGCCTGCCAAGAATAAAAATAGCTTTTCTGTATTGCAAACTGCATATCCAGGCTAAAGAGAGCTAGTTTTTGTGTGTGTTTTTTTCCTAAATCTACATACTTTTGAAATTTCAGTGTTTATCAATCACAAATTCTGGGAAACAATTAGAAAATGAAATTCATTGTCAAAACCTGTGAATACCGAGAAGCCTGGAAAGGGGTAGGAGAACAAGAGAATAAAGGGAGGAATCTGAAGAGCTGCGTGTTTTATGTCACAGAGCCAAGCCCAGATGACTGAGATGGAGAGCAGCAATCTCATAGGCTTAGGACAGGAATTATTTAGATAACAGGACATCGTACGTGCCTTTTAAAATGCTAGATCTTATAGTTTTCATTTGGCAAAACCATAGATAAGGTGCAGGTGGCCACATCCTGTGGCTACTTAAAAGCAGAGGTGTGTAACTGAGGTATGGTGCAGAGCTGCCCTTTAAATATTTTCCCTGTGTTTTACATCAACAGTTCTCAAACTTGAGAATGCATCAGAATCACCTGGCAGCTTGTTAAAACAGGTCGCTGGGCCTGAAACCTAAGGTTGTGGTCGGCAAACTCATTAGTCAACAGAGCCAAATATCAACAGTACAACGACTGGAATTTCTTTTGAGAGCCAAATTTTTTAAACTGAAACTTCTTCTAACACCACTTCTTCAAAATAGACTCGCCCAGGCCGTGGTATTTTGTGGAAGAGCCACACTTAAGGGGCCAAAGAGCCGCATGTGGCTCACAAGCCGCAGTTTGCCGACCACTGGCTAGGGCAGGGCCAAAGCATCTTCATTTCTAATAACTTCACCCTTGCTGCTGACGCTGCTATGGGTGGGGAGGATGCACACTTTGTGAACCACTGTTTTATCTTCTTTAATGCTGAGCCCCACTGGGCACAGGTGTCTCTGATTGGTCCTTATTCTTGAGTTCTCAGCACATCTTTCAAACCGTTTTTTGTATTGGTTGGAAGGACTGATTTTTTGTTGTTTTTTATGCTTTCCTTTGAACATGATTTCAATCTAATATCTGTTTTTTTATATTTTAACTGAATAAGAAGCCCAGCTGAATAACTTCCAGAATTCACATATTTGGATATGTGGCTGTGCTCTACTATGAGTTCCTATAATCCTTCATTTGGATACATTTCATTTATGAATAATCTCTTTACTAACTACAACAGTGAATTTCATAGTCCTGCTACCTTTCCAAATTTTGGATGATCAGAGTTGTGAATTACATGGGAATTAAGATAGGAAACAATGGCTAATGGCATAGAAGGTGCTGTAGTCTAAATGTGTCCCTCAAAAATGCATATATTGAAACTTAACTCCCAAGGTGGTGTTAGCAGCTGGGGCCTTTAAGAGGTGATTAGGTCAGGAGGGTGGAGTCCTCGTGAAAGGCCTTAGTGCCTTTATAAAAGAGGCCTGTGAGCATTCCCTTGCCCTTTCCACCATCTGAAGAAACCGCGAGGAGATTGTGACCTAGAAGGAGGCCCTTGCCGTATCATGCTGACACCCAGGTTTTGAACTTCCAACCTCCACAACTGTGAGAAAGAGATTTCTGTTGTTTCTAAGTCACCTGGTCTGTGGTGTTTTGTTGTAGAGCCTGAAAGAACTAATATAGAAGGAAGCAGATTTTATTAGGCTAACCTGTGCATTTCAATTATTCATGAAGTTTTACCCTAGGAATAACCAAGAGTTCACTGTGGCTATAATTTTCTGTTGAATTTATCCTTTCTAAAACCCCCCATAGCAGTTTAATTATAATCTCTTACTGTCTACTCAGAGAAAGCTCTTGAAACTGGCTGTAGGTTTCCTGAATATCTAAGAGTTTAATGTGTCATGTTGTGGCCTAGGATAGAGGATAAAGCACCCAGTATAAAATATATGTAGTAGGGCATGAAGAGAATATAATTTGTGAGAAATCTGAAAGATAAAGGCAAACATTCTTATAACTAAAACACTAGCCAGTGGTCGGCAAACTCATTAGTCAACAGAGCCAAATATTAACAGTACAACGATTGAAATTTCTTTTGAGAGCCAAATTTCTTAAACTTCTTCTAACGCCACTTCTGTAAAATAGACTCGCCCAGGCCGTGGTATTTTGTGGAAGAGCCACACTCAAGGGGCCAAAGAGCCGCATGTGGCTCGCGAGCCGCCGTTTGCCGATCACAGCACTAGGCAAAACAGTAAAGAACAAAAGGGATAGATGACTTAGAAAATGCTGAATTTTCACCTGTGTTTTTAAGAAAAAGTTTATCACCGGCCATTAGAGTGGGTGACTCCTGTAAAGAGAGGAGGGAAAAACTAAAACCAAAACCAAACACCCTCAGTTGTCAAGAAAACTTGAAGCATATGTTAAACAAAACAACTGGTCCAATTCATGTCACCAGGGGCTAACAGGAGGGAACCTTTAAAAAAATCCATGGACCCAGGAATCATCTTCCTTCAATGAGAAAGAAGACAGGCCTTTGTGGCTGCCGTGCAGGACCTGTGACCATAAAACAATGAGATGCTCCACAAATCCCATGTAAACACCGATATCATCAATTTAGGGATTTACATATATGCAGCACAGGACACAGATAATATCACATATGTAGCTGAAGATTCCTAATTTATTTTAACTTTTGCAAAGCTGTTTGAGTTTTTTTTTTTTACTCATTTTTGGTCCAGCTGGACTAGCACCCATCCTCAAATATAGCTTTCTAGTTGCATGTCATTGTGCTAGTATTGGAATTCCTTTTTCATAGGACATATTTTCTTTACCAACCTTGACCTAATAAAAATCTACAAACTGCGCCCAGGTTTTGGTCAAATACCATTAAAATTTTTAAAATTGAGGGATAATTTATTTTTTAACATATTAATGTACAGCATAATGATTCAATATTTGTATATATTGTGAAGCGATCCCACAGTAAATCTAGCTAATATCTGTCATCATACATATATACAGGTTTCTTTTCTTATGATGAGGACTTTTAAGATCTACTTTCAGCAACTTTCAAATATGCAATAACAATAGTCACCATGCTATACATTATACCCCTGTGACATTCATTTTAGAACTGCAAGTTTTGACCCCCTTTACCTATTTGGTTCACCCCACACCCCTGCCTTTGGCAAACACCAATCTCTTCTCTGTATCTATAAGCTCAGGTTTGCTCATTAGATTCCACATATAAGTGAGGTTATATGATATTTGTCTCTCTCTGACTTATTCCACTTAGTATAATGCCCTTAGGGTCCATCCATGTTATCACAAATGGCAGATTTCTTTTTTTTTTTTTTTTTAGGCTCAATAATATTTCATTGTGTATTTATGCCGCATTTTATTTATCCATCATTGATGGACACTTATTCCATACTTGGCTATTGTAAATAATGCTGCAGTGAATATAGGCGTGCATGTATCTTTTCAACTTAGTGGTTTTGTTTTTGTTTTTTCAGATAGATACCCAGGAATGTAATTGCTGGGTCATATAGTAGTTCTATTTTTAGTTTTTCGAGGAACCTTCCAACTGTTTTTCATAGTGGCTGAACCAATTTGCAATCCCACCAGCAGTGCCAGAGGGTTTCCTTTTCTTTACCACTTCACCGATATTTGTTATTTGTTATTGCCTTTTGATAATAGCCAATCTGACAGGTGTGAGATGATATCTCATTGTGATGTTGATTTGCATTTCCCTGAGGATTAGTGATGTTGAACATCTTACAAATATCTCTTGGCCATGTGTATGTCCTCTTTGGAGAGGTGTGCATTCTGGTTCCCCACCCATTTTAAGATCAGGTTTTTTTATGTTGAGCTGTAAGACTTCATTATGTTTTTTGGATATTAATTCCTTATTGGCTCTATCATTTGTGAATATCTTTTCCCATTCACTTGGTTGCCTTTTCCTTTTGTTGATGGCTTTCTTTGCTGAGCAAATGCTTTTTAGTTTGATGTACTTTCATTGTTTAATTTTGCTTTTGTTGCCCTTGCTTGGGAAGACATGTCGAAAAAATACATAGCTTAGTTTATTAAAAAAAAAAAGTTTACTGCTTGTGTTTTCTCCTAGTAGTTTTATGATTTAAATCTTTAATCCATTCTGAGTTTATTTTGTATAGGATGTAAGGAAGTGATCCAGTTTCTTTTCTTTTTATTCCATGTGGCTGTCCAGTTTTTCCAACACCATTTATTAAAGAGACTGTCTTTTCCCCATTATAAATTCTTGCCTTTGCCTCTTTTGTGGTAGATTAATTGACCATATAAGCATGGATTTATTTCTGGGCTCTCTATTCTGTTCCATTAATATATATGTCTGTTTTTGTGCCATTACCACACTGTTTTGATTACTATAACTTCTAGTATAAAAAAAATCAGGGAGCATGATACCTCCAACTTTGTTCTTTTTTTTCAAGATTGCTTTGGCTTATTTTTATATTTTTTATAAAACTGAGATCATACTAATTGGTAGACTATATTTGGGTAGAACATAATTTATTTTAGTTTATTCCTTGACAGTTAAGTTGTTTCCAAAGTTTTGGTATTATAAAATCTGGCTGATAGGACAATACTTGTACATAAATCTGCATGTTTAAAATTTTTCCTTATGATAAGTTCCTAAAAATTGCCTTGAAAACTAAATTTACTGAGTGCTTATTATTTGCCCTTGTTTGTGCTCAAAAATATATGTAGATATAGAGATACATAATCCTCATTACAAACTGATGATGTAGATACTATGATTATTTCTTTTTAGAGAGAGGACTGAGGCACAACTAGTTGTAAAGTTACTTAGTTACTTGATCCAGATTACAAAACTGGAAAGGGGTAGAGCTGAGATTTGAACAGAGTCTGTCAGCTGTGTCTGCTCCAGGGATTGGGCTCTGAACAGGCTGTAGTGATTCACTTTAAAGGAGAAGATAGATGGATTTGAGAAGAGTTTAATAATAAATAATCCTTATATTATCAGTGGAGTAGACTCTGACCACTTGATAATTTTCATATGAGATGAGACCATTCAAAAGCAATAGGTTTTTATTAATTTATTTGTTAGAAAGAGGAATTTCTTGATAAGATGATTAACATTCTAAAAGGATACACACTGTTCATTTCTGAGCTCTTTTTAAGAGAAGCAACTTTAGGAGATAATTTAAATTTAGATTTAGTCTGACTACAAGTGGGAATAAAGGAGGTAAAAGAGGAGGGAGTCTTTTCTGACTTCTGCATTAAAGACATCTAATTTCAGTGCTTTGCCATTTTGCATATAACACAGCTAAAAATGGTAAAAATAAATAAAATGAGACAAATTTATGTAAAGTATAACTTAGAAAGGTTGATGTTTTATTAATGTACTAGAGGCCTGATGCACAGATTCGTGTACCAGTGGGGTCCCTTGGCATGGCCTGTGCCCTCTTGCAACCTGGGACCCCTCGGGAAATGTCAGAGAGCCGGTTTCGGCCTGATCCCTGCAGGCCAGGCTGAGGGACCCCACCAGTGCACGAATCTGTGCACTGGGCCTCTAGTATGCATATAAAATCTTTGGTTCATCTCTTCCTGCCCTCCCCCCTCCCCTCTTCCCTCTGAGATTCATCAGTCTGTTCCATGTTTCCATGCCTGTGGTTTCTGCTTTGAGAATCTGCCACCTGGTGGTCAGTGTGCGTCATAGCTATTGGCCGGTCGGCTAGTTGGCAGGTCGGCCAGTTGCTTAGGCTTTTATATATAGAGAGATGCATTCACAACCAATATGCCTATTTCTAACTTCTGCTTCATTAATTATGATAACTTCTAAAGCAGTAGGGTTCAAAACAATGTCTATTCACTGGATGCCTGCTGTTAAAAATGAATTACTCCAAACTAGAATTCATATATTGCTTGGGGGAGTATAAATTGGTATTACTACTTTGGAAAACTGTTTGGCAGGATCAACTCATATATACAGCCTATCATCCAGAAATTCCACTCCTAAGAGAATGTGATACTTGCTTATGGCTGAAAACTTGGAAATGGAGAAAAGTACCAAGAAGATAATGCAAATAAACTCATCTTAATGTGGAGATAATAATTATTAACATTTTTAAGGAGAACCTTACTTTACATACTATTTTGTAGTAGGCTTATTTTATATAGCAATATATTGTGAATATGTTTCCACTTAATCAGTATTCAACAATATATTTTAAAAAATATCTATCATATCGTAACATGGCTACCCCACAACATACAGTGCTTACCCTAATTCTGTCTTGTTGGATATGTAGGTTATTTCTAACTTCACTACATTTAAATGACACTAGTGGACATTCTTATATATAAATTTTTAGCAAATATTTGAACATTAAATTCCTAGAAGTATAATTTCTGATTTCAAAGTATGTACATTTTAAAGATTTATATAAAATTGCTAAAAATTATTATTTTTAACAATATTTTTATTATTAAATAATACCATTTATTATGATATTGTCCAACATACAACAATAGGCATAATTATTTTTTACAATCCTTGCCAAATTTATAACTAAGAATGCCTCTCATTCTAGGTTTAATTAGTATGATTGGACTTTTAATATAAGTATATTGTCCATTTGTATTTTTTCAGAATTCTCTGTTCATGTCTTTAGACTATTTTTCTATATATCTTTATTTAGAATTCCTTACCAAAATTCTTTGCTTAAATATGTTGTGGATTATTCTGCTTTATTACAAACTTCATATTTCAAAATCCTTTTTAAAACTAGCAAACTCTGATACTTTGTCTTCTGGAGGAACCAGAGCTTGAGAGAAGCTACTGTCACAGAGAGATTTCATCAGGCACCTTTGTTGGGCTTTACTGATTGTTTTTATTTCATGTTCTTTCTTTCCTGTTTTCCCTCTCATTTAGTAAGACTTATTTCCTTGAAGCAAATGACTCTGTTTCACTCCCAGAGGGCATAATGAATATGTATGAAATTGATAGAATTTCATACATCTCTATTTGTTGAGAGGGAACTAACATTCTTTAGTACTTGCCATGTATCAGGGCCTGAGCTAGACACTACTATATTAATTCATATTATCCTTAAAAAAACCTTAATGAAGTATGTATTGTTTTCTTCATTTTATAAAACTGAGGACATTGAAGATCATTTAAATGAATGTCCTTTCTTTCCTGTCTTCCCTTTGGCTTCCTTTTTTATTTTAAAAATATTTTTATATATTGTTTTTTAAATTGATTTCAGAGACAGGAAGGGAGAGGGAGGGAGAGATAGAAACATCAATGATGAGAATCATCAATCAGCAGCCTCCTGTACTCCACCTCCCTGCTGGGGATCAAGCCTGAAACCAGGCATGTGCCCTGACCAGGAATTGAATGGTGACCTCCTGGTTGATGGGTCAGCGCTCAACCATTGAGCCACAATAGCCAGGCCCTTTTGGCTTTCTTTATTTTACCTCCACCCTGCTCCTTTTAAAGTCTTCTCCATCTTTCTTATGACAATTTCATCTTTCCAGCTGCTCAGCCCTTGAAAAACCTCAGATTCACCTTTGTTTTTTTTCCACTTCATACTCCACATCCACTCCCTGTCAGCTCATCACCTTCACCCATCTCCCTGGTCCATGTCACCATTCCTCTTGCTCCTGAATTATTTTAAGATTATTACTAGGTCTCTGCCTCAGCCCTTACCCCCTAGGGTCTATTCTCAACCCAGCAGTCAAAGTGATGCTATTACAATGCATCAGAAGTAGTCACTTTTTTACCCCAAACTCTCCAGTGACTCACAACCCAAAGTAAAATCCTCACCAGATCTGTTATCCTTACGTTGGACTTCATCTTCTCCACTTTCACAGCCTGGCCTCACAGCTTTTGTACTTGCTTTCTGCCTTAAAAGTTGTCTGCCCGGGTATCTTACTCCTTCAGGCCTTTGTTCAAATATTACCTCCTTCAGAGGCTGTCCTTGATCATCTTCTTTAAAAGAAATCCCCATCAGATTCCTCATGTCCTCTCCCTGCTTAATTTTTCTCCACAGTAGTGATAATCATACAGCAGCCCACATATTTTCCTTATTTATTTATCATGTCTCTCCTACCTGGAAGGTCAACTCTATGAAGGCTAAGATTTTTGTTTTTGTTTTCTGCTGTGTCCCCCACCTCTAGAAGAATGTCTGGCATGTGTAAAGCATCAAATAAATATTGGTTGAATAAATGAATTATTCTCCCACATTCACTTATAGGGCAGGCCAAGGTGACCTGCTGAGCAGAACTTCCCCGCTGCTATTTTCTTTTTTTTCTTTCTTAAATATATTTTATTGATTTTTTTACAGAGAGGAAGAGAGAGAGATAGTTAGAAACATGGATCAGCTGCTTCCTACAGGCCCCCCACCTGGGATGTGCCCACAACCCAGGTACATGCCCTTGACTGGAGTTGAACCTAGGACCTTTCAGTCTGCAGGCCGACGCTCTATCCACTGAGCCAAACTAGTTTCGGCCCATCTCCTCTTTTCATTTCTATCTCCCTTGTCCTTCCCCAGCTTCTCCTTAGGAGCCACTTGTCTGCACTTGTTATAGGTGAAAGGCCGGTGAGTCCTGAGAGGTATGGCAGCAGGTGCACCCAGTGTTTCTGCTGCCTCGCACAAGCACATCAGTGGTGGTAGACAGCAGAAAGAAGCGTGAAGTTTGCATCATTCCATTACCATGGTTGCAAGAGGGAATTAGAAACGGTACTATCTACTATATAAACTAATTTTGGCTCTCTGGATGCCATTCATGGAAAATGAAGGGAGGAAGATACTTCCTCCAAAGGGTAATTTGGGGAGGCGCCAGCAGGCTGCCGCTGTGGCCGGAAACACTTCCACATCCGCCTTTGCAAGCCGTGGTATGACCCAACCTGCCCAGATTGTGGCTCGCCTCAAGTTTCAGCCACACCAACCACAGGACTCTGAAAATGCCAAGAGGGCCTCTCACTAAGAACTTGATTCTTCCTCCTGGATTTCATGTCCAGAAAGCAGAGCGTTGACTTCGCTGCCCAGCATGCAGGGGGAGTGGGAGACAGAGGAAAGAGGAGTGGGGATGGCGCTGCCAGCCTGGCAGTGAGTCCAAATGTCTGATGAAGGGGCAGAAACTCAGGGTCTGGGTTCTGGGAAGGATACTGAGACAAAGGAGCAGTGCCAAGGCCACCACCAACAACCAGCGTGGTAGGGAAAGAATTGCCGAACCTGTTCTCGCATCTTCCAGGGAGTGCTGAGCTGGGGAAGTTTCCTTTTTGCTGCAGAACAGCCCAAATTAAAGAACACTCACTTTTGGGGTGCTCTCACACACATACATTCAGAACAACTCCGGTAACACTGGCTCCCGTTAAAAAAACAAAAGAAAACAGCAACACCCAGCCCCTCTCCCGGGGCAGTGAGGTTTGCGGAGACCCAATGTCGCCCTGCCGGCTTCAGGGAGTGTGCCGTTTCCATCACTTGACTTGGCTCTTTTGGGATTTTACTAACATTTAAACATTCAAACTAAGGGGGGGGGAGGGATTAGGGAGGGGGGAGAGGTGGGGTGGCGAAGGCGCCAGTAGCCGAGGTCAAACCTTTGGGAAGGGAGAAATCTAAACCCTCCCTGACGTGCGGGGCGGTCTGACTTCTCCACTCGCAGGTTTATTTTCCTGTGCGGGGGTGAGTGTAAGAAGGAGCGTGGTTCCTGCGAAGGGCGAGCTGTCCTCCATTCCGCAGGGGTGTAAGTTTCAGTGGAAACTTTCCCTTAGAGGCTCCTCCTCTTTCACCTTGGAAACAGGCACCTGGCGTAGCGTGCGGGGTGGCAGGGGCGGGGCTGGGGCGGGGCCAGCGCGCTCCCAGCCTGGAGTGGCAGGTTGGGCCCCGCCCTGGCCCAGTCCGCCTGCCCTCCCCGAGGGTTCGGAGCGGAGGGGGCGGGGGCGAAAGTGGGACTCGTGTGGCTCAGCCACCCACTGGTGATCCGTAGGAAAGTTGCCCTGGGACCTTCCCCAGCCTCCTGCTTCCTTCCCCCGACCCTGCTGGTGAGTTGGAGTCGGGCGGGGGGAGCCGGGCAGAGACCTGAGAAGTCTCGGGTCAGGAGCCGGTTTCCCTTCCCCGTGGGACTCAGCACCCGGGGAGGCTCCTGGTCCACGTCCTCAGGACCGGGAACAAACTTTCTGGATTGTCCTGGGACACTTGTCGGGCAAGTCCAGCACCGCGAGGGGAGGAGGAGCCAGGCCAGGGGGACAGGTACGTGTACGTGGCATGCTGCTGTGTGAGTGGCACTTGAGGATTCTTTTATTTCAGGGTGTTAAGGGAAGGGGGAGCAGAAGTGTCCCTTTCCTGCATCACCCCCCTCCCCGCCAACTGGGCTGGAGGAACAGGTATTGGGGTGGGGGTTGGAGGGTGTGGGGGGACCCAGTGAAAGTATCCCTAACAAGATTCGGTGTTGGCCAAGGCACAGCAGGTAGGAGGTGGCTCCCAGAGCTGTGGGACTTGGCGTTACTCAGTGACAACCCTGGGGGAGTCAGAGCCAGCTTGTTTTGACGGAGAAAGATGTCATCAGGGCTCTACCCCTTTCCCTGATCCCTGGGGCCCGAGAGCTGGATCCTATGGGAGGAACAGGCAAAGGCATAGAAATCTAGGGCTCAGTTTCCCTCTCCAAACTCCTGGCTTACACTAGAGACAGGCGGCGGCACTTTGAGGTTTGCAGCACTTTACTGGTGTAAGATCTTGCTTGTTTGGTGGCTGTTGCTCAACTTCATAAGTTCTCAAGTGAACCTGCGTTTAAGTCATGTCTGTTGTTATTGATGGTGTGTGTGTGTGTCGCCTCCTCCACCTCAACAGAGCTCCCTTTTTAACCCCACTTCTGCTAGGGAGTGGAACTGGCTGCTGTCCTAATCCAGCCCCACCAGAGCACCAGAGCAAGGTGTTGCTGGCAGCAGTAGCAGCCCAGTTTGCTAGGGGCATTGGGAATCCTGTGAGCAGATCTGATGAATTAGCCCAGCTCTGTCCCACCAACCTGGATCTATGCATTCTTAGCAGATCCGGTCTCCACCTTTTAGCAGGTGCTGAAGCCTCTGCTATTTAGGGACGTGCAAAATTCCACGTGGAGACAAGGAGCCCCAATCAGAGGACAGACAGCCCTGAGGAGTACTAGTAAACAATGTATACCTATTGTTGCTTCCCTATAAATCTGAACTACTCCCTGACTTCTCTGAAAGGGTCCTGCTATCAAATTAATCTCATTAGGAAGTTAGCTGCTCTCTGCTAGCATGGATAACAGCACTGATGAAATTATGTAGGTCATTGAAAAATAATTCCTGCTTAATCACCTTTATCCTGTTGGTTAATGAGGGAAAAGATTTCCTCTCCTTAGTGTATCTTGCCTGCTTGGCAGGGTCACTTGCCTGACCCTCAAGTTTCTTGTATACCTGGCGCTAAACAGGATGTTGTCCCTGAAGCTGCCCAAACCTAGTGTACTACAGCTGAGGTTCACAATTGCAGAACTTAACTGGTCTTCTCTGGATGGAATTGAGCAGGAGATTCAGGCCATAAATTTACTCTTTAATTAGCATATTCTTGACTTTAGATAACGTTTCGGATAATCAAAGGCTGGTTTCTTTCAGCTCTAGTTAATCCCTTCCCACAGAGCTCATAAGAATTGTGTCCATGCTTATGTTGAAATAAACTAAGTTTGGGGTCCCATTTGTTATTTGTCCTATAGCTTTTGGAGCAAGATCACCTGTGAGGCAGGTGGAAAAGGCAAGAGAAACCAAACACCGGTGAACCAGATTCAGGAGAAATTTAGAATAGCCTAATAATTTAGGCCACTAGCTTCCTTCTTGGCCCTACATAGAGGCCCTATAGGTTGTACCCCTTTTCATGCAGTCCTTTGGAAGACTAGAAATAAAAGGACTGTTTTACTGCAGAGTCAGAGTAATGCATTGCTGGACAGTTCTTCATGTTAACCTCCCAAGTTTGGTTCAAAACACTTTCTCTGCAGAGTTCTTTCTACCATAATAGGAAGTCAATAGATAATGTCTACAAATCGAGAGGCAGATGTACACATACATTATTAGAGAGGTAGAGGCACATATTAGAAGAGACAAAGAGTTACCTAAGGAATGACTTTGGAAATTATGTTCTTATATTACTTTTAAAAAGAAAATTTGATAAGGAAACTCCCTTTCTCTGCAGATATAAAAATTGCTCTCTTGGGTCACTACTTAGACGCTTGATCTTTATTCTGTGTTAGATTTGTCTCATAGAGCAATACGTAGGTCTTTAAAGAACTGGACCCTCAGATTCTCACCTTGGAACACAATTTACATCTACATGACGCTTACTCTCTGCTACTTCCAACTCTTAGTTTTTAGCCTAGGTAGGGGAACAGTGCTCAAGAGTGATCAGTAACTTCAGGGACTTCATTTATGGGGCTCTTTTAGTAAAGACAATAAGAGAAAATAACATTTCTGTAGTGCTTTATGGTTAACAAAGTGCTTTGACATGTGCAATATTTCCGCATTGTGATTTAACCATTTTGTAGTGGGTCCTATTATATTCAGCCTACACAGGAGGAAAACAGATGCAATTCAGAGAAAATAAGGAACTTTTAGATGCATATTTGGCTGCTCTATGTGGTGGATTCAGACCTGAATTTACGATTTCTGATTTAGATAAGGCTGTGTTTTAAACTTTTTCCTGCTACATTCTGTGAAGTGTTTGGATGTAAAAATGGGACCTTAATTTCTTATTAAACAGACTGTCTATATTGAAGACAGGACTGTACACCTCTATATGTGTATGTAATATTTGTGTCCTTTGCATGTCAACAGTGTGGCTGTACCCAGAGCGGTAGGTGAGTTGGGTGAATAAATGCTCCCATTAGATTGAATAACAAACTTTTGGTAATATCTAAAATTGAAACAAAAAAAAAAACCAGAAAGAGCAATGTAAGTGTGTGGTTTGCAAATATTGAAGTAATTACTGGAAGAAACATCTTGCAGAGTTGAAGGAGCTTCTTTTGGGGAATGGAACTCAGGATGAAGGGAAGCCAGGCAGGAGTCTGCTGTCTTGGGTAATGCCTTATAACTTAATACCTTATATTTTGTATTATACACATGCTTACTCTTATAAAAAAATCCATTGGCAAGGACAGAGTAAAGGCCTGTTTTCAGAATTTTAGAGTAGAAAGGGATCAGATTATTTACTGTCAGTCCTTTCATTGTGCAGGTGAGGAAATTGAGGTATAGGCGTTGAAATATTTTGTCAAGGTCACATGGCTATAGAAACAAACTCTTCCCAGCACAAATTCACACTCTCTCCCCAGGCTGGTGGAAATGTTCCCCAGGCTTGTAATTCCTCAATCACCTTTCTAGTCCAGTCTCTCTTCTCCTATCTAGTTTTTACAATGTTTGCGTAGATTATACGATTGTAGATTCAAAATCAATTTCTCTTAGTTTCTTATATTTTCATTATGACAATACTTCAAATATCTTTAGAGTCTGCAGGCTCTGTAATTTTTAAGTTAAATTTGTAATGACTTTTAGTTAGAATTAGAGACACCTAGACAATTTGTGTGTGATTTTTTAGGGATTGACAGTGTTTCTCAGTTGAATTTGATAAATACTGGAATTAGGGCTCAACTTTTATCCTGAGAAGCTATGATGAACAGAAGATGCTGAAGAGGCTTTTCCAATATCTCTGTGTTAGTTGCTTAATTTTAAAGTTCCAAGAATAAGGATACAGCTGACTTTCAAAAGAGTGTACATTCATGACATTTTAAAGCTATTGTATTAAAGTTTTAACATCCCAAGTTTTCCTTTTCTTTACCCACAAGATTTTCTCCTACTTCCATTCCACATATATCACTATCTTAAAACTGTTTTTCTGATTATATACACAATATATATTATTCAACATCCAAACTTTTAGGAAGATGTAATCTTTAACATGAAAGTACACTGTAATCTTACATTCTGGAGAAACTGCCAAAAACTTCTCTCTCTGTTAAAATGTATTTACTATTATTGTGAGTATTAATAACAACTGGGGTAACACTAAACAACTTTCAACTTGGTTTTTGTTTTTAACTTAATATATCTTGAAAATGTTTCCATGACCATATATATATATAATATATATATATATATATATATATATATATAGATATATATATAGCATCCTGGCTGTATATTATTGCATCACACGTCATTGAAACAATTGCCCATTGTTAGAAATTTGTGTTGCTTCCCATTTTTGCATACTAAGAACAGTGCTTTAGAGAATATCCTTAAAGTATACTTATGGAAATTTTTGTGAGTCACGGATATGAGAATATTAACATTTTAAAATTATACTTCCTGTAATATTACATCATTGATCCCCCCCTCTTTTTTTTTTCTGAATGCATAAGACTGAAGATAGAAATTCTTAATTCATGACCAGACACTGAAACAAAAGGTCATAGTAGCAAAAGGTTCTGAACTGTTAGGTAGGGCTCACCTTATTTCCTCACATTTTAGGTTCTTTTTTATTTAAATTTTTTCCCCAAGAGAAGACAGTAATTGATAACAGCTATAAAAATACTCTGCAGTTGTTGGATGAGCTGCTAATTAGCTTTTATGGAGCATAGTTTTTTAAAAAAGAACACATTTTCTTAACATTATTCTAGGACATGCCATTAAGGAGTTCAGAGGATCCACTAAGCTGTGCAAAATGAATGTATTTTAGCGTCTCTTCTGGTATTTTTAAAGTTTACCTCTATTGAAATATTGGCAATGGGTAAATTTTAAAGTCTTTAGGCTTATAGAAAGTGCTAGGAATGATTTCACTCTTCTGTATGTGGAAAATGTGAAATAAGATACTTTGGCTAAATTTCATGACTCAGGCTCATTGAAACAGGAACATTTCAGGGATTCCTGTGGTAAAGTTTTTATTGACTATCTTAGAGAGCTGATTAATATTTTTACTGAGTCTAAGCTTTGTTCATAACCAGTCAATTACAGGGTTATGTTTCATTCTTCAAAATTAGTGTTTTCAGTTTGTTTGTGTGCATGAAACTTGTACTTAAAGTTTATTCATTTTCTTTGTAGTATATCAGAATGAGTATAGCTATATTTTAAAAATATGATCTTCAGTAGATCATTTAGCATGAATACTATGTACATCCTCAAAATAAAATTGTCTGCATTTATTTTATTAAATAATGTTATTTTATTTTATTTTTGTATGATAAAATTTTTAAATAAAACTTTCCCGTGTGTGTGTGTGTGTGTGTGTGTGTGTGTGTGTGTTTATTGATTTTAGAGAGAGAGAGAGAGAGAGAAAGGAGAGGGATAACGACATAGAAAGAAAGCATGGTCGAGTGAGAAACCTCAATCAGCTGCCTCCTGCATGCCCCCTACTGGTGATCCAGTCCTCAACCTAGGCATGTGCCCTGACAGGAAATGGAACCAATGACCTATTGGTTCATGGGTCAACTCTCAACCACTAAGCCGCACCAGCGGGGCTTAATAAAACTACTTCTTAGGACAGGTGAAATTTTAGTTTGTACATACTCATATTTTGATCTTTTCATGGCAAGATGCAACTTACTTAAGGTATTATTCTTGATTATTGCCTATTCTCTATTATGGAGTCACTTTTTTGATAAGTTGAATATTTTAAATCTCTCATAACAATGTGTATGTTATAAAATGTTTACCCTTTTGCTTATTTTAAGCAAGATTTTTTGAAAAATCTGACAGTGGGACCTTCATTGACCTTGATTTGCTTCAGAAAACACCAGACTATCTTATTTATCTGCACTGTATTAAAAGCTTAATGGTTGATGCAAATTTCTTATATGCTTGATTAAGTTTGACCTTATCTGAATTCCCTCCTTGTATTTCTCCACTGTGTTACTGTTTAGGTTAGGATCTTGCATGTCCTATTTGAAAAGTAGACCCTGGAGTTGCTATAGATTAATCAGTTTGTAACTTTTTAGGTATCTGTGAACTGGTTTTGTTGCTGCCTTCCTTCCTCGCCCTCCCCTCCCCCCCGCCAAAGTAATCATGTTTGCTGATGATCTACCTCTTGGTCATGTTTTAGGGTTAGTTTGTTCACTGAGGAGTGGTAATTCCTTCCCAGTGAATCACACTAGTAAGTTTGAGGAGGCTTCCTGATTCAAGTTGGACTGACTCAACCTGTTGTCCTCCAAGCTTCTGTCAGTATAGGCATGCCAGGAACAGGTTCTCAAGTTGGCTGTCTTTCCTACATGGGTCATTTCTAAATCTGCATCCTCGTTGCTGACTTTTGAAATCCTAGGCTTGCTTCTCCAGTTCTTGTTGGATAGGTCTACATTTGGATCCCGACATCAAGTAGAATATTGAATAGAATCTTATACATGCTTGCTGATGATCTGACTGTTATAATAATAAAAAAAAAATCCTCACCCAAGGATATGTTTTTATTGAATTTACAGAGAGAGGAAGAGGGAGGGAAGGTGGGAAGAAGGAAGAGAGAGAGAGAGAGACAGACAGACAGACAGACAGACAGACATAGATGTGAGGGTGAAACATGGATCAGTTGCCTCCCATACCTGCCCTGATCCGGGATCAAACTGCAACCAAGATATGTGCCTAC
This sequence comes from Corynorhinus townsendii, assembly GCA_026230045.1. NCBI lineage: Eukaryota > Metazoa > Chordata > Mammalia > Chiroptera > Vespertilionidae > Corynorhinus > Corynorhinus townsendii. The sequence goes on along the minus strand of JAPDVU010000006.1, from coordinate 114,241,274 downwards.
TCCAGGATTGAACCTGAAACCATTTGGTGCATGGAACAAAACCCCAGCCAACTGAGCCACTGGCCAGGGCTGGGCAATTATAATTTTAAAAATCTTACTTCTTGTCCCAGTTTTCTTTTTCTAATCTATTTCATATCATAGGCAGTTTGACTTTATAAAGTACAACTTTGCCCATGTTGTTGATCGTGATCCTTGTTGTCTACTGGGTAATGACTCAACTCAAGGTGTGATGATTAATTTTATGTGCCAGCTTGACTGGGCCACGGGGTGCCCAGATATTTGGTCAACATTATTCTGGGTGTTCTGTGAGGGTATTTCTGGATGAGATTAACATTGAATCTGTAGACTGAATAAAACAGATTACTTTTCCCATTGTGGGTGGGCTTCCCTTCCAACTAAAAGGCTGAATAAGGGAGAATTCATTTTCTTTGCCTGTCTGTCTTTGAACTAGGACATTGATCTTCTCTGCCTGGACTCAAACTTGGGCTTGACCTTGAACTATACTATAGGCTCTCTTGCTTTTCTGCTTGCTAACTGCAGATGCTGGGACTTTTTAGCCTTCATAATTTCATGAGCCAATTCCTTATAAAATAAATTAGTATCTCTGTCTCTTGTCTCTTTCTCCTTTAGGTATATATCTCCTGTTGGCTCTGTTTCTCTGAAGAACCCCGACTAATACTCTGGCATCTATGATCTGCTGTCCTGCGCAGATCCTCTTCTCTGGCTACCTGCTGATCTGTTCTCATTCCTGAGCCACACCCTACCAATTCCTTTTTCTCAATTTCTGCTGGGACTAATCCTTCCTCCTTCCAGTTATCTCAGTGAGGCACATTCTTCAAAGCCAAGTTCAGAGGCTGGGTCCTCCATCAAGCCTTTTTTGGCTGTCTTTTCCTGTGGTAATTTCCTGGTATCAGAATCTCTGTACTGCAATTATAAAAACTTAGTCTTTTGCTGCCTTCTAGTGTTATCTTTTATACATTTGTCCTTCTTCCCAACTAGATTATAAACTCCTTTAGGACCTGGTCCAAGCTCTAGATTTCCAAATCCTCCTCTGTTTTTGGTGTTGCCTTACACTTAGTAGGCAGCCAGTGAATGTTTACTGTTATGTATACATTTTTAAACACTTAGATCTACCTGGGAAAGGCAAGATAAATGTGTAGCTTGCATGCCCCCACACTTCCCCATCTCGAGCCTGTAGAAGAAATGTCTAATTTATTTCTCATAGGACCTGGAAGTCTTTATCAATGCAATGCTCCAGGGAAACTCTGTTGGTTGTTTGGGGTTGTTACTAGAAATGAAACCTATATATCATTCTTGACCTAAAGCCAACTTTTCATAGGAAAAAAGATTGAGTCATATTTTAAGTCTCATTGAATTAGCCCTTTCGTGAGGTGCTGGCTTGCAACTATTTTTGCTGTCACCTGCTTTGCTCTTATATCTTGTAGTTCCCTTTGCTTGGCCTCTGGTTTTCATATCTTCCTCCGTAAATATACTATGTAGCACACTTGTGTCAATAATTTTGAACAAAGATGAACAGAAAGAAATTTGGAAAATTAGCTATATGTTTCTAGGCAATTTAGATTTGTCCAATTTTATGCAAATTTCATTTAAGCACAGTATGATTTTTCTGTAATTGAATGGAATTTTTGAGGAACAGCATTGGAGATCTGACCTCATTCTGCTCTTTGGCTTATCTTTTAAGCTCCAAGTATTGCAAACCCTCTGCCCACAGTATCCATCCTCCTTACCCTGCGCTCCTGCACTTATCTTGTAACATATTACACTTAACTTAATAGGTGTATTGTTTATGGACTGCTTCCCTGCATAAGAATATAAAGCTCCATGAAGGGCTGGGATCTTTGGCTATATTAGCATTGCCTACCTTCGACTATATGTACCAACATGTAGACCAGTGCCTGACATTCAATAAGTATTTGAATTGAGTGGAAGTTTGCTAACTTGGAACCCTTCACTGCCCCTCCCCACTATCCCCTTAGTCGTCTAGTCTTTCTGTTATATCCTCTGTAAGGTCTCTGTTTCTTTTTGCCTTCTTTGTACTGAAGATTGCTTCTATCCAGAGCTAGTAGTTCTTTTAAACCATACACTACCTGTTCCCCAGGTCTGTGTCTTTGTAATCCCCTTGTCACTAACGGAAGGAATTTACAGTCCCTTGGCTGTTCATAGTTCACAAAGCACTCTCACATATATGATATCATTTGAGGTATTCTTGAGTCTGTGACAGTGATGTATTCTTTAGGGCCTGCCATTTACCCCAAAGTATGCAGGTTGGCAAAATCTTGTTCCACCAACGATGCAACCATTCTTTATTATATGCCAAGCACACACTTCCCTTGGCTTGGCTGTTGCCAAATTATATATAAGGATATGCCTCTTTGACATCTTTTATCCTTTTCCAGAAGTGTGCCTATGTTGTATAAGGGCCTCATGTAAAGGGATAAAAAGAGAAAGGAAAAAACAAAGAAACAGACAACCAGTAACGTGCATTTATGGGACACGTCAATGAAAGGTACCTAGCTAGATGCTGAACAACTATTTTTGCCTCAGTTAATTTGCTTGCAGGAACTCCATGTGAAATTGGAGACACAAACATGGAAATGGGAAGATTGGCTAAAGGATGTAATTCATGTAGAAATGAGGGCTGGTGACCTTCAGGTTCTCCACCTGGCCTCTCTCTCTGCTAAAGTATGAAGACAGACCATTTTCTTCCTAAAGGCCTTCTGTTCTTGCCTCTAAGTCATGGGAGTGCTCAATAACTATTAGTGTCTAGTAATGACACAGGACTATTCCTCTGAGCAATCAAAGAGCTGTAGGCATGTCACACATTGACGGGTACTCACAAATCTCTTTTTGCTCTTTTGAAATATCACACTCCGGGGAATTGTATACAACTTGTTATGACAGAGTGGTCTTAAATATTCATTCCTTTTACTTATTACTTTAAGAGAAATGCCAGCATTTAGTCTTTAGACTGCCAGTAACAATTTTGGACAAATTGTAGTATAACTTTTTTCAAGATTCTTATTTTCATATACCTCATTTATTTATGTGTTAACATATTGATATTATTATTTTTAATGATGGAGGAACATGAACTTCGAGATTAATGGAAAGTCAAGTGTTAAATGGAGGTCCTGGATCTACTGTTCTCTCTGATAATCTAATTAGCAAGTATTTATTATTATGGGAGTCAACATGGGCATAGTGGAAAGGGGATGAAATTTGAATGAATTTGTGTTCATATCCCTGCACTACCTTTTAGTGTGGCTTCATACAAATAAGTTTCCTGTGATGACCCATAGCATCCTCATCTTAAAGTGGAAATAATAATGCCCATGTCAGGAAGTTTCTGTGTTAAATAAATTAAGAGATGTGAAGTGCTTTACATGGAAGTGTAATAATCCATGGTAATTGCTATTTATATACTGAGGCTCTGTTAGCACTTTTCTAGGGACTGTTGAGGGGCTTTCAAAAGGTGTGTAAAATATATATCTGCAAGGCCACAAGAGATGACAACACACACAAAAACGTGATGAAGTGTTATTTGTACAGAAAGTAAGTACAAGAAACCAGAAAGGTAGAGGTCATTGTGGTCATAGTCGTCAAGAATCATGGTAGAGGTTGTGTCATAAATTGTGTCTTTTGGTTGTAAATTATAGAAGTTAAACTGTGTAGAGGGCTGTTTGTTGGCTTACATGGCCAAGGAGTGAGGTAAGTCCCAGAGAAGCCAGACTGAGAACTTCTGTACCACCAGGACTCTCTGTCTCTAAGCTCTGCTTCTCTGTCAATTTCCTCCACAAAGCTGGAGCATGGCTGCCACCAATCAAGGACCATCCAGAGAGAGGCTCTGACCTTCTTTCCTTAATCTAAATCTCAAAATTCTAGGAATGGCTCTGATCGGCCTCACTTGGGTAATATCCTTGTACTTGTGGCCAGGGATACACATTATCTGGTAATTGGCAATCCCATCTAGAAATACATAGTTAGGGTGGGGAAGAAGAATAGTTTTCTAAAAGGATTGTGTCCTCCTTCGCAAAAAGGAGGGGTGTTGGATGGCAGGAGCAGGAGATGTGTTTACTCCTGATGGGGAAGAGGACAGCTTTTTGCAGGAAGAGATGCAGGTGTGTAGAACACCCAACCAAAGGCACGATCTATAATGAGAAGTCTGTATCAGTGAAATGTGATGACAGACTCAAAGTGAATGATTTGTAGTGGTTGGTTGATGATTTTGAACTAATCTGAGAGGGCATAAATCCTAAGCACTAACATCAAATTGACGAAGTTATGTTGGAGCCTGGCTTTTATTCTTTTTTTGTTTTTTTAAAAGTAGATTTTATTGATTTTTTACAGAGAGGAAGGGAGAGAGATAGAGTTAGAAACATCGATGAGAGAGAAACATCGATCAGCTGCCTCCTGCACACCTCCTACTGGGGATGTGCCCGCAACCAAGGTACATGCCCTTTGACCAGAATCGAAACTAGGACCTTTTAGTCCCCAGGCTGACGCTCTATCCACTGAGCCAAACCGGTTTCCGCTGGCTTTTATTCTTTTTTTTCCTTCTTTCTTTGTTATTTATTTATTTATTTTTAAAATAAATCTTTATTCAGATTATTATAATTGTTTCTCCTTTTTCCCCCCATAGCTCCCCTCCACCCGGTTCCCACCCCACCTTCTGCCCTTACCTCCCCCCCCACTGTCCTCATCCATAGGTGTACGATTTTTGTCCAGTCTCTTCCTGCACCGACCCATACCCCTTTACCCCTGAGAATTATCAGTCCACTTCCTTTCTATGCCCCTGATTCTATTATATTTACCAGTTTATTCTGTTCCTCAGGTTTTTAATTCGCTTGATTTTTAGGTTCACTTGTTATAGATATGTATTTGTTGTTCATAATTTTTATCTTTACTTTTTTCTTCTTCCTCTTCTTACAGAATACCTTTCAGCATTTCATATAATACTGGTTTGGTGGTGATGAACTCCTTTAGCTTTTTCTTATCTGGGAAGCTCTTTATCTGCCCTTCAATTCTGAATGATAGCTTTGCTGGGTAGAGTAATCTTGGTTGTAGGTTCTTGCTATTCATCACTATGTAGATTTCTTGCCACTCCCGTCTGGCCTGCATAGTTTCTGTTGAGAAATCAGCTGACAGTCATATGGGTGCTCCCTTATAGGTAACTAACTGTTTTTCTCTTGCTGCTTTTCATATTCTGTCTTTGTCTTTTGCTCTTGGCATTTTAATTATGATGTGTCTTGGTGTGGTTCTCTTTGGATTCCTTTTGTTTGGGGTTCTGTGCACTTGTTGGACTTGTAAGTCTATTTCTTTTGTTTTCCTCCATTTCCTCTATTTCATTTGTTTTCCTCCATTTCTTTCATTTGAGATCTGTTTCTTTGTTGCCACATTTTCACTGCTTCCCTGAGTTGGTAGGGTAGCTTTCTGTGCTAGATTTCTTATATGGCCCAGTGGGTCGGCCTCCCAGTTACCTGAGGTGGACACTCTTGGTGCACCCCTTTGTGGACTGTACAGCCTTGTTGTAGTTAAGTCTTGATTGTTGTTGGTATCACTGGGAGGAATTGACCTCCAGGCCAGTTGGCTGTGAGGATCAGCTGTGTCTACACTGGGAGAAGTTCGGTGCTGGGAGACAGCCTTATAGAATTAGATTTGCCAAATTGCAAAAGCCTCTGTGCTCAGCTTGGATGGGGTGGAGTCTCAGGGCGGAGCAGAGAGTCTTGGCTTCACGTCAGCCCTGCCCTTGCGTACACATGTGCACCTTCAGACCTCTGGCTTCCCCAGCTCCTGAGCCTCCGCCCGAGAGTCCAGATTCCCCCCGCAAAAGCGTGGGTCCCCAGGGGCTCGCCTGGAACTGGGGTTCAGTGAAGTGAGAACTGGGGTTCAGTGCAGTCAGGAACTTCCAACTTCCTTCTGCTAGGGAAAGCCTGTGGCAACCTCTGCAGTCTTTGTGCACACTCGCGCCTCCAGACCCCTGCCCGCCGGGGCTCCCCCAGCTCTTCCCCGGGTCTCCGAGTGCCTTTCTCTCTACCTGACAGTCCAGACTCCCCCTGTATGAGCCTGGGTCCACAGGGTTTTGCCCGGAACTGGGGTTCAGTGCAGTCGGAACTGGGGTTCAGTGCAGTCAGGGGCTTCCTTCCCCTCCCGCCAGGCTCTCAGCCACCCTTCCTCTCTGCTCACACAAAGACCCTTTGCCATACCTCAACCCTTTGCCGTTCCTCCAATTCTCCGTGAGCTTTTCTCTTTCCTTCTAGTTGTAGAATTTCCACTCAGCCAGCTTTCCTGTGGTTCTGGATGGTGTCCGTTCTGTCTTTCAGTTGTAGTTTTGAAATTGTTGTGCGAGGCAGCGGTTTGGGTGCTTACCTATGCTGCCATCTTGGTTTCTCCTGGCTTTTATTCTTTATTATTTAATTTTATTTAATTTTTGTGTGGTTACCTCAGAGTCTTTTTTTTTTTTTAAATCGTTATTGTTCAGATTATTACAGTTGTTCCTCTTTTTCCCCCCATAGATCCCCTCCACCCAGTTCCAATCACACCCCACCCCATGCCCTTACTCCCCCCCCCCCCGCCACTGTCCTCATCCATAGGTGTACAATTTTTGTCCAATCTCTTCCCGCACCCTCCACACCCCTTTCCCCCCAAGGATTGTCAGTCCACTACCTTTCTATACCCCTGATTCTATTATATTCGCCAGATTATTCTGGTCATCAGATTTTTTATTCACTTGATTTTTAGATTCACTTATTGATAGATATGTACTTGTTGTTCTTATTTTTTATATTTACCTTTTTCTTCTTCTTCCTCTTCTTACAGAATACCTTTCAGCATTTCAGATAATACTGGTTTGGTGGTGATGAATTCCTTTAGCTTTTTCTTATCTGTGAAGCTCTTTATCTGCCCTTCAGTTCTGAATGATAGCTTTGCTGGGTAGAGTAATCTTGATTTTAGGTTCTTGCTATTCATCACTTTGAATATTTCTTGCCACTCCCGTCTGGCCTGCATAGTTTCTGTTGAGAAATCAGCTGACAGTCATATGGGTGCTCCCTTATAGGTAACTAACTGTTTTTCTCTTGCTGCTTTTAATATTCTCTCTTTGTCTTTTGCTCTTGGCATTTTAATTATGATGTGTCTTGGTGTGGTTCTCTTTGGATTCCTTTTGTTTGGGGTTCTGTGTGCTTCCTGGACTTGTAAGTCTATTTCTTTCACCAGGTAGGGGAAGTTTTCAGTCATTATTTCTTCAAATAGGTTTTCAGTATCTTGCTCTCTGTCTTCTTCTGGCACCCCCATAATTCTGATGTTGGTACGCTTGAAGTTGTCCCAGAGGCTCCTTACACTATCTTCATATTTTTGGATTCTTTTTTCTTTTCCAGTTGAGTGTTTTTTGCTTCTTCGTATTTCAAATCTTTGACTTGATTCTTGCGATCCTCTAGTCTGCTGTTGGATCTCTGTATATTATTTTTTATTTCAGTCAGTGTATGCTTAATTTCTAGTTGGTCCTTTTTCCTATCCTTGAGGGTCTCGCTAAATTTATCTGCCTTTCCTAGAAAATTCTTGAAAAACCTTATAACTATGGTTTTGAACTCTATATCCAGTTGTTTGCTTTCCTCCCTTTCTGTCATTTGTGACCTGTTTCTTTGTCTCTGTATTTTGGCTGCTTCCCTGAGTTGATAGAGTGGCTTTGTGTGCTAGGTGTCCTGTAGGGCCCAGTGGCTCAGCCTCCCCAGTTATCTGAGGTGGACACTCTTGGTGTGCCCCTTTGTGGGCTGTGGGCAGTCTTGTTGTAGTTAAGCTTTGATTGTTGTTGGTATCACTGGGAAGAATTGGCTGCCAGGCCAATTGGCTGTGAGGATCAGCTGTATCTATGATGGGAGAACTTCTGTGCTGGAGACACCCTTATGGGGCAAGACTTGCTTCAGTGGGGCTTTGGTGCTCACTGAGTCTGCCCCCTGAGTGTGTCCCTTATGGATCTGAGGAGTTATAATTTGGATGGTCCTACTCTGACCACTGGGTACACTGGCTCTTGGATCTCTAAGGATGTGCTAATTTAGCCTCTGCCTGAGGCCCCCCAGCAGGAGCTACAGAGAGATCTGCAGATTCCTCTTCTTTGTTTGGGTTTTGGAGTTGCCCAGATGAGGCCCAGCTGTGAAGCAATGCAAGCTGCTGCGGGGCCTTGGGCCTTCTTTTGGATGTTCTGGGTCTCTCTGACTCAGCTGCAGTTTGATAGTTAAGTTTAGATTTCAGAGGGCCAGGTTACTCATATGCAAAAGCCTCTGCACACAGCTGGGTTGGGGCAGAGTCTCAAGGTGGAGCAAACAGCAATGGCTTCTTGTCAGCCCTGCCCTGAGAGGCCCCCGGGTCCCACTGTCCCTTGGTAATCACTGCAAGCATCTCTGAGAGAAAGCCGCCATTGAGTTCTGCCCACTGCCAGACTGTCCAGTTTCTCCCCATATGAGTCTGGGTCCGCAGAGTCTCGCCCTGAACTGGAGTTCAGAGCAGTCCGGAGCTTGTGTCTCCCTGCAGATTGAAAACTCCAGCCACATACACAGTTGCCAGCCCCATTCGCGCGCGTGCCTCCGTACCTCTGCCTTATGCACCTCCTCTGAGTCTCAGTGCTTTTCTCTTTCCTTCTGGTTGTAGAATTTCCACTCAGCCAGTCTTTCTGTGGTTCTGGATGATGTCCATTTTGTCTTTTAGTTGTAGTTTTGAAGTTGTGCAAGGTGGCAAGTTCAGGTGTTTACCTATGCCACCATCTTGGTTTCTCCTACCTCAGATTCTTCCTGGCTTTTAATCTTTAAAAATAGGTTCCGTTTTGTAGGCCAAGTATTTGAATTGGTATCTTGAGGACTAAGTTGAGTGCAGTTGAGAAGTTACACTCACTGGGGCAGACAGGTAGTCTTTGTATTCAAGAGACAGATGTCCATCCTGGCGCTCCCTTAAAAATTAGATGTTATTATTTACCTTAGTGATTTTTATTTATTTGTTTGTTTTTATAGGAAAGGTATTTCAGAGAAACCAAATAGATGATTTGGACAAAATCTTGTTTTTAGAAGAATTCCAGCTAATAAATGCAGAAGGAATGATACAAATAAGATATTACCATTTTTGTTACCCCTAATGAAATAATAGGGAATAATTATCAATGACTGCTAAAACTATTAGGTCAAAGGTTGATGGAAATCTTATAATTGATGGACTAGGCTAATAACCCCTGAGCCCCTGGAAAAATCTTAATGTTACAAAAAGAGAGAGAAGTAGACATTACTTGCCTCCAAATTTGACGCAATAGGAAATATACAGAACTATCTGTCAAGTTCTTTTTGTTGTTGTTAATCCTCATCTGAGGATTTTCCCCCCATTGATTTTTAGAGTGGAAGGGAAGGGGAGAGACAGAGAGAGAAACATCCATGTGAGAGAGACACATTGATTGGTTGCTTCCTGCACACACCCTTGACCAGAATTGAACACGGGGTAGAAAGATCGTGTTAAACAATGGAAATGTAATTGGCCAAATCCAGAATGTAGAAATTTCTATAGGGCAAATTATTCTGTTTAATAAATAAATGGCAAGAAAAACAAAGAGGGAAGAAACTATTACTAAGAGACTCCAGATATATATCAACAGTGCTTGGATCTTGATTTGGATAAAGCAACTATACAGTGGTACATTATAAATATAAAATTATGAGACAATTTGGGAAAAATTTAAAGTCTGATTGGGTATTAGATAAATTAAAGGACTTTAAAAAAGGAATGGTATGGTATTATTTTTAAAAGACTAATTTCTTAAAACTATAGACTGAATTTTTTTCAGATTATGTGATATTATATTAGTTTCCTATGGCTACCTTAACAAATAGTCATAGGCTGGGTGGATGAAACAACAGAAATGTGTTCTCTTCTAGTTCTGGAGGCCAGAAGTCTAAAATCAAGGTGTAGACAGGGCTATGCCTCCTCTGAGATTCTAGGGGAGAATTCTTGTCCCTTCCAGTTTTCAGTAGCTGTCCCCCGTTGTGGCTGCATCCCTTTGTTCACTCTCACGTGGCCTTCTCCTTTACATGTGGCTGTAACGTATCTCCCTTTGCCTCTCTCTTATAAGGATACATGGGGTTGTACTTAGGGCCTACTTGGATAATACAAACTCAATTTCTTTTTTAAAAATCAACACCTGAGGATATACTAGTATTTTTATTGCTTTTAGAGAGAGATGAAGGGATAGAGAGAGAGAGAGGGAGAGAAACGTGGTTGTGAGAGAAATTTTGGCCGTTTCCTTATATACCCCAACCAGGGATCAAACCCACAACCTGGTTATGTGCCCTAACCAGGAAACCAGTGGGTGTATGGGACGATGCTCCAACCAACTGAGCCATCCAACCAGGACCAAGGTAAATTCCTTCTTAAGATCCTAAATTTTAGTCACATTTTTTTGCCAAGTATGTTAATATTCACAGCTTCTGAGGATTAGAAAGTGGTATATCTTTGGGGGCTATTTTTTTTCTTATCTCAGATATGATAGCTGAGATTTGCTTTTAAAACAGTCCAGCAGAGGCAAGGAGTGGACATGAGAGATTCTGACTTGCTGAATTATGATTGTTAATTTTGAACCAACTCATGACAGTTCATTGTACTATTCCCTCTACTTTGTATAGTTGAAAAATTTCCATTATAAAAAGTAAAAACAAATAAAAAAAAAAAAAAAAGGGAAATTCTCACACCAAGATTCCTTAGTAATCAGTTCCTCTCAGAATCTGGAAAATACCATATTAACCCCTGATAATATCAATATAAATCTCACAATTTTTCTGTTCATAAAAATGAAGTATGATAACTTCTAATATCTTGGTTAATCCTTCAAGTTTTCACTATTTTTTTAGACATTTCTGTGTGCATCTCAAGAAAAGTAAAGGTCCTGGCTGGGTGGCTCAGGTGGTTGGGCATCCCCCGTGCACTGAAAGGTTGCTGGTTTGATTCCCAGTTGGGGCACATGCGAGTGTTTCTGGCTTAATCCCCGGTGGGGGGTGGGGATGAGGGCATGTGGGAGGCAGCCAATCGATGTTAAGCTCTCACATAGATGTTTCACTCTTTTCCCTTTCTCTCTCTCTAAAAGTCAATAAACTTAAAACAAGAAAGAAAAAGAGAAGTAAAGGGTGAATGATAATCTCTTCACTTGGAATTCAGAAATTGTAAAATGTAAGATGACCTGAGGCTTAGGTACTATAACTCTTTCTTTTTCTCTTTCTTACTAAAATATTGGTGAGTGCATGAAGTAGTATAGTTATTTTGGAGACTCGTAGGAAAAGGAAGTTATCATGCCAGATGAAATCATGAAAGGGTCAACATTTTTAATTATAGGGCCCATCTTTCAACTGTGTTTTCATGTGATTCTAAACTGTCCAAGTGAGCTGAAACTTGACACATGGAGTACATTCCTTGGCATATCTCAATAGTAATTAATATTTTTCTGCAAATTACTCTTATGTTGTACTATAGTATTATAAGGCTTGAGATTTTAATTCCTAAAGCCAATGTATTTTATTTTATTCTTTCTTTTTTAAACCAAAAACATAATGACATTCTCATGACTTCTCTTTCTCACCCTTGTGCCAGAAAGATTTCAAGATATACATTTAAAATTAACCATAGGAGTCAGAGAAGGACAAGTACCATATGATTTTTACTCCTATGTGGAAACTAATGAACAAAGTGAGCTAACAAGCAAAATAGAGATAGACTCATAGATAGAGAGCAGGCTGACACCTGGTGGGGGTTGGGGGGCAGGGGCTAGGTGTTGGGGGTGGAGGGATTGATCAAAAAGAAAAAAGATAAAAAAGCTCATGGACACTGACAGAAGTGGTAACAATGTGGTGACTGCCTTGGGGGTGGAGGTTAGGAGGAGTAGAGGGAGGTGGAGGAAGGTATAGTGGGGATAAATGGTGATGAAGGGAGACTTAGCTTGGGGTGGTGAACACACAATACCGAGTACAGATGATGTGTTGCAGAATTGTACACCTAAAAACTGTATAATTTTTTAAACCAGTGTCACCCCATTAATTCAATTAAAAAATAAACTACAGGAGGCAGAGCACAGAATTTCTCAAAGAGCTATTGTACCAGAAGTATGCTATTTCTCAAAATACCACTATATACCCAATTCAGGCTTAAGTGTATGTTTAGAAATGCTAATGACTGTCAAGAAACTGTTATAGACTATTCAAGTTAGTTCACATATACTTAGAATATTAATGATTCCTTTAAGGAAGGAAAACAGAAATTCATATGCAGAATCTCTGATCAATTTTTCTAGATTCTGAGAGGAACTGATTACTAATGCCTGAGTTGTGACTTAAATTGCCAAAAGCAGCATGTTTAAAAGTGCATTTTAGCCTTTAGAAGTCAGTTTATTGACATGCAGTGGCGTTACATTTTTTGCTTAGTGCTATTGGTTTTTATATTGAACTAGGGTTCCAGTGTACGAATTCGTGCACCTTGAAAGGAATTGTGGGCCGGAGGCAGGCTGATGTAGGCACAGGGGCTGGTCTTGGCCCATCCTCTGCACCCCCGCCTGGCCCCTCCTGCCATGGCCCCCTGGTCTCCTGTCTGCCTGCAGCCGCACTCCCGCCGCCACCGCCACTCCCACACGCTGACAGCGCTGGCCCCACGAGTGATTGGGGTTAGTGCCAGCAACAGATGTGAGCAGGGCCAGTGCAGTCAGTGGGTGTGAGCAGTGGCTGCTGCCCCGAGTGCCCTTCAGGAGCAGGGGGAGATGAAGAAGCCCTCAGAGGCAATCAGTGCTGGCAGCCGCCACCTGCACCCGCTGATGGCGCTGAGCGATTGGGACCGGCGGCGGCAGCTCCAGTGCCAACAGTGGGTGTGAGCGGGGCCAGTGCCAGCAGCAGGTGCGAGCGCTGGGGGAGACTGTGGCACGCGGAAGCAAAGAATTTTCAGTAACCACCAGAGGCTCACCCCGATGACAGTGACCGGCACCCCACAGCTGTTGCTATGACATGTGCAGACCACCATCCCTCAGCAGCCAATGCCCGCCATGTTTCTCACACACCCCCTGGTGGTCAGCACACGTCATAGCGACTGGTTGTTTGGTTGGTTGTTCCGGTTGTTCCATCTCTTTGCATATTAGATTTTTATTATATAGGATTTGTTTCTTTTCAAGTAGAAAGCTGCATTTTGTAGGGGTGGTATAAACTACAGTTGCAAAACCTCAAAATTAGACTTTTTTTAGCTCATGGAATTAGAATGTAGTTGGTACTTTTGTTGTTGATATACTAGGCTGCTAAAACCCATCTCCCTCTTTTCTGTTTGTTCTGAGCTGTGGTACAAATTGGTCTGTCTATGCCAGACACAAAAGCATGTGGCCAATTTGGTATAAAATTAGACTTTTCTAATATGCTCATATAATATATAAGGTGGACTACATTAAACTTCTTATTATGTTGCTATGACATTTGTAATCCAGGCTTATGGGAAAGCTGTATTTTTTTTATTTTTGAGAGAAAGCTGGTATATTGTAGTAATATAGATATAAAAATGACTTTTCCATGTCAGTGAAGTCATTGGTGAAAGAATAAATTTAAATGTTTGCAAGCCTCTTGGCCATTCTAGTTGCTTACCAAATGGTTTATTATAAAACTTGATGGTGATTATTAAATTTCTCAGGCATTTCATCCCTTTAAAGTTGTAAAATCACTCAATTTATGTACCCTGTAATAAAGGAGAAATGTTATATGGGAATAATCAAGACAGAGGTTTACATTTCAGTTGATATAGTATCATGGTAATCTGTTCTGCATTTTTTAGTGTTTGCTTTTGTGCAAGGAAGAAATATTTACTTAGTGATATTCTTTAAGATATAGGTTCTTCTATTACCTAAGTGTAGCACAATTTTTCAGGAAAACACATTTTTACATAAAATGAAATACTTAAGTTTTGTTTTTCTCTTGGCTGCTTTTTCTTTCTTTCTTTTTACTTATTTGTTAATCCTCACCTGAGGATATTCTTTTTCCAATGATTTTTTTAGAGAGTGAAAGAGATGGGGAGAGACACACAGAGAGAAACATCAATGTGAGAAAGACACATCAATTGGTTGCCACCCTGATGTGCCCCGACCAGGGCTGGGGATTGGGATTGAGCTGAAACCAAAGTACGTGCCCTTGACTGGAATCAAACCTTTGACCCTTCAGTCCTAACCACTGAGCAAACTGGCTAGGGCTGCTTTTTCTTTATATAAAAGAAGATAAATATGATACAGAAAACTGATTGAATAAAGACCCCTAATATTTGCATGATGTATTTTGGTTTGCAAATAATTAACAAATAAGGAACTCTTAGGCAAAACCAAAGCATTATCTTTGAGGCAATCCTATCTAATAAAAGAGTAATATGCAAATTAACCATCACTCTGTTACACCCACAAGCCACGCCCACAATCCAATCAGGAGTGAGTATGCAAATTAACCCAAACAAGATGGCTGTGGCCATGGAGAGAGCAGGAGGGAGGCTTGGGTTTCCCTGGCGATGGAGGAAGCCAAGCTTTCCTCATACCCAGGCCGGCCCAGGCCTCCACTCCAGGCTACAAAGTTTCAATTATAGAAGATAAATAAATCCTAACAAAAATGGCAGCAGACACGGAGCTGGAGAGAGCAGGAGGCTAGGGTTGCCCCCAGCGATGGAGGAAGCCAAGCTTCTGCAGCCCTGACCTGCCTTTGGCCTCCGCTTAAGGCTATAAAGTTTCAATTATAGAAGATAAATAAATCCCAGATACCAGGGCCTCCGCTTGGGTCGCCAGAGGGTGTGAGCGGCCTGCAAACCACCACAGGCCCCTTGCCCAGGCTGCCGTATCCCCCAAGGAAAGCCCCACCCTGATACGGGACATCCTTCAGGGCAAAACCAGCTGGCCCCACCCATGCACCAGGCCTCTATCCTATCTAATAAAAGAGTAATATGCAGATTGGCCATCGGTCAACACACAAGATAGCTGCCCCCATGTGGTCAAAGATCCTATCCCCATGTGGACACAAGATGGCCACCACAAGATGGCCAGCAGGGGAGGGCAGTTGGGAGGGACCAGGCCTGCAAGGGAGGGCAGTTGTGGGCAATCAGGCCAGCAGGGGAGGGCAGTTGGGAGGGACCAGGCCTGCAAGAGAGGGCAGTTGGGGGCAATCAAGCCTGCAGAGGAGGGCAGTTAGGTGTGACCAGGCCAGCAGAGGAGGGAAGTTGGGGGCAACCGGGCCTGCAGGGAAGGGCAGTTGCGGGGGACCCAGGCCTGCAGGGGAGGGCAGTTAAGGGTGACCAGGCCTGCAGGGGAGGGCAGTTAGGGGCAAACGGGCTGGCAGGGGAGCAGTTAGGCATCAGGTTGGCAGGGGAGTGGTTAGGGGGTGATCAGGCTGGGAGGCAGAAGCGGTTAGGGGCAATCAGGAAGGCAGGCAGGCGAGCAGTTGGGAGCCAGCAGTCCTGGATTGTGAGAGGGATGTCCGACTGCCCATTTAGTGGGATCGGGCCTAAATGGGCAGTTGGATATCCCTCGAGGGGTCCCAGATTGGAGAGGGTGCAGGCTGGGCTGAGGGACACCCCTCCCACCCCCAGCACCATGTATGGATTTCATGCACTGGGCCTCTAGTAATGAATATAGAATACCATTTAACCCTACTGATTTTACATCCTTGGTACCTCTCAAATCCATTCATTTATATGTATTATCTCCACCCTCTCTACTAGATTATTATTATAGCTTCTTAACTGGTCTTCCTGCTTCTTCCCCATCCACTCCCTAATTGGTTCTTACTGATTTTTAAAGAAGGTAAATTTCATGGTGTCATTTTCCTTCCCCACCTTCTCATCACTCTTAAGGTAAACAGAGATCCTTAATGTGTGCCAGGCTCTGTGGAATCCAGCCCGACTACGTGGCCAGCCTCATCTCCTACCATTCTCTCACTAGCTCTTAGTACTTTAGCACCACTGTCTTTTTTTTTCAGTTTGTAATGCACACATATGTTTTATAAAAACCACAGAGCCTTTGCACAAATGTTCACTACTGACAACACTGTTCCTCCCCACCTCCACCATATCCATACCTCTAACCCTCAGTCCGCTTTGCTTAATTGGTTAACTCCTATTTATCTTCAGCTTGAACCTCATTTTCTCAGGAGGTCTCTTTACACTAGTTGGGTCCCACTATTATAGGCTTTTTACATCATCATTTAACCCCCTCTCCCCAATTGGACGTAACATTCTTACTTATGTGCTTAAGTAAATCAGTGGGAATGACGGCAGGTAAAGGCCTGTTTTTGTTCAGCATCATGTCCCTAAGACCTAGCACAGTACCTAGCACACATTCGGTGCACCATAAATATTTTTTAAATGAATGAATAACATGAAAAAATAGAACCAGGTAGCTCGGCTACCTCACTGATTAATGCAGGCACAAGACGAAAAACATTAATTGTAAAAGTGAAATGAGCCCTACAAAGAGGTCCTCTAAGGAGGTTGCCTCCTCATTCTATAGCTGTTGCTCTTTGGAAGGAATTTTGGGACAGTTTTAAAGAATTGTCTTTAAAAGTAGTTTATAAGCCACATAACAAAAGCACTTTAAGCTTTTGACTAAAAATAATATCCAGCTTGACGCTTCTCTATTTTCTAACTGCACTTCCAACTTAACAGATAACCAGTTCCACTTTTAAAAGAACCAAATTGACCACAGTTGAAAATTTCAAAAGAACGTCATATGTATGAAGGCAACCTTAAAAGAGTTGTTCCTAAAATATTTTGAGCATGGGTGGGCATTTTTGTAATAAAAGTGTGTAGTCTTTGAAGGGGCTCATACTCTGCCGTTTTTGTTAAAACCTTCCTCGAAGTCACTCTTCATGTTTTTAAGATGGTCCCATTTTTGGTTCTGGCCATGAGGCAGAGGGATGTATTTTACTTTAAGTCATTCACCTCTTTGTGCTTTCCATCCTCCAGAGGCAAAATGAGCCTTGGGATTTTTTTTTTCTACTAGAAAGGCATGCAATAGGATAGTGAATTAACTACTATAAAGTGCTTTAATTTTTTTTTTTTTTAGATGTTGAGTTCCGTGTTTAGCAAAAGTCCCTGTTAGTGTGAAAAATTGCAGAACTGAGACCACATTCTTTCATTGAAAAATATCAGAGATTCCTGCCAAGTTCTGCTATTCAAGATTATTTATTCAATACTTTTGTTGATTTAGTCAATAGTGCTGAATCTCTTCTGAGCTAGTATTGCCCTTTTATCTCCTGATTTTGGAAGCAAGTTGCTGTGTGTACGGTCTTTCTCCAATAGCTCAAATCCACATAGATTTTAAGTAGGAGTGACGGAACTTAAAATGACATATACACATCTGTGCTTTTTAATCTATGGGAATACCTCTGGATTTACTGAACTGATAACTGCAGCTATTGAAGATTATCTTCAAGCAAGACATTTGTTACATCTCCACTCAGGCCGCCATTAGCACTGCTCTTTTTGCTTGTTCACCTTGGGGAAAAATGCACTAAACTCAACGTGATATAGGTGCTTTCAGAATAAGAGACAGCTCTGCCACCTAACATCTTGGTAGCAACTCCTGCTTACGTGGCCAGTAACAAGTTTTATTGACCCTTTATTCTCAAGCGTTCTTGTTTGCATCTGACCAACAGATTTGTCTTTCATTTGCTTTTTGTTTGGTGTACTACTTGCCAGTAAAAGCACACAATTTCATACTGTTTCAGTGCTGACAGCAGTTACTTAATCGAATATATTTTTGGTGCCTCCTTGTGCAAATACAGTCTCTGTGCCCTGCAATAATATCAAGACTTGTGAGAGCACAACCTTCCAAATTTTTGTTTAATACGTGTATGCTTTTGGTTAAAGAAGGCTCTTAGAAAAACCGCGTTCGGTGTTTGTGCAGAACTCACTGTGTTCTCTGCCTGTCTGAATCTCAGTGCCTCTGTTTGTGATTGAGTCGTAACTTCGTACCTGAATCAGTGACATCCATCTGTGTGAGCCCTGGCCAACCACGCCTTACCTCCAAATGGAATTATTGTCTCCACAGGGATTTAAATACTGTCAAATGCATTTTGACTGAGATGCATTTACTTTAGCATTAAGCCCTTTATTATTATTTTTTTCTAAATCATTCAGTGTTAAGCTGGAGCCATGCTTTTATGCAATGTAATGGGTACAGTTCTCTTACTCACCACGTATGTGATGGTTGTACTGTTTTCTGTGAGGGGATTTAGGAGAAAGAGAATTACTCCTCTGTGTGCCATCTTGGGACATGATTTTGCTGTGGCTCCAGGAAGTCTTAGGAATGGTGGCAAGAATGTGCTTAAGTCACCTGTGCTCCCTGGATGAGCACGGAAATTCTGCCAGGTAATGAAAAGTTAATGGAGAATTAATACTCTGCCCACACAACCCCCTACTATTTTAAATAAGGAGCTACTCAAGTTCAGGCAACACATATCAAAATATTCTAACACTGGAGTTGAACAATGTGAAACTAGTAAAGAAAGGGCAATAAAGAATTTAGGACTGACTCTTCATTTAGCTGTGAAGGAAATAGATCTCTGCATGCCAGGTTTCCTAATCTTCTGTTAGAGAGGAAGTTGAAGTGGAGAGAGGTTACATAGGTGATGTAGGTGATCAGTGACAGAGCTGGTTCTGGGATCTGAACCCAGACCTCTGACAGCTCAGCTGGTGATCTTGCCCCTCTGCCGTGCTCCCTGTCCTCTGGGAGGAAGGCATGCTGTGGCATGACAAATAACGCAGACTCCTCTTATATTTTTAAAATATATTTTTATTGATTTCAGAGAGGAAGGGAGAGAGGGAGAGAGATAGAAACATCAATGATGAGAGAGAATCATTGATTGGCTGTCTCCTGCATGCCCCACACTGGGCATATGCCCTGACCTGACCGGGAATCGAAACTGTGACCTCCTGGTTCATAGCTTGACGCTCAACCACTGAGCCTCACCGGCCAGGCTGGACTCCTCTTATTGATAAGAGGAGACAAATTCAGATTTAAAGGGGAAATTAATAAATTACTTGAGTTTTTATTGAAACGGCAAATCATTTAATAGAAGTTTATCAAGGGCCGAGCATATATACAACACTATGCTATATGCTAGAGAGGATATCAAGATCACCAACTGTCAGAGCTTATTAAAAAAATAAAAAATAAGTAAAACATTTATACAAGGCAGAATTCATTCACTCAGCAGACATTTATTTGGCACCTGTGGTGTGCAAGGACTGGGCTGGACACTGCAGATCATTTATATACTTGTCAATTCATCTTAAACTTTTGATTACCTACTATGTGCCAAGCAGTGTTCTAGATTCAGAGAATATAGCTGAGAACAAAGCAGGCAAGGTCTGAATTCTCACTGAGTGTTCATTTTAGTGGGAAGGAGACAGATAACAAGTAAGCAAGAAAAGACCTGCTCTCCAGAGAATTAAAACAGGAAGGTGTGCAGAGAGTAACAGTGTGGCTCCATTGAATTGCAAAGGTAAGTTAGGTAAATCAATTCCAAAAATGTAAGGAGGAGACAGACCTGTAAACAGTTAACTGCAGTATGTTCAATGTGTGCAATGATTGATGTATGAGCAAAATCCTTGGGTGAAGCGACTGTGAAGGGCCTTGTGAGACCTGAGGGATGACTATAAGCAGTCTACTGACAGGACCAGATGTGTGTTTAGGATGGTAATTGTGGAATAATCTGAAATATGGGCTAGACAGGGGAGAGACTGATCTTAGGATGTGATACTTACAGCCCTAGGCAAGTGCAGGGGGTAGGACAGAGGAGGAAGTGTTACTTCTCACTGAGAGAATTGGGAAGGCTTCTTGAATGGGGTGACATTTAAATTGCAGAGATGAAGGGAGGGCATTTCGTGGTTATGTCACCATGAATAAAAGAGGGGAGATCCAGCCTACTTTGGGACTGGCTAGAGCATATGCTAATTCCAGAGAGAAAGCCATGAGAGGTAGGTGTGATAAACCAGGTTGCTTTAGGTAAGCAGAGGGAAGCTGCTGCAGGTTTTTTTTAGTAGACTGACATAACCACCGCCTTAGGAATATTATTCTAGCAGAGGTATAAAAGATACATTGGAGTGGGGGGAGAGGTGGCCAGGAGATAATTCAGGAGCTTGATGCAGGAAGATGGCCCTGGGGCTGGGTTAGAAATCAGGGCATGGTTGTGCGGGCAGACATAGTGAGGCAGACTCCTGATCAGATGTGGGAAGGTGGGGAGAGAAAGGAGAGAAAAACCAATTCCAAAAATGTAAGCCTAGATGACTGAGAAGATTTCTATGACAAACTAGGAATGGCAGGAAAAATAATGTGTTTGAGAGGAAGGATTATTTAGGTTACTTTGAGGACGTCTGGAGTTAATGTGTTGGGGACCTTGAGGTAAAAGTGTCAAGTAAGTGAAAATCACTTAGCTCTGGGTTTGAATACGTAAAATGGGGTGATAACCAAGCATCTCCAGTTGTAGATGACTTCGGCCAGGGACTGATTGTTCAAAGAAAGGAGGCAAGGATGGAAATTTAGAAACACTGTAATTTTGGCCATTTATTTTTATGGACTTTGAGCCCTTCACTTGCAGCTCAATTCACCATGTTGCTTAAAAAATTGTACACCTGGGCCATATTATCTTGACTTCTTTGTAGAGTTCAGTTTTAATAAGGGACAACAAACCAGCTTTGTGATCTCATTTGCTATTGGGACAATTTCCCGTCACATCTTTCAGTGTCTCCTAGAGCAGCTCTTTCATAGTAAGTGATAGTAGACAGCTTTGCTTCCCTGGAGGAATGTAAATGTTTGTACCTCATGGACAATCACTTAAGTAATCACATTTACTTTTTCACTTTGGCTGCTAGGAAGCACAGAATCAAATTCTCTGCTCAACTGTAATAACTATGTAGGTCTCAAGTAGGTCTCCATATTTGAGACCTATTCCAATATCTCTTACCCCAGCCACAGCCTTCATTTTCTTCTCTAATTTATACTTGCCTTGCTCGTAATTTTTAACTTTCTTCCTTAATACACACATTTCTCATAAAGCACTTCAAATTCTTTGTAGAATGAGATGAGGGCTAAATAAATAATGCCACTATGCTGTTTACTATACAAATGATATATACTTGAATGTTTATCAATCAATACATAAATACAACGTATTTTAAATTTATATGTTCTTTGTTCTCTATAGACTTTGTTTCCATCATTAGTTTTTAGGCAAATAGTACATATAATCAGACTATAAAACTAAATGAAAAATGATGCAACAGCAATAGCGAAGTTCATGAGTAAATATCTACATTGACTCAGTCCGCTTGGCCTCTTGATACAAATCTTTGCAATAAGAATCAGAATTTTTTCTTAGTCATTCATAAGTTTTATTTATTTATTTATTTGTTTGTTTGTTAATCTTCGCCTTTATTTTTTTCATTTCTTTTCTGAGAGAGTGGGGGAGAGGGGAAACAGAGAGAGAGAAACATTTATGTGAGAGAAACACTTGGATTGCTTTCCTCCTACACATGCCCCATCCAGGGGCAGGGAACAAATCCACAGCCCAGGTACTGCCCTTGACCAGGAATTGAATCTATGACCCTGTGGCACATGGGCGATGCTCTAGTCACTGAGCAACACCAGCCATGGCTCATAACTTTTAATGGTTGGTCAATTTTGAAACTTGGAGTGGATATTACTAATGGCCTGGGACTAGTCACTGGAATTTGAGCGATGTGATATAGTCATGGTAATGTTTTTGTTTCTAATCAATGTATGCAAACCCTGCCCCAGAAGACTGTGTAGTGTTTGTGGTCATTCACTGTTGAGCAATGAATTGTTCACCAGTTAGGTAAAAAGAATTGACCTCTTACTGCCAATCATTCCTAGATTCTGTTATCTAAAGAAGGATCTTTTCTTTTTCATTCTGTAGAGGGAAACTTTTGCTTTCAGTGACCAGGTGAGAAATTAGAATCCTTTATAACAAAAATCTTTTAAATTAAAATAACCAAATAATTAAAGAGCTATCTATGATTATAGAATTTGCCATACATAGCCTCCAGTAGAAAATTTCCCCCAATGTTAAACTTGACAAAAATGTCATCTTTCCCTCAAACCACTCTGTCCATTCTTAAAAAGTGGGAAGTCTGCAAACGTGTGCTGATATAAATTTCAGTGGTACAAAAAATTTGTAGAATCAAATGAATATAAAATTAGGTATTTTTAGGAACTTTGTTTTAAAAACAGTATTTCTTAGATACTGTTTGTTTCAGACAGATGACCTACTTCCTATTTAAATGACGTGTCAAATATTAATATCAAAATATCTTTGTAATTCAATTTGCATAAGGATAAGTAAATTTAGTTAATTAACAATAGCATTTACTTATTTTTTTCTCAGCTCTTTGTTGTGTTTTTTGTTTTGTTTTTAGCATTTACTTATTTAGACCCATCTCATTACCCCCAAAGATGTGCAGTTATTCTAAACGTGGCAGTAATGCTTCAGTATCTTCTGTGAAGGCTACAGGCTGGGAGCTTGCAATCATGGTAGAGCTGAGACCTGCTCTTCTGCCTTGTGTCCATGTTAAATGTCTTAGTATTTATTAGAGCTTCTCAGCCCTACTCAAACTTTTTATTGCTTATTGTAAAAAAAATATCCTTAGGATTTTTATTACATTCAATAGAATCTATTAGGAATCATGGGTTGAATTGCTTTCTGATCTCAGTATCAAAAATAGTTGTTCTTTCTCTGAGCAACTGGTTTATTTTTACCACATGGACACTGAATCTTGTAACAGATCATGTTTCCCTCTACATGTTGGCTGCAGCAAAGCCTACAGTCTCCACCCCTCCTTTTCCTCCCTCCTCCCCGCCAGCAGTGCCTAGAGAACATCTCTTCTGGCTCTCATTCTTCCTTGTGGCTACAGTGATTGCTACTAATCTTACCCTACTAATTTTAAAAGCTCTTTGAAGATAAGGAATCTACTATTTAAAAAAAAAATTCTTCCCAGTGCTATCACGGTGCCTTACACACATTTGGCAAATCAAATAATAGCTGAATTGAGTATTACTAGGCCAGTGGTTGGCAAACTCATTAGTCAACAGAGCGGCAAACCGTGGCTTGGGAGCTGCATGTGGCTTGCAAGTTGCAGTTTGCCTACTACTGTACCAGGCCATTCAAAAATAGCTTCATGTTGGGCTCTCCCTCATGATATGGGTACAAGTATGTAGTATGCCAGTGAAGGTTTTGAAATATGCTGAGGGTCAGAGGGATTGAATGTTGGAAAATATGGCATAATAATTTGGGATTCTCCTATGAATGAGAAAACAATGTTGCATATAGGAGCCAACGTGGGCTGTTTTCCTCTTTGTGTCATATCTAACTATACTGCTGTATCACAGTTGGGAACCTGACATCTCCTAACTTTGCTCCACTAAGAAAGACCAATTCTCTCCTCTCAGAAAAAAAAGATGAGTTTGTTAAAGACAATGTAATCAGTGAAGGTTTAGAAGTTGCTTTGAGATCTCTGCATACAAATAGTATAGAAACAACTTCTGTGTAATGCAGACTATATCACCTCTAAAATGGTTGAGCTGTAGCCAATGATCCATGTGTTCAGCTATTATTATTTATGATTAGATTCCAGTATAACCAAAGAATGTGGACAGACCCATGCAGTGAATTCTAATAGTAGGTGACTGTACAGTCAAAACTCTTTAATAGGAAAGTGCATTGAAATGCAAATGGATCTAGTTAACTGAAGGTTAAAGATCATCAGATTGGTAGTAACACTTTATTTTATAATTAAATTTACAAAATCTATATTTGGTGTATTGAGAAAGAAAAGCTTTGTTTTATAAAAATTAAAAAAGTGGTTGTATTTTATCTGTTAATCACATGTTATTGGTAAGCATCATGGTCTAATAGTAAAACTTTAAATATCAGATACTTAGAAAAATACTAATCAGAGAAAACTTTTTTCCTTGTATTATTCTCTCCTGTTGCCTCCTCTGACAACAAAATCATAAGATTTGTTCAATTAAAAACAAAAACCCTGCCTTACCAGAATTTAATTTAAAAAAAAATTTGTTTCAGGTCTTGAAGAGTGTCTTTGAAAGTAGTATGTAATTGAAAACATATGTTTAAGGACCCTTTATTGAATTAGTGAAATACCAGTTATTCAGCATAAGACAGCATAAAAGCACTGACTGCCTCATAGGGTTGTGAGGATTAAATGAGTTGGTTATTCATGAGCGTTTAGAAGAGTGTTTGGCTCAAAGTAAGTGCTATGTAAGTGTTTGCTGTTTTTATTATTGCTGTTATATGGCTAAGCCATTTATTTATGTAATTAAAAAACAATTTTTATTGCCTCCAATAGAGTTTGAAACTCTTGAAGCTATCGAAAGGGCTTTTGCTGTTAAAAGTTATGTACAAGAAAAGCTAGAGTTCTGAAACTCCCCTTCTGCCCCCAGCGCTCATTTACTCTAAGATGACCTAACTTGAATTCTGTGGGCTTCCATTTCCTCATCATAAGAAGACAGTTCCATAGTGATGGGTCTCTGATATCACTCAAGTCACAAAAATTCCATGATTCTTTGATCTTATCTTCTGTTTAACAAGAAGGTTGAGATTATTTGTGTCAAATTCCTGGATCTGGAATGGCAGAGTTTTAGAAGTGGAAGGAGTATTAACCAAATACTCTACTCTTTGGTGGAACTCATCCCTTCTTTTAGCTTTAATTAGTTTTTTTGTTTTTTTGTTGTGTGTGTTTTAGATTAGTACCAGTCTTTATTTTTCCTTTCATTTTATATATTTTTCCAAATTATGTATTTTTTATATAAATTTATAAAACTTTATTATGTTCATTGTTTGTCTATCTCCTGCTAGAATGTAAGCTTCACAGGGCAGGGATATTTATCTTTTTGTTCAAGTGCATGGTACATAGCAGGTGCCAGATAGGGGCTCAGTAAATATTATTGGATAAATGAATGAATCCTTAATTGCCTAGTGGACATTTCTATTAATTGGCCACTTCTGACTCTCTTCTAAAACAACTCCCTTTCTTGATTTTCTTATTTCCATCAACAAAACTGCTTTCACATGACCAAGAGCAAAATCCTAGAGGAGTTGACAGCAATACCTGAGACAGAACCAATCGGATGATTTTCAAGGGGATTTAAACAGTTACTGCCACCAAAGCTCTGGGTGCAGAAACAGTGACATGTTCATACAATGTAGGTGGACCTGAATCTTCTCAAAAGGAATCTTCTGAGCCAGAGCTGCCCAGGAAATTACTTAGAGTTACCAAAACTTATTACTAAAGTCATAGCTTTTGCTGGGTTAATATTTCTGACACGGTTCCTTTGTCATGCTAGTTCCATTGGAGAGTCCTTGTTGCTTCCAAATGACCTCCCAACTCTGTAGGTTGGCATCTACTGAAATCACAGAACTTTCAGGTTCTAGACCACAGTTCTCCCTACAGCTGAGGCCTCTTCCTTAGTGGCCTCTAAAGCATGTTCATTCCCGCTGTTAAGTCCCTCTGTTCACCCTGTGCTGTCATTAATGGTGTGGTAGAGTTTTCCTCCTTCTGCACCCATCCAAATCCATCTTCCTTAATCCACCAGGGAAGCATTAGCCCTTAGGTGAAGCCATCTATATCATGTTTTTGGGCTCCCAAATGTTGCATTACTCTTAAATAGCCATTTGCATATTTATTGCTCCCCCTACTTTATGATTACATTCTTGAGGGGAGGAACTAATGGAATAATGGAGTCGAGGTTAGCGAATGAATCACAACTCATAGCCAGAGCAAAACCTGCTAAACTGGAACAAAATTGACTTAATGTAAGTGCATAGCATAGCCTGTGATAAAGTTTTCAGGGGCTCAATAAAATGCCAATTTTGAGTCCTTCATCCTTTTTTGGCATTAAAATGTCCTTTTTAAAAATTAAATGATAGTCCCTGACCAGGTAGTTCAGTTGGTTAGAGCATCGTCCTGATATACCAAGGTTTCGGGTTCGATCATTGATTCCATCCAAGAATCAGCCAAGGAATGCATAAGTGGAACAACAAATCGATGTTTCTCTCTCTCTAATCAATAAATTTTTTAAAAACTTAATCATAGTAATAACAACTAGTAATGGTAATGGCTTCAAATACATTATCTTTATTTGGAAGAATGTGTGTGTGTGTGCATGTGTGTGTGTAATCATACTGGTTTGTGAAATCAGACAAGTCTTGCTTGCTACTAAACATGGGAGGGTACATACTCTGTCCCTTCACCTGGTGGCCATTCTCTCCCCTGCTCGTAGCACAGTATTCACTTTTCAGGGTGTCAGATATCGACTTAAGATTCTCATGCTGTGATTTGATTCTGGTTAATTAACCTGGGAATGCATGAAAGCTACCTTCTAAATACGCAGAAGAGTTTCCTTCTATCTCTTGAACTTCAAAGAATATTTTTTCTTGTACACTGCAGATTAATCTAGACAATGGCATTCCATGCCTTTTCTAAGTAAACCAACTTTATTCATGTCATCAAAAGAGAAATTTTTATGACTTTCTAATTTTTCAGGCTAATCGATTGAAAAACTCAGGATACAAAAGACATGAATTTCTTCATTTTCTTTTAAAATTTTGAACCATTTGTTTATCTGGTTCTTCCACATTGTAAGGCAAGTTAACATTCTTGTTTTTGTAATTGTTCCACAATTTCAAGTTTTCACTGAATACACTATATGTTTTTTCTTGGGGTTTGACATTTTAATTATGAGGAGTATTTGATCACATATAATCTTAAAAGTGTTCAACAATAGCACATGATTCACACTTGTGCAGAAAGCTGACAGAATGACAGGCAATCAGGGGCTAATACTGTGTTTTGCAGAGCTGATTGGTGAAGGGAAAGGCAGGGTGTTCCCATGTTACAGCAGGTATAATGTGGTATCTCTTGGTTACTGTGTAGTCCCAGACAATAGATAACTGCTCTCTTAGATTGCAAAGAACAAAAGCCCCCTCAGGTTCACTTAAAATAGGAAAAAAACCCTGAAAAATGTAAGATTTAATAGACAATCTCAGTGACACCAGGGCACCCACGAGGGATTATGGAATGGGCTAAGAAGTAAAGAATCGTGGTCACATTGCCTTCTCTCTTGCTCTGGCTTTCTCTGATATGACCTGTGGTTTCAGGCTCATGGTTTTTGTTTATATTTTTCTCAAGTCACATTCTCAAACAGACAAGTTGATTGGCTTTCTTCATCCCATGGTTCCATTTCCCTGGAATCAGGTTGCTGCCCTGGGTCCAGTGACTAGTTGGGGTTGGGGTCGGGGAGGATTTAATGTGGCACATACTGGGCAGCTTTTAGTTGGATATTCCACCTCCTGCTTTGTTTTTTGTTGTTGTTGATTGTTTGTTTGTTTTCCTAATTTGTTCTTCCCTATTTTCTGTCCTTTTGTCTTTTTCCTGAATTTACTGTGTTTCTTCTTAGTGTTAGTTTTTTTTACCCCGCCCCCCCTTCCCCCCCAATGTTACTGATTTTTTTGGAAGCTTGGTTGCCTATTTGCCATTAAGAATAAAGGACTGGGGAGTTTCCTCTACTATTTTAGAAAGATCTGTATGTAGTTTTTCCCTCTGAGGTGCAGCTCTTTTCTGAATAGGAATTCTAAATTGTGTATGTGTGGTGGGATAGACAGGGTACTGGGTTTTCTGCTGGCCACATTGCTTCACCCCAAAAATGGTCTAAAGAGGGGGATTTATTCCCAGGGACCCAAATTCATTTCAGAAGCCTTCACAAGCCATCTTTCACTCCCTACTGCCATAACTGGTTCAGTTCCAATGACAGATGTTTCGTCTGTCATTACTCTTGGCCAAGTGGCCTGAAGGCTCTGTGAGAGGGTAGGGGAGTCAGGGTGGGAGTACTGACTGTCATCACTTCATCCTCCATTCTGGCCCCTTACCGTCCTTCCCGCTCTGTGAGACCTGTTGACTCTGTGATTCCTGTTGACGCGGAGTCCAGAGCCCCCCTGGGGTTCTACTGAGCAGATTGCCGCCTTGGAGGCCCCTGGGTAGCAGCTCTCCTCTCACGGCTTCATCTGTCAGCACATTCCCATTTCCTGCTCTGTTGTCCAGGGATTAGTTGAAACCTTTTGTCCATTTAAAATTCTCTTCCAGCAATCTCTTTCTAGTCTTAATGGAATTCTTCCATTTCATTTTTTGACATTTTCTTTTCATTCGGGAGATTTGGGAGGGACAACCAGGTTGCCAACCATATTGAAATTAAAACCCCATCAGGTTTGTTTTTTGAAAAAATAGTATTTGTTGTTTGGCTTTTATTGTTCACCAGGAGTCCATCGCGCGATATTGTGTGCAGTAGGCCGGGAACCGCAGCACGCCACTGGGAGCTGCACTGCTTCCACAGGAGCCGTGCTGTTTCTACAGGAGCCGTGTGGCTTCCGTGGGAGGTGGAAGCAAGCATGGGCGCAGGGAGGGAGCTGCGCTGCTTCCGTGGGAGGTGGGCCTGCCGTCTCCTCTCTGGGCCTGCACTTGGCCGCGGAGGCTGTAGGCTGGCCCCCCTACCCCCCAGAGGCCCTCCGCGGCAGGGGTGTCGCTGTGACTACGAAGCAAGCATTCCGCCAGGCTGCTCATGCTGCCCGCTCTCAGCGGCAGCCCACCCAGGACTGAGGGACTCCGGCGAGGCTGAGGGGACTGGGTGCCACCATCTTGTGGCTATGGGCACCGCCATCTTTGTGACAGAGTGATGATTAATTTGCATATTACCCTTTTATTAGATAGGATTTTCCAGTCATTTCCTTACTTTTTGAAAACCATGGGTTTGCCTTATGAATATTTATCTCTAAACAATATTGTTTAATTTTAGCTGTTTTTGCTCTTTTTATACATGGAATCATACTACATGTACTCCTCTGAACCTTGCTGTTTTATTCAAGATTGTTTTGGAGATTCATCCATGCTTCTTCATGAAGCTATATGTTATTTATTTGAATGCTTTATAGTATTGCATTGTAAGAATATGCCACATTGAATTATGTTTTCTATTGCTGATGGGCATTTGTGTGACTTTTTGCCATCATGAGAAAGATGGGTGTGAACATAGTTCCTGTTGCATATATGCTAGAGTTTCCCTAATGTAGAAACCTAGGAGTGGAAATGTGGAGTCATGGAGTATACACATGGTTAATTTCACTAGGTGAAGACAACTATATGCCAGAGTTGTTGTACCAGGGTATTCTACATGGGTGTATGAGATTGCCTGTGGCTCAACAACCCTTGGTATGATCGCATTTTTTAAAAAAATACATTTTTTTATTGATTTTTAGAGAGAGAGAGAGAGAAGGGAGAGGGAGAGAGAAAGAGAAGCATCAACATGAGAGTGATGGAACATCGTTGGATTAGCTGCCTCCTGCAGGCCACCCCCTGGGGATCGAGTGTAACTGTAACCAAGGCATGTGCCCTGATCAGAAATTGAACCAGCAACCTTTTGGTGCACAGGATGACGTGCAACCAACTGTGCCACACTGGCCAGGGTGGTGTGATCAGATTTTTAAAAATTTTTGTCTGTTTGCAATAGTGCAGTGAAGGCCTGGGTGTGGGGTGGGTGTGGAGTGGAAGGAGTTAAAGGGGGAAAGGGGACATCTCTAATACTTTCAACAATAAAGATAAATAAATAAAAAACACAAAAAATGTCTGTTTGGTGGGTGTGAAATCATATATTATTGTCTGTTTTTAAAAATGAGATGTGATTTATGTGTAGTATAATATACCTTAATGCGACTTTGATTTTTATTTTCCTAATTATTGATGAGGTTAAAGATACTATATTTTCACATAGCAATTAACCTTTCATGCTTTCTCTTCTGTAAAAGTTTGCCATATTTTTTCCAGTTATTTCTTATTGACTGGTGGGATTTCCTTAGATATCATGGAAATATAAGTGTATATATGTATACATACATATAATATATGACATAATTAATTTTTTTGTATGTGGGCAGGATTCAGTTTTCTGCAGATATAATTACGACATTCTCCTTTTGGTTGTGGCTAATTGTTGACAATACTGAGAAGTAGGTTTTAGCACTTTAAAAGTTTTGGAGTCTTTTCCATCCCTTTTCCTAATCTACCCCCATTGTGAAAGAGTGTTGGTTGAAAAAGTATCCTGACATTCAGTAACTTGGAGTGTTTTCTTTGGTGTGCATGCTGGACAAGATGGACCTGCCAGGCCTGAGCCGGCCAGCACTTGGGCTCAGAGAGGAGCTGGGCTGTGAATGTGGGTCCAGATCTCTAATGGGAGAGCTATAGCAGTTTTCTTGGCTCTTGTTAACACATCTCTGAAATTCAATGTTTTGTAAGTTGGCTTGATAGCATTAGTTACTACCCATTCTTTTCTCCATTTAACAATGAACCCTGAAGCTAACTTAAGGGACAATTTTCTTTTAAATGTTGATAGTTCTATAAATGAAAACTTTATGAAATGGTTGAAATGGTAAATTTTATGTGATATACATCTATTTTACCACAATCATAATAAAAATACCCCCAAAGGCTGGAAAGAAAATGTCTTGGGAGACTTTGGACTCCAATAAAAGTGCAAATATGACATTTTGAAGTATATCTGATTTTGAGTGCAGAGCCATCTTTCAAAAGTTAATTACTGATGTATGGTAATCAGCAATATCTCTTTTACATAAGCTGATTATCTTTTGCCATGACTATCTTTTAAGGAGAAGGTTTACATTTTTTTTGAGTTTTTGTAAATCTTGGAATGAATTTCAAGGATTATATGTTAATTTATCTTATGTTCATAATGCTAGCTATCACTCCCCCTTTGCTTCAGCCATATGGGCTTGCTTTTATTTCCTCTAATCACCATCCTTTTCCTTCCTCAGGGCCTTCCTAGGGTTGTTCTTTTTCCTTTGCCTGCTTCCATTTATTTTATTATTTTTACAAATTGTAAAAATAATAAAATAAATGGAATTTGTGAATTTGGGGCTGAATTATATCCCCCCAAATTCACATGTAAGCCCTCAGAATGACTGTATTTGGGCCTTTAAAGACACAATTAAGGAGGAATCCAAGATGGTGGCATAGGTAAACACCTAAACTGCTGCCTCGCACAACAATTTCAAAACTGCAACTAAAAGACAAAACGTCTATCACCCAGAACCACGGGAAAGCTGGCTGAGTGGAAGTTCTACAATTAGAAGGAAAGGGAAAAGAGCACTGAGACGTGCATGAGCGCTGAAAAGCTGAGGACGGAGGCGCGGGATCTGGGCTGGCGGCAGGCGTTGCTTTTTTCAACCCAAAGGGAAGACAAGCCCCCAATTACTCTGAAATACAGTATCTGGGGAGACGCGGGAGACCCAAACTCCTACGGGGAGAAGCTGGATTGTCTGCTACCGGGTTGGAAAGTGAGGGGGGCCTGCTTGTAGAGCTGCGCACAGGAATAATTGTTTATCTGCACTGGGGCATGGGACGGGACGCAGTCAGAGACACAGAGCCGGCTAACTAGAAGCCATTGCTGTTTGCCACGCCCTAGCCTAGTGACGCCCTGAGACCCCGCCCCACACAACCTACAAACCCACACAAGCTCCAAGCAGCTGCTTTTGCATATGAATGGACTGCTCTATCGCAGCTTAACCTAACAAACTTGCAGCCCGTATCAGACAGCTCCAAAACCTCCAAACCCCAAGCAAAGAGGAGAAAACTGTAGCTCTCGCTGTAGCTCCTGCTGGGTGGACTCAGACAATAGCTGACCTGCACCCCATTGGAGATCCAGAAGCCAGTATACCTAGTGGTCAGTGTGAGAAACCAGATTTCAACTCCTCACATCCATAAGTGACACATTCAAGAGGCAGACTCAGCGAGCACCAAAGCCCCACTGAAACAAGTCCTGCACCATAAGCGTGTCTCCAGCACAGCAGTTCTTATAGACACAGCGAGTCCTCACAGCCGATTGGCCTGGAGGTCAATTCCTCCCAGCGTACCAACAGCAATTAAGGCTTAACTACACCAAGACTTTGCACTCAGCCCACAAAGGGGTGTACCAAGAGCGTCCACATCAGGTGATTGGGGAGGCTGAGCTACTGCCCCCTATAGGTCACCTACCACACAAAGCCACTCCATCAACACAGAGAAGCAGCCAAAATGTGGAAACAAAGAAACATGTCACGAATGAAAGAAACGGAGGAAAGCAAACTACTGGACGACATAGAGTTCAGAACCACATTTATAAGGTTACTCAAGAATCTTCTAAAAACCGCTGAGAAACTTGATGACACTTCTGAGGAGCTTAGTGAGACCTTCAAGGACCTTAATGAGAATGCCAAAAAAATGGAAAAGGACCAGTCAGAAATGAAGTATACACTGTCTAAAATAAAGAATATATAGAAACTCAACTGTAGATCAACGTACCCCAAGAATCAAACCAAAGATCTGAAATATGAGGAAACAAAAACACCCAACCAGAAAAACAAAAAGAGAAAAGAATCCAAAAATATGAAGATAGTGTAAGGAGCCTCTGGGACAACTTCAAGCATACCAACATCCAAATTTTTGGGGTGCCAGAAGAAGAGAGAGAGCAAAATACTGAAAACCTATTAGAAGAAATAATGACAGAAAACTTTCCCTACCTGGTGAAAGAAATAGACTTACAAGTCCAGGAAGCGCACAGAACCCCAAACAAAAGGAATCCAAAGAGGACCACACCAAGACACATCATAATTAAAATGCCAAGGGCAAAAGACAAAGAGAGAATATTAAAAGCAGCAAGAGAAAAACAGTTAATTACCTACAAGGGAGTACCCATACGACTGTCAGCTGATTTCTCAACAGAAACTATGCAGGCCAGAAGGGAGTGGCAAGAAATATTCAAAGTGATGAACAGCAAGAACCTACAACCAAGATTACTCTACCCAGCAAAGCTATCATTCAGAGTTGAAGGTCAGATAAAGAGCTTCACAGACAAGAAAAAGCTAAAGGAGTTCATCAGCACCAAACCAGTATTATCTGAAATGCTGAAGGGTATTCTTTAAGAAGAGAAAGAAGAAGAAAAAGGTAAAGATAAAAATTATGAACAACAAAATGACATCAAATACATACCTACCAACAAGTGAATCTAAAAATCAAGTGAATAAAAATCTGAAGAACAGAATGGACTGGTGAATATAATAGAATCAGGGACATAGAAAGGGAGTGGACTGATGACTCTCAGGGGAAGCAGGTGTGAGGGGTGCGGGAAGAGATTGGACAAAAATCTTACTCCTATAGATGAAGACAGTGGCGGGGGGTAAGGGCATGGGGTGGGGTGGGGAATCAGGTGGAGGGGAGCTATGGGTGAAAAAAAAAAGGAACACCTGTAATAATCTGAACAATAAAGATTTATTTTTTAAAAAAGACACAATTAAGTTAAAATGAGGTCATTTGGGTTGGTCCTAATTCAATATGAATGGTGTCCTGATAACAGGAAGAAATTTGGACACAGACAGTGGCAGAAGGAAGTGGGAGAAGGCAGCCACCAACAAGCCAATGAGAGAGGTCTCAGAAGAAACTGATCCTGCTAACACCTTGATCTTGCACTTCTGGCCTCAATAATTGTGAGAAAAAACATCTCCATTGTTTAAGCCACCCAGTCTGTGGAACTTTGTGGTGGTGGTAGTCCTAGCAAGTGACTGTAATACATGAGATAAAATTGACCATTTTAACCAGTGACGTTATGTTCATTTATATTGTTGTACAACCATCACCATCCTCTGTCTCCAGAACTGTTGTCATCTTGCCAAACAGAAACACCATTCTCCCCTCCCCTAGCCCCTATAAACCACCATTTCACTTTCTGGCTCTGAATTTGACTATTATGGGTACCTCATATATGGGAAATCGTACAGTATTTGTTCTTTTGCGATGGCTTATTTAACTTTACATAATGTCTCAAGGTTCATTCATTTTATAGCATGTGTCAGAATTTCCTTCCTTTTTATGACTAACATTCTATTATATGCATATACCACATTTTGTTTATCAATTCATCCACTGACAGACATTTGGGTTCCTTCTACCTTTTGGCTGTTGTGAGTAATGCTGCTATGAATATGTTGTATACAAATATCTCTTCAAGAATCTGCTTTCAGTTCTTTTGGGTATATATCTAGAAGTGGAATTGTTGGATTTTATGGCAAGTCTATTAGTTACTACTTAATTTTTTGAGGAAGCACCACACTGTTTTCCTTACTGGCTGTATCATTTTATAGTCCCATTTCTCCACATCCTCGTCAACACTTGTTCTTTTCTTTTCTTTTTTTTAAAGCAGACAAAGAATTTCTGGGTATCAAGGCTTTCAGTGATAACATACGGCTTTTAATTATCCCTGGGTTAAGTCACAGAGAGTCAATTCTCCAAGGGTTGTGAAGTGGCATTCAGATGCCTCTTGATTTAGGTATATCACCTTGGAGGCATTGGAGTTATTGGTGTGAAGGACTGGCAGCTATTTCATTTCCTATTTGGGCCAGGACTTCATTCCTGTAAGGAACTTTGGGCCTGCTTGTGTGATACAGGACCAGCTATGCCAAATCTTAGGCATGTTTTACTAGAAAGACTCAGTGAAATAACTCTTTGCAGAACTAAAGGGGCTAGTAAGTTTACTTTTTTTCCTTTGGAGCAGATTTGTATTTTCCTAAGTGTTTACAGCTGTGTTTGCATAAAACACTCATGGACCTAACAATTACAGTCCAGTGAAGAAAACAGAGCACGTGAGGCATATTAGGCTTCCAACATCCCAAAACGAGGCTGTGGTAAGACACAAGAAGCCTGAGAGAGGCACAGGTGCTTCCTGAGGGCCTTTCTGATGTCGTGAAAGAGTTACATGTGTAACCATGTATATTGCATTACAACTGCCTAAAAGAGTCGAAGAGACTGAGTAAGGTATCTTTCTACACATATCCCTTAACTTTGGTTTGTGTTTGAAAATGGAAATGTTTACGTGGGTTTACGTTTTACCTTGTCCACTTGTGTGGATTTCCCTGCACCCCAACAGCAATTCTTGGTGGCTTACAGAGAGTGGCAAAAGAAGCACATTCTTCCATTGTGGCTGGGGACTGACAGAGCCACCTGGTCGCAATGGGGGGTCATGTCCCTCCCTCCCCCACCCCCTTTGCCATTCCAAATTCCAGTTTCTGTCGATGATAATTTCACAACCACATGTTCACAGCGTTAGCATTAACAGTAGCATCACAGCACCCAGTACAATTAATTGCACACACACACAGCTCATTTTTCTTTGTGCAATCTGTACCTCCACTGGTTGAAGAATTCATAGTAAATATAATTAAAGCTATTGAAAAGCCAACGCTTATAAGGATGTTTCCCCTGTTATTAGCCAGCCTTCAACATCACTGTAATAGTAGCGCTTTGTCTAGGAACCCTGAAAGCTCTGCCAGTGCTTCGAACATATGCTTTGTAAACTGAGATAACCCCTGCTGTCAACGAGGGTGGGCAGGTCATCCCCCAGCAGGGATCCCCTACTCCTGCCTCCTACTGTTTGCCGATTTAATCTCTTTGGGATAGTAAAGCTGGATCAGGAGTCCACAGCTAACACCCTATGCCTTTCTGTGGGGATGGTACAAGGAGCAGGTGTCAATTTCATTGCTTTCTTCAGGTACACCACTCCCTCCCTTCCCCCCAGGTCTGTCCTTTTACTTTGGAAGGTCCCAGCTGAGCCTGGGAGGAGCCACTTCTTGTTCAGTGCTTTGCGTGTTTTCTGAAAGCCTTCAACATCAGTTGTCCTGATCTCGGTTGGTGGGACCACATCTCAGTCTTCGTTATTCACATAAAATACAGCACTTCCTCTAAAGGCAAAAAGGCAGAGGCTGGGTTTACTTCACTGTGAATTAAACTGGTTGGTTGATGAGTTGTGTCATGTATGTTTAACAAATAGGTGTAAAAAGTCTGCTGTGTGTTGAGAGAGCTGTGCTAACTCTGTAGAGATCTGCAAAGTAAATATAAAACGCGGTTTCTATTAAAGTAGCCTGGAATGTAAGATAGAAGCAGGGAGCACAGAGAAGATGCTTAACTGGCAAGAGAAAGGGCTGCATTGTGTGGTACAGAGCTTTTGTGCCATAAAGCTCTTGGGAAGGGAGCTGGTCATTAAACCTCTCAGAAGAGGAAATAAAGGCAAAGCAAATGAGGCATACCAGCCCTAGCTGGTTTGGCT
The DNA here is from genome assembly GCA_026230045.1 of Corynorhinus townsendii. Classification (NCBI taxonomy): domain Eukaryota; kingdom Metazoa; phylum Chordata; class Mammalia; order Chiroptera; family Vespertilionidae; genus Corynorhinus; species Corynorhinus townsendii. The sequence goes on along the minus strand of JAPDVU010000006.1, from coordinate 114,205,015 downwards.
CAGTGGATAGAGCGTCGGCCTGCGGACTGAAGGGGTCCCAGGTTCGATTCCAGTTAAGGGCGCATGCCCAGGTTGCAGGCTTGATCCCCAGTAGGAGGTGTGCACGAGGCAGCAGATCAATGATTCTCTTATTGATGTTTCTCTCTCTCTCCCTTCTTCTCTGAATGCAATAAAAAAAAAAAAAATAAATAATAAAAAAAAGGAATACCAGGCTGAGAGCTACTTTCCACACATATCCCTTAGCTTTGGTTTGTGTTTGAAAATGGAAATGTTTATGTGGGTTTACTTTTTACCTTGTCCACTTGTGTGGATTTCCCTGCACTCCAACAGCAATTCTTGGTGGCTTGCAGAGAGTGGCTCCTGACGCCTTAAGGGCCTTAGCCCTTTGGAAAATACATCCTGATTCTCCAATAGTAGTTAGGTATAGCATTGTTAAAATATAAAAATAAATGTTTTTCATCTGATAATAAAAGTAATAACTTTTTTTTTTAGGGCAGAAGATTTGTAAAGGACACATAGATACAGATAAAGTAAATCACCCATATTCCAGACACCTCAAAGGAATCCCTGTTAACGTTGTGGAATACGCCCTTGTTCTTTTTCCCTGTGTAAGTGACTTTAATTATATTAACTTTGGTTTCTCAGATCAGAGGGTGCACAGATTCCATAAAAAATAAATTTTAGTTGGATTCATACAAGATCACTGAATTGGTTATTGTAATGATAATTTTGACCTTGTCTACCTTTAATTTTGTAGTTATTTTGAAAAATTTTTATAACTCTTGGAAAAAACCCATTTGTTTTCATTTTAGAGTATATGAAAGCAGATGACCTTCTTTTAAAGAGAATCTTTTCAATGGGTAGACTTTTGAGAATGATAGGAGATGGAGACTTTCTAATAAATTAAATAGACATTATGGTTGTTTAATTGTATATCAATAAAACTCTGTAATATGTAAATATCTTTACAGTCTTATAGTGTTTAATTTTTGTATGTTTTACATTGTTTCCCCTCCCACCCCCAGAAATGATGTGTTATTAAGAAGGAGTGTGCATATTTCTTGATTATTAATTATCTCTCTTTATCATGAATGGGAAATCTACGTGGGCTAAGTTAGTAAGAAAAAAATATTAGATGTCAACTTAATTTTTTGATATATGCAAAGCTATCGGTGAATTTAAGATCTTGACTTCTGACAGGTGCATTTGGAACAAGAATTTGCCTGGGAAATGGCTTTTTGCACTTAGGGAAGAGCCTGGCTTTTGAAGTATATTTTCTGATCTGTCACTATTATATTTGCTCTGTCCATTTGTGCCAGACCAGGAATGCTAACAGTGGGGTTCTGTGTTTTGGAAGAAACTTAATGAATTCTCTATGTTTTGGAAGTTGTTACTGTCCATAAAACTACAAAGCAGAGTATGTGCCTTTTGACTGGTTGAGAGGTCTTAACCTTTTTGGAAATTGATGACTCCTTGCTATGGTGTTTTAAAAGGCATTGTTTTTAATATAATGTCTAGCTGCCCTAGTTCTATAGTATCTTTTTCTTTCTTTTTTTGTCAAGTCCTGTATAGTTCTGAGACCTTTTGTTTGGGGAGAAGAGGTGTCACAAACTCAGGGACCAGACGGTTCAATGAGAATATATAAGACTAGAGGCCTGGTGCACAAAATTCGTACACTGGGGGGTTGGGTGTCCCTCAGCCCAGCCTGCACCCTCTCCAATCTGGAACCCCTTGGACATCCCTCTCACAATCCAGGACTGCTGGCTCCTAACCACTCGCCTGCCTGCCTGCCTGATAGCCCCCTAACTGCTTCCCTGCTGGCCTGATTGATACCTAACCGCTCCCCTGCTGGTATGATTGACACTTAACTTCAGGCCTGGTTGCCCCCAACTGCCCTCCCCTGCAGGCCTGGTCCCCCACAACTGCCCTCCCCTGCAGGCCTGGTTGCCCCCACAACTGCCCTCCCCTGCAGGCCTGGTTGCCCCCAACTGCCCTCCCCTGCAGGCCTGGTCCCCCACAACCGCCCTCCCCTGCAGGCCTGGTTGCCGCCAACTGCCCTCCCCTGCTGGCCATCTTGTGACAATGTGAGGGTGGCCATCTTGTGATGATGTGGGGTGGCCATCTTGTGGCGGCCAACTTGTGGCAACATGGGGGCGGCTATCTTGTGATGACGTGGGGGCAGCCATCTTGTGACGTGAGGGCATGAGGGTAAATTTGCATATTACTTCTTTATTATATAGGATTATAAAGAGGAGTGATGAGGACTGTGATAGATTTGGAAAATACTTACCTCTTAAAAGGCCATGAAATAAAGCAAAAATCAAGATACATTGTAACAGCCAAACAGAAAGTCAGATTTGGCCTGAAGCCTACCAATGTATGTCTGTTTATGCCCATTATCCCTGTAACAATAGCAATAGGAGAGGAGCAGTATAATGACAGTAAAAATCGCTAACAATTTTTGACAGCTGACTCTGTGCCAGGCACATGCATCATCTCCTTCTGTTCCCACAATTAAGGTAAATACTCTTACTGTCCCATCTCAGGATAAAACGGAGGTTTAGAGAGGTTATTTCCCCCGTCACAGAGATAGTAAGTGACAGAGTCAAAGACAGGTTTGTCTGACTCTGAGTCTTGAGCTCCGTGATGTGTTTTGATTTTAGGCCACAGAACTTGGAATTGCATTGGGTAGGAAGAAAATCGTCAGGCAGTGGTTAAGCTACTCAGTGTTGGCACCGGCCAGCTCTGTGACCTTGGAGGAGGCAGCCAAGCCTGGGAGAAAGGGCAGTGTTCTTGGTCCTAGAGGAAGAGGAAACAGCAGGATCAGGTCTTTAGTGGCGTGGCCAGGATGGAGGGAAGTTTTCACCAGGTGCCTGGGGAGGGGATTAAAGAGAGAAATAGTTCCTGTGAGGTGCACACGGCGTGCATGAGTTTGGGAGTGTGGGGTGTGTGTGGCATGTAGAAGTGGAAAATCAGATTCAATGGAAGTTTAGTAGGAGCTTGTAATGTAGGTGTTGGCAGATGTGGGTAAGGGCTACGGGGATACTATGTACCCCGATTTAACAGTGCATGAGGGACTAACTGGAGCTGTAGAATAAAGAACTAACACGTATGGGGTCTGAGATTTGACCCAGGGCTTCCTGTTACAATACACTTTAAAACTAAATGAGGTTTTTTGGCGTGGTGGAGGGGACCGACTTCTCTCCACTGTCTTTTGTTCAGTTGTCTCAGCAGGCTCCCACTCACTGGCCTCTGAGTGGGTTGTCTGGGCATAGTGGATCTCTATCAGGCTCACTGGCATTTCCCGTGATATTTAGCAGAAAGAGAGTCATAAAGAAAGAATCCTGACAAACCTGAGGTGGTTGAATTAACCAGCACAACCCAAATATTCGACTGTTAACACAGCACCTTTCAACAAACAAACCACTGACTTGTTGCTCTCAAAGCCTCTCTGTCTAAGTGACTGGAACTCAAGGAAATGAAAAGTAAAGCCAGGCTATTCCTAACCGGCAGCACGTGAACTTGAACCTTAGGAAACAGAGCAGCCTCTGTGAGAGGCTCATCTGCATAAACCTCACAGGCCCCTAAAAATAATTTTAAAAATTATATATGAAAAAAATTAAAGGGCTATATCTTGACTCCCCCCCCCCCCCCGCTCCAGAAAAATGTGAATATATTATAAAAAAAATGATAGGTTAAGATTGATGAATAGAGTTTGCTTTCTGCAACCAGAAGACTTAAATAGACCTGAAGGAGGAGGAAGCAAACTTAGTTGCAAGAAACCTAATACTCCTGGAAGAAGGGGGAGAGAGGTGGGGCCAAAAATAGAGCAGGAGCTGGGTCCAGGGAAAGCCCTTTTGTTGAGTTGTTTCATTGGCTTTAAATGATCACTTTCCTAGAAGCAACAAGAAAAACTGGTCCCGTTTGTTTGCACAGAGTTGGGGAGAAAATACTTATGTAAGCAGCTCCTGTTTGCAACGTTTCCATCTGGAATATCATTTAAGAATTTGGTCAGATCTCCAGTGATTTATGTTTAGTAAACAAGATTATCTTCAGCTTCATACTGCGAGAGAGCACATGGTTTGGGGTTTAGTTGCTGTTTTGCAGCCTCTTTTAATTGCTTGTGCAAGGTAATACTGCATTAACCTCGGTATTCATCTCCAGTGTTTGGGTTGTGACAGTGGTTTCTGAAGTAAGAAACCAGAACAGTGGTTGACTTTAGAATGGCTTAAAGTATGACTGTTCTTGTTGTAGAGCTACCAAAACTATACCTGTTTCTTAAGGTTGGTGGGGGTGAGGGAAAGGAGGAATGGCTTTTGCATAAACTTGAAATTCAGCTCCTTTTCATTTTTCAGGAAAGATACCCTTAATTTCATGGACAAATGAAATAAAGGGAATCTTGGGTCAGCTCTTTTGAATGCTTAGGATTTTTCATTTTTTAAGAGTTTACTTTTCCCCCTAATAGGGGAAAACATTTCTTACCAAAACAGTGGTTATGTAGTGAGAAAGGACATTTCTTTTTGATGTTTGAGGATATATTATTATGAAAATGGGAATACTGATGCATTATTTTTTCAAATGTGGATCTAATATTAATAATATTTATATAAGAGCGGTAAGCATTTTAGCAAAGAAATGCTCATTTTATTCTGCAAGACAAAAAATAGTAATGAAATGTTTCAGAGCATTGGAAAACCATATATTATATATTTCAGATTCACTGCAGATAAAAATAGTTACATCTAATTGGTAAGTATTCTGCTATACTAATCTCCCTAAACACCTCTTCCTAAATCTTGAATTGAAGGTCTCTTCCTAAACTGGCTATATTAATACTTTGAGTTTCATATCTTACACACAGTGCAAACCAAGCAAAAGATAAAATGTATAGAAGTCACTCTGCCTTTCAGATTCTTTCTATCACCTATTTTGAATTGAATTCTTAAATCATTCATGATAGCTTGGCAGCAAGCCATGTACTTGTCATTTTAGCTCATTAGAATTAAGTCTTGTCCTGTTAAGAGCAGGTTTACTAGTCTTTTTATAATTGCCTGCTTAAAAATTTTCATTTCCAAAAATCAGCTAAAGAATTTAAGATGGTGATAAATGTGGACTGAGGTCAAGTAAAAATTCTGAGCACATCAGGAATTCACTGCAGGAGGGAAATGCAGAGATGAGAGTTTAAGGCCCTTGTGGAGGAGTGAAGGATTGCTGAAGCATTCGTATCTAGAGGAATGGAACAGGGTTTAAATTGTGTGGTTGTATGAAAATGTAGATGGTGTCTATTTGACTGGTATAAACAGGTTTTTGTGTGTTTTTGTTTGCATTTAAATGTGCCACCTATTCTTCTGGGGAATGGGAGGCTAAGTATTTGAAGGATGTGGAAAATAGATGAAGACAAAATGGACTGTGGAGCAGACAAGAGAGAGAGGGATGTCCCATGAGCCAAAATTAAAGAGACCTGGAAGGATGGGAAACAATGGAATGTGCTCAGGGGTGACACCAGGATACTCCACATAGAAAGGAAAAAAGGCTGAAAAAGAGGTGAGATGAAGAGATCTTTAGGAAGAGGCAGGAAGAGAAAACGTTGGTGTTGAGTGGAATAATGTATACCTGCACCTCTGCGTATAGGAGAGGCCAAGTTTCCCAGCAAATGGCCAGGCTCATTTTGTTGATGTGCCCAGCAGCCTGAGGTGTGGTGAGTGTGGCACTCATTCTTCTGACTGTCTAAGGGAATAGGTATGGAAGAGGATGTGGCGGATGTGTTAGCCTCCAGGGGTATGTTTGGGCCACAGCAGTTTGTGCATGACCTTGAAGTGGGAGGAAGACAATTGTGGTTGGGATTGTGTAATTGACTGGGAAATCTAGTTGAATCAAATCAGAGCAGCCTAACAGGCCCATCTCCTTTCTCTTGAATTATTCCTCGCCTGGACGACTTGGGAATGGGGTTTGCTTTGTAATGCATGAGGGTAGGACTGACCATGAAGAACTTAGGATGTGTGTCATTAGAACCCCCCGCTTGCTTCCTCTGTCCTCTTCCTGGGGTTCATCATGGGTTCACGTTGTTCCCTGACAGGTCCCAATTTGCTGGAAATATATTTCACATTCTGGATCTTTTTTGATTTTCTTTCCACTTACCAAAACTTACCCATTCACTTTCTGGTGTCCCTATTCTCGCCCAGTAACTGGAGCTAATTTGGTAAAAACCTTCATTCTCTTGATCAGAGTTAATATATAGCCCCTTTTTTGTTATATGTTTGTATTCAAAAGGAGGGTTCACAGTATAGTTATGACTTTACAGTGTTGATTGGCTGAGAGTAGTTCTTTTCAGGGCTCCTGTAAGCTTCTTTTGAGATTTCAGACTGTGTATTGTTGTGCATTATTGCCAAAGGAGCTCAGAAAACATTTTGTTGAATGAAATAATAAATAAATAACACCTCTGCCTGGTGCTCTCTCCATCACCCATGGCCCCTAGAACAGATATGAGTGGGGACATCCTGGCTGCTTTGGTTTGGAAGAGATGGGTTTTGCTGAACAGTTTAGATCATCTGTTGGAACTGGATTGCAAGTATGACTTACCGAGATGGTCTTTTTTTCCTGAGCATGTGGCACCATGCACTGTATCTCAGGGTATCACTGTGGTATTTACTGAAAATACCATGCAAGGTTTTTCTGCAAGGTGTCTGCTTGACAGGGCAAGTTTAAGTGAAGATAATTACCACTAGAGTCTGTCTGGTTTTTATATGCCATTTCCAGATGTTCAATTGCTGCCCTTAGTGAGTTTGGAAGCTCTTGTGTATGATACCCAGGTCCTCATACCAGACACAAGTGTGATCTCACTGCTAACCACTCATTCTGGTGCTATTTTTAGTGTTTTGTTAGCCTTCTGGGCCAGTTTGATATTTTTATATTTTGAATGTGCCAGTCAACCTTTGTTGTATTTAATAGAATCACAGAATTAGAGGGACTCAGAGAGGTAATCAAATCCAATGTTCTTTAAATTTTCTTTCCCTCAAAGGGACAGTAAAACCACTAATAAATATAATTTATGCCAATATGTAAATCAGAGAAAAGCTGAACTTCCCATTCAGAGAGAGACTGAAATAGGAGATCGAAATCCTCTTTTATGTCTCTACTGCCTGCCCATCCTAACCCTCGAGGTATCTGGATATGACATCTGGGTTCTGTGGAGCTCAATTTGAAAACCACAGCTCTGGAGTCATGGGAGTTTTCCCAAGTGTTAAATCTTCCTAGGACCAATTTGCTTTTTATTGCTTTCTGAGAGTAAAACTTTAAAACAGAACTGCTCAGAGTTCTTCCTCTGCATTTCTCTGCGTGTGACACTCACCAGTCATTAAGAAGCTTATTGTGTTTTGTGAATGTGCAGCCCAACCAGCGTGCACCCTTAGGAACCACAAGTAAGAAGATGAGTTGAGTGACTGAGTGGTACTGTCTTTCTTATTTGATGACAAGCATGACATCTGAAGGAGACTGTGAGTATTCTCAAGAAGTTGGGATTTCCTATATAGCATAGACTCTAATTTTATAGATCTGATTCTGAAAGTATGTTCCCCTGACCAACAGCAGCAGCAACATCTCCTAAAACTCGTTAAAATACAAATTCTTGGCCCTACTACAGACCTGCTGAATCAGAAACTTTGAGGGTGGAGCTCAGCAATGGTATTTAACAAGGCTTACAAGTATTTAACAAGTAATTCTGCTGCACATTAAAGTTTTGAGAACCACGGGTGTTGGAGAACAGGATGATAGCACCAAGTGTTGGCTGCTTCCCCCTCCCCCTGCTGCTCCCTTCCTCTTGCAAACTTCTTGCTTTGCTATGGAAATTTGATGTTGTCATGATCTTATGTGAAATCCTAAGCAAATTTATCTTAAAAAAACAACAAAAACCCTAGGTCTGTCTTTCGATTAGATTATGATCTCTTGGTCCCTTTTATATGGAGATTAGTGACCTGGTGCATGAAATTTGTGTACATTAAAAGGGAATTAATTAGAGGAAATATTTTAATATTGCTATTTGCCTTTTCTCTATAATAGATGTGTCAGAGATGAAAGAAAATTAGTAAAATGTATATGAAAATCTTCCTCCTGTCAGAGTCTGGGGTGTGCCATGGGAACCAGAATCAAGTCCCCACCCACCCACACCTAGAAATTGCGTGAGACCCAGACCTGGTCGGCCCCACCCCAGTCAAGTCCCACCGGGTGGGGTGTGTGGCTTCAGGTCACCTGGCCTGGCTCCAGGGCAGGGGGTGCAGCCTGAGGTACCCCGTCAAGCCCTGCATGGTGGGGGGCACAGCCTCAGGTCCCCTGCCCCAGCCCAGCCCCACTCATCCTCAGGTCCCTGCTGATTGCTCATTAAGGCTCATTATGGGAACTTGGCTCCACTGTGGGCGCAACCATCTTGTGTTATGGGATCCCTGCCTCTGCTGAGGGCACAGCCATCTTGTTATGGTGTGATGGTCAATTTGCATATTCCCTCTTTATTAGATAGGATTCTGAAGCTGCCACTGGATGTATATAGACACTATTTTTAGGTGTTGGAAGTCTGGTTGTTTCTGAAAGGAAGTGATTTTCTGCTTGACCAATCAGAGCCTCATTTGTCTGAATACTGCTGAGGTGACTCAGAATCACAGACCTTTCAGCTTCTCTTTCCAGTGAGAGTGTGAGGGAGGATTTCCCAAGTGTAGCCCTTAAGTAACCATGATCATCTTCTCCACGTTAACATTATGAACCAGTTTCTTTTCTCTGTGTGTTTCTGATTAACCAGGCAGTCACTTGGCAGTCTGGAGCTGGGGATTCCTAATGTAAGATCCAAGAACCAACCCTGATAACAGAAAAATAAACTTGCTTGTATGTGTGGATGTGACTTTTTGTGGACAGAAGGTCTATAGTTTTCATCAGTTTCTGGAAAAGATCTCTGCACCCCTCTACCCCCTAAAGGCTGATTGATTATGGCTTTAGCTGCTTTTGAATAACAGTTTTAAGATTTGCATTCATTTGAGATGGAAGGGCTTCAGGGGGATTGGCAATCATCTTTTAGCCTGCCTTGTGGTCTCCTCAACTGTTACTGTCTTCGTTAAGTAGAGTAAGATTGGTTCTTTAACTTGTGCAATCACATGTTGCGTTTTCTAGTGGTGGAAAGGATGCATACCCAGAAGTTTCAGGTGTAGTTTTTGTTTTGTTTTAATATATTTTTATTGATTTCAGAGAGGAAGGGAGAGGGAAGGGAGAGAGAAAGAAACATCAATGATAAGAGAGAACCATTGTTCGGCTGCCTCCTGCACTCCCCCTACTGGGGATTGAGCCCACAACCTGGGCATGTGTCCTTGACCGGAATCGAACCCAGGACCCTTCAGTCCGCAGGCTGACACTCTATCCATTGAGCCAAACCGGCTAGGGCTCAGGTGTAGTTTTTTTTTTGTGTGTGTGTGTTTTTTTTAAAAGATCTGTGAAGTATACAGAGATGGAGGTATTATCTATCCTTACTTATAGTTGAGGACACTGAGGCTTAGAGAAAAGCATGAAACAATATCACTTGGTTTTGCCTGTCATCAAAAGCATCTGACACTCCCACTAGTTCATGCTCTGGTTACATCTAAATACACTTGGATGATGTCTAGAGAAGTCTTAAAAGTTTATTGTGGATTAAAAAACCGGTTGTTTAACTGATCTAACATCATTATTCTCTCTCTAAAGGAAATGGATCATGTTCACATTGTGGATTTTTTTGGCCTTATTTTAGCAATTTTAAAACAAATCTTTATAGATATAATCTCCCCACTTCACAGTCAAATAAAAGCTGGCTCCCATCCATCTTCTTTTCTTCTCCACAAAGATCATAGAAAACTCTACCTGATTATATTTTTTAGCATGTTGGGTCAGGAGAGAGCAAGTCATTGGCAGCTGGTAGCATCGCCTCATTCTCATTAGATTGTTCTTTGGGTTTCAAAGATGAGTACCCTTGTAACTTACATTAGGGTCTTAAAATTGCACATAAAAGTTTGCTGTGGAAGAATAGCAATGTAAGATAAATTGAGAAGGTTAAGGGGAAAACTGTGCTGAGGGCTTCTCATAAATGAATTGTTATAAAAGCATAGTGATTCTCCAAGTGACAAATTAACTGGAAAGAGTGCTTTGCATTTTAAAATAATGTGTGATAGGGTAGTTCTATTTGTGTTCAAGCCAGAGGTCAGTGACTCACTTATTCTACTTGTGCTTTTTGCCTAATGGTGTAGAAAAGAAAGTTGTACATGTAGATATTTAATTTACTTTTATTTTGCAAATGTCTGTGATTCCGTCAGCAGCGAGAGTATGTGTGTTAAGGCAGGCTGGCATCTAAAAGGTGTCTGTGCTGAGGGCTTGGGGACAGAACGTTTTACAAAAGGAATATTTGTGCTTAGAAAACTTCTTATAAAGATCTCGTTGTGACTTGAATTACTCTTACTTCAATGGGGGTCACTGAAAAGGACATCAAGATATCGGTCATTTCTTTAGTTCCCTGGCATTGGTTGGGCAGAAAGGTAAGTGGGGTGGTAATTCAAACAAATCAGGCGTTTGACTATGTTAACTTGGAGCAGGTCACTTCATATTTCTATGAGGAAAGTACATATTAATGCCATTTTTACTTTTTTTTGGAAATATAAAATATTTGCATTAATTTTAGGGTTTGTACATTTGTGGTTTGTTGAACAGTAAAGAGAATAAGAGAAGATGATTTCTGTCCTGCCTCCATACAGTCTATCTAATGAAACCCAGTGGATCATGGGAAAGTTCTCTGTTCTTCAAGCCATTGATGATAGTATTAGGAGTTTAATAATAATGTCTTTGTCCTCTGCATTCTTTTACCGAAGTTTTTGTTTTCTTTCTTTGACCTTTGGCCACATTGTATTTTTTTTTTTTTTTGAAATATGTTTTTATTGATTTCAGAGAGGAAGAGAGATGGAGAGAGAGATAGAAACGTCCGATGAGAGCGAATCACTGATTGGCTGCCTCCTGTATGCTCCCCACCGGAAACTGAACTGTGATCTCCTGGTTCATCGGTGGAAGCTCAGCCACTGAGTCACGATGGCTGGGCCAAACTGCATTTTTGCTGCAGGATTTTAATTTGTGGGGCAAAGACAGTGGGCATGAAGTTAGCTAATTACCTCCATGGTGCCTAGTGTGGACTTGACCTTTCAAAGTCAGAGCTCCTGCCAGAGATCGTATTTGCACTTGAATGAGATTGTTTTGTTGCTTCTATCTTGGGGAAACCAATGAGAGCAGATACAGAGGTGATCAAGGGAGATGAGCAGTGATGCTTGGTTCAGCAGCTCCATGGCCATGTAGCAATCGGTCCCCCAGCACATACTAGTGATCTTTAGGTTTCTTGGAAGAAACAGAATAGATTCAAATAACTGAGGTTAGAAAGGAGCCCGAGGCAAAGCAGGTCTCTGGATTTCCCTGAAGTTCTTGTTTGTTTTAACTCCAGGTCTCTCCTGGCATCTATCTTTTTTTTTTTTTTAAACTTTATTTTTGTACTCATAAGAAAAAAAGCAGCACTCTGAATCTATGCTTTCTGTTGCGAAAACTAGTGTTATAGAATCTGTTCACATTAAAATAGAGAAGGTAAATCAGTTTTAACAGCATGCTAATCAGGTGGCCCAGAAACTTGATGGGTGTTTTGAGGTTGTGTATTTTGTGGCTGTGTTTTGAAGTTGTTATTTTGAGGTTGTGTATCCACCTCTCTGGACAGTTGAGGTCTCTGGACATATGTAGGGTTAAGAAATATCTGTTTGATTATAAGGTTTGTTTTTTTGTAAAACATATTACCATTACGTTAGAGTACAGTGACTTAGGGTCTGACTTCAAAAGAGCTTTGCCTTAATAATAATAATTAAAAAACCTTTCCCCTTTCAGTTGGCTTTTAATGGTTTTTTTGTTTGTTTGTTTTGGTATCTTTTAATTTACGTAACACACTGAATATTTTTTGTCAAGAGAATTTAAGAAAGGTTAACTAACTGAACACTTGGTTCATGTATTTGCATTCAGTGGCTCACAGGCCAGGCTCTTGCCTTCAAGATCTAGGGGGATAAAAATGTAAATAAATATTGATAGAGACGTGTACAAGGTGCCCTGTGACTGTAGAGGGTGTTTGCTGCACTTGCCTTTGTGAGCCTGCCTCTGAAAACAGTGGCATCTTTTCCTCTTGCTCTATTTTTTGTAGCGACTTGTCTTGCTTCATTGTCTGCATGTTCTCTGTTAGGTATTTCATATGAAAGAATTTTGTCAGCTATTTCATGCTTCTGAACATTTCTTGCTGCTCAGATTCAGAGAGATATTTAAGTGGTGATGTCTGATGTTAGTCTGTTAGAATTGTCAAATGTGCTTGATGTAGCTTGATTTCAAAGCTGATATAAAAAAGGTATTTTCAAATATTGGAGGGTAAACTGGGAATCTGTTAAGCTTATTTTTCCTGCAAATCTGTGGCAAGACTGTAGGCCAGTAAACTCCAGATCCGTTAGCTTACTTAAGCCAGTCCTGCATTACATACATTCCCGTTTTTATTGTGTTTCACCCCATCTCTTCCAAAACCCCAAGCCAAAAAAGAGTGTATTTTAGTCTTCTTTGCTGAAACTTCCTATCTGTTCTTTTTTTGTTGTTGTTATTAAAATCTCTTGCATGTTTGCAAATGATAACAATGACTTTTCTTTTTATACTAGTAAACGGAGGGTTTAGTGGACAACATTTATAAAGATCTCTAGACTTCTTAGAGAAAGGACTGAATAAGTGAAATAGTATTATGTAAAGTGAATAAATTATTTTCTTGAATTAAGCTGAATTTTATTAAGGTGACTTTTTCTCAATGCTAATTTTTTTTAATTTTAAATTTTAAGACTTCTTTTTTTAAATAGCTAAAATGCACTTTGCACTCTCTCTCTTCCCTATTTTAAGGCATGTCTGAACTGGCACAATTGTCATTTTTCCCATTAATTTTATAAAATGTGTTTTAAATGTTACTTTAAAAAATTCTTCTTTACTGTCTCATTTTTTGGCCCATGAAATGTAAAAATGGAATTCAATTGACTTCATTTTAGTAATCTCATGTTATTAAAATCTTGCAACATGTTGGTCAAGTGCGAGAATATAATTTTCATACCTCAATTTTAAACCTTAGCAGGAGTTTTATTTTACCTTTCTTTGTGTTAATTGCTTAAAGGGCAAGCATGTCTGGTTACACTTCACAGTTTATAAAAAGGTCCTTTTTCTCCGTTTGCTATCTTGACAGCTGAAAAAATTAAAGGAAAAATCAGCAGCTGGGTGTAAGAGAGCTGAAATTTGTCTGGTGCACTGGAATCTGCTCCCTCCAGTGTGAAAGCTTGTATTTGTGACCTACAAAGTGAAGTTGTGTTAAAATGTGAAGGACAGGTGTTTGTTCTGGCCTTGACCAAGGTTAGAATTTGAGATGGAAGAGTTAGGCTCTGTATAAATAGGAGGGGATTTGGAACTTGACCATTCTGTCCATTTTCTTACCTATCACTGAAACTGAAGACTAAGTGAAGGACATATAATTTCAAAACTCACAATATAGCCCTAAAATCGTTTTTCTCCTTTTGGATGATGTATTTGAAGCAGTTGCATACATTTTCCATAAATTTTACTGCCTCCCATTTAGCTCTGAATAGAAGCCAACTAGAGTAATATTTAGAAGGTTATGAACAACAATAGAATGAACTTTTAGAAAAAGGGCTTTTGTGGCATTCCTCAAGTGTGTGCTGGTGGGAAAATTACCGTAATTGGATAGTGAAATGCTAGAAAATAATTTTACTTAGTAGTTAGAAATAACATAAACGACCCTTGCATTTTAGATTCATAGGTTCAAAACAGTTAGTCATGCCTCACTAGCTCAATCTCTGCTCATTCTGCTTTCCATTGCTGGGATGAAATGTGACGCATTGCAGTGCTGGATCAGCTTCTCAGTTCTAAAATGCAGGGTTTGATTGGATTCTGGGGGAAAAAAAGATACTGTTTAATATCAGAAATGGAGATTTATGAAATTTGCTTTTAGCCTAAAGTTGGTTTAAGAAAGTATCCCGATGATAGAAGAGGGGAAGAGCATGAGGACTATCTAATTGTAAATTGCCTTTTGAAACCAAGAGAGAGCAAATAATTTTTCAAAGCCAGGTGCTTGGTGTGTGTACTGGTGGTAATATGGCTAGTCTCCAGGGGAGTAGTATCTCTGCGAGTGCTGGGAGTAAATACGTGTTTAATGGCCATTCAGCCAAGAAGCATCCAGTTTTATCTTCTGGATATGGAAGGACACGTATGGATGAAGGTCAGAGCTTCATGGTGCTTGCTGTGATGCTCTTGTGTATTGAGAGAACAGAGCTGTCTTAATACAATGCCCATAATTTCCAAGGAACTCTTTGGAGGCCATCTTCTGATTCATTCTTCTCTTTTTAAAAATATATTTTATTCATTTTTTTACAGAGAGAAAGGGAAAGGGAGAGGGATAGAGAGTTAGAAACATTGATCAGCTGCCTCCTGCACACCCCCTACTGGGGATGTGCTGCAACCAAGGTACATGCCCTTGACTGGAATCAAACCTGGGACCCTTAAGTCCACAGGCCAATGCTCTATCCACTGAGCCAAACCAGTTAGGGCTAATTCTTTATTCTTTTGCTTACCTTGTACAGGGACCGTCTGCACAGTTTTCCTCTGACTTTTACTGGAGTCACTAACTTGTGTTTTAGTATTCATAGGGTTACATGAGCACTTTGTATGGCCTAAAATCACCTGCCATTTTAAAAAAATAAATCTTTAGTGTTCAGATTATTACAGTTCCTCTTTTCCCTCCCATAACTCCCCTCCACCCAGTTCCCACCCCACCCTCTGCCCTTACTCCCCCACCCCCCACTGTCCTCATCCATAGGTGTATGATTTTTGTCCAGTCTCTTCCCGAAGCCCTCCATACCCCTTTCCCCCTGAGAATTGTCAGTCCACTCCCTTTCTATGCCCCTGATTCTATTATATTCACCAGTTTATTCTGTTCCTCAGGTTTTTAATTCACTTGATTTTTAGGTTCTCTTGTTGATAGATAATGTATTTGTTGTTCATAATTTTTATCTTTACTTTTTTCTTCTTCCTCTTCTTAAAGGATACCTTTCAGCATTTCATATAATACTGGTTTGGTGGTGATGAACTCCTTTAGCTTTTTCTTATCTGTGAAGCTCTTTATCTTCCCTTCAATTCTGAATGATAGCTTTGCTGGGTAGAGTAATCTTGGTTGTAGGTTCTTGCTATTCATCACTTTGAAAACTTCTTGCCACTCCCGTCTGGCCTGCATAGTTTCTGTTGAGAAATTAGCTGACAATCATATGGGTGCTCCCTTGTAGGTAATTAACTTTTCTTCTCTTGCTGTTTTTTTTTTTTTTAAATGGTTAATTCTTTTTTAAAAAAAATACATTTTATTGATTTTTTACAGAGAGGAAAGGAGAGAGAGAGTTAGAAACATCGATGAGAGAGAAACATCAATCAGCTGCCTCCTGCACGCCCCCTACTGGGGATGTGCCTGCAACCCAGGTACATGCCCTTGACCAGAATCGAACCCAGGACCCTTCAGTCCGCAGGCTGATGCTCTATCCACTGAGCCAAACTGGTCTCGGCTCTTGCTGCTTTTAATATTCTCTCTTTGTCTTTTGCTCTTGGCATTTTAATTATGATGTCTCTTGGTGTGGTCCTCTTTGGATTCCTTTTGTTTGGGGTTCTGTGCACTTCCTGGACTTGTAAGTCTATTTCTTTCACTAGGTGGGGGAAGTTTTCAGTCATTATTTCTTCGAATAGGTTTTCAGTATCTTGCTCTCTCTCTTCTTCTGGCACCCCCATAATTGGGATGTTGGTACGCTTGAGGTTGTCCCAGAGGCTCCTTACAGTATCTTAATATTTTTGGATTCTTTTTTTCTTTTTGCTTTTCTGGTTGGGTGTTTTTTGCTTCTTCATATTTCAAATCTTTGACTTGATTCTTTTGACCCTCTAGTCTGCTGTTGGATCTCTGTATATTATTCTTTATTTCAGTCAGTGTATGCTTAATTTCTAGTTGGTCCTTTTTCATATCCTTGAGGGTCTCACTAAATTTATTGGTGGTTTCTAGAAAATTCTTGAAAAACCTTATAAATAACTGTGGTTTTGAACTCTATATCCAGTCATTTGCTTTCCTCCCTTTCTGTCATTTGTGACCTGTTTCTTTGTCTCCGCATTTTGGCTGCTTCCCTGAGTTGGTAGAGTGGCTTTGTGTGGTAGGTGTCCTCTAGGGCCCATTGGCTCAGCTTCCCCAGTTACCTGAGGTGGACACTCTTGGTGCACCCCTTTGTGGGCTGTGTGCACAGTCTTGTAGTTAAGCCTTGATTGTTGTTGGTATCACTGGGAGGAATTGGCCGCCAGGCCAAATGGCTGTGAGGATCAGCTGTGTTTATGATGGGAGAACTTCTGTTCTGGAGACACCCTTATGGGGCAAGACTTGCTTCAGTGGGGCTTTGGTGCTCACTGAGTCTGCCCCCTGAGTGTGTCCCTTATGGATCTGAGGAGTTATAATCTGGATGACCCCACTCTGACCACTGGGTACACTGGCTTTTGGATCTCTAAGGATGTGCTAATTTAGCCTCTGCCTGAGGCCACCCAGCAGGAGCTATGGAGAGATCTGCAGATTCCTCTTCTTTGTTTAGGGTTTGGAGGTGCCCCGATGAGGCCCAGCTGTGAAGCAATGCAAGCTGCTGTGGGGCCTTGGGCCTTCTTTTGGATGTTCTGGGTCTCTCTGATCCAGCAGCAGTTTGTTAGGTAATTTTATATTTCAAAGGACCAGACCATTGGTGGGGCCTCAGGGAGTTAACATGGCGGAACAAACAGCAATGGCTGACCTTTAGCCCAGCCTTAAGAGGTTCCTGGTTCTCAATGTCCCTCGGTAATCGCTGCAAGCACCCCTTAGAGAAAGCCGCCCTTGAGTTCCACCCGATGCCAGACAATCCAGTTTCTCCCAGTATGAGTCTGGGTCCCCAAAGTCTCACCCGGAACTGGAGTTCAGAGCAGTCTCCCTCCTGACTGAGAAAGAAAACTGCGTCCTCAGCTGCCAGCCCTTTCCGCAGCACACGCTCCCGTACCTCTGCCCTTTACTTCCGCAGCTCCTCTGAGTCTTAGTGTGCTTTTCTCTTCCCTTCTAGCTGTAGCATTTCCACTCAGCCAGCCTTTCTGTGGTTCTGGATGATGTCCGTTTTGTCTTTTAGTTGTAGTTTTGAAGTGGTTGTGCGAGGCAGCAATTTCAGGTGTTTACCTATGCCACCATCTTGGTTTCTCCACCTGCTATTTGTTTTAATAGCTAGGGTAGAAAATGGAAAGGTAAACCTGGGTTTCAGTCTCAGCTCTGCCATGGTGTGATTTTAGTTAGGCAATGCTTTACTCTTTAGTTTTCTTGACTATAAAGTGGTCATTTATGTATTCATTCACTCATTGAACAACTTTAAGTAATTTCTGTATGCCAGCCCTATACTTGGTTCTGAAAATGAGCAAAGCAGACAAAATCCCTGCTCTCATGGTGCTTACATTCTACTGTGGAAATGAAATATAAATTAATACAAGTTAAGTATAATATGTTAGATGGTGATAGTTGCTACAAAAAAAAAGGCAGGGTCAGGGGTAGACTGACAAGATTGGGAGGTAGTTTCTCTTTCATGTGGGATCGGCAGGGAAGGCCTCTGTTTGAGGTGACATGTAAGCAGAGATATAAATGGAGGGAGGAGTGACATATGAGGATACCTGGTGATAGAGGATCTCAGGGAACAGCAAGTCTGGCAGGCACTGCACAGTCTGAGTGAGAGCCAGAGCTGCCGAGATAGCATCTGCCTTGGAGGGTTCTTAGAAAATCCAGCGAGATAACATGTTCAATATGTACTTTACACACATTAAAAGAATAATACACACACACACACACAAAGAATAATATACCATCACAATGAGGGTTATTTTAGAATGAAAGAAGGGTTCACTAATATACAATTTATTAATGACATTCATCATCTTATGATTTCTTTTCTACTTATATTTAATATTATTTTTATAGAAAAGGCCTATGATGAAACCTAATATCACAATTACAGATTTAAAAAAAGCGCCTCACAATATGGTAGGAAGTGTTTCTTAGAGGATGTCTGTGCAAGCTCTGCAAGCCAAGGCTGCCCAATGGGACTGGGACACAGTGGATCACACAAAGCGGGGTTCCCTCCCGCATGCCGGTCTGGGACCTTCCTCCACACTATGTGTGTTGTGAATATTCAAGAGGGATATTTAAAATGCAACATTTTCCACATTTATTTCAATATAGAACCTTAAACGATTACTACTTTTTTTTTTCTTTAAGAAACATCTCACAAGTAGTTGTCATGTTGGGAAACATCAATTTAGTACTTGAATTTTGTTTTTGTTTGCCTTCATTATTCATTTTAATAAATCAGTATTCTTGGTTTATTTTTCAGATGCCTGTAGTCTGTCTCTCTCTCTCTCCTTTTCCTCCTCGATATGCTGCAATTTACTAATTTGTTCGGTGGTTGAGACCCTCCCAAAGTCATCTAAATTGCACTGGGTTTCTTAGGTAAAAAATAGAATTATATATGATTAATGTAAAAATTTCAGGGGTGGTTTGAATGGAAATTGAAGATTGATGGTTCATTTGATTCAACTTTTCCAAAGCTTTTAAAAGCTTTGCTGTTTGGAAGGAGGAATGAAATCAATTTAATAGTTGAGAAATTGTGAACTTGTTGTAGAGAAGAGCATTATGGTGGGTTGGAAAAGAAGGATTCTACCTTTGTGTTACCATTTACCAGCTGGTACTTCATTTTGAACAGGCCACCTAGTCTCCCTCTGCTTCAGTTTTGTCATTTGTAAAATTCAGGGATGGATTTAGAGTCATCCATTTTAACAGGCAGAGTTACTATTAATATACTTAAGTCAGTGATGATTGTGGGCCTACGTAGAATATTTTGTTCTACTCTGGAAGTTTCCACGTGTGACTATAACCTTGTGTCTCAGTTCAGCTCTTCTGGAGAATAAAATTTTTCAATAATCAGCTCATTGTCAACTCCATGTATTTGAAAACTCATTGAGTTGAGACTTATGCCTTCATTGATTGACTTGTTAATTACCCTATAGGAAAGCACAGGTCAATTAATGCAGCGCTATGGATAAATGCACACCTCCTACATTTGTTTTACTGATATAGGGAGAAATCCATGATGTGAATATTAATTATAATCACCCCTCCCTTCCCACCCCTTTGTTCATTTGGTGCCTTTTGCACACTCCCTGCTTATTAGCTGATTTCTGAACTCAGCATAGTAGAGGTCTAAATTCACTGAATTCATGCCATCTGGAAATGAGCTTTCAATTTTGTTCCTCTGTTGAAATTAGGGATGTAACATAGTTATTACATGGAAGGATTGTTAGCATGGATAGGATTTAACTATGTGGAGGTAGAATGTTGTGTTATAAAGAAAGCACTTGTCTGGGGACAGATTTGAGTGTGACTGAATTGCTAACTGCCAACTTCCCTCTTTTAAACAAGAGACATATTTTGTTTTTAAATGAGATGACAACCAAGTGAATTATCAAGACCTAGTGAATTTTTAGAGTCCTCTTCATTACGTGAGTTCCGTTTAACCTTGCTTTCGACGTCATTCTGTGCATTACTGTCAAAGGACACGGCTTTCTTTGAAGTTGCTGCTGGCGGAATCATGATGGTAAAATGTAAGAGGAGTTCCCAGTAAAGCTCTAGTGATACACAGTGATGCCTTATTACCTACGTAAAAGCCTACATGTGGGGGTGCTTAAAAATGTGTGTGTAAAGGGAGGATAAATGATAATGAACAGTAAGATAGGAGAAGCATTTCTCATGAATTAGAGATGCCCTTTCATAATTCAAGAGTCACTGAACGAGGAAAGGCTTGAAATAGCATGAAAAGCATCTGGGAGCAATCTGTAATTCTTAAGAGGCAGTAGAAGAGCCGGTGTCACTCGAGTGCATGGCGCTACAACTGCTCACATGGGATTATGGAGGAAGGAGAATTCTGTGACTTGAAAAACCTCTTGCAATGAAATGTCCAGAGTTTTGAATATGAATTATACTGCAAGGTCCAGCTGCTTAAATAAAAGATTAATTGATTAGAATGAAGGAGGCAGATTTAAAGGTCCTGAGGAAATTTTAATATGAATTTTGTTTATTTGCATGTGAAATGTTATCCTTGAGTCTTTATTTTCATTTTTTTCAATTACAGTTGACAATATTATTTTGTATTAGTTTCAGGTGTAGAGCATAAAGGTTAAACTTATAATTTAGGAAGTGACCCCCCAGTAACTCTAGTATGCATCAGGGACCACATATGTTATCCTTTACATTTCATGCCCCATACTCACTCTTCCTATGCCTGGTCACTACCACTACCGTGCCTAGTTTTGAAGATTTAGGTCACTCAGAGGATCTCCTCATCCCATTTTTTTCCTCTCATGGAACATTTGTTATAAGAAAAGGTATTCCATTCCAAGCCTTTAAGGCAAATGTAGATAAAAAATACACACATTCAAAACCTCTTACAGTAACTTTTTAGGAAGCCATCTTTTTTTAAGATATTGGACTGTTGCAGAAAAATTATTACAGTAATGAATGGCTCATCCTTTGGGGTTTGGGAAATCTTTAAACAGAGATTTTGAAAAGACTTATTTGTACTAGACTCTGACTTGAATTGCTCACCTTAACCCATCTAAAGAGGGGGAAATATTTTACCTATATGACTACATCAGAACTAGTTGCATCTTGTTTCTTGCTTTTGTGTAAGTAGTTATGATTATGTGTAATTACAACATTGCACCCTATCTTTTTCTTTTTTGTATGCTAATTGGCATTTCCCCATTTTATTATAAACACAAAATTTTTTGATGGTTGACAGAATTGTGGTTAAGTAAATTATATAATTGTATCAAATTTACGCCCCCCCCCCCCCCCCCCCCCCCCCCGGTTTTTGGACAAATAAATGGTTTCCATGCTTTATTAGGTGTAGTATTGTTTGTTTTTAAATCTTCCTTGGAAATTTTCTTTAGCGTTTGCCCATTTTGACTTTGAATAATGGCTTTGTGTGGTTTTGTTTAGCATTTGCATTAGCTTCTGCCTTTTGTATCTCTTAAGTGTTTGAGGTTGGTCTTTTTGTTATGCTGTCCTGGATGCCTCTAGGTATTCTCTGTATTTCTCTCAGGTAGGAAAATTTCCCAACCTTCTTCAAACTCATGTTCTTCTGGTTGTACAAGTAGGGAGTATTTGTGCAAGCCATGGATTTATGTTGTGAAACTTATCTTCCCAGTCATCCTGATGATATGAGATGTGTATCTAGAACCAAAGTAAACTTTGCCCATGGGATGGCAAAAAAACTGACCATGTCTAGATAAGTCAAAGGTACTGTTACCTGAGAATTAAATTCCTGGGTCACTCGTGAGAATGAGGTGGAGGTTCTTGTGGTGCCGCTGAAATAAGCATTTTCAGGAGCCCCCCCCCCCCCCGGGAGGATGAGATGTGGAAGATTTTATTGGAGTGGAGTTACATTCCTCAGCTTCCAATGTCCCATTTCCCCAAGCCAGTCCTGAAAGAGGGGCGGCTGAGAGTTCACAGTGCCAGAGGAGGGACAGTGTCCAGAGTTTCTGTTCCATGTTGCAGCCAATGTAGTTCAGTACCGAGCTAAATAAAGTCCATCAGTCCACGTGTGGCGCACATGGCCCTGAGCCATGCTGGTGCCTGGGAGCGTGCCCCTGCAGCAGGAGTCACAGGAGCCAGGCTCCCTGGAGCCAAGAGAGGAGAGAGGACTTCCTTTGTTTGGAAGTTTATATATTTAGATTTTGCGCCCTAGCAATGGCCACTCCCATCTTGGCCACTGACTCGCTTTCAGGTCTGATTTATGGGAAAGCACCTTCCCATCATCTCACTTAGACCGTACTGGGCATGCGTCTAACTGCCTTTGTCTCGTCCCTTCCCCCATCATTGAGCAGGGAACAGACTCAGAGTGAATAAATGGCATGCCTGTATTATTTGGTCTTCCCTTCCACTCCTTTTCTGTTAAATAACAACCAGGTTATTACAGTGGACGGCATCAGTTCCTAGGAATATTTTGGGAGTATTGCATATTTTGAAAAAATTGTTTATGAAAGTTACTTACGGTCCTCTCTTTGTTATTTTTTATTTTGTTGTCATTAACTAACATGATGCTACTGATACATGGATATGGATTTATTTAGTTTCACTTTTTTTTTCTCTCTTGTAAAAGAAGCATATAATTACTTAACTTCTCTTAGGGGATGGAAGAATCCTCCTCTCTACTTTCTATTACCAACAAGAGTCTCTCATTTTGGCTGGCATTCAGATTTCTAAATAAAGATTTAGTTTTTGCTTATTTTTTAAATGATAAAGTAAATACCATTTGAGAAGAGCCCACTCAATGCACAACAAATGGTGGAAAATGGGAGGAGGAAAAAACTAGGAAAACTTAGATTGGATTTTTATAGTTTATTTATGATTGTAGAATATTTTTTATTTTACTTCTATAGATTTTGAAAGTCTTCCTGGAGTTTCCAGCAGTGCCAAGTGTTGAAGAAATTTTTTCTGTCCTCTGATAGTGAAGTGAGGAAAAACAATCCCGCAGAAGGCGATTGAAGAGTGGTCACAGGTAATGTCTTCTCTTCTTAATACTATTGATATGTGTTCAGTGCTGTTCAGTAATATACTTAAAAAAGCCCAGTTGAACTTACATAGCCAAGTGAACATTATCTTTTTGAGAGGCCATTTTCTATCTTCTACGCAAAACAAACATTTTCTCTGCATCTTGATCCTCTGGTACCTTTCTTTAAAGCATCCTGTTTTCTGTGGTGGCAAATCTCAACCCTGTGATGGTGTATTTGAAAAGTAGTAGGAACTTTAGAACTGGATGAATCAGGGGAGCTCTAATTTTAATAAAAAAAAACCAGAAGGAGCCAAGGTGTTTCTGGGTTTGCTCAGTGATTAGCGTACCGGCCCAAGGACTGAAGGGTTGTGGGTTCATTTCCCAATCAAGGGCATGTACCTCTGTAACAGTTTCCTTGCTGGGGTGATTGGGGGGTGGGGGTAACCAATGTATGTGTCTCTGACATTGATGTTTCTCTCTCTCTCCCCCTATCCTTCCTCCCACTCTCTCTAAAATAAAATCAATGGAAAAATATCCTTGAGTAAGGATTAAAAACACAAAACACACACACACACACACACACTCTCACACACACAGAAGAAGCAATAATATAACAAAACCAGTTTTTCTTTTTGTAATTTTTATATGTATTTGAAGGCTCATATTCTGTATTGAAAAGTTAATTCTAAGAAGAGGTGACTCTACGTTTTAAACAATGATATTGTTAAAATAAGAGGTTAGGCTTCATATCTTACAGAGAAGCATATATTATTTATTTGACTATATAAATCTTGGTATTCTTTCTTTCTTTTAAAATTTAAATTCTTTATTGTTTAAAGTATTACATGAGTCTCCTTTTTCCCCCATTGACCTCTCTCTGGCTGCTCCCACCCTCCAGCATATGCCCTCAACCACCACCTACTGTCTGTGTCCATTGGTTATGCTCATATGCATGCATACAAGTCCTTTGGTTGATCTCTTACCCCCCACCCCCCATACCCACCCTCCCCTGCCTTCCTTCTGAGGTTTGACGGTCTGATTGATGCTTCTGTGTCTCTGGCTCTATTTTTGTTCATCAGTTTATGTTGTCCATTATATTCCACAAATGAGTGAGAGTATGTGATATTTTTCTCCGACTGGCTTATTTCACTTAGCATAATGCTCTCCAGGTCCCATCCATGCTGTTGCAAATGGTAAGAGTTCCTTCTTTCTTACAGCAGCATAGTATTCCATTGTATAGGTGTATCATAGTTTTTTAATCCACTCATCTGCTGATGGGCACTTAGGCTGATTCTAAATCTTAGCTATGGTGAATTGTGCTGCTATGAACATAGGGGTGCATATATTCTTTCTGATTGTTGTTTCTTAAATCTTGGTATTCTTATTGAAATCAGTCCATCAGTCAGTATTATAGAAAGGGTTCTTATATTAATCAGGTTAAATAGGATGAGATCTGAATTTCCTTATAAGGTATATCTCTAAAACGTCATAATTCACATCTTACTGGTGGTGTGTTTTGCATTTTCCCCCTCAAAGTGTTATTAGAATGTTGTTAAAAATGCACATTAAGAATTCAAATGACTAGGCCCCAATCTAGTGTGTCAACATCAGAAACAGAATGGTAGGAGGCAGGGTTTAGGAATCTGTCTTTTACAGGTATCACCAAAGATTTACATTCTTACCTCTAACTAATCTTTGTATTTTTTATTTAGTGATTTATTTGATTTTTGCTTTGAATATAATAATGCTAGTAATTTTACTTTACTGTTTTGGACACAGGATTATGTTCTCAAGTAGCTCATTTTTAGATCAAATGAAGAATGTAATGGAATATAACTGTATTTGAACTTTAAGTCTAAATTTAAAATGTATATATTTTTTCCTTGGATGTAAATGGATAAATCTGTATTTGAGATCTAGATGCCAAATACTAAATTTTATGAAACATCTCCTCTTCGAATTTGTTAATTTGTGCTTCAGGTTTCTTATTCAAACAGAGGCTAAAGAGTAAGGGGGTTGGTAAGCATTGGAAGCACCTGGGTCCGTGCCACACTGCACTTAACCATCCAGTCCAGCATTTTTCAGTAAACATGTGATGAAGGTTTTGCTGTGCAATTTATGGTTCAAACAGATGAAATCCTTTCTTTCCTGTGCCCTGAGATTTGTGAAGCTCTTTGAACTTTCAAGGGGAGTATTAACATGAAATGAAACAGGAGGCTTTGCTATGAAGTTATTTTCATTACTATGTACATTCTTTAGTAATCATTCTTAATAAATTTATTAATTTTACAGAATGCAAGCTTTGTGTATAAAGTTCATTATTTTATTGATATTTTTGATCCTATAAATTATACCGTTACCTTAATATTTATAATATTGTATCATTCTGTGCATGTTAATATTGAGAAATAACAATATACTTTACGTAAAATAAAAATGTGGCAATAGATTTATAAGTCAAGTCTATTACTTCAGATGCTTGTTTCTTTATTAAAATGTTTAACATATTGGCATAAACTATTTCATTAAGTTTGTACTTTAAAAAATTGTGTTAAAATACAGCATAACACAAATTTTACCATTTTAACCATTTTAAGTATATAGTTTAGTATTAAGTATATTTAGATTTTTGTGCAACTGACCTCCAGGATGCTTTCATCTTGCAAAACTGAATCTTTATATACATGAAAAAAACTTCTCCTTTATTCCTCCCACAGCCCCTGGCAACCACTGGTTCTACTTTCTAATACCCCATATGAGTAGAATCATACATTATTTTGTCTTAAAAAAAGATTTTAAATTTAATTTTATAAATAGAGAAAGGGAGAGGTAGAGAGAGAAAAATAGAAACATTAATTTTGAGAGAGAATCATTGATGGGCTGCCACCTGCAAGCCCCTCACCAGTGATCAGCCTGCAACCCTGGTGTGTGCCCTCACCGGGAACCTGGCAACCCCTCGGTGCATGGGTAGACACTCAACCACTGAGCCACACCAGTCTTTTTGTGACTGGCTTATTTCACTTGAAATAATGTCCCCAAGGGTCAATCATATTGTAGCATATGTCAGGATTTCCTTCTTTTGAGGGTTGAATAGTATCCCATTGTATGTATATTCATTCATTTGTTGACCAAGGTTTGGGCTCTTCCCCCTTTTGGCAATTGTGAAAAATGCTGCTCTATATGGGTGTACAAATATCTGTTCGAGTGCCTGTTTTCACCTCTTTTGTGTTATACCCAGAAGTGAGATGACTGGATCATATGGTCATTCTATTTTTAATTTTTTGACAAACTGACATACTGTTTTCCACAGTGGCTGCACCATTTTACATTCCCACCAATAATACACAGGAGTTCCAGGTTCTTTACGTCCTCACCAACACTGAGGGATTTTCTTTGATAGTAGCTATCCTAATGGGTGTGAGGTGATATCTCACTGTGGTTTTGATTTCTATTTCTCTAATGATTAGTGATGTTAAACATTTCTTCATATGCTTGTTGACTGTTTGCATATTTCCTTTGGGGAAGGGCCTAGTAAAGTCTTTTGCCCATTTTTAAATCAGGTCATTTGTCTTTTTTGTTGTTGAGTTGCGGATATTAATCCTTTATCAGTTATATAAGTTGCAAGTATTTTCTTCCATTCTGTAATTTGCCTTTTCATTCTGTTGATTATGTCTTGTGCATAGAAGTTTTAAATTTTGGTGTAGTTCAGTTTATTTTCATTTTTGTTGCCTGTGCTTTCAGTGTCATATCCAAGAAATCATTGCAAAATCCAGTGTTTTGAAGTTTTTTTCTATATTTTTCCTCTAAGGGTTTTATAGTTTTAACTCTTGTGCTTAGGTCTTTGATCCATTTTGAGTAAATTTTTGTATATGCTGTAATGGAAGGATCCAACTTTATTCCTGTCCATGTAGATATCTAGTTTTCCCAACACTATTGGTTTAAGAGAAGTTTATATTTTTAAAGACAGTTTAGAAGAAGGAAAATCAGTCATAAAGGGCTATGTTGTATCTATGAAGGAATTTTTATTATGTCCCCTGTTTCTAATTAAGATATTTCAGAAAGTAAAGGGATTTGAAACTCACTTTAAATGGAGATTTAATAATTGTAGATAGCCATAGAGCCCTTAAGTTTTATGTTATTCAATGGACAACAACTTCATATATTTGCAATTTAATTATGGCAAACTTTGAGTTTTGGTCTTCAGGTAGGTGTGTGTGTGTGTCCCCTGTTACAGGTTTTTCCCAGTTGACTCCAGCCAATGAGAGATTCTCTAATGTTTTTGGGAGCTTTTGTTTCAAGACCCTAAATAGAATCAACATTCTCATGATAAAGAATAACCAGTAATGCTCTGGCCAGTGTTCTCAGTGGTTAGAGCATTGGCCTGTGCAATGAAGGGTCAAGGGTTGGATTCCTTGTCAAGGCCACTTACCTGGGTTGCAGGTTCGATCTTAGGCCCCAGCTGGGGCACATGCGGGAGGCAATCAATCAATTTGCATCTCTCATTGATGCCTCTCTCTCTCTCTCTCTCTCTCTCTCTCTCTCCCCCCCCCCCACACACACACACACACTTCTCTCCCACTCTCCCTTCCACTCTCTAAAAATCAATGGAAAAAATATCCTCAGGTGAGGATTAACAAACAAACAAACAAACAGAATAGTCTGTAATAAATCCCAGGAAAATCTATAGCCAGCTTGAACAAGTCGCCTGTCTGTGTAACAAAAGTTATTTGGAACCTGTTTTTGCCTCTTAGCTCTAAAAAGCAGTTATGTACTCTGACACAATGATATTTACACTGATTTTGGAACGGTCAAAAACCAAGTATTGTGCCCTTAGAAGTGTGGTTATTTTTTGGGAGGAGAGAAGGGTGTTGAGGGTGGATTTGGGAGAATACAAAAGCAAATATGTGTAACTAAGATAAAAGCCTGGGGAAAGATTCTTAGAAGGTAGAGGGAGAGACTTAGGTGGGTGTGGGAGTAACATGGATACTGAAAGGATCTAACACTTTAGGTGTATTACTTCTTTGGAGGAAATGATAGCGGATACCAAAAGTAGCACAGCAAGGACCACAAGTAAAAAATGGGCCTGAAAGGGTTGAAGACAATATGATATAAAACATGTATGATAGTCCTTTGGAGATGCTGTCAGTGGAATTCATGTGTTATGGATTTTGGTTGTGGTCTCAGAACAGTGAGGCAAATAGCAGGTAGACAGAGGCAATTACAGATATTCTGAGCTGTTGGGAGAATTATTTGAATACAGTATCTCAGGGTTAAGAGCTGTCTACACGAGAAAAGGGTAGCAGTGAAGCAAAATGGTATCTGTTCTAATGTAATACCGGGGAATGCCTGCGTCATGCAGAATTGGGGTGGTGAGCGAAGAATGTTTCTCTGTGGTTTCCCTGGCTTGTTGTGAAACCAGTGGCAAGCCATTTCCAAAGTGTTTTAAAAATATATCTTTTATTGGTTTCAGAGAGGAAAGGAGAGGGAGAGATAGAAACATCAGTGATGAGAGAGAATCATTGATGGCTGCCTCCTGTACACCCCACACTGGGGCTTGAGCCTGCAACCTGGGCATGTGCCTGGACCAGGAATTGAACTGTGACCTCCTGGTTCATAGCTTGTTGCTCAACCAACTGAGCCATGCTGAATGGGCACCAAAAGTGGTTTTGAATCAAAATCTAGTCTCAAGATTAGTCTGGGACTAGGTTTTCTATGGAAATAACTAAAAAAGATGCCTAAAAGTGACTTCTTAATCAAACTAGCTGTCTAATGCCATCATTCTACAATTTGTTCATTTTTGTCTCCTCACATGTTTCATCACCCTTATAATTTTGTTCTGGATGAGTTGGGATGTTCTCCAGTTCTGAATGTGTCTTTTATTGAACAGAATGGCTTAGAATAAATGTATATGATGTATGTTTAGTCGTGTTCCTATGTCCATTTTTGACATCATTCTTGGAATACTTTGTCTTTCTTGGTCTTTAAGGATACAGGGCTGCATTGATGCCCTCAGAAAAGTGACCAATGACTTCAGCAAAGACCAGAGGTCCTCACACTGTGATCCCCAGAATAGCAGCAGTCTCTCCTGGGAAACTTGTTAGAAATGTCAATTCTTGGGTCAGAAACTCTAAGGGTAGAGCTCAGAAATTTGTATTTAATAAGCCCTCTTAAATAATTCTGATGCATGTTAAAGTTTGAGAAATGCGCTGGACACTGTCATCAGCTACATACTATTGCCCAAGTAATTCATTTTCTCTAGCTCTTGGTCCCCTGATCAGATAGATTAGGGTTTCTCAAATGTTGGTGTGCACATGAATTATCCAGTGAGCTTGTTTCAAAGATTTCAGAGAGCAGTAAATTTGCCCTAACCTCGTGCCTCAAGATTTTCGGATTCAGCAGGTCTTGGGTGACTCACTGGTGAGCAAACCCTGCCAGTTATCTCCTTCAGCAAGCTGCCCCAAGTCGTTTTATCTATGATCTGGACCAATGGATGTGTCTTGAGTTTCCTTTAAGCCCCAAACTGATGTGATTTAAAATGGCCTTTTTTGAGTTCAATAGCTGAAAGCTTGGGTCCAGAGCTTTATTTGCAAAATACTGCTTGGATTATTTTTCACTGAAGCCATTATGTTCAAATTTATTTCCTTGAAAAATATGGTTCTTTCTTGCTTACCTAGATTACTATTTGAGATTTTTCTGAGGCTTATCCTCTTTGGCAAAACAGTTTGCTCACTAAAAGAGCTTTCTGATGCTTATAAATTTAGAGATTGCATGATGTGGTTTAAAAAAAATTTTTTTTTATTGCTTGAAGTATTACAAATAGTAGTACATATGTCTCCTTCCCGCCCCCCCCATTGACCTCCCCCCAGCCTCCCCTACCCCCCAGTACATGCCTTCACCTGCCCGCCCCCCAGTGTCTTGTATCCATTGGTTGTGCTTATATGCATGCGTACAAGTCCTTCGGTTGGTCTCTTACAGCCCCCCTCGCCCAACCCCTGCCTTCCCGCAGTAGTTTAACAGTCTGTTCAATGCTTCTTTGCCTCTGTATCTATTTTTTCCTCCATTTCTTTCCTTTATAAAATCTTGCCTCTGCAGACTAGAAATAAACATATAATAACAAAAAATGTTTGAGTCCCAATTTCAATGTCCAACAGTTCTGAGTCCCCGTTTCAATGGTTTAAAAAATTTATAATAATTATTAAAAAAACTATAAACATTAGTTCTAAAGAACTAATGGAGATCTTTATGGAGATCTTTTCTTCCCTAGTCTTAGTCCCAGTCTCTAAGCTTTATCCCTATTTCACTGTCATTCCTGCTTTTGTTTGTTCCTTTAATTTTTATAGTACAACTTTATGAGAACTATTTTTTGTGTGTGAGTTTTCCTCTTATCTCACTGGCTGCTCCTTCTCAGTCTCCCCCCGCCCCCCATAATAAAAATAATACTTTAAGTTTATTAAGTACTCAGGTATTCCCACAGATTGTTCTTTTAAAAATATTTATAATTTTTTTTGTATTTTATTGTTTAAAGTATTACATATGTCTCCTTCCTTTTTCCCCCATTGCCTTCTCAGTTTTGTTTTTTTTTCATCTGTCTTTCTCTAGGGCAGGCCCAAGTTCTTTTCTTTCCATCTCACCTACATGCCCTTCCCTCAGGCAGGGTTTTCGTGTCTATGTGGTCCTTGCCCAAATGTTACCCTAACACCACCCTTTATAAAGGAGCTCTCTTTTGAACTTGAGCCCCATGTAATAAGCTGCCTACTGGATGTCCCACAGGCAGATCAGGTTAATGTATGCAAAGCTGAACTGTCATTCTTCCCTCGCCACCCCGCTCCCCCAGACTGGGCCTTCTCTCATGTTCTCTGTCTCAGTGAATGGCATCACCATGATCCTTATGTAGCTACATTTGTCCAGCATTTCCCACATCAGGCACTGTCCTAAGAACTTTCATGTAACTCCTCACAAAACGCTTTGATATAGATTCTGTTATTCCCATTATACAGATGTGGAAACCGAAGCATATTGAGTTTAAGTAACTTCCTCAAAACTATTCACTGGTGGAGATGGACTCCCAGAGCAGGTAGTCCTAATCATTGTGCTCTGGTACCTTCCTTTCTCAGTAGCCTGAGCCCGAAATCTAGGATTACCCTTAGCTTAGCCCTCCTCCCCCTGTGTATCTGGCCAGCCCTCCTGATTCCACCTTCCAAGTCTCTCTTAAAAGCACACTTCCTGCCCTAACCAGTTTGGCTCAGTGGATAGAGCGTCGGCCTGTGGACTCTAGGGTCCCAGGTTCTATTACCTTGGTTGTGGGCACATCCCCAGTAGGGGGTGTGCAGGAGGCAGTTGATTGATGTTTCTCTCTCATCAATGTTTCTAACTCTCTTTCACTCTCCCTTCCTCTGTAAATAATCAATAAAATATATTTTTAAAAGTATACTTCCACGTTCATTATAAGTGTTCTAGTCCAGGTTTCTTGCCCCCACTGTTATAATTGGTGTCCTCTTTCCATCCATTTCCTTATATTGTCAGTCTTATTCTTTCTAGTAGTAACTCTCATCATGACACCTCTACATTCCCCAGCCTCCCCCTCCACAGTCAGTCATCCAGTGCAGGACAAATCTTCTATTATCCACTTCACTGTTGAGCAAACCCCACTAATTCCGAGGAGCTGGACGTTCAGACATTTGAAGCATCTGGCCATGAGTTGACTGCTAGAAGGGGGCAGGTAAATACCTGGGTGGTACCTGGCATTTTGAGGACCAGGACATAAAAGAGAAATGTTATCTTTTGAGTAGTCTTTGCCTCTTTGGGAACTAAGTTTCTACTTACTGTGATTAAAAAAAGTCAGAGTCTAACTGGCCCAGAGAGAGACTGACAAGAAGAGTGCTCTTCTCACTCCAACTCCAAGCCTGTGCTCCAGCCATAGTGAACCAGCACTCCCTGCAGTACATCATCTTATCTCTTCTTCCTCTGGGCCTTCAAAAGTACTCTTCTTTCTCCCTGGAATACTCTTCCCCCTCTGCACCATTTGCCTGGCTAACAGTACCATTTTATAACAACTGGAAAGATTTTTCTGATCCTGCTTACATTCCAAAGTTTGGATTAAGTGCTTTTTCATATTCTGCCACAGCAAACCATTCTTTTCTTACCATGTGACTCATCAAACTTCGTTTTAATTGTCTGTTCAGTTGCTTCTTTTAGACTGTAAATTTCATCTTATTTCTGTGTTTCTATCACCCAGCAGGAGTGTTAAATAGAGGTTGATGTGTGGAAGATTAAATGAGTATTTAAATGAGCTAATTGATTTCTGCCACGCTTCTTAGTTCTGTACAGTACCTTCAGAAGGGGGATATATCAGTTAGGGTTAAGCTCACCCATAAGTAACTACCAGGATCACTGGCGTAAACAAATTAGGGGATTATTTTTCTTCCTCATAAAATAAATCTGGAACTAGGCTATCCAGGCTTAGTAGAGTGGTCCCTTGATTATTAGGGACCCACTGTCATTCTTCTCCACTCACCTGGGTGTGATCCTGGCGTTCCTGTTCTCATGTCAGCACGGCTAGCCACCTGCAGGTACTCATGCTAGGAATCATCAAAGGTAGTCATCAAAAAGCAAAAGGAAGCTTTGTCAACAGTCTGCCTTCTGCCCCTTCTCCACCCTTTTCAGGGGCTTTCCTGAAAGGTCTTCAAGGATTTTCCCTCAACTCTTTGATCGGAGGATGTCACAGTATCACTTCTGGCTGCTAAGGAGGCTAGGAGATAGTTTTTTGTCTTAGTTCTTTGCTGCTTGGTACAAAATCAGGGTTCTGTTAATAAGGAAGGAGAAAATGAATATTAAGTGGTAACAAGAAGTCTCTAAATAGCTTAGGATGATTTCTCCTTAAGTGATCACAGTTTTTGTAAATAATTTTCAGATCAGTATGGCAGCACTTCTAAAAATAAATAAATAGATAAAATGGATTTCAAAGAAATCTTACCTTTTTTGCCTCTAGTCACTTTACATAAAATTATCAATTTTTTTATATTTTAGGAGTTTTAATTACAGGCATTGAAAAATTGAAATGATTACTATTATGAATCTTTATTATAAATTTTTTTTTTGCGTATTTGCACTTATTGATTTAAGAGGATGTTTTCTTAAAGTCTCATTGAGATGTCCCCAGATTCTGCTGGTGGAGTGTAAATTGCCAGAACATCTGGCAAAAGGTTTGGCAAGAAAAATCAAGAAAAAACTGAAATCTTTTATCTTTTTTTGTTGTTAATCCTCGATATTTTCCATTGATTTTTAGAGAGATTGGAGGGTGGGGGAGAAGAGAAAGGGAAATAGTGATGTGAGAAAAATAAATCAACTGGTTGCCTCCCACATGGGCCCCAGCTGGGGCTGGGGATCATGCCCTTGACCGGGAATTGAACTCTTGACCCTTTGGTTCTGGGGCCAGTGCTGTAACCACTGAACAACACCAGCCAGGGCTGAATCTTTATCTTTTTTAAAAAATATATTTTTATTTATTTCAGAGAGGAAGGGAGAGGGAGAGAGAGATAGAAACATCAATGATGAGAGAGAATCATTGATCACCTGCTTTCTGCATGCCCCCTGCTGGGGATTGAACCCACAACCCGGGCATTTGCCCTTGACTAGAATCAAACTCGGGACCCTTCAGTCTGCAGGCCAACGCTCTATCTACTGAGCCAAACCGGCTTGGGCTGAATCTTTATCTTTAATCTCCTTCTGTTCAATCTTCTGTAAATCTAAATTCTTTAAATTGGATTTTTTGGGGAATTTAACAACTTGGAAAAATGCTCAGGATATAGTATTACATGGAAGGAACAGAAATCAGGATTTAGTCTCAAGTCATTAAATACTTCAAAAAACATCCAATTATATTAGTTGTCCTTCATTCCACTATATGAGTGTCCCATATATAGATTTAGTCCTTCTCTTATTATTGAACATTTAATTTGTTCCAGTTTTTCTCTATTAGGAAAACTTTGGTGAATGACTTAGTACATTTGTACATAACTTCTGTTTGGATTTCTAGTTTCTTATGATAGACTTATGGAAGAATGAACAGAAGAGATTAAAGTTATAGAACTTGTATTTGTTGATACCCATTGCCAAAACTTTCGCCAAGTGTATATACAAACACATATATTATGCTCCTGATTTTGTAAAATTTATGAAATTATTAAAAAATATAGAAAAATGGTTGATCTCCTTTGGTGGTCTTGGAGTGATTTTTGCTATCTTTATATGCCTGTATATATATTTTGCAGTGCTTATTGTTTTTATTATTTAAAAATGAATTCAGTTGAAAATAAAGAATATTCTGTTTTGATCATCTGTTGCTTTGCT
This sequence comes from Corynorhinus townsendii, assembly GCA_026230045.1. Taxonomy (NCBI): domain Eukaryota; kingdom Metazoa; phylum Chordata; class Mammalia; order Chiroptera; family Vespertilionidae; genus Corynorhinus; species Corynorhinus townsendii. Next base: position 114,170,933 of record JAPDVU010000006.1, on the reverse strand, counting down.
ATCTACGGTCTCAGAATCAAATCTGAAATTTTAATGATGATGTTTTAATGAAAGAAGAATAAACACATGGAAGATATATCCTATCGGGTTTATGTTTTACATATTACATGTTTTCCTGCATTTGTTTGGGGACATTTTTCCTAGCAGTTTAGACCAGTAATTTTTTTCCTTAGTGCCATTTGTTGTAGCAATTAAAAACAAAAGCACTGCAAAACTTAAAATCTCCTATTTAGTAGCTGGACTGTGGTATAATCTCTATGTAGTCATAGGGTCATTTTTAGCATGCCATTTCCAGGGAAATCCTGTTAATATATGTGTACATATTTGTTTCTAGAGGCTAAAGTGGAGAGGATCATGGAGCATATGGGTTCATAACTCACCCTCAATCAAGATAAGATGACCCAGTGACCTACTTCAAATTCACAGACTCTGTAGCCAGGAATAGATCAATTTTAGATATGTAGTCAGAATGTCAGATAAGGGGAGAGAGTATGAAAAACATGTTAAATATAAACCCAAAATGGTGTCAGGTAAAAACCAACAACAAAAACAAACCCTTATATCAATAATATGCAGGTGGGGATTTTGGAACTTAAGGATGGGAATAAGGTTTGGGTTTTATTTAAGGGGAGGGAAGATTTGCAGGAACATTTTAAGCATTTAAACATTTCCCCAGGCTCTATTGAGAATGAGCACACTTTTCTAATGTAAAAACTTACTCTGGACTGCTACTAGATTCCGCCTCTAATTCTGTTCCCCTCAATTGAGAAAATAATATTGATAGACATTATTAAGACCCTAATCATAGTTTTAAGAAAATGTGTATTTTGTTAAACATAATTATCTGTACATCATCTATATTTATTTGAAAAGTGGTACATAGTCTGAAATAGTTTGGCAAACAATGGCCCATGGACCAGATCTGGCCTCCTGCCTGTTTTTCTGTGCACCACCAGACAGGAATAGTTTATACATTTCTAAATGGCTGGGGGGAAAAAAAGACAAAGGGAAAGTGTGTAGAGAGCATAAATGTATCCTGCAAAGTCTAAAATATTTACTATCTGATGTTACAGAAAAAGTTTGTCAGCCCTTGGTCTAAAGCTGTGGTTTTTAAGCAGAGGAAAATTTGCCCCTAGGAGACAATTGGCACTGTCTCAAGACATTTTAGACTGTCACAAGATAGGGAAAGTGGGGGTAGGGATGCTGCTGGCGATCAGAGGGTAGAAGCCAGAGATGCAGCTGAACACCTCACAGGGCACAGAATGGCCTCTCTAGACAAAGAATTAACTGGTCCAAATGCTGACCAAGACTCTCTCTCCTTGCCCAAGCTGTAGTTAGGCTTTTCTGAGCCTTCTTCTCAAGCAGGCTTTAGCCTTGGCCCCATCCCGTGTTTGGCCTGCCTAGTTTTAGCAAGAAGTCTGTTGAGTCAGTTTAGTGAAAATCCCCCCACTCTTCCTAGCTGGTAAACCTGAACAAATTCTTTTCCCCCCACCCTTCATAGCTGACCACCCTGCGTTTAGCAAGAATCCTGTTAGGTCAGTTTAGTAAGAATCTCCCTACTGTTTATGTCTTGCCTTACTAATTTTCCGTCTCTGACTCCCACACTCTGCTTGTTGGTATATATTCCTAGCTGTCTTGGCTGTATTTGGAGTTGAGCCCGATCTCTCTCTTCTGTTGCAAAAATCTTGACACCTATTGCAGTAGTCCTGAATGAAATCTCCCTTATTGGTTTCACAAGTGTCAGAATATCTTTTCTGTACATCACTAGAATAGAGGTTGAGCAACCCTGGTTTAAAGTGGTGTTTGGTACATGTATGAATTCAGAAAACACCTCTTCAGATGATTCTGTGGGAGTCCCTCTCCACTTCTGGGGTTCCATTGTTTTATAGGGAAGAGGGTCTAACCAGCACAAATATGCACAAGGAAACAGTTGTCTTCAGGGCTTGGAAGAGGTCAGTTGTAACGATATTTTACCCCAACTACATTCCCAGGGTAGAGGAGGGCAGTCTGGATGGGGTGGCCATGCTGTGTTTGGCCCTGGCTCTATTCCCTGGGTTTCCTTAAGGATGAAATAAGGTTGACTGTGTCTGTGGGGATTTCATTGTCAACTCCCCTTCCTCCCCAATATTTTTCTGACCTGTTGGAATCTTCATTAGATGAAGAAACATTGCAATCTTCAGTCCAAAGTAAAATGCTAAAAGGCAAATGTATGAACTTGTTAAAACAAGTTTAGACAGTTATTAAGCAATAAATAGAATTGATTAACGGTATCTCTCCTTGGGCTCATTTAGAGGTGTGGTTGAAAGGAAGAGTGCACACAGGGTTTGAAAATGCATTTCTGTATTTTGGGTTAGAAGGTAGGGAGGTTGGAGATCTTCACTGGTGAGGGAGAGGCAAGAGAAAGCTAAGGACAAAGGAAATGTTCAAAGCTGTCACTTTACTCTTCTTGTATAACTGAGTCCCAGATCTTCCCCCACCTCTTTTTTTTTTTTGCCTGCTTGGTTCCTTAGAACGTGCCCAGCACCTATTCTATCCATGTGGCTTTGCTTCCTACTCTGGCGAAAACCTCTGGACACTGTGCCTTGTGTACTGGTCTGAATGTCTCTCTCTTTCACAGGAAGCCAGACCTGCCCAGTATAAGTCCAGCCTGGTCAGCTGAACCACCCAGCTGATGGTTCAGATGGTTCCATAGCTTTGATTTTCTTTAACATCCTAATTTCCTTTGACCATGTTATTTCCTTTTTTTTTTTTTTAATGGTTCCAATTTTTTCTTTTATTTGTTTGTTGGTTTATTTATTTATTTTTGTTTGAAGTATTACAAAGAGTAGTACATCTGTCTCCTTTTTTTCCCCCCCATTGGGCATGGGCGAGGGGGGCTGTAAGAGATCAATCGACGGACTTGTACCCATGCATATAAGCATAACCAATGGATACAAGACATTGGCGTGGGGGGGGGGGGTGGCGGGCAGGTGAAGGCATGTACTGGGGCGTAGGGGAGGCCAGTTGGGAGGAGACCATGTTATTTCTGACAGGGTTCTGATAAGGTAAGTGTAGTTCCAAAATGGCCACAAAGTCCTTATGCACGCTTTATGTCACACTTAATGGTATTTCATCAAACTTTTTTCCCTTCATGTAGAAAACCAGTTAATTACCATGAACTCTGTGACATAAGATAATTAGAACTTATCTCTTTATTCCCCTACATTCTCCACAAAAATTTTAACTACCCCCCCCCCCCGCCCCGCCCGACCCCTGGAAATCTTTCATTTTAATGCCTGCAAGTCATAGAGTAGACCCTGCTACTGTTCATGGGTCTTTGACTATTGTCAGGTGAAATCTTCACATAGATACTTTATGGCCACTGTCAGGCTGTTTTTCGAGACTGTTTTAATGAGTAATTGTCAATATAGAAGCTGTCCAGAGGACATGGGAAATGTTAAAATCTGTGCAGAGAAAAGAGGGCAGTGTACAGAGATTTCTAATTAGTTGCATAGTGGACTTTGACCACTCTTCATTTTTCATTTTTGTGGGCCCTCAAAAGACCATTTTAATGTACTAGCAACTCAGGATAAGAAGGGAACTATCAGTTAAGTAACTAGGTGAACTTTCTGACTTATTATTTGTTATTAAGTTAGACATGGAAAAATATTTTTCTTTCCTGGATTGGATCAAGATCAGTAGTTCTTTTCAAATAAAGTTCTTCCATAAAAAATTGAATCTGCTAATCCATCCTAAGAAATACTATATAGTCTAGACCAGTGGTCGGCAAACTCATTAGTAAACAGAGCCAAATATCCACAGTACAACGATTGAAATTTCTTTTGAGAGCCGAAAACCTACTTCTGTGCATGGGCCACAAAGTTTCAATCACACTGTACGTGCCTGCCCGCATGTGGTATTTTGTGGAAGAGCCACACTCAAGGGGCCAAAGAGCCGCATGTGGCTCGCGAGCCGCAGTTTGCTGACCACTGATCTAGACAGAGGAATACTGACTTTGTACTGGAAACATTGAGGGATTACTCTGTAAAGTATATGATTGTCTATGCTGCACACCTGAAACCAATACAAAACAATGCTGAATGGTAAACTGTAATTGAAAAAGGAAATAGGAGAATACTGACTTTGGAGACAGCTCTGCCCATGTCACCTGGAACAAGTTACTTAACCTCTCTGTGCCTCAGTTTTCTCAGCTGTAAAACAGGGAAAACAATAGCATATGTACCTCAGAGGGCTGTTGCAAGGGCTACATTAGTTTATATGTAAAGTAACTTAAACCAGTGTAGGCCACATTGTAACTACCATAGAAGCCTTAGCTAGTAGTAGTATTTATTGTGGTCTCGGGATTAATGAGCTAATCTAGCCAAATGTATTTTTAGGAAATAGAAGGAAATATGTTCAGACATTTCAAGAAAGATATCTTAAATCAGATTAAGAGAAATGAAATAGTTGGCAGTGTCAAGTTATATGTTTTCCAAATAGGTTGCTTCCCATAGACACACTTTCTGTTTAGGGTATTTTTAGGTGACAGCCATTGCTGAGGCACCGAAAAGTACTTCAGCAGCTTGGCTATGTATCAGGGATGTTTGGCTTAAATGGCACTCATTTAAATATGTCTTACTGTGCAAATATTGATTTGTTAAAGATCATACAAGTGAAGCTCCCTATGGGGTTTAATTTGGGAAAGGATAGCAAAATACATGGAATTTGAATTTTGGTGACACCTGCAGCGATAAAGGTAATACAAACAACCCAGATTTAGGTCAGTTGACAGAATAAATTGGCCATTTATGAAGGGGGGCAATTTTCCTTTATTTTGTTCAGTAGACATGAGTTGGGAAGATTAGACATTTTTTATAAGTATAGTTATGCTATTTAGATGTACAGAAACATTTTCAAATGAAATTTGCTTTCCTAAAATACTCAAATTCCTAAAGCATTATCTTCCTATTTTATGGCACTACCCTAAAAATTTTTAAGTGTGTGTTTATAATCAAGTGCACCTGTGTTAATATGTGTGTACACATATATAAAAGAATGTAATTATGGTGGAGAAAACAAATTTAGAAGAGGTTATGGATTTGTTTCTTTAAGTAAAAATAAAGCACCTTTTCTGAAAATGGTTTTCACACCAGAAAATCTGCATAGCATTCTGCCAGTTAATTTTTTCTTACAGTATGAAACAAATGCTTCATTGATTCCCTGATATGGTTTATTTATGTGACTGGTTTTCTACACGAAGAGAAAAAAGGTTTGATTAATTACCATTAACTGTGACATATCCTGTGGGTAATGAAAATTTTTTGTATCTGTTTTCTCCCTTTTTCAAATAAATTGGTGGCTATGTACTAGGTTCCAGTAAAGCAGTCTGCCAGAACACTTATGTAAAAGCAGCTTCTGCAAAAGCGTAGGATGGCAGTGTTGTCAAGCACTTAGGTAGTGCCTGAGAGATGCTGTGTCCCGCCACTGTCTGCAGGACCTGAATCTTTAAGTGCTTTTCCTGGGAGGTTGGGTCAGGTCCTGGTGGTGCCTGTGCATCCTTGAGGTGGATGCTTAGTCTTGGAGCTGTGGTCTGTTGCCATGAACACCAGTGTGATTTGAAGCCAGCACAACATTAAACTTACGGCTTTGATTTTGGTAACTTCTATTATTATTATTATTATTATTATTTTAGCATTCAAAATCTTTTTAATAATATGATAGGATTTAGCTTTAGTTTTTGTAGCTGCGGCTGGCCCGGCGGCCTCTTGCACGCTCGAACTTCTGGCCCTTGGATCGCACGTAGGGTTTGGTGTGGCTGTGGGGGGTTCCTGGGGCCTTGCCGAAATGCCTGTACACCTCGCGGCCCTTGTGAGGACCAGAGAGCAAGATAGTGCCACAGTCCTTGGGGGAGTCCAGGGCCAGCTGGCCGAAGGTGAGAATCTTGTCCCCAGCCTTGAGGATGCGGCTCCGGGCACGGCTGCTCACACGAAGGGCACACGCCTTCAGTTTGGGCACCTCCTGGATGCTCACGTCATCAGTTATAGTCCCTACAACCACGGCGGTTTTGCCCTCCCGGCCAGGAAACTTCATCTTGCGGATCATCCGGGAAAGGGACAGAGGCGGCCAGTTGGTACGACTCATGGACAACCTCTTCAGCACCACTTGGTTGAAAGCGGAGTTGGTTCTTCTGGCCAGAAACCTGGATAGCTTGACCAACAGCCTTAGGTAGATGTCCTGGCTCTTGGGCTCCTTGCGCCGAAACTTCCGCTCTTTGTTGTGGCGGATGTCGACTCCCATGATGGTGCCTCCTGCACTACCAGGGGAAAGATCTACTCTCTTTAAAAACAACAACAACAACAACAAAAAAACTTATTGCTTTCAGAGAGTAGAAGGAGAGGGAGAGAGAGAGAAACATCAATGGTGAGAGAGAATCATTGATCAGCTGCTTCCTGCACACCCCCTACTGGGGATCAAGCCCACAAACTGGGCATGTGCCCTGACCAGGAATCAAACCATGACCTCCTGGTTTCATGGGTCCACACGCAACCACTGAGCAACACCGGCCAGGTGGTTACTTCTACCTTTGACTCTAATTACTCTTGAGTACCATTGTTGCTGTTATTACATCAGTGCTTGCTGATTTGGAGTAACAATATAATCTGATGTGCCTTCACTTTTCTTTCTTACTTGATTTATTTAATACCATACAGTAGCTAGGCAGATATCAATTATGATGAGGTAAGGTTTGTGACTTGCCCAAGGCCATTGAACAGTATGTGGCAGACTGGATCTCAAACCCTCCTGAGCCCAAGCTTGTCCTTCTGTACCACGTGCTTTTTTAACACATTGCTGGATTTAATTTGCTAATATTTTGTTGAAGAATGTTGCATCTGTGTTCATGTATAGAATATCTAATATAGTGAGGTAAGCCCTGACCAGTGTGGCTCAGTTGGTTGCGCATCATCTTGTGCACCAAAGGGTTGCCAGTCGGATTCCTGGTCCGGGCACAGGCTTGGATTGGGGGCTTGATCCCCGCGGGGCAGGGGATGTGCAGGAGGCAGTTGATTGATGTTATGCCCTCACATCAATGTTTCTGTTTCTCCCTCTCCCTTCCTCTCTCTCTAAAAAATAAACAAAAATATTAAACAAATATTAGGGGGTAATATTGGCCTATAGGATAAGTTAGGCAGTATTCTCTCTGCTTCTAACTTCTGGAAGAGATTGTAGATAATTGAAGTAATTTCCTTTTTAAATGTGTAGTGGAGTCCATCAGTGTGCCCATCTGGGCATGGTGTTTCTGTTTTGGAAGGTCAGTAGTTATTGGTTTGATGGATATAGTTCTATTCAGATGATCTGTTTCTCCTTGTACTTTAGCACTGCCTGGTAGAGGGTTTTTAGCTCTCTTTATGTGCTGTGGACTGACAACAAAATTGTATGTTGTTAATAGTAAACTGATGGCCACAAACAAAAATCTTATGTATGTAATGGTTAGCTAACACTGAATAATTTGGGGTTTCTAAACATGTAAAAGTTTAAAAACCTTCTGCACTCTGGACCACCTACAAACCAATTTTATTTACTTAGAGCTAGATCTTGAAAGAATTAGTAGTTAGACTTGGAAAGGTTTCTTAATAAAGTAGGAAATATTATGCTATAGCCAAGATACTGATAGTCTGCCAGGACTTGGTCAGACTTATGTACAGGTGTTTGCCACATGGTTGTCTCAGAAAGCCAAAGGTCAGGTCTCAGGTTCTTCCACATTTGCATTAATAAATAATGTTCTTGCATGAGGGCAGGCACGACCTATATTTTGGGGTAGAGTTCGAATGAAAATGGGTGGAAGGAATTGACTTGGGTAGAGAGTATGTAGAGAGGGATTTTTTTGGGGGGGATAGAATGGTTAATAAAATATTTGCTGTGACTGTGAGGCTCTACTGAATTTTCTGTGACTTTTGCCAGGGAAATATTTCCACTAAATAAGAACAAACAAACATACCTTAATAGAGTGCTAAATTTCAAAACAAAAAATATGAAACCAGTTATGTAATATGGGAAGAGGTTTAGAACTGCGGTATTAGTTTCTTAAGTTTATTTACAAACCAACTTTGTTACCTGAAACAGAGGACAAATCTTCTCTCCTCTACAAAAGGGAAGTCAAGTGTGACATTCCATTAACATTTAATAAAAAATGAGACTTCCATAATCTTCAACAAGAAATACTTGTTTCTAACTGAGGTGTCCCACCCAAAATAGCCTTGCTTAGTCCAGGGACTTGTACCACTATTGCTGTATATGCTGTGAGAGCTATGTCTAATTTTTAAAAGAAAGACAATGAGTGAGGTAGAAACTAGAAAAGAAGAAAAATGTTTTTTGGAAAGTTAAAACATTGTGTATTATTTTTAAGCCAAATTTTTCATTTATTACTTACTTTCAGTCAATAGTATACACTTATTATTATTTGCTAATTAAGGAGTTATCTAATATATTTTTATTTTCATATCATTATACCCTGTTAAATGGTATGGCAGATGATCTTAGATCTATGTCATATTTTGTAGGCAATGCTTTCTTGGTTTACTAAATGGACAAGGGGCATCTATGATCTTTTTAGTATTTATTTTCAAAGTTATAATGACCTGTAGAAAAGCCCCCACTGCTCTCCTCTCCCCCCATCATGAGTGAAAACTCTTTGAGATCCACAGTTTTGACTCTGAGAGAGGAAGATGGAGACATTTACAGGGAGAGAGGTAATCAGGAGCTGGGAAGGATAGTGTAAGCTGGTGCTCACCAGAGAGATTGTGTTATATATTATTTATACAGTGAAGGTGAATGTTGCTGATCCTAGAAGCAGGAGTAGTACTGAAATCAGAGTGTCTTTCCCAAGACACTTCAGTCTGAATGATCCAGAAGGAGAAGACAGAATATAGAATGAAAACAGAAGGGGCCATTTCAGGGGGAGGACTAGAGGAGGTGCTGTTGGAAGGCAAGCAGTCAGGCAGACCTTACCAGGCGGGCAGGCTTTACCAGACAGGTTTATGAAAAGGTTTGGAAGAGGCACAGACATGAAACTAGTGAACTAGAGGAGGGGTTATGTAACAGGATTGCATACTTTTCTCTGGCTCTGTGCTTTTGTGTAACTTAATATTTATTTAATCTTAGAGAAGAGCAACATTTACAAATGAAAAGCCTCTTGCTCTGGCTGGTGTAGCTCAGTTGGTTGGCGTTGTGCCATGCACCAAAAGGTTGCTAGTTTTATTGCTGGTCAGGGCACATGCCTGGGTTGCAGGCTCAATCCCTTTGTAGGGAGTGTGCAGTAGGCAGCCAATCAATGTTTTGCTCTCACATTGATGTTTTTCTCTCTCTATCCCCCCCTTTCCCTTCCAATCTCTCTCTCTAAAAAACAAACAAATAAATAAATTAAAATATTAAAAAGAAAAACAACCTTTTGGGAACTTAAGATCTAGGAAAGACCAAGGCAGGCACAGTAAGTTAGGGGAGAAAGACTCTGGAGACCTGCCCTTATGGGCAGTATGGTAATGTTTACCGAGGTCTGACTACTGGCCAGCACTGTCTCCTTAGGTTGTTGGACCTGGAATTGTTAGCCTTTATCTTGGGGTGGGATCTGGCCTGTCTATAGGTTCCTCACTGGAGCACAGGACCTAAGATTAAATGAGTGGCTATGTGTGGTCCCAGGCTGGAGCTATGGGTGAAAGGATTGGGTATGAGAAAGAACAGGTTGCCTTCTACTTGCCCTCTAGGTGAACAGGCATATATCAAGGAGACACAATCATTGGTTGAACCAAAAATTAAGCAGTATACTTAAGTGGAAAGGCCCTCAGGATCAAGGCATGACTTTTTTAGTCTTACAAAGCTTAGAATTATGGGCTAAACAAATATTCATCATTGGGAATTGGATCCTACTGAGACCTGGAACCAAGTAAGGCCAGTCTCTCAGGATTGTCTGGACCCTTGAAGAGACAGAGGAAAAAAAAAAAAGGCAACTCAAAGGTTAGAAAAGCCCATTTCCCCACCAGTCAGCTATATACTTCTCTGTCCCCAGCCAGCTCTCCCTAAAAACTACCCATCACTATGAAGGGACATTCCTCCTAGAACCTTTTCCCCAAGATAAAGCCAGGAAACCCTTAAACAAAGTTTTCCATCCTTTTAGATGTGGATGGAATTCCTCCCTGTGGGCAGTATTGGACATTCTTTGGGAGGAAAACAAATAGTCCCTACCATGGGCTCCCCTTGTATAAATGAATATTTAATAAATGTGTCTTGAGAAGAGTAGGTGAGATGGGGAGCACACTCTTTCAGCCATTGGCAACACTGGAAGCATTTGTCAGGCTCTTTTCCTTCCTGGGGCCCTGAGCCAGGGATGGCACAAAACACATTAGCAGGTGTGACTTCTGCCCTTGGAGACCGAGAGCACCATTTGTGAACATGTTCTCGTATGAAATGTACCTCTGGCTGACAAGTAAATAGTGGATGGCGCAAGGAATAAAGGCAGCCAACCAAAAGCCAGTACTAAGGTAGACTGGGCTGCAGGGCTCCTTGCTGCTTTGTTCACTCTGTTTCCTTTTAAAATACTGTACTTGGTACAGCTACTCCTTATGTTTTGTGTAGATACATGTAAATGCATTTAAAGAGACCACCCCCCCCCCCCCCCACACACACACACTTTGTATTTATCTCTTGAGTTGTTGGAGTTCTTTATATATCTGGGTACCAGTTCTTTGTCAGGAATACGTTTTGGAGATCTCACGTCTGTAACTTGACTCTTCATGTTCTTAACTGTTTCTTTGAGAATTTCTAAATTTTGACAGTTATATTTATTATTTTTCCTATATTATTGCATTCTGTGACCTGCCTGAGAAACCTTTGCCTACCCCAAAGTCATGATGATAAACTATATTTTCCTTAAAACCTTTATCGGTTTAGCTTTACGTTAACAATGTATCTGTTACATTGCAAGTCAGTGTGTGTGAGGTAGGGATCAAGGTTAATATTTTTCTGTATCAATATTTGGTTATTCCCACACCATATGTTGAAAACATTTTTCTTTATCCATTGGATTGCTTTGGTGCATTTGCTGAAAATCATTACTGTCTTTGTGGGGCTGTACTTTTGGGGCTTTCTATTCTGTTCCTTTATCTATTTTAATTACTCTTGTCTTATACCATTTTAAATAATTGTATATAATACAAATACACTCATGGGATCACTTTGCTATTGGACATTTTGAAGTTTATTTCTGCTATATTCTGTGTAGTCTTCACTTAATTGTAAGTAGTAGAAGTAATTTATAAGCAAAATTCAAGGCAAATATGTAAAAGTGTAACATTATTCAGCTTTCCATAGTACATATATTCCAATTATTAGTTCTGTGACAAATGAGAGTGCTTCAGTTGACAATAAGGTAGAGTGAGGACTGTGTCCAGCAACTATGTCGTCCTTATCAGCCGAAAGGAGAAAACTCACTTTGCTTCTAAATGTCATTTATGGATTGCATTTACTATATTGTCAACCAGCATTATTAGAATAGAGAGACATAAATACTAAAAACTTCAAAAGGACTTCCTTAGAGCTTATTGCTTCTCTGGGTCCCATGATACTATTTGCATGCATGGCAGGTGATGGGAAATGAGAGGCAGATATTTGACCAATTGTCTAAAGGCATTCATTCAATTATGGAAAAGCACTGTGGTCATGACTCATGTCCTGTGCCCTGTCAGATGTGAGAGGTTATCTGTCTTAAGCTTTGTTATATGGTAATCAGCAAGATTTTTAATTGTGTAAATGATAACCCAAGACACATATTTTTATTTTATGTGGGTACATAAATAAAGTTATACTACTGTGTGAAGTGCTTATAAATGCTTAGCTTCTTTACGTGATAATTTATCTCTTTATGGGAGGAATTTGTGGTGTATAGACTATCCTAGACATCATTTTAAGTATTTGTGATGCTTTTCTCAGGGAACATAGATTTTAAAGGGAAAACAGTTATTTTGGGTGAATATCAAATGTTTATGTTTGCAAAATATTTTTCGTATGGACAGTGAAGTAATTGTATATCATAATATTTTAAGAGGTTTTCTTGCATTTACAACTTAAAAATTAATATTTGTGATGAAAAGACTATTGTACTAGAAAACTATAGTTTTCATAAATTATTGTTATCTCTGCAGTCTGTAATCAAAGTTTGATAGCTGTAGCTTGTTGCAAGCTAGATTTTAGCAAAATAGAGACAGAAGGCTACAATTAGAAGAGCATCATTGGGACTCTGTAAGAATGGGTTTTTTAGATTTTTATATGTACCTTTTAATTTGTTGATAGAGATTTCCTTTCTGGGCCATGTTAGTTATTTTTAACCAAATGTAAACTCTTGTCTGTGTGACGCTTTCTATTATAAATCAATTAGAGTCTTTCAGAGGGCTATCCTCTCCTCCTCTTTCTGAGGGGTGACAGGAAAGTGCACAACAAAGTGAGTTGAAAACCAGCCCCCTCCACTCCAGCCTCAATGCTGACTGCAGCCTTCAGTACACATCCTGGTACTAGGCCACTGTAGACACAAGGTACACCACTAGGTGGTTTAAGAGAGAATTGTTGGGTTTAGTCGTATTGGCCTTAAGTTTTTGAGGTGTGTCCCAGAGTGAATTGCAGAAGTCCTGAGCTCAATCCTGTTTCTTCTTAATGAAAGAATCTCTCTCCTTTCCCTTGAAACCATATGGCTGTCCTGTTCTCTGTTCGGGGATCTCCCTGTGGGAAGTCAGTAGAGATTTAACCAGGTTCAATGAGAAGGTGGTCACAGCTGGCTGCTGTACATTCGCTTCAGAATCCAATTTTCCAGCCCCTGCCTGTTCCCCTAATGAGAAATAAGCCAGAAAATGGGACAGAACAAAACCCATAACCAAAACCACAAAACCAGTTTAAGATGAATTTCATCCTTTGGCTCCCTAATCTTCTCGTCTGATCTTCGGTGCTTTAGCAACTTTTGATAATGTGTGCTATATCTATAAAATCAATTTATCTGTTACCCTTTTTAAAAAAATAAGAGCTGGGAGATTTGTATGCTCATATAATCCTGAAGTGAACGTTTAAAATTACGAACATACTGTTCTCCCTCCTTCTCTTTGTACTGTGATCTTGAACATCACCATCAAGGGGTGTGTGTGTTTGGTTTGTGATCCATTTAGCTGTCTGGCATTTGTGGTTTTCCCTGAGCCAACTCTCGCTGCTAATGAACATGATCATTTATATGGTGTCACTGCAGTATAGGCATGTTAAATAATTGATTGGGCCATGGCAGGTAGAGAACGGCAAATGTGGTCCCTTTGTTGCTATGGTAATACATTTGGTTTAAGGGGACTGTTTGTCATTTAGACCTCATGGATCTGGTGTGTGTGACATAATTGCCTGTGGTTGTGGCAGTTGGAGGGGAAAATCAACTTAAGAGGCGGTGGCATTTTGATCAAATTAATATGTATTTCAGAGGGTTCTTGGGCTTACATTATGGAGTGAATTATTCTTTTTTATTAAAAGGCCCATTCTTTGCTAATGCATCAGCATAGAGAATGAGCCAAGTGACAGATTTGTTTACTTGCTAACGTGGTGGGATTTGATCATTTATTGCATAAAATGGTTATTGTGTGAGGTTTACATTCCTCCCCTTATTATCCCAAGGAGGGCTCCCTTTAACTGAAATTGTTACCACATCTATTAGGGATCTTGGAAGGAAAGGGCACATGTTCTTTTTTATTATCCATTTAAAAAAATTATGTCTCTAAAGGTAGGGGATATATTTATTTATTCTTTCAACAAATATTTATTGAGCATTCAGCTGGTTACTCCTAGGGCTTGGGAGTCCAATGTGAGCAGAGCAGAGATCGTGCCTGTCCTCAGGGATGAGACGCTGGTGGACCAGGCCCGTTTACTCTGGGTTCTCCCTTTAGCACTATCCTTTTTGCCTTATACAAAGCTTTCTCACTAAGTGCTCAATACAGTTTTAGAATAGTTCCTTTCTTCTTCCTCCGCACTATAATCTCTTAATATGTGCTCAAGCCCCCAGTGGATTATTGATACCATTTGTCAACAACAAACATACAAGTGAACGCTTAGGTGACATAAGCACCTGTCCTTCCGTTGATCCACGTTCTTCTCTCCTTCATGGCTCAGCCCAGACTCTGCCTCTGCTGTGATGCCTGCCAACCCAATAGCAACCTCACTTTTGGATAGTCTACTCAGTTAAGGTGACATATTTTAGCTGGTTTTCTTATGTCATTAAGTGTTCAAATCCCACCACGCTATGTTCTTGCTATACCTCTTAGATGTGTTGGGGCAGAAAAACAGCTAAAAGTCAGTGGTCAAGTCCCCATATCTTTAGTCTATGGAGAAGGATCAGGCCTGTAGAATGAAAAAATAAGTGGTTATTAGAAGAATCACGATTGGTATACAGTGTACAGACTCTGGGATCTCTTCTATTTTTTCTTTCCTCATTTCTAAGAGGAAGTACCAGTGAGCACCATGTTTTGAACTTGGAGTGTAAGGAAGTCTGGTGACTATGGGAAAATGAAGAAGAGGGCTGGCCCTAGGACTGACTGTGAGTTTAGGAATAATGGGTAATGACAGTCCTTAGGTAACGCAGAACTGATGGATGCAGCGCTTTATCGGGTATTTTAATTTGACACATCAAGCAGCTGGAAGCTTAATGTGAGCAAACTAACACTCAAGGGAAGATGTAAGAGATTCTTGCCACTGTGTGTCAGTACTGTTGGGAGCAGGAGGACAGCAGGAAATGACCTTGGAAGGGAAGTGTTACCCTTTTGACACATGGAGACTTGAGGCTCTTTGATTTTGAACTAAGATGGTATAATAAATACATGACAGAAATAGGAATCAAATTCTCAAATGGCATGTCAGCTCCATCTCTTGTGATCAAAGTAAGTTTTCTGACTCTGAATTTTGATGATTATTTTATTTTCACTTGCTGAAAGATCATTCTAGTTTTACTTAACCTGCATGCCAAGCTTCTGCTACTCTAGCCCTAACCCTGATTGAAATAACTTGGAATCAAGGAAAACTTCTACTAGGTTAAATAAAAAGGGAAATTTATGGGAAGGATTCTGGTGTCGTAGGGAACTCAGACCAGGAATGGGAATGCCAGCTCACCACTCAATTCTATTTTTGAATAGAATTCCACAAAGCTAAACTGGGCTGCTTTATTCCTTCTGTGTTTATGTTCCAGTTCTTGAAGCAACTAGAGGAACTCATTTAGCATGTTCCCATTCTGATTTAAATTCCTAGGGGAGAAAATTTGATGGGCTCAGTCCATAGGCCAATATTTGCAGACCAGTCAGTAAAGGTGCGAATAGGGCAGCCTGGCTCATGTGACACAGGCTGGTAGGTCCCACTCTTGAATTGGGGCTTTTGGGGGCTTGGGCAGATACTCCCGACAAATTAAAGAAAACACTTAAAGTTACCGAAGTTCCTAAAATGATATTTGCCAATTGTTGCATAAATGTTTTGAAAATGTTTCTTAGTGGCGTAATGAGAAATTAAATCTATTCAGTGCATTTATCAATTTCATCATATAAAAATAATGCAGAACCATAGCTTTTCCTTGAAGCTGTCTTTTGCTTCTTCTTTGTTTTTCAAACCCTATTGGAAAATGAGTTCTGTTGTGTGTGTTTTTTGCGGTGGGGGTGGGGGGGGGATGAGAAGTTAAAGGTCTGAAATGCTTTAGTATAATGTCCTGACAATTAAAACATGAATTATCGTGCACTAAGAAATCCGTTCATCATAAACTGCATTTCTTTTGATTGTGTTTATATCCTTCCCAGAGAAACTTAGAAATAAATAACCTTGAGATGTTCAGCCCTCAGAAGGTTTACTAACTTCAAAGATTCTGATTTTATTTCAAGGCTGCAAGAAAATACTCCTTGGAGTTTGTTGTGATTCACTGCTTATCACCTTGAGCTATTGCCACTCAATGCCAGGGAGGCGTTGAATCTTATACAATGATAGAATAGCATAAAAACCTTGTAGCTCAAAACAGAAGTCTAAGTGTGTTATCTCAGGTGTTTCTCATAATGCATGGAATGGACCCAGGCCAATGACTTTAGATCTGAAATTTTCTGCTCACCCTCACCTCTGTGAGAACTGAATACTTTATCAAAACCACAGCTGCTTTGAGCCCAGTTCTTTGGGTGGTTAGAGGAAAAACTAACAGCAATAACAGTTTTCAAGCTCAGCTGAGTAGTGGTCTGACGAAGAGTAAATCTAGATAAATTACGCTTTGGCCTGTTAGAGAAACCCTGACTCCTTCTTCAGGTCTGATTGATTGATGCAAAAATGCTTGTTGGCTGCCTCTTTTAAGTAATTTACAGCAAACACATTTTCTACGTCATATGCAGATTTGAGAGAGGCACGGAAGCGGGTAGCTATGGAGTATATACATCAACAGTGTCTGCTGAAACCCATTGTCCATTCTGTTGAAGTTTAGAGCTCACTTATTTAAACCAGAAACATGAAGTGGAACAAATTGGGTTGCAAGCCAGCTAATAAAATAAATGATAAATGGAAAGGGACCTCCAAGGTGCTCTGAAACGCTGGCATGGGATTGGAGGCCAGGCCAGGAGGAGGCGGGTGTTGGAAAGGCTTCCTGTAATGGCTTCCGCATGATTGATACGGCTAGTTATTTTGAGTGTCGTTTTCCAAATTATGGATTTGGGTGGAGGGAGCAGGGAGCCTTTGTTTTATGGCTTTTTGTCATTGTTTTATTTTTTGCTTTGAGGCTTCCATAGTCTGATTTGTAATTTTTGTCCCTTAATGAAAATGTATCTCAAAGAAAAAACCACATTTGTCTTTGCTTTAATCTTTAGAAGTGTTAGAGTGTTATCCTCCTCCACCCTTCACCCCCACCCCCAAAAGGAGGCTGTTAGTGGTGGCAAGGGAAGGAGGGATTTTGGACTTTACTATGTGTTTCACTTCAGGGAACTTCTTAAGGATATATGCTACTTATTACAGGGGTGTTGCCTCTGTGAGTTGTTAACTCTGGCGGCCTGCTTCTGTAACAGGCGTCTGGAGCCTTTCTTTGCTGGGTGGATCATATCCTCTCTCCCTCCCAGTCTGTTCAGTGAGCTCCTGCAAGGCAGCCTGGCCAGTGATTCCCTGCCCTTCATGTGGGTGTAGGCTCCATAACTGCCTTATCTCTGGTTGCAAAGAACGGAGATACACCCCTGAGACCTCAGATTGTAGGGGTTTATTGTTAGATGCTAGGAAGAGGAACAGCTGGGCTTTAGGAAAGGCAGGGACCCAGGGATTCTGGACACCTGGAGGCTGGAATCAGAAGGCTGTTTGGATTCCCACTGGCTCCAGGAGTGTTTACTGAGGGCCTGTGGCTGTCATTCTGGGAGCCTGCCCTCACCCACCATTAACCCAGCTACTCTCAAATCACTAATCTGTCTTGGGGCTTAATTGCTTCACTGCCCTACAGGCTAGCTTTTCTTTCTAGTTCAAATGTCCAGAGAAGTTAATAGGTCCTCATCCCGGAGGTTAAACCACAGCACACATTGAGTTAATAGGTCATCATCCCTGAGGTTAAACCATAGCATACACATTGATGGCCTGTCTAGGGATTAGTTCCCACCCTTGTCCTGTCATGTTCTGTTCCATGTGACTAGCAGGTCAATGGTGTGGGGTGTGTGTGTGTGTGTGTGTGTGTGTGTGTGTGTGTGTGTGCGCGCGCGCGCGCGTTAGCACAGAAAATCATTTTCGAAGGCTGCCCTTGAGAATTTCATGGGAACATTACCAACTTCCTTTAGTAGGGGCTGTGGGCGGAGCATGCGCCACAATGGGATGAAGAGTACACTCATTAATGCTCATAAGATAACAGTTAGATGGTGAGGTTATTATCCCTTGCTTTACAACTGAGGAAATTGGGGCCAAAGAAGTTAAGTACTTTGCTTAAAGCTATACACGCAGGAGGTGGCAGAGCTGGAATGTGAAGCCAGATTTATTTGACTCCACTAGGCCACAACTTGTTTTTGACTTTTGAGTTCTTCAAAGATGAGGCAAGGCCATGTTGAAGCTTGAAATAGTGCTGGACCTTTCTTGTTCTTGGAGGGGCGGAGGCTTTTTCCTGGTGTTTAATAACCAGGATAGCTTCTCATTCTTCCATCTCGAGGGGAAGATCTTCTAAGAAAGATTCTCAGCTTTCAGTTATTGAATAGAAAGTTACAATTCAATGCTTTGAATGCTGATACTGTTCTTACTATAATACAACTGGACTTGGGGTTGGGTTGGAGGGTCTCAAACTGAGAGGTACTCGTCTGAGTTGAGGAACACTCCAGGCCAGCATTCCTGGAGTAACTTCTATCAGTCCAGCTCATTCCCCTTCATGGTTCTGTATACAAGGTTCTCTTCCTCACTTGGGTTTTGTGATTTCTCTTCAGCACATGGAGGCTAGAGACCATAACCAGGACAGTGGCTAGGCAACTGGCACACAGTAGGCATACATACATGTTTGTTGGCTAACTTGTGACTCCACTGTGGGTCCTCAGGTAGGCACCTTCTTGGTGAGTCACTTTTCTTCATGCTACAGCCTCATTATTTCTCTTTGTTCAGATTTTACCAGTCCTGGGAGAGAAGGCAGACTTTCTGACACCTGTTAGGGGAATCCTTTGGAATTCTTTTTTGGGTTCTCTAGTGGTTCAACATTCAACCTCTGTGATTCTAATGGTTTTTAGTCTTATAAACCATGCTTTGGGGAAATAAAGGTGTTTGCAATTGGCAACTCCTTCTCTTTCCTGCCTCACCCTTCCCACCTTTGACATTACCTCTTTGGTGTCAGTATAGTGAGTAAGTGGGTAGATTTGGGAGCCAGATAGGTCTGGGTTCAATTCACTGCTCTGACACGTCCTGGCTGGCTATCTTTGGCAAGTTATCTAGTCTCTCTGAGCTTGGGGCATGTAAAGAAGTACTTAGTGCAGTGCATGGCACATGGTAATGACTCAAGAAAAATTTGGTGCTGCTAATATTATTATAATGATAATGACTGCAATTGTTGCATTTTCTTCTGTCTTCATTATTCTCAAAGGGAGAGCTCCTCACTTTGAGCTGCAGATACACAGCAATGGCCCCAGGAGCCTTAATGCATGGTCCTTTTGTTTATATTCTGTTATCATCCTAGAGTTCGAAGCATTTCAAATGTTGTAAAGCAAATTTTGAATGAAGATAATTATCATGTTTCTAATGTAATTAGGAGCCGAGGTGTTTTAATGAACGATGTGCCAGCAACCCTTTCAATAAAGTCTGATTTTTTTAAGGCCTCCACTTGGTCATAATTAGGGCATTTGGAACACCCAGGCAAAATACCTGCTGATTTGTACACTTTCATTAAGCAATCAGGATTGAATGACCCAGTGACCAGACTTTCAGGGGATCAGGTTCCAATTTTTGAGGAGGAGGAGCTAGTTATGCTTTCTCTTCTCCCTGCTCGTTTTCCATCTGTACCCTTTATTCACATGTGGTGTTCATCTAAAACAGGGCCGGTCTGCTATCTGTTCTTTTGAGGCCTTAATTTCTATGGACACCCTCTTCTGCACAATCCTCCTCTTGTCTTGTGAACCAATCTGGTTAAATCCCTGCATTAGAGAATAAAATTTTCATATGGCACTGGCTGTTTTGGGAGTACTGAAGGTGATTAATAATGGAAATGAAAAAGGTGAAGATAGAGCCATGAGAATCAGAAAAAAGAAGCGTCAAGTAAAAAAGTTGGGAAATGCAAAGGGATTGTTGATTTCATATCTAACCTTCATGGTTATAGACTCCGAGCTCCATAAGAACAGGGAACATGTTTGACTTGTTCCGTGTCACGTTCTTTGTACTTAGCACAGGCCCTGGTGCCAAGTAGAATTTATTGAATAAATTAATGAGAAAATGGAGGCCCACTGGTACTTATGTAAATTACATTGATTTCTACAGGGACAGAGCCTGAGCCAGAATCTGGACCTCCAGGGACTGAGGTAAAGAGGCAAAAATTAAAAAACAACAACATAGGAATTGTATATAATAAAAGGGTAATATGCAAATCAACTGAACCGCAGAATGACCGGTTGCTATGATGCGACCAGTCGCTAAGATGTGCACTGACCACCAGGGGGCAGACACTCAACGCAGGAGCTTCCTCCTGGTGGTCAGTGTGCTCCCACCGGGGGAGCGCTGCTCAGCCACAGCTGGCTGACAGCTGGCGAGTGCAGCAGCAGTGGCAGGAGCCTCTCCCACTGCAGCACTAAGGATGTCCAGCTGCAGGCCTAAGCTGTCAGTTGGACTTCCCCCGAGGGCTCCTGGACTGCTAAAGGGCACAGGCCGGGCTGAGGGACCCCACCCCCTCCAGTGCACAAATGTTGTGCACCTGGCCTCTAGTATGTATGTAAGAATGTATAAGAAAGTTACAAAATAGCAAATGTAAATTTCACTTGCTGGTACTTCATAGGGAAGGAACATAGACTGTGTGATGTGTGGCATTGGGCAATTCAATACTGCTATTTGATTGCTTTTCAAAAAGCAGAGGTCAGGCAGCTGTGTAATAATTTTGCTATTGTTTGGTCTCTTCTTAGTGTTGTCCTTTTATTGATTAAACTAGGATGACTCTTCAAGCTTAAAGTATCATTTTTTCTCTCTCCCTTTTCCACCTTTAGGCTTATAATTGTGTTGAAGTACCATTAATTTCAAAACTCTTTTTTTTGCTATTAATGTAGATTACATAATTCCCAATCCATTTAGACTTGTCAGATTCTTTATACAACAAGTGGATCAAAAGCTAGTATGACAAATGTCCTCAACTGGGTTTTAAGTTTTAAGCCTCCATTGTGCAGGTTCTATGGACCAGATACTGTTCCTTTCCCCCCTTCCCTGGCTGTTTCCACTGCAGACATACAGTGGTGCCACCAGGGATTCCTGGAGAAAGATGGGTAAATGCCCCTTAAGCACTGGGGCACTTTTAGGCAGTGTAATGGGCGGTGGATTGACTCTTCTACCCTCACGTTCTGAAGGTAGGTAAGGATTCTAACTCCTGAATCAGGTCAGAGAGGGGTTGGTGGTGGTGGACTTCTGAGATAGGGTGGAGTTGGTGGACAGATATTTCCTGAGGAGCAGCAGAACACAGACTGACTGTCAGCCTCCTCCCATCCTTCCCTTTATAGTTGAGGCCATGTATTGGTCACTGTGATGTGTGGTGAGTGGAGGCTTCCTTAGAGGACAGAGGTGAGGACCACCCATCTTTCCTTGTTAGAAAGTACCTGCCAGTGTTTTACCTGCTGATGGTTTCCTGGGTGAGGGCAACACTATGTTCTGTAAGATAATTATAGCCTCCAAGGGAAGGCGAGAGATCAGTACTAGCCACTCACCATAGGGCTGGAGCACATATATGAAGGAACTACTTTTAGGGCTGTTTGGGATGGCATATAGGATCTATTTCCTTTAGCTCACTGGAACATACATTATGACTTCCAATTATGTAGACACCTAGACAAATTAGTTTTGAAAATCCCTAAAGCATGCTATAGACCTATTAGTCCATTTGTAATTGTTTATTGATCATGTACCACATGACCAGGCCTGGCCAGCCCCTGCTCAGAAGAGTAAAATTTGGTCCAGGGTTTTGGAACTGTCACTCTGTTCATGATTTAGGTTATTAGGGAAAGCCCATTTACCCTGAAATCAAGACAGATGGCCTCAGGGAGTTCTGAGTGGAACTTCATCTGTTTCCTCTGTCATTTTAGAAAAGGTGCCATGCTTATACTTTGAGCAGCGGATTATGCAGAATCAACGGTGATGAATGTATATGAGCATTTTTAATTAGTCTTCAACCCTCCATCTAATGCAATCAGAAACCCTCTATTAGAGTAGAGATTTATAATCAATAATTCATCATCATCTGAGGTGGATATAAACCCATTTGCTTTTAGCCTGCAACTTAAAATACCCACTTTAGAGAAGTATTACTTAACCAGGCAGATCTCTATAAACCAACTACTATATGTTGAGCATATAGACTTAAATCTCAAATTGCAGATTGCTCTGATTAAGGGTAATTGTGTGAATTAAGTTGTCTCTCACTTTCACTCTGCACAGAGAAAACCCACCAACAGACAAAATAGTGTGAGGGAAAGCAGCATATCAGACGGCATCAAGGAGACCTGAGTTCCAGGCCCAGCTTTTCGAATCAGTTTCCTTTGCAAATCAGCAAAATTAAAAGGGATTAAAATAGCCGTTATTTAAGTCCTCATTATGTCGTGTTAAAGTTACATTCCTTATAATAGAACACTAATGGTAAACGATATTTCTGGACCATTTGATATGTGCTGGGTGCTGGGCTGCAGTACTGTGCCTTGGAGCAGGCACATAAAGCCAGCATCATCATCTCATTTATTCCTACGTCTCCCCATCTGATAGTTACTATGAAAAGGCCACCTCTGTCTTAGCCTGGAGTTCTTGGTGGAAAGGTTGATCTTTGTAGGCCACAGATTTGAAGATATCAGATAGAAATCTGCAATGCTTATCTAAATAGAGATCATTGGATTGAATAGAGTCCTACAAAGATGATCTTTGGTTAGCCTTCCTGCTTCTGACAAAATTCTGCAATCAAAATGAAACTGACAAATTAAAATTTTAATTTAACTGACAGCCAAACATCCTCCATTTTGATCTTTTGAAATGCTTTCTCTCCCCCACCCCGCCGCCCCCCGTCCCCAAAGCGAAATTCTAGAGAATCCACGAACAAGGTTAGCTTCATTACTGGTCAGCAGCATTAGTGAGCATGTAGAAACTGATCACTTTCATGCCCAAACCAATCGTTGGAGTGCAAATTGGCACAGCTTTTGGGGAGCCCACTTATATTAAAGCTTCAAGTGTGCGTACCCTTTGACCCAACATTTCCACTTCTGGGGTTTTAACTGAAGGACAAAACCAGGTATACATTCAAATGTTTAGTTAAAACAAATGTTCATTGTCCACCGTTGATAAAATACTCAACCATTAGCAGATTGATTAAAGAAACATATTAGATGTTAAAATATGTCATTAAAATGACATGTATTGTTTAGCAAAAGGAAATTACACAGTTTAAATAGCAGAATGGGCTGTGTGAGCCCATCTTAGTGTAACCACGTGAACTAGCAAATATACACACATAGATATTAATTTAAAGTATATCTGGAGCTTAAAATAGTTATTTTTATCTAGTTGAGTGGTATTACAATTGGGGTTTTATTTTGCATATCTTCATTAAATTTTTTTCCCCTGTAATGAATCTGCATTGTTTTTATGATCAAAAAAAAAAAAATTAGCAGAAGCAAACAATACAAACATCTTGAAATAGAGACTCCAGTTCAATCTAAGGGCTAGGCATTGTCTACAAACCTGAATTTGTGAGAAAATGTACTTGTTAGGAATGTGCACTTTTTTTTTAATCCTGAGATAATCCAGTGTGGTTAAGAAGAAGTCCGAGTTTTTTTTAATCAGGATTTAGAAACATTTCACTCTGCTTGAACTCAGAAATCAAAAGAAACTAAAAAGAAAAAGAGAAAAAAGAAAGAAAGCACTCTGTGGGGACCAGCCTTTTTCCCTCTACTAGTTAAAAAATTAATACCAGTGAAACTAGTTAATTATAGAAATTTAGAATATACAAATAAGTAAAACAAATAAAATTAAACACACATATACAACCCCACTTTCTAGAAATAACCTCTGTTAACATTATTTTGTGTTATGTCTTTCCAGATTTTATATTATATATACATATGTGTGTGTGTGTCTGTAATCATACGCAGACATATATCTATAGTGCGTTCTCACTTGTTTTTTTACCAGCGGAGGACAGTTCACCAGAATGTATAATTTAATGAGCACAGGGACATGCAACAGCAGTGTCTGGCACATAGCAGGGATTGCATAAATATTCATGGAACAACTATGTATATCTTGACTATCTTTCCAGGTCAACTTTTACTCCCATTATAAATTATTCATTACAATTACTCTCCTAAAGATCGACTCATTGGATCAAAGGGTACATGTGTATTTCTCACTTTTGATGGCATTGCCAAGTGCCCTCCAGAAGAGTGGCCATTTTATATTCCCAGTGAGAGAATGCAGTGCCTGGTCTCACCTATACTCTTGGGATCATGGACCTTTATTTTTTTAATTGAATTTTTTATTGATATAATTATAAATTCACATGCTGTTGTAAGAAATAATACTGAAAAATCCCTTATACACTGTGCCCAGTTTCCCCCAATGGAAACATTTTGCAAAACTAGAGTATAATATCATTACCAGGATATTGACATTGTCATATTCCAGTTTTACTTACACTCATTTGTATGTGCCTGTGTGACTGTACTAAGTTCTCTACAGGTTCACCACCTGTGTAGGTTCATTTATCCACCACCATAGTCAAGATACTGAACAGTTCCAACACTACCAGGATCCCTCCTATTGCCTTCTCATAACATGCTACTTTCCTCCTGCTGTCCAAGTCCTGTCAACCACTTATCCATCCTCCATTCATAAAATTGTCATTTCAAAATGTTATGTAAAAGGAATTATATGCCCTAACTGGTTTGGCTCAGTGGATAGAGCATCGGCCTATGGACTGGAGGGTCCCAGTTCGATTCCAGTTAAGGGTATGCACCTTGGTTGCCGGCACATCCCCAGTAGGGGGTGTCCAGGAGGCCGCTGATCGATGTTTCTCTCTCATCGATGTTTCTAACTCTCTATCCCTCTCCCTTCCTCTCTGTAAAAAATCAATAAAATATATTTTTTTAAAAAAGGAATTATATAGTATACAACCATTTGCAATTGACTTTTTTTTTTCACTCAGCAGAATTCCTTAGGGATTTATCCAAGTTGATGTTGGTATCAGTTGTTGATTACTTGTTGTTGAGGACTATTTCATGGTATGGACATACCACAATTTGTTTAACCATTCACCTGTTGAAGGAGGTCTGGGTGATTCCAGTTTTTGGTTATTGCAGTAAAAGGTGCTGTGAGTATTTGTGTACAGAGGTTTTTGTGTGAGTCTAGGAGATAAATACACAGTAGGTCAGTTGCTGGGTTATATGGTAGTTACATGTTTGGAATAGAGCTTGGCAATTTCTTAAAAAACCAGAGTGGCATTTTACATTCCCACCCGCAATGTATGAGTGACCCAGTTGCTCTGCATCCTGGCCAATATTTAGTGTTGTCACTTTTAAATTCTGATAGGTGTGTAGTGATACATCATTGTGATTTTAATTTGTGTTTCCCTAATCTATATATATAAAAGGCTATATGACTGGCCAGTACATATGACGCGCACTGACCACTAGGGGGCAGATGCTTAATACAGGAGCTGCAGAGCTACCCGTGACTTAGCAGCAGTGGTTTTCGGGTGATGCACCCTGGAACCAGAGAAGGAGGAGCCCAATTCCTTGCGGAGCTGTGCGATTCCACCTTCGGCTGTGGGTTATGTTGTTGCTGGGGCACTCTCCGCCCTGAATCTGGTTTACTGCTGCGCTGCGGTAATTAATTTCCTTTCAATGTGCACGAATATGTGCACCAGGCCACTAGTACCTAATAATGTTGAACAGTGGTCGGCAAACTCATTAGTCAACAGAGCCAATATCAACAGTACAACAATTGAAATTTCTTTTGAGAGCCAATTTTTTAAAACTTAAACTTCTTCTAACGCCACTTCTTCAAAATAGACTCGCCCAGGCCATGGTATTTTGTGGAAGAGCCACACTCAAGGGACCAAAGAGCCGCATGTGGCTCGTGAGCCACAGTTTGCCAACCACTGATGTTGAACATCATCTCATGTGACTATGTGCCTTCTATATATCCTCTTCGGTGAAATGTCTGTTCATGTCTTTGCCCATTTTCTAATTGGATTGTTGTCTTTTTACTATTAAGTTTTGAGAATCTTTTAATATTCTAGACACTAGTCCTTTGTCAGGTACATAGTTGTTGGATATTTTTGCCAGTATTTATTTTTTTCATCTTCTTCTGAAAGGCTTTTACAAAGGTTTTTTTTAAATTTTGATGTTCAGTTTATCCTTTTTTTTTTTTTTTTTTTTGGTATGGATTATGATTTTGGTGTCAAGTCTCAGAATTCTTTGCCTAGTGGGTGTGGACTTTTTTTATTTTAATCCTTACCCAAGGATATGTTTGTATTGGTTTTTAGAGAGAGAGAGAGGAAGGGATGGAGAAAGAGAAAGAGAGACAGAGAGATGTGAGAGAGAAATAGATCGGTTGCCTCCCATACTCATTCCAACTGGGGACTGAGCCTGCTGCCTTTAGGTGTATGGGATGACATTCCAACCAGCTGAGCCACACCGGTCAGGCTGGCATGAACTTTTGATTAGTTTCTCAGAGACTCTCTAATGTTGATTGTAATTTTTCAGCTTGCGATACCTGTGTAGGAACTGGGTTGAAATTGTCTTAACTTTATTAATAACTAGACTTTTGTCTTTCCCGTTCTCATAACTTTATTTGGGAGACTATCAGGGTTCCCCTTTTATTTCATGTTCTTAAGAGCTTTCATAAAATATTGCAATACTTCTTTAGAATGGGGGCATCTGGGTTCTGAACATTTATTCTGTTCACGGTCTCTTTTTCCAATTCTTCTACAGTTGCTCTCATTATAGCATGTAAAAGGAATTCTTCATCCTCTCCACGAAAGATGGTGATGAATGTGAAAATGGGGATTCTTGGGACTTATGTTCTCCCTTAAGGGGTAAAGGGATTTTACTGAGTCAGCAACTGTGAACCATTTTATGTTTTACAGTTCCCTGTAGGTCCAGGTAGTATGTAGTAGCATAGCCAGGTGGTTGGTTGTGAACTCTTTAGCTAGATGACCTAGTTTTTCATCCGGGCTCTTCTTACTGAGTAAGCAGAGCCCTGTTTCTTTCTTTCTTTCTTTTTAAAAATCTCTCTCTTCTTCAATTTTGCCTTTTATAAAATGGGGATAATAGTAGTATCTACCTCATAGGGTTGTTCCAAGGATTAACTCATACATGTGAAGTGCTCAGACCAGGGCCTGATAAGCATTTATGGTTGTTGTTAATATTTTTAGTGTTACAACTCTTGTGTCAGTCAGTATCATCTTGGGTGCGGGTTAAAAATGTAGATCCCTAAATCTCCACTCCTAGACCTACTGAATCAAAATCTGAAGGATTAGACCGTTAGGAACCTGCATTTTAGCAACATTCCCACATGGTTTTAGGAAGGCTAAAGTGTTTTTTTGTTGTTGTTGTTGTTAATCCACACCTGAGGATATTTTTTTCCATTGATTTTTAGAGAGAGTGGGAAAGAGGGAGGGGGGAAAGATAGAAAGAGAGGGGGCTTCGATGCGAGAGAGACACACTGATTGGTTGCCTCCTGCACATACCCCGACCTGGGGTGGGGATTGAACCTGCAACTCAGGTACGTGCCCTTAACCGAGAATCACCCATGACTTTTTGGTGTGTGGGCTAACACTATAACCACGGAGCATTCTGGGCCAGGACAGGAAGACTAAAGTTTTTGAACAGTTGTTACTTAGGCTGCCAATTGTTTCTTTCTTTCTTCATGGTAAGTGAACCCTCTGGTCTTCCTTTTAGTGATGTGGTTGGATGCTTCCACCAAGGCAAATGACTTCTTTCTAAGAGCATTCCTGTTGTGGCTGGAGACTAACCAAAGTTTCTGTACAGAATCAAGTTATGATGGTATTATAGATCCTACTGATTCTGTGGCATGCCCACTTGTGGGGAGCAGGTGTGAGACCATAGGGAGTTGTGGAGTCTGTGGTAAGCTAGAGCATGAACACCATACCTAAACATTTCCAAATGAAAATAATGGTAATAAAGACTAAGTCCATGGTCTGGATTTAGTATTTTCATTGCTAATTTTAATGGTCTAACATAGGTCTGGAACAATGTCTTTGGAAGGGGCTGTCGGGAGACTGAATTTGCAAATATGTGTGAATTTTCTTGTAAATGGGCTGCTCAGGGGCATTAACTTTATTTTTTTTTCATCAGGTGTCTGTTAGTAATTACTGTCCAGTGTAAATACTGGAAATTAAACCTCTGGAGATAACCATAGGCGGTGGAGATAAAAGTATACGCTTCTTTTCTCAAAAAGAATAACGCTCTAGGACTTGTGCCATAAGCGATGTCAGAAAGACACAGACGTCCTCTCTTTGAGAGACTTAAATGACATTTCCTCTAAACAAGACATAACATTGCCTGGAGATACCCTTTTAAGCTAGAGGTTAGCTCTTGAAACACAGCTGGCTTTTAAAAGTAATACCATGGGAGTTTTCTCAACCAACCTAAGTAGCTCCCTGGATTGCCAGTTCTTTCTACTCACTTTGGAAAGCACACTGACTTATCCCTGCCCCTTGGTAAGTGTGCTGTCTGGTGGGCTATTTCCAGGGTGCTCTTGAGGTCCAAACTTCTCTTCCCACCGCTGAGTTGTGTGCATTGTTACAGTAATTATATAATTTTCATCAAATAGCATATAAACTGAAGAAATATATTTGTGAAAAGAAAATTGTTTGTTTATATGAAATTGAGTTCTTTGGAAAGACTAAGTAAAGGCAAGTTGCTATAAGATCCTGCTGTCTAATTAGATGTGGAAGAAATAACGCTAGAAGACTGGGGAGATGTTTAAAATGTGGAATGATTCCACATTTAGATTGATCCACACAGAGATTTTTTGCAACTTCAAGTAGTCAAACTGGAAGTCATGTATTATACATTATGAGTATGGTTCATGCAAGACAGAAAACTTTGAACTTCAATCAGTGGGCCTGTACTTTCAGAAATAGCTTTGGTCTATGTGAAAATTTTGGCAAATAAATTTGCTTTCTTATGGTTCATGATGAAATAAGATATTTAAAATGGGTAGTTAGGTCATTTTTAATGATTCCATGCCTTAAATGCCATCTTCTATTATGTACTGACAACATCTCAATTGCAATTTTATACCATAGCTCTATCTAGTCTTACAACTACTGAAATATCAGTAATTGTACATTTGGTAAAAATCAACATTTGTTTTCTCTTCCTGTGAAAAATTTCTCATATAAATGATGCTCATTATTCAATATAAGGTGATGCAAAGTGATTTCATTTTTCAAGTTCAAGGATATTCAGAATACTATATGACAGTAAAATTGGATGTAATAAATTATTCTTACTTTAGACATGGATTGATAAATTGTTTTATAGAAGATGTTAGTGATAAAAGCCTGAAATTTAGAATATGAAACATGTCAACAGTCTGCTTCTCTGGCGGGCTCTCAGTTCTATTACAATAATATCCTTTGGGTGTGTCCTGCTTTCCCAAGTCAGGCAGGGGCCAAGCTCAGGTCCCATCCAATCAACTCAGGGCTCCAGGACCCAGAGCTGCTATGACCTCATGGGTCAAAGATCCTTGTTGAAGGTAGGATCATCAGTTCAGTTAGCTAATTAGAACAGGCAAGACATTTTGGAGAAACTACATAAACTCTTCCTCGTACTGACTTTGGCTCATAGTCCATGAGAGAGAGAGAGGTACAGTTCACTAATAGCCTATGGGAAGAAGAAAATTTGCTTTTTTTGGATATATATTTACCCCCTGATTATAACCAGTGAGTCACCTGCTCCTTTGTGGCCTTCAGACTATTAGAGAAAGTCGCCACTTTTCTCTAGGTTGTTCATCTCTTCCCATTAAGGTTTTTGTTTTTTTTTCACACCAAAATGGTTTTTAGACCATCTCTTGCCTTCTCAGCAAATGACTAGACAGTGGTAATTACTCATTACCTGCGCAACATGGTGCCCAAAAATGTTTGTTGAATGAATTAATGGCTGCTAGTCTCAACAGGCATGGCTTATATTTGTTCATAATCCCAAGTGAAGACACAGGCATTACTGGTTAGGTTAATAAAGCATTAAGTTGAGAGTGGGGATGTTAATGCGGGCTCAATGCGGGAAACTTGCCTGGCCTGAGCTGGGAATTGGACTTTAACCACAGCACATACTTTTTTTTTTTTTTTTTTGCAGTCCTTTATGTTTCTTCCTGTTTTCCACCATAAGAGCTCATTCTTTTGACACTCATGCCTGTGTCATCACCATGTAATATTCATGAAGCTCCTTCATGATGAATAGTGCTGGGTTTTGTCCCTTTAAATGAGCGAGAACGTTTAAGTTGAAGGATTGCCTTTTATGCAGCACTGTTTGGTCCTGGAAGGACTCGTCTGTGAGTACACATGACTTTGGCATGTTCTTTTCCTCAGTTCAGTAAGCTAATTTTTGTTGGCAAGCTTAGGGTGCCTCTTTAAAACAAGGGGTAAATTAGCTTGGCTTTGTGCTGGAAGATGTAATCAGACCTGGGCTCTATGTCAGGATTAGCCATTAATGGGTTCTTTGTCTTGGTTCTGTAAATAGCCACTTCCTTTACACCATAGATGTTTACACTCTATGATTCCTTGCTAGTCACTTTTGTCACTTACTGTAGAACACCTTTTCAGTCACCCAGCATTTGCTTAGAGTGCAATGCTAAGTGATGTTTTATTTTGTGCTACTATGGATTAGGTTTTTAAAAAATGCTTTACAAATAATAATTGCATTAAACATTTCACAAAACTTATAGAAATCAAAATAAAAGGAAACATTTCTTGTCCAGCCCTCAATGGGTTATGAAATGTGACTTGTTTCTCCTCACCCTTTTTTGCTCCCAGTATTCAAATATTCTTTTTATTTGCCCAGCTCTACTATCTCTTTGTGCAATACCTGGCCAGTCCCTCAGCACCTGCCACCTGCATTGTGTGTTCCCTCCCTCTCTCTCACAGAGCTTCCTTTTGCATCTTTCCAACAGCCTATCTAATAAAAGAGTAAAATGCAAATTAACCATCACTCTGCTACACCCACAAGCCATGCCCACCAGCCAATCAGGAGAGAGTATACAAATTAACCCAACCAAGATGGCTGCAGCCACAGAGTGAGCAGGAGGCTTGGGTTTCCCCGGTAATGGAGGAAGCCAAGCTTTCTGCACACCCTGGCGGGCCTAAGCCTCCTCTCAAGGCTACAAAGTTTCAATTATAGAAGATAGATAAATCCCAACAAAAATGGAGGTAGCCAGGGAGCTGGAGAGAGCAGAAGGCTTGAGTAGCCCCCAGTGATGGAGGAAGCCAAGCTTTCTGCACATCCTGGCTGGCCTAGGCCTCCTCTCAAGGCTACAAAGTTTCAATTATAGAAGATAGATAAATCCCAACAAAAATGGCTGTGGCCACTGGGTCACCGGGGGGTGTGGCCGGCCTGCAAACCACCACAGGCCCCTTTCCCAGGCTGCCCATGCCCCAAGGGAACCCTCACCCTGATCCGGACACCCTTCAGGGCAAACTAGCCAGCCCCCACCCATGCAGCAGGCCTCTATCCTATCTAATAAAAGAGTAATGTGCAAATTGACCGTCACTTCAACACACAAGATGGCTGCCCCCATGTGGACACAAGATGGCCACCACAAGATGGCCAGCAGGGGAGGGCAGTTGGGAGGGACCAGGCCTGCAAGGGAGGACAGTTGGGGGCGATCAAGCCTGCAGGGGAGGGCAGTTAGGGGTGACCAGGCCTGCAGGGGAGGGCAGTTAGGGGCAATCAGGCTGGCTGGGGAGCAGTTAGGCATCAATCAGACTGGCAGGGGAGTGGTTAGAGGGTGATCAGGCTGGCAGGCATAAGCAGTTAGGGGTAATCAGGAATGCAGGCAGGTGAGCAGTTGGGAGCCAGCAGTCCTGGATTGTGAGAGGGCAGTCGGACATCCCTCGAGGGGTCCCAGATTGGAAGGGGTGCAGGCTGGGCTGAGGGATATACCCCCCTCATGCATGAATTTTGTGCACCGGGCCTCTAGTATACTATATTTATCTGCCAGACCAATTTTCTTACATTCCTCTTTTGTCCTATAACTGCTTTGCTCAGAACTCTTTTATCAGCTCCCTATTGCCTAATGAATGAGAACTTGACTCCCTTACCTGGCTTTCATTATCAAGTTCATTGCACTCTGTCAGTGGTTGCTCCTGTCCTCTTTGAAAGTAAGGAATTGACCCAGGGTAAGCATGCTCACTCCTTTCTGCAAGATGGTGCTGTGGTTAAGAGCATGGGCACTGGGGTCAGATTAGCTTGGGAGCAGATGCTGGTTCAGCCACTTACCTTGGGCAGTTCACCTCTCTGTGCCTTAAGTTTCTCATCTATAAATTAGTCAAAATGATATTTCTTCCATCATAGAGGTGTGGGTTGTATCTGACGTATAGGGATACAGCAGAAGTGTGAACTATTAATGTATGATGCTATGTAGTGTAAAATGTCCTTCTAATAATTATGTTAGTTCTTATATAATGCTCACTGCGTGTCAGGCACTGTGCTAAAACCCACCTTTATAGGGGTTTTGTTTAATCCTCACATGAGGAAAGAACTGATACCAGTCCCATTTTATAGATGAGAAAACTGAGGCCAAGAGAGTTTGAGTGACTTGTCTAAACTCACATCGTTGGTACGTGGCAGGGCTAGGATGTGAATTTAGAAAATCCAGCTCTGGAGTCGGTGCTCTTAAGCACTATTGTATAACCCTAAATTCTACTTGTGAACCCCTCTAGGACTCTCCTTGGCCACTCAGCCCATAGTGATATCTCTCTGTTGGAACCCCTGAAGCATGTAATAGGCAGAATAAGTTAGTAATTGCCTAGGTCCTCATTATTTTGCATCCTTCTGTCCTGTATATATACTAAAAATTCCTTTCATTGTAAAGTTATTATAGCAGCTCTCTCTCATCCACAGGGGACATATTCCAAGACCCCCAGTGGAAGCCTGAAGCTGAGAGTAGTACCAGACCTCGTATATCCTATGTTTTTCCCTTTACACACTTAACCTTTCACTCACAGGATGCACTTTATGGCTTCTCTTTGGCATATCCGAATTGCCAGCATCACTACTCTTGTGCTTTGAGCCCATTATTAAGTAAAATAAGGGTTGCTTGAACACAAGCAACATGTGATATCGCAACAGTCGATCTGATAACTGAGATGAACTGCTAAGTGACCGATAGGCAGGTGACCTACTAGTATGTAGGGTGGAGATGATGGACAAAGGGATGATTCACATCCAAAGAGGGGCAGAGCAGGATGGCTCAAGACTTCATTATGCTACTCCGAATGGTGCACAGTTTATTACTTAGGAATTATTTATTTCTGGAATTTTCCATTTAATATCTTTGAGCTACTGTTGACTGTGGGTAATTGAAAATTCAGATAACTACAGAAAGTGGAGCTGTGGATAAGGGGAGACTATTCTACACACTAAAATAGAGAATTTGAACATCTTTGATGTTTCCATATCCCACTTGGAGATAACTGCCATTCATATATTATCTGTCCTTCTAGTCTTATTCATAAATATTATACATATACACATGATGATATAGGTCATATATACACATTATTGGTAATTATGGTCATGCCATGTATATAATTTTGCCTTCTGCTTTTCTTGCTTAAATTATAGCACAAGCATTTGCCTGTGTCATTAAATATTATCCTAAGTCACCATTATAATGAGTTCAAACCATTTGTTTGCTTAATCTGTCTATAGTGGACATATTGTTTACCTCCATTTTTTAAATGACTAAGAAGCATTGCTACAGTTAAATGGGTCATAGGTCATGGCTTTAAAAAGGACTCCTGCCTTCCAAAGATTGAACCAATTTATTACTGTAGTGGGAAATTCCAGGTATTTCGCTGTCCTGGTTGTCTACTTGTTCACTGGTTTATTATTATTTTTGGACCAATAATGTTTTGATTAGTCATTGCTAATATGATAGATGATCTAGGGCAAGGGTCATGGCTCAAGTTGCACTGAACCCAAACTGCTTTGAGTAATAAGGACATGGCACTCCTTGAGTGCTACTTTGGTTGACTTCTCAGTAAAGATGTGATGAGCTTTGTAGAATTCCAGGATTTACAAACTGGAGGAGACTGTACTAACCATTTAATACATCCCATAGGATGTATGTTTTGAAGATAAAGAAAGTGAGAAACAGCTTAAGTAACTTGTCAAAGTTCATACAACTGGTTAGGAGCAGAATGACACTTAGATTTCTGTTTTTCAAACTCACTGATTTTTCACTCTTAAACACTTTTTATTTACCTTAATTATTTATCTGCATCCCTTCTCCCTCTGGCTTCCTAGACTAGCTGATCCAATTTGGAAGTACTACTTATGACCACAGAACAAAATAATCAATGTTTGCAATTCTTTGGGGCTAATCAGACAGTCTAGCTTTGTTACCGCATCATTCCTCTTTCTCCACTTATAGCTTCCCATTTGCCAGTGTTTAATTTAGATAAAATAGGAAGAGTGTGAAGATGGGGACCTTACATATGGCCTGTCCC
The DNA here is from genome assembly GCA_026230045.1 of Corynorhinus townsendii. NCBI lineage: Eukaryota > Metazoa > Chordata > Mammalia > Chiroptera > Vespertilionidae > Corynorhinus > Corynorhinus townsendii. The sequence goes on along the minus strand of JAPDVU010000006.1, from coordinate 114,136,513 downwards.
TCCATGAGGTTGTTTAGGGCTTTATGCTTAGAAATCGGTTTCACTGGGGGTTATGGGCTTCGGTGGTAGCGTCAGTGTCTGGCTGTGTAGCCTTTCTCTTCTCTATCATGGTGTTGAGTAAAAGCTGTGTTTGGAGCTCATCCATGGAAGCTGGCTCAGCCGAACTGAACCTTGCTCTTGCAACCAGTTCTTGGAGTATCACTTGAATGTAGCTTTGCTCTGCAGGTTTGGAAACATGGAAGTTCTTGCTGCCCTCCCTCTCTTTTCTTTTCTCTTAAGTGCACTTGGTTTCTCAGGAAGGGCTGTGCAGCATGGGTAAATATTTCTATCAATATTGTGGGATGAAAACTCAATATAATGAATGTTTGCAGTTCAAAAATATTTTGACATTGTGATGACTGAGCTGTACAAAGGTTAGCAGCTTCAAGATTGGAAACATATGTTAATTTTGTATTTCATCTTTAGTGCCAATACAAATGAGTAAAATTGTTAAGGCAAAAATGTTTCCTTACTCTTCTTAGTTTCAGAATAAACCTACCTTTGTCACCCAATCCTTAACAAAGAACTAATGATGATGTCAATTGATTACAAGAATTATCTTGATGGATTAACATTTTTCTATAATAATAAAAAAAAGAAACCTGCCTTGAAAAGCTTCTTGCCTTTGGGGAAAGGTGAATGCCTTAATATTTAATATGCTTTTGGAGGAGAAGCTTAGAAAAAGAACTTTTAAAGATGATCATGTCCCATTTATCTTTCGAGAATATATTACTGTTGTTTAAATATTGTGGGAATGATAGATAAAACCAGGCTCAAATTTTGGGCAAAACAACCCTCTTTCCCTTTCTTTCATTTATTCATTCATTAATTCACTCAACAAATATTTATGTGTGCCATGTAAGGCAATGGGGATCTAGCAGTGAACAAAATGAAGACCTTGCTCTCATGGAGTTTATCGTCTTGGGGGGCAAAAAATCAAGTCCATCTGGGAAGACTTCCTAGTGGTGGAGATTTGTGAGCCGAGACCTGAGGAATGAGAAGAAATCTTAGTCACCCAGCATCTACTATAAATAGACCTGGAATGCCAAGGGAAAGTGGGGATACACATAAATCATGCTAAAAAGGAGGGCCCTGAAAACATTCAGGTGTAATTACAGAGTCCTCACCTCCAAACAAAAAACCATTTGCCATTATTTTAGAGCCTAAACTTGGTTTCTCCAGGTAGCCAGCCTCAGTAGCCAGGGGGAAATTCCAAGTCCGGGGTTACAATCACAAAAACATTCTTTTCGGTCCCCACTTCATTAGCCCCAGCAGCCTCAGCTACTCTGAGTCTGGCCACTTGTTCCTTTACTTTGAAAACTGCCTGGGGATTCTTCCTCTAGGTTGGCAGATCTGATTGGAGTAAGTGGACTAGTTCAACGCAGAAAGCAGGAGAAAATTGTGACATGCTTTTGTGCAGTGGTGCCACTGATTTTGGCTGCCTTGTCCCCTGAAGAGTTATCATAAAGGACTGCAGGTCCTCAGTTGCATCCTACATGGTATGACAAGTGGCAGAAGTACCTGCAGACACTGTATTGAAGATTATTAGAAGTTCTTTCTGAAACAGTCAGGACACGCTTCTCTACTTTAGTGAGAAAATGGCTCTAAGAGAAGAGCCGCCCTTTGGAGCAGGCCACAGATTCACTGAAAACTAAGGCTAAAATGTCAAGATCTCAAGTTCTTTGAACTTGCTTAAGACACTGAAATCTATGGAAATCTAGAATATTAATATGATAAAAGCAACTGATGCCATAGAAAGTTTTAATTTTCATTATTTTTTAAATGCCTGAGGCACTGCTTCTCCTCAAACTTCTTGGGTTCTGGCAGGCACAGATTGAAAAATAGTTACTAGCAAGATAATAGCTAATTTCTATTAGTGCTCACAACAAGAGAGACACTGTGCTTAGCACTGACTCCAGTGTCGCATTTAATTTCCCTGGCAGCCCTGTGAGTAGGCACCATTATGATCATCTGTATTTTGCTGACAGGGCATTAGGCTTAAAGAAGTTTAATGTCCTGTCCAAAGTCACATGGTTAGGAAGTGATGGGAGTTGGACGTGAACCTGGGTCTTCCTGACTAACCAGCCAGTGCCCTTAATTGCTGATCTTGTGGGATCTCAGCACTAGATACCTCAGGATGTTGTCATGATCTTCCCAAGGTCACACAGTGGTTAGAGCCAGCACCAGGTCTGGGCCCAGGAATTCCTGACCCCTGGTCCAGTGTTCTTTGTGCTATACCATAGTGATAACTGCATTGGAAATATCACAATGGTGTTTAATAGATGAACTAATTTCCTAGAAACACATTCCCTTAAAACAAAATGTAGTATAGGACACATGTCTTTGCACATAACTTAAGAGCATGTTTATTATGAGGAGAACTAACATCATTAAAATGTCCATACTACCCAAAATAATCTATATATTTAATGCAATTTCAATCAAGATATCAATGTTATATTTCACAGAACTAGAACAAATATTTCAAAAATTTATTTGGATAATCCCTACTTCATTGAATGGTTGTGAGTTAAATAGACAGTTTAATGTGGTTCCTGGGAGAGAGAAAGTGACCAATATTATGGTAAGTGAAATAAGCTAGTCAGTGAAAGACACGTATCGTATGATTCACTTACATGTGGAATCTAATGAACAAAATAAACTAACAAACAAAATAGGAAGAGACTCATTGATACAGAGAATAGACTGACAGTTGTTGTAGAGGTCGGGGCTGGAGGGGTTGGTGAAAAGGGTGAAGAGATTAAGCAAAAAACAAACTCATACAAATAAAACAGTGTGGTGATTACCAGAGGGAAAGAGAGTGGGTGGGAGGTAGAAGAGGGTAAAGGGGGGATAAATGGTGATGGATGGAGACTTGACTTGGGGTGGTGAACACACAATATAGTATACAGATGATGTATTATAGAATTGTATACCTGATACCTATATAACTGTACAAATCAATGTCACCCCATATATTCAATAAAATATAATAAAATTAAAAAAAACATAGTTATGTCTTAATTTACTTATTTAAATTGTATACAAAATAACCGCAGTAGATATACAACTGAATTTATGACCTGATACTCACATAATTGGTCAGTATATGCTATATGAATAGGAAAACACATGCTTTAACCAGCATTTTGGGTGTAATGCATCTTCTAATAGTATTAACATGTCTCCTCCTTAGAACTATAGTGATGAGTTAGTATGTATTAAAGCGGCTAATTTTAGTGTTTTGGTTTTCTTTTTGTTGGTGGGATTACCTGCTTTGTTCACATTTCTAATGTGCTTTGGAATTGATAACCAGTAGATTTCTCTTTCATGGCTAGACTTGTGTGAGAGGGAAATGCACCATCTCCAGTGGTTGAAACCCAAGTTGTCTGGACAGTTTGAGTGACACGTGGGGGGTAGCAATGACTAGTTGACTAGTGCTTCTTACAGCTCTTCACCCATTATTTTGCCTTTTCCCAAACTTTTAATTTCCCTAAAAGTGGGACTCATGATAGGGTCAAGTTCCACGACCCTGTTCTGTTGCCCTTATGGTAAAACAAATAAACAAATGGTGGGCATATTTCATGAGGGACTAGAATGCAGGGAATCACATTATATTTTTATCAACACACTTCTCATTTGCTGAGGTAAATTGCTTCCATGTGCCGCTGCAGATACAGTCCTATGCAAAGGTGGTATCAATGAAGGTGCCATTCCTAATTCCCTCTCCTGACCATGGCTGCAAATTAACTCCTCCTCTCACCCATCCAGACTTCCCAGTTCTCCTGGTCCTGACCCAGTTCTCCTAGTCCTCCTAGTCCCTCTTGTTAGTCATGCAAACATTCACTTTTTTCTAAGCTTTAGTTTCTTCATCTGCAAAATGGGTATGATAATCCCTACTTCACTGAGTGGTTGTGAGAATTAAATAGACAGTTTAATGTGGTGCCTGGGAGAGAGAAAGTGCCCAATAGACACCAGCCCTTCTCACTGATAGCTTACCCAGGCGAACATCTCCCCCCAGTGAACTGCCTGGACCTGGGTTTTATTCACATGCTCCACACTACACATCTTAGGCAGTGGGTAAATGCTTCTTGAATCACCCATGAAGAGCAGGTGTAGCCCTACCCTCAAGGAGAGCAGAGTCTTGTTCTGAAATAACCACAACACAAAGCAGAAATGACTTCGCCCCAGGGAGATGTAATTAAGCGTAAGAGGTTTAGAGAAGAACGATATTAATAGGGCAGGTTTAAGGCAGGCACTTGATAGGTATTCAGCATAATTTTCTGATCCTGGCAACCAAAGGCTTCGGGATGCTGAAATTTCTTGCTAAATTATACTGACACATTACCTTTCTGCTCTGAATTCTACCCCCCTCCACCTATTTTAATGACAACTTGTTCTTTGAACCGTACATGTAACAGGGATGGACAAAGTGCTTTTTTTTAGGCCAAGTAGGTGAAATTAGATCTGAGGGCATCTGTGTAATGCATCCAGGCCCCTTTGACACTGTGTAACACTTTGCTGAATAGATCATCGTATAAACTGGGCTGGGCATACTGTTATTGGAGCATATGGTAATTTCATTGCTTGGTCATAGTTAGTGCGTATATAATTTGAACCTTCTTGCTTTCAAAAAAATTTTTTTTTATTATATAATTATTCTGTTTAATGACTTTGAAAAAGGTTCTCCCTCCAGAGAGAGAGCCAAATTAGAATTATGTTTTTTAATCACATTTTTGGGGCCAGCCTGCTCTGCTTTGTGCTTCTCCCCACACTCGCATGAGCTAGTTTAGGAGAGAAATCTCAGGGGGGTCTGCTGCTCAGTGCTTGTTTGATGCCCCCAGAGGCGCTGGCTCTTTGATCTCCTGCTAGAGTAGCTCCTCTGATCTTTCCCTCTGCAAGGTGTTTGTGTCTCTGCATGATGGATGTTTCACTGACCCAAGTAAATGGAAGAAAATTTTCTCCCGCCTTTAAATGTGTTGCTTTCCTTGTTCTTTCAAAAAACACACTTTTCTTGGGTGAGAACATTTTAGAGGCTTTTGGCATCAAATCAACAGAACTGTGGCCTTTAATGGAATTGGAAGCACCGTGGAGTGGTTTGATTAGGAAGAATCCATTTTGTTTCTTTCTTCTTGACTCTACTCCCCTCACACAATAATGAAACAGCTCTCCTCCTCCTCTTATTTTTTTAAACAAGAGTATCTGATTTCATTAAATTTCCTGCTTTGGCTTTTATTGTCACTCTCCTTATCCCTTGAAGGGGAGGAAAAACTCTCAACTGTGTACTGAGTAAATTCAATTATGAGGAAAATAGTCTACAGAGTTAAGGTGAACTGAGGTTTTGCAACATAATCCAAGCATTGCCATGATGTTGTAGATAGTCTAATCCATGATTCAGAAACATATTAGTCATTTTGATATGCTGTTGATTTGACTAATTACTCTGAAGGCTGGCTGGCAGACTGAATTGCTCTAGTCAACTAGTAATTTTGATCAAATCAATGAGTAATTATAGTTTCGTGTAGGCAATAAATATAGAATACTGATTATGTTAGACTAAAGGAGATGATATTGTGATAGAATCATATAAAATGTTTAATTGCAGCATTATAGCAGTACTTTATCTTTTTCTTACTTTAAGACTTAAATTCTCAGAACACTGTAAGAAAAGGCTGTGGCAACTTTTTGGAGGGAATAATTTTATTCTTACAATAAACAATATGTGAACAAGTCAAATATTCTCTGATGTAAGGGAAATACTTGTATTTTAAATGTACTTTAATTATAATAAATATACTTTTGGATGCCCTCAGAACTAATATACTTAGATTTAAAGCTAAAAATTCTCTGTAGATTTCTTACAGAAAGAACCTTGAAATGAGCAATTTGTGTGGCAGAGCCAGAGTTATCACTACTATTTTTCCTACCAGTTTAATAAATGAAAACACCATGATCTGGTCTACCTGAAACCCAAATATTTATATTTATTTGGTTCTCATTCTATCATCATCCTTTTTCTCACTTTCGAGAAATCTTTCTCCAGGGTATGATTTTATTACTGAATTTCTAATTAGCAATGTTTGTGTGCTATATTTGTGGGTGTAAATTTAAAATATTTTAGAAACAGAGGCATGTTTACCTAATGGAAAAATCTGTCTTTAATTTTACTTGAGTTGTCTCCTAGACGGCTTACCTCTATTAGATTCCTTCTCTATCTATGAAAGCAGGAAATATGATTTACTGGGGACATAGTGCAGATTTGCTGTATATTTAGTTATTGTTTGTGAAGCCCCCTTAGGATAGTTATTCTGAAGAAAGCTCCAGGGTTGTGTAGTAGCTTCATCCACTATTTATGTCCTTGACACTCCACAGAAAAGAAATCAGAAAGAGAAAGAGAGAACAGTAATTTTCAGGGGTTCAGATACATTTGGGTTTACCCTTGGGGAATTGGGCATGTATTCCTGTGCTTTTCTTGCTTGGTCCCAGTTTCTACCTGCGTCTCACAGTGTGAGCATCTTACCACGATGAAAGCAATTCTTGCCTTGGAAGATACACAGTATTTTTTGTACACCTAACCCCCAAATGCTGAACGACTTCTTTAGATACTCAACTGCTTCTCCAACTTAATGAGAGAAAGTATGTTGATTTCCAACAAGTGCCTTGCTAAGGGGTGTGCAGGACTTAAGCACTGATATTAGAACCTAATCTCCACATAAATTGCATATTAATTCCAGTAGTATTGAGTCAGATCATTGATTTTTTTGGCAATCCCACAGGGCATAGAAGTATTATGCATATATATGTCCATATACAAAATTATTCTTGCCACAAAAGGAAATAGCCAAATTTTGCTTTTGCTTCCATACCCTCTTTATAACTTCTTTGATTTTAGAAGTTAATTAGCTCTAAAGTGCAGGATACTTTTGAGGGGAACATAGAAACCCTTGTCTACTCTTCTCATTCATTGTTTTCTACCTGAAGTACCAACTCTGGGGAGAAATAGTGTCAAATGCAGAAGATATTTGAAGCAAAATTTAATTTAAAACACTGTCTTTGATGTTTCGTTTTTGGCTTTTGCTTTCTCTTTCTTTACCCTCTGTACAAAAGACATTGATACACATGTGTTAATTTAGTGGAGAAAATTTTTAATTAAAGAAGTCTAGATGGCCCGAAACCATTCAAATCTGTGCCAGTCACTCCAGAGGCAAGTGGAGATGAATTGAAGCAAAATATGGGAGAGTCATGATTACCCAGTTGCTTCTGGAGGCTTATGGATAAATGAATGCCTTCCTCCCCATGAGGACAGCCTCTCTGCAGGTCTGCTTAGGGGCTGGCAGCCATCCAGTCCATAAGCCATCCTTGCTGTGACAGAGAAACTGCTTAATATAAGTCACGTCAGCTTTTAGTTTTATTTCTTGGAAAGGCATCACAGTAAGTCTAAATTCTGGACCCACAGGCCGAAATTAGAGCCTTCATTACCCTTTGTTAATTGCAAATCACATATGGCTTTTCTATTGTAGAGTCTCTGAAAAGGCAACAACTAATGATTACTATTTACATCTGGTACAGAGCTAGACTTGTGTGTGTGCATGCAGGGGTGTGCATCTCCGTGCAGAAGGGGCTGAGAGAGAGAGTGAATAATGCACCTCCCATTGAAATAAAGCGCCGCTCCATCCAGGGTAACCAGTCTCACCAAGTTCTGTTTCAGAATTCCACAGAATCATACCTGTGGCAACATTAAGGCTTCAGAGCAGTGAGAGCTGTTGTTAATGAGAGCAATATATATTTTTAAAATTTATCTTTAGTGTTGGAAGTATGACAGATGTCCGATTTTTTGTTGTTGTTGTTTCCCCCCATTGACCTCCTCCTCCCTGCACCGGCCCCTCCCAAGCCATTGCCATTCTGTTGTTTGTGTCCATGGGCCATGCATGCATATATGCACATAAGTTCCCCAGTTAATCTCTCACTCCTACCCCCACCGTCCTCCTTTGAAATTAATCAGTCTGTTCATGGTTCTATGTCTCTGGATCTATTTTGTTCATTAGTTTATTATGTTCATTAGATTCCACATATGAGTGAGATCATGTGATAGTTGTCTTTCTCTGACTGGCTTATTTCACTTAGCATAATGCTCTCCAGGTCTATCCATGCTGTTGCAAATGGTAAGAGTTCCTTCTTTCTTACAGCAGCATAGTATTCCATTGTGTAGATGTACCACAGTTTTTTAATCCACTCATCTGCTGATGGGCACTTGGGCTGTTTCCAGATCTTAGCTATGGTGAATTGTGCTGCTATGAACATAGGGATGTACATATCCTTTCTGATTGGCATTTCAGGTTTCTTAGGATATATTTCTAGAAGTGGGGTCACTGGGTCAAATGACAGTTCCATTTTTGTTTTTTTGAGGAAACTCCACACTGTTCTCCACAGTGGCTGCACCAGTCTGCATTCCCACCAGCAGTGTACTAGAGTTTCTTTTTTCCCACATCTTCGAATGAAAGCAATATTTTGAAACAAAGCTCAAGAAATGCATAATGACCTTTGATTTTTCAGGGTGAATGCTGGTTTGAAAGAATAGGCTTTGTACAAATAGGAAAAAATCCTATTAAAAAAAGCCAGATAATTTAAAAAGTTGTAGTGAGTAGTGGTGAAACTAACTGCTCAAGTATAACTACAGTTAATTGCAGTGCCGGCCACTTTTTGGGATATAAGAAATCTTCATAGTGAGCTGCATTTACTTTGACTTTGTTTTTTTGGAGATGTCCTTGAAAATTATTGAGATCCTTGAGTTCCCCCAGAAAGGGTCCTAGGGAAGTATGGATTCCTTAACTACATTTGGAGAACCACTGAGCAAGACAAAGATATTGTAATAAAAACAGTGTGGTACTGGCACTATAGACCAATGGAACAGAATAGAGAGCCCAGAAATAAGCCCATGGCTATATGGTCAATTAATCTACAACAAAAGAGGCAGGAATATAAATGGGGAAAAGATAGTCTCTTCAGTAAATGGTGTTGGGAAAACTGACAGATACATGCAAAAAAATGAAACCAGACTGTACTTTCATATACCATATACAAAAATAAACTTGAAATGGAAACACTTAACCCTGGATGGTGTGGCTTGGTTGAGCATCATGCCATGCACCACAAGGTTGCTGGCTTGATTCCTGGTCAGGGCACATGCCCAGGCTGTGGGCTTGATCCCCAGTAGGGGATGTGCAGATGGCAGCTGATCTATGTTCTGCTCTCACATCAATATTTCTCTCCCTCTCCCTTTTCCTCTCTCTAAAAATCAATTAAAAATCTTTTAAAAAATGGATTAAACACTTAAATATAAGACTAGAAACCATAAAACTCCTAGGAGAAAGCATAGGCAGTAAACTCTATGACATTGGTCTTAGAAATACCTTTTTTCTATGTCTCCACAGGCAAGGGCAACAAAAGCAAAAATAAGCAAATGCAATTAAATCTAAAAGCTTTTGTACAGCGAAGGAAAACATCAATAAAATGAAAAGGCAACCAACTGAATGGGAGAAGATATTTGCAAATGATACATTCAATAAGGGTAAAATATATAAAGAACTCATACAACTCAACATCAAAACAAACAAACAATCGGATTTAAAAATGGGCAGATGACCTGAATAGACTAAAAAATACTTTGGCAGAACATTGACTCTTCTGTTCCTAGAGCTATCAACCTCATAAGCTGAAAGGTAAACTGCATAAATTTAACCCAGTAAGTATTATTGTACAATAATATTAAAATAAGCATTACAGATACGGTCCTAAAAGAAATCATTCTACATGGAGAGGTGCTAGTGGTTAAGAGACTGCATCTGGGTCAGACCTCAGGATATCTGTGTGACCATGATTAGACCAATTCCTCTACCCTTCTGTGCCTCAGTTTCCTTATCTGTATCTAAGGGTAATAATAGTTTACAGAGTTAAAGAGTTAACAGTGTAATGTATTTCGAATAGTACCTGGCACAGAGAAGTACACAGTAAGTGTCAACTCTTACTAGTACTATTATTCCATATGCCATCTTGTAAGGGGAAAGTGTATTTGTAGGATAAATGCACAGAAATGGTTTTGATGATCAAATTTAATTTTGTGGGTAGAGCACCAGTTTATGCACTCACCTGAGGTCCCTGAGATGCACCCATGGTTGCTTCCCTAAGTCATCTCTGGATATGGGTGAGTCTGGACCTTGATCATGTATTGAGGCCCATGCAGTGTGGCTCAAGAGGGAGAGATTTCAAGTTAAAACTTTCTTCCCTCCTGAAAATTTTCAGTGCTTTTAGAAGGTCTCGCTTCTTATTTTTCTCCATATGCCCTCACTTATAACTTATCTTATCTTGATAATAAACTGATCCTGACAATAATATATATGTGAGTGGTAAAAACTTTAAACCAGTAGGTTTTTATCATGTACTTCTAGAATCTTTTACTATTCATGGATGAGAAAACGTAGTTGTTTAAATCCTAGACCATTTGTGAGAGGGATTATCATATTTATCTGTAAGGAAGCCTTACATTATTTTTCTGTTTATGAAAATTAAATGTGAACTTAAAACTTCATAGTCATAGGTTACCACATAAATGCCCTACCTGAAGGTAGGCTGCCTTTATCAGTCAGTTCAGCACCAGTGGTTCACGCCCTTTCTGTCATGTTTATGGTACCCAGTAGGCATCTGGCTCTTCGTGGCCTGTTTCATAGACTGGCCAAGGAAGGTGCCATGTCCTAATCGGCATGGGATCACGTTCGAGGAGACCAGGAGTTTGCTGACTTTTGAGCCTGTTACTAAATTATAATAAATGCTAATCATTTTTTTCCTCTGACAAGTCGCCTTGCAGTGCTTTGGGTGGGAGTGGAAGCGCTTAGCCAGCCATGAAATTTGTAAGGCTCAAGGCCTGAACTGATTATTATTCAAGAGCATGATTACTCCTAGGCTGGAACAACCTGAAAGCTGCTGAGACATACTTTCTCTTATCACTGAAGTCCCACCACTGTCTCTTTAGTGACACCTTCAGAACTGGAGCTGGCCATTTGCCTCTGCTATGGGGCTCTTTGTGGTTTTTCTGTGAACACATCTTTAAAGTGGCTTTTAAACTTTTTTGAAGTGGGGGAGCAATTCATGGGTTCTTTTTTAGAGTTGGTTAAATACAGTAGCCACCACTCTTTAGAAAAATATGCCCTGCAATTGATGAGACTCATGGGATATGTGGAGAATTTTATTGTTACTTAACTCATTGCACTTAGTAAGTCTTTTTTTAAAAAGATATTTTTATTGATTTTTTTACAGAGAGGAAGGGATAGGGATAGAGAGTTAGAAACATCAATGAGAGAGGAACATCAATCAGCTGCCTCCTGCACACCCCCTACTGGAGATGTGCCCACAACCAAGGTACGTGCCCGCAACCAAGGTACATGCCCTTGACCGGAATCGAACCTGTGACCCTTCAGTCTGCAGGCTGATGCTCTATCCACTGAGCCAAATTGGTTAGGGCAACACTTAGTAAGTCTTATGCCATGCCTGAATGAATGACATTTTCAAAAAGGCGGCTTCTTTTGTGTGTTTTTTCCCCCAAAAGGTAATCCTCACATCATCTTGATTACTCTGCAGATTACATGTCTGAAAATTTTCATACGAAGACATTTGAAGGACTGCCGTTAGGAAACTAATCCTCATGGGTACAGGTGTAAAGACAGGCATTAGACTGAACAGCATAATTTCCCAAAGGCCCCTCCCTTTCCAGAGAAAATGACGAAGACACGTTGGGCATACTAGTAAAATTACATTGATTGACTGGGTTGTTGGGGAGACTTGCTTTAAGAATGATCCAGATTTCATTTTCAAAAAATCTCCGTGTGTATAAGGAACTTTTCTATTTAGTCACCCATGAGCTGATGTCTCAACACTTGTTATAATTTTCAAAAGCTATAATTTTTACATTCCAAATCTTTGCCAACAGGGGTTTAATTTCTTAAATAGCATTAAAAATTAAGCCTCAAAACAAATTTCAGGTATGAATTCAAATGTTAATTTTAATTTTCCTTTTCTACTTATTCTGTTTATCAGTCAGTTGCCTGGCACTTGGGTGTGACCTAGTTGGCAGCCTGTTGTAGTGAAATGAAGATGTGAAACATGGTGGAATTATTTCAGGGCATTAACAGTTTTCTTCAGTCTTGTTCCTCATTTGAAGTCTGCCTTTATCAAAGCCTGAAACTGCTTTGAATATATGGATTGAGAGAATTTTCTTCTTGCACTTGAAATTCTTGAGAATTTTTCTGTGAATGAACTGGTGACCTACAACTTGACACAAAACAGGGTTCTGCTTTACTGAAATGATGGACAGTGAACCATGAAGGAGCCAGAGTCCAACTCTGTGATGCCCTGTCTGAGTATTTGGTTGGAGCATCATCCTGTACACCAAAAGGCTGCGGGTTCGATTCCTGGTCAGGGCACATACCTAAGTTGAAGGTTCCATCCCTGGTTGGGGCGTATTCAGAAGGCAGCCGATTGATGTCTCTCTCTCTCTCTCTCTCTCTCTCAACTCAATAAACATATCCTCAGGTGAGGGTTAAATAAAATGCTCTTTGACAGGTTGAGGGTCCAGGGGAGTCAGGGCTATTAGATCTTGTCTTATTTTCCACAGCCCAGCAGGCTATGTGATATGACAGTAAGAGAGAAAAGGAAACGGGGCCAGAGGATTAGAGCACAGGGAGGATTTAGGCTTAATAGGATTTTATTAGCCTCTAAGTCGAGCTTGTGTGAGGCAGTTTGACCTGAAATGAATTCCCCTTGCTGCTCTTAGTTATAAGTGAGGGCACAAGGTTCCCCTCTTTCAGGTGTTCTCAATATTGGAAGAGTCTTCACTCTGAGATGCAATTTCACGTGATAAGCACTTTTACAGTAATAGACTTTTTATGTGTTTAGTAGCAGCCAGTTTAGGGCATTCCCAAGTGCATTCTAAAACAGTGAGGTTTTATACTGGCAGTTGCTCAAGAAACTGACCAGCCAACCACAAATGTGGTTTGTTTGTTTATACATTTGAGATGGTTGATTCCTGAGCTTTGGGTTCCTTAAGTGAAATATGCTTCAATTGAAAAAAGCATACAGATAGAATCCCATTTATTGTCCTTCTTTAAGATTACCTCTTCCCAATTAGTATCACAGTTGTAATAAAATACATAAAATAATGACTTCTGAGTTGGGAGAGACCTAACTACTCACCTAAGTGAGTAGCCCCATTTTTTATTCAGGGTGTCACAGCTCGTTAGAACTGGAACAAGAGTCTTGGAGCCTTTTCTCCTGGTTCAGAGGTTAAGACTCCAAGTGGGGACTTTAAGGTTTTTGACTCCCACGCTTGGACAACTGAGCTAAAAACTCTTAGTCTTTACCCTTTGTTCCCTACTTTAAATCCACCCAAACTCTCCAACCATTTCCATAAACCAATCAGAGAAATGTCAGGTGGGTAGAAGAAGGAAAGGTGGGAAGGGAACCTGCAATGTTTTCCCACCAAGGTCAGGCTATTACTTCTGAATTGGTAACATGATGAAAAGACTCTTTGCTTCTCTTTTGTCTCTAGGCCTCACCCTACCTGTGTTCTTCACTGTTCTTCTCCTCTTGCTCCATCAGATCCTTTTTAAAAAAAAAAATCTTCAAATTCTCCATATTTATTGGTTCCTTCCCATTAGGCCTGCAAATATGATCACTTTTTCCTCAATAAAAATGTTCTCTTGGCTCTCTCTTCCATTAAGGTAGCTATCTATTTCTTTCCCTTAAGGAATTTTTTAAAATTTGTTTTTAAAGGATATTATATTGAAACAAATAAAATAATTGAAGGATGATATAATATAGAATTATATGCCAAAATGTTTACATTCTAAGTTCAGTCTGTAGTGAAAGAGAGATATATTAACATATAGTCATTCAGGGATTGTATTTCAAGAAAAAATGTAATTCTGACACATTTATAGCTCTCTTAAGTATTGTGGATTTTGAGTCTGAAATTAGGTACCTGTTTATTTGGGAATGAGGTTGAAGGAATTTTTACATTGGAAGGAGGTGTGATCTAGATGACTAGAATCTAAGCTTTTATGAGTGTATGGAGTCTTTTATAATTCTGTGATGTGGAAGTGTACGTTTACACTTTCTTCATAGTCAAACAAAAGGTACCATATACTGGTGTTTTCCAAAAAGGGCCAATAAAAATCTTATAATTTTATGTCAGTTATCTCTGTCTCCAACAAAAATTTAATAGATTTTTCTTTCCTTATTGGTGGAAAATATTTTTACATATAATATTGAGATGAATATATTGACTATCAGTAAAGTCTTTGGAAATAATATATTCAGTTCTGTCTTTTCACTATAAAATGTGTGCTGATACATCAGGCTGTTATATATGTAATATTATGATAGCTCCTCTACCCACCCCACCCCCATGCCAGAAAACTCAACAACCACACCACAAAACCACAAACAACCCTTGTTGAAAAAAGGGCCCTTTAGGTATTTTTTTGTGTGTGTGTGTGTTGGTGGTTTATTTGAAGAAAGAAAAAGAAAGTACTCGTTAGGGTCTGGATGGTTTATAGAGCTCTCTCTTTGGCATGTGTGTATTTTGGGAAGAACGGGCTGTGTGCCAAGAGTGGCCAGCATTCCCAGCTTCAGATGCCTTAGGCTGGAGAGGAAACAGGGCGAGGAAGGGGTAATGTCCAGTAAAGCCAGGCTTGTCACATTCCAGCCACTGCAGCCTCTTTTACCTCCTCACAGCTTTTTGCTTAGTTTTGTCCTCTCTTCTTCTCTTGGGACTTTCAGTTGTGATCTGAGAGTTAAACAGCTTGGAACTGAAAAATGCAACAAAGGAAAAGAGTAAAGCCTGATAACAGGCAAAGGCAGAATTATCTTGAAAATCTTGGTGCTGGAGGAAATATGTCCTTATACCAGTACATCTCTCATAAATATGGTGCTGTCTCTTCCTTTCGGGTTTAGGTTGCCCAGGGGACATGCCTGTGATGTAATAGTCTAACATGGGAAGGAGAGAGAAAGAGTGGAAATATTCAGCCCTTTGGTCTCTGGGTAGTATTTTCATTTGTAGGATCTTCTGGCATGGTATTTTACTATCAAATGTGGCTTGCTTGACTTGCCGACACACCTCCTTTGTCCACTAAGTTTTCTCCAAGTTGTGGTTTCTGGATTCATGACACGTTTAGATTCTTCAGGCATCTGCCTCAGAAGTATGATCAGATAAGTACCAGCCAAGTGAGATGCACTTTTCCCAGAGAAGATCCACATTCCTTAAGGCAATAGGGCCAGGGATTCTAGCAAGCAGGAAGGAGAAGATGGTTTTCTAGAAAGAACACTGGACTGGAATTGAGAAACTTACATTCTATTGCCATCAAAACTAACTTGTAAATTTATGACCTCAGCTGAGATAGTTATTTTGTCTGTAATGCAGTCTCATTCTCTGAAAGGTTGCATGTAAAATCCTTTTGAACACGAACTGAAAGGATCTTAGAGAGCATGTGACTGATTTTGATTTAGAGGTGGTTGACACAGTGTACGTTCTCCTCAAAGCTTTGAAGAAAAATCTGAGAATCCTGGAGCTGGAATGTCAAGGAGTCTTCTACTTATCCAGCCTCTGGGATAAACCAAACTATCCTGATTTTCCTTATTATGATAAATACATCATCTGAATAACAGACCTGGATGTTTTTCACAGCAATATTATGTTTAGGACAATGAGGAAGTTGAGTCAGAACTTGTTCTATCTCTCATCACTTGGAGCAAAGCTGCATGCTGAAATGTTATTTGTATGAGCTAGCTTAGTAATCAAAATGAGGGGGAGAGGCTGACAGTGGGGTCACAGGGAGTGATGGGGACCATGGGGACTGTGGGGACTGGGAGTGCATACCCTACATGCTTGGGGTGGCCACTCTTAGGCCTTAAAACACCAAGAAAAAACTTGCCTCTCAGGGGCAAAGGGCTATGGTTGGCAGTGAACAGTGTCTATTGAAAACAACAATTTTGTATTCTTAGCAACTGTACAATAGGGAATTCACCAATTTAAATAATAAAATATGGTCATGGAAGACACACACAGCTATTTTTCCCTGGGGGACGTCCTGTGTGCAGTCCTCCCCCTAGCAGGCCTTCCTCTTTGTGTACAATGTCGTCTTCTTTCATTCTCCTTAAATATGTTTCTTTCTTCAGAATTATTAATTCTTGCAAGTTTTCTGTCCTGTGTCCTAATATTTTTTTAAAAGATCCTTTAATGATGAAGGGTTAGCCTCCCCTCCCCCCAGCAGAAACACTTGTTTTGAATATACCTTAACTGTTTTCCAGTGTTTAATTCCACTCCCCACAAAGAACTTGACCGTAGGTCTAACCCGAATCATCACCTGAAGCCTTCTTTCTTACGTTTCGTTGTTTGTAGGAGGAACAGTTGATTAGTGTTCTCCTGGTAATACCTCTCATATCCGTCAGTTGAAAATAGCTGTTTTTGCACTACTCTTTTTGGCACCACGAGCCTGGAAATTATATCATGGGTTTTGTTCTCCAGTGCTCTGATAATTACAGTGTAATTACCTTTCTCTGATCTCTCTCCAATCTGTACACTAAAAAAATAATATTTTGAATGGTACCCAGTCCTTTTACGGGCTGTTCAAACTGGTGAGATAACACCACTGTGTTAGTTCTTTGTCAGAGAGTAAGCGCCACACAACTAGACCAGACCACTGTTCGCTGTGTGACCTCAGTATCTATTTCCTCCCTACGGGGAGTCGGTTGCAGTCAGACTTTCTTCATATTTTATCCACACAATTCACTTCTCATTTGTAATTGTACCCTATCTTGTTTTTGATGGATCATTTCTCTCTGCTTTGTCAAGGTTACTTGGAATTCTACTATTTTTCAGAAAATCTAGAAACCTTCACTTAGTTTGTAGCCACAAAATGGCCAAGAATGCTTTCAGTTGCAATATTTAAAAAAAAGTCAATAATATTAGGCCCAGGAGTCTGGGTGCTGTTTCATATCTACCCAAGTTTCATTAAGCCATTTATTTCTGTCACTATTCGCTAATGGTTTCCCTGCTTCTGGGTGTTTTTAAACTCCACAGACATTGGCATCATAGTTTCTTGCTTGATGACAGCAACTAGATTTGAGTGATTTAGAATTGTAATAGAGGGGGTTGGTTGGCAGTAGTGGAGAGAATAAACCTAATAATTGTTTAATTTATGCATGTAGCTTTGGTAGACTCATTATATTTTTAGTAGCAAGGTGAGAGAAAAAAGGGAAGCCTTTAGATTGAGTAGAAATGTCTATTTTATAGATGTTTTGTTCTGTGTTGGACTTTGATTTAAATATAGTAGTCAGTGTCCTATTCAATATATGAACATAATGAGATGCATTTTTTGTTGTCATTACAGGTTTTGGAAGGTGACAATGAAATGTGAAGAAGTTACATTTCTAATGTGATACTTGAAAGTTAGTGACTGCTTGCAAAAATTTTGATGAAAATTAAATATGACTTAGAAGCATTGCTTTATGAAGGTTTATGATGTCATCGGTTGCGACTGAACGCAAACTCCAGCAGGCTGTGAGCCTGCAGGGAGTTGACCCAGAAACATGCATGATTGTATTTAAAAACCACTGGGCGCAGGTAATGTATGACTTCTACCTTCTCTGCTGGTCTAGAGGCCTCCTTCACACTGACCCAGGGTTTCCTACCCGTGACAGGGTTTCCTTCCAGGAACAGGGAGGAAAGGCCCTTCAGAAGGAGGAAAAGCAGCTTTCTCTTCTAGCTTTCCTAGACTAGGTATCTGGTTAAAAACCATGGTTTTCAACACACAACCAAGCAGGGCACATGCATGTTCCCCAGCAGTTGGCCTTCAAGTGAATCTGACCTCACCTTCAATATACTTGACCATGTCTACATCCTGTCTCTTCCCCTCCTCCCTGCTGATTTCCACCCAGACCTTAGACCCTGACATGGCAAAGCACACATTTATTAGATGTTTACCAAGTGCTGTGCTGATTACTTCAAATGCCTTATATCATGTAATCTTTTCCACAAACCCATAAGGCAGTTCACATTAGCTTCCTCACTGAGGGAATGGAAAACTGTAGAAGTTAAGTAACTTGCTTGGGGTTATATAACTAGAGGGTTTTTCAGGCACGTACTTAGATTTTGGTCCCTTGACCTCTGTATTCTGCCCTTTCTGGGCTGGTGGTCCGCTGTAATTTAAGGGAAGACACTGCCAGGTGTTATCTGAATTCATTACAAAGCCAATTATAAAAGTGTTTTTTTTTTTTTAATTTTATTATTCATTTTGACTTCTCTGTGACTCTTCTCTGATCTGCTTTCATGGATAATTAAGGGTTGAATGTTCCAGCTCACCCTTTCCCCAGGGAGTTTACAAGTAGTAAAATAAATAAAATTGGCATTCTTTACTACTTGTCAACTCCCAGGTGAGCTGGTAAGTGGCTATTTATATGACAGTTTTTTAATGACTACCCAGTTCCTTCCTGTGTCCGGAAACAGCACATAGGTTAAAGCACTGAGCCTGTAAATCACAGCAATTATGGGGGACACAGTTTAGATCAAAAACAAAATTAATTCTGCTTCTGGGTCATTTGCACTTTGTAGCTTCTTGTCACTATCCAGTGCAAAGCTCCTAAAATTTCTTATGCATTTCTCATTCTCTGACTTTTCACCATTAGAATCTTAATGGGTTTTCTCTGGATGTTAAGGGCACAGCTGCTTTAGCAAAGGGAAGAAAATAATTCAGGAGTTTTCCAGGTAATAGAATAATTAATACCTTTGGCTTTGTACTTTTGTAACATTCTTAAAGTGCTAGCTTCAAAGTGGGGTGGTCAACCCAAACAGATGTGCCCAATAGGCTATTGCGTGTGGGAAGAATATTTTAGAAGGCCTATTCCCTTCTTTATCTTTTAAAATTTCCTATTTTGTGTTTATAATGTACATAATATATTCATAAATTAGTATGTTTATATTTATTAATTTAACTATTTGTCCTCGTATTTTTAACTTGTAAGATTGCGCAGTCAGATGTTCCCTATTGAGCAATTTTCAACCCCAGTCATTTCATTTGGCAGAGGAAGCCTGTCATTCTAATGTGCAGTCTTTGCCCTGGGCCCCATTTTGCTTATTTATTTATGTATTTGCTTGTAATCACTCCTGCGGGTTATCTGTGATGTGATCCGTTCAGCATTCTGTACCCCTCTTCAGAGACGTAATATGTCATCAACCTCTTGATTTTATGTAGATAGATCATTTGCCCTTTCAGATAGTGTCCTGGGCAAGTTTTCTCCAAAGCTGTGGGAGTGCTGTGAGAATGTCTTAATTCAGGAAGGTGTGAAAATGCTTTCCCATTGGTGAAGGAGTAAATCCTGGTTCCGGAATCCTATTATTCATGTCATGTCCGATATGAATGACTTCAGCATTGGCAGACATTTTCAGTTATCTGAAGCATAGCCCCCTCCGTTTAGTGCAGAAAAACACCGAGCTGAGGGTAATAAGGATAACTGTCAGAGAGAATGGTGTTTAGTTAGTAAACACTCCTTTTGTAAAGTGGGGACACTCTTGGTCTCATTGTTAACTTTGGTCAAGTTTCTTACCTCTTTAGTCTTAACTTTTCCTTTGTAACCAATCTGGAAAACGTACTCAGCTTCTGTCTACTTTCAAAGGCTCCGGAGGGCTTTCCTGTTACCTTTATCAATAAAAATGCTGGTTGCAAAAATTCACGTGGATGTCAACGTGACTATTGCTGGTTGGGGATTTGCTGAGTCCACACTTCAGTGTACCACGGGGCGGGGGGCAAGCGGGGCAGGAGACACAGGAATGGATGAGCCTTGGTCTGGGCTTTAAAAAATGTAGAAGTTAATTTGGATGCCAATGTGACATACATTGCTATAAAATGAATAATAATGATTACAGGGATTAAATCAAGGGAAAGGACTACTATGGATGGGAATGGCCTGGGAAATGGAGGCAGTGAGCTTTTGCTAGCATGACTGAGGAAAAAGAAGGTCTTGATGTCAGAAAGGTCAAGGACACTTTAGAGAAGGGGTATTGGAAACAAATGCTCAGCTTTGACTGTTTTTGGGTGGCAGAAAGGAGTGAGGAAGTCAGGGCAAGGAAGAGATGGGGGACTAAGTGTGAGGTAAGGAATGAGACCTCCAGTTGATAGGAATAAATGCTATTTATTTATTGTTTTGGAGTTGCATATGTGAGTTGTTCAGGTGGGGGGTGGATGAAGAGCAGTTGCAGAGGATTGGGAAATGAGCTAAAATCTGACATAAACTCCTGTGATTCCTGGGCCTGTAGCCCCTGGGTTTCCCCAAGGCAACCTGGAAGGCCGGTAAGAAATGTGGCAGAGACAGAGCTGAGTGATACGGTTTTATTTAGTGAAGTGTTCCATTAGCTGGCAAGTGCAGCGCCTTTTTTATCCAGGGCGTTTCTGATTGTTAGTGTGCAGATTCAGCATAATTAACATTGGATGGGTTCTAGTCTACTGTTTACTAATAGCTTCTTTTCCAGACTTTGAGTTTAAAAGCACACTTTGCGGGGGAGGGGCAGAGGGTCTGCTTGTCCACCTACAACTCGCAGTGTGTCAGGAACAGCTAGTTATGTAACCAACCACCATCCAAGGCAGCCTGTGATTCAGGGGGTGTTTGCAGGGGAGAGTCCTTGAGTGGCCGAGCGTCGCACTGGAGTTCCCAAACTGTTCCCTGGGTGCAGGGATCTCACGGCACCCTCAGGTGTGTTCCATGGTGGGCATTCAGGAATAGCTGTATTCCTAATAGTGACCCTGGAGAACCCAGGCTGTAGGAAGTAGTCTCTGGCCAGTACCTTCTCTCACCTGAGATGCCATTTTGCATCGTAAGTTGCCAGAGCAGGGAATCTAAAACTCAGATCTGCCTGGGCCATTCCTTTAGTTGGAGTGATTTAACGTCAGTGGCCTCCCAGCGACAGGCCAGGATGGCACAGAGGGTTCCTTACGTTCTGGCCTCTTTCATTCCTCACCTCTTATGGAGTCTCCAGAAATACAAAAGTACTTGGAGTTCTTAGTCACTGCCCTCCTGGGCAGAGGCATTGTGCTATTTTATGCCTCTCTGCCTTAGGCACTTCCTCTTCTTTCTGCCTGGGATATCCCTCCCCCTGGTTACATGCCTGTCCTGCAGGCCTCAGGTGGAACATCATTTCCTCCAGGAAACCTTTCCGCCCTCTTATATGCTCCCACTCTGCTCCAGTAGCACCTCGAGTGTTCTCTCACAGTTAGACCAACCACCTTTCACTAACATGACAGGCACAGAATCTTTTTCCCAACCTCATGATCAGAGACCATTTGTTCACCTATATCTTCAGTGCCAACAATATGTTGGCATATTGTGGATTTCAACTTGCTGAACTGACACACAGGAAACAGAAAATACAACTTTTAGAAGAGCGAGGTGATTTAGAAAACAACTTTGAACATACACTAATATTCAAACACTGTATAATTTGCTACCAGTAAGATCTTTGGACTTGTATTTAATGATCAGTGATCTGAAAGAGTGTGTTGTATTGTATTGCGTGTGTGTGTGTGTGTGTGTGTGTGTGTGTTTAATTTTTATAGTAGTCTACAAGACTAGTTTATAGTCTAGTACTATGGTTGACAAACTGCGGCTCGCAAGCCACATGTGGCAGCTCTTTGGCCCCTTGAGTGTGGCTCTTCCACAAAATACCACGGCCTGGGCGAGTCTATTTTGAAGAAGTGGCGTTAGAAGAAGTTTAAGTTTAAAAAATTTGGCTCTCAAAAGAAATTTCAATCGTTGCACTGTTGATATTTGGCTCTGTTGACTAATAAGTTTGCCGACCACTGGTCTAGTAGACTATTGTTTTTATCTCTTGCCTTCGCTTCTTCGCTTTTGAATGGAAGAGAGAGCAAGAAGTAAGCACTGGTCCATCAGATAATAAATTATTGAACTATATTGCTATATGAATCACCCCCCCCCCCAACACACACACACACTAGTTATTCTTAATGGCACAGTTGTACTTTGTGAAGCTTCATGGCCCATGCTGTACTCATTCTCTAATCTCCTTTTAAGAACTGAATCAAGATTAGTTATAAACTCAAAGGTGTCTGCTCGTAGAGCCAGGAGAACAGGGGTGGTAGATTATTTAAAAAATCAGTTATGAATGCACATTTCTTTGTGATTCTAGTTAGGCAATAGCCCAAAGCTTCTCAGACCACTCTTAGTCTGCAAAAATAAGCTGTTACACAGTTTTTTTAAGTTAAGAAAATTCAGAGCTGAAATAGAGTAATGTTGATTGATAAAGAAAAGCTAGTCTGTTTAGCAGCCTTTTTCTTCTAAGGTGATGGTGGGGATAGGAAACACTGTATAATCTAGATTAGTTAATTAAGTCAAATGTCTTCCCACAATGCTGTAATGAAAAATAGATAATATGTTTTAAGTATAGTGTCTGTGTAGAGCTTCAAGTAGCCTGGCTCTACTGAGAACGTTTAGAGTACTTGTCCGTGGACTTGAGATCTGCATTTCCGCCTGTTCCCTGACAGCCATTCTCTTGCTCTGCTCATCTTCATTCCTTTGGTCTGTGCCTTGTCATAGAATTGGTGATGGAGAGAAATTAAAGTCTTCAAGAGATGAAAAGTTGGGCAGTATTAGAGAACTTCAATTAATCTTCATATCTTAGTAACGTTTAAAAACAGTTAACAAATATCTGACCAGTACTTCTTCTCACCTGAGATAATTTGTTAACATTTAAATAATTTGTATATTTCTTCTCAGCTTTTCAAGTAGCTCTAAATTTGAAGTAGAAAGCACAGCAGAACAAAAGCTATGTTTCTTTAGAGCAACGGTCGCCATCCTTTTGGATCTCACCACCAATGGTCCGCAGACCACCGGTTGGCCATCGCTGCTTAAAGAGTCAAGGCATCCCTTTGTGCTTCTGTTAGCCTCTCAAGTGGTTACACATGTTGAAATGTCAGCAACTCTCCCATGGTGTTCTTGGAGATGTCTGTTTTTGCTGTGGTTGAAATTACAGTGTTCTCTGGAGTATTATTACATAGACCACTATGCTTAAGTCCTTTCCCTAATACCTAAATTTAAAAAAAAGATATAGCTAACTTAGCATTAGTTTATGATGTTTTATTGACTGATGTCCCTACCATGTTTCTGCATTTCAGTAATTATTGGACCATCTTTGGTCCCAAGGAGGGATGGCATGTACATGTAGCTCCTGTGTGATCCTGGTTTATACCAGGTTTAAACAAGTCTCTGGAGTTCAGGACCAGAGCTGAGTTAACCAACTTGTGCAAGAATACATGTTATTATTTTATGTTATCTTAATACAAAAAGAAATCATTTAGTAAAGGTCTCCCACAGGAATAGGTGTGCAAGGAATACCCCAGACTGAAAGACCAGGTGTTAAGTCATGAACAAAGATTGGATGGAAGCTAACTTTTGTTATATTTATTTGGTACATTAAGTGGAATTTGCTTAACATTGCTAATCCTGCCCTTCTTCTGTGTGATGGAAAATGTTGCTTAATAACTTGGTGTTTTTTTCATGCTGCCACTTTTAGCATTCCAGAGGATTTGGAAGTATGGGTTGTACTCATGTGCCTTTCTTAAAATAACTAGGCTCCAACTAAAGTAGCATAAATAATCATCTATTGATTCATGCATATATGTGTGTGTGTGTATACACATATATATGACATAGAACAAGGTTGAGATGTAGTCAAAGCTAATCTGAGAGGGAAACATTTGTGTTTATTGTGAAAAATAATCATTTGTTATCTTGAGATGTGATTATGTGATTTATGTAGATCTTTCGATTCTGAAAGCATTTGAACTTTTGTTTAGAATTTGTGAATATTTGAAATTCGGGCCCATTTTCATTGACAGATGGGGCCCATCATTAAGACTAAGTATAGGAGTAGCTAATATTCCTTTATGAAAGAAATACGCTATTTGTTCATCTTATTTAGCCCGATAATCCTAATATAGAAGATCAAAGGACTTTGAAATTAGGTTAAAATTTAGCTAGATTGGTTAGATGATAATTTGTATATCAGTGTTAATACTGTTGATTTTTTTTATTTGTTTCTTTTTAGAGTTGTGATAATTTACATGTGGATCTATATGTGATCTGGGCTCATAATTCGCAAACATACATACCAGCTTGTATTTATTAAAGCCTGTAAATCAACACATGTCTGGCTGTGCTCAGCAAAACATTTACAGTATAATTTCTTATCTCAGCTGGTTTACCCACTTAATGACCATGGACTTTATTAGGGATTGATTCGTTTCTTAAATGATATTTACAACCTAATGAAGTGAACTTGTTTAGTAAAAGAAATATTTGCAATGTGTATTTTGCTTGCTTTTGCTCTCTTCTCTACTTGGATCCCTCCAGCCCCCGAATTGAATCCCCAAGACTGAGAGTATCTATAGTTGAGAAGAAGCTGGGGCTAGGAAATCTGGGTTGAAGTTGAGAGTATAAGAGAGAGGATATAATCAGAGAATGGGCGAGGCCTGGGGATGCTGCTGGGAGTAGTCTGGGATCATGGATCCTAGACCTGGAAGGTCAGAGTCAATACAGGTGAACATAGGCAGCAAGGAAAAATCGGGGACACAGGAAAATTGGAGTTTGGTGGGTACAAAGGAAAAAATAAGGAAAAGTCCAGATCGCATCAGGAACCAGTCTGCAGAAATTGAGAGCTATGACACCACCTGGGCAGCAAACTTGGAACATGAGAACTGGAGTTCTTTGGCATTGCAGTGCAAGCTGTGCTCTAGCCAAGAGCTTGTAAGGCATTCCCTGTTTGGACAGGAACCAGGCCCAGAGTGTGGGCCCCAGAGCCCACTTATAAAAGCAGGTCATGGGTGTGTCTGCCTGGAAGGGGAAGGGAGGTGGCCTGGGAGGGTCCTGGCACCTAAGGAGAGAGGTTAAGGACTTGTGGCAACACAGGCAGAATCAGCACTTTGCTGGGCATTGTGTATTCCGTGACTCACAGGCCTCGGTTGTCACACACCCATCTTCCAGGCAGTAAAACCACCCCTGGGCTGGGAATGAATAAAGGGCTCTTAATGGTTCTGCTCCATTCCAGATGATCAGCATTATATCTTCATAGGTGTTTATAGCTCTGTTCTCATATTTCTCTATCCATTAATCCAGAAGGCAGTGGGAGCTACACTATAAAGATGCTCTGACTTAAAAGCTGCTAAATAGTTTGCATTTTATATAAAAATCTCAGTTCTCTTTTTTAGATTTTTCATAGAAAAAAAGATTGTTTGCAAAGAAATACATTGGAATAAACAGTATTCACGAGAAAAATGTAACATGATTATATAGTTCTTGTGTGTATTGTGTACATTTAGATATATAATATCTATATGCATGCATTAAGTATAAGTACATATGCATAAATATATATTGCTCAGGAATTTCTGAGGATGAGGAGATTTCCAATTATTAATTGTTTTTAACTCAGTGTTTCAGTCCTTTTAAAAAATACATTAGTACAAAATTACTTTGTCTACTTTTATTTTTACTTACATTATGAAATTAGATCAATTTATAAGGAAGAACTTATGAACCTGACTATCTCATTTATATCTTTTCAGACCCACTTCTAATCAGACATCTCTTTGTCAAATATTTAGTTTTTAACTTAAATTATTTTATACATACACTTGCAGGTAATTATATGATAAATGTTTTAATAGCTTTATTGTATGGTCAGGTAACATTTTGATTATAATTCTCTTCTTTTTGACCGTTTGGTTAAATAATATTTTTATTTTTCATTATATTGAAAATATCACCAGTGTGAATAGTTATTAACCAATTATTTTTGGGTTGTTTCCTTTAGGCATTTCTCCCAAAGTGTGATTAACAAGTCAAAGGGGAGGAACAATTTTAGTAGTTTTTGTACATATTTGCAGATTGTTTTCCAAAAGGATTGAGCTAATTCGCTATGCCACTATCGATGTATAATGTCCCAATTTTAGATAGTTAAGGCAGTCTGAGCACACATAAGAAGTATAATTACATTTCTACCCCAAAGCCTGGCTGTACAGATAGCTGTCATACATAAACTTAATATGTGGACTTTGAAAGTATAGAACTGCTAAGGCAGGGCAGCTAACTTGTTCTTCAAGAATGTGGAGCCTTAAAGTTAGGTCTTTGGAGCTGGAGACCATGCTGTGTTGACGTGGAGCCCCCTTTTGGACAAGTGTGGTACTGTGATCTCTGTCACAGAGGCCAGAGCAAAGGGAAAGGAGGACGGGTCCCAGCATTTCTGCCAGCGAGGTTTTCAGGCCTTTGAGGAATTCTGGGCAGCTTCTTGGATGTTAGGAAGGGTGAGGGCACTCTGGAGTCGGCATAGAGCGAAGGAGGGCATGTCCAATGGGCACACGGGTCACAGTCATTGAGCCACTTACATCCTGGGTAGCTGCTAACCAAAGCCTTTCTTATTAAAAAATGTCAGCTCAGGGGTGTTGGGGTGATTTCTTCCTTTGTAACAGAATTGTTAATTTTGTAATAGAAGTGGATAGAGTTGACAGAATCTGTAGAATTCTGTTCATTTTGTAAGGGTATGACTTGCCTGGTCTATAAAGGTTCCTTTGCCCTGTTCCTGAAAGGGGAAAACTTAGAACATCCCCTGAGAACCAAATTTCTGTCATTGCTCTCATGCATGCAGACATAGCATCATACTATTGCCAGCTTCTCCAGTGACTTGCAAACATACTGTAACCTAAATACAGAACATGTAACTGCATGTTACAAAACTGGGCCAGGAGGGTACTACATGCAGTTCAGACAGGCAAAACGGAATGAAAAGCCATCAATGTTTGGTTGTTTAAAAATTATCATGTGGATATATTTTAAAGGAAATGAATGAATAGTATAAAAGTCATAAAGTTACATGGGAGTTGAGATAAAAAAAAAAAATTGTTTGTTTCCAGGTCCCAAAGTAGAAGTCAGTGTTGATGGGCAGAGAGGCAGGAAGCATTCACAGGCTAGCAGTGGCAAGGGAGAGAAGCACCATGACCTGATTAGGGATTCATTAATTTTCTTACCGTCAATTGACTTTTTCTGTTTGGTGGTCAAAGATATATAATGAAGTTTGCCATCTTAATTAACCATTTTTGTTGTTGTTAATCTTCACCTGAGGATATATTTACCAATGATTTTTAGAGAGAGTGGGAAAAAGGAAGAGAGAGAGAGCAAGAGAAATACTGAGGTGAGAGAAACACATCAATTGGTTGTCTCCTGCACGCATCCCGACCAGGGCTGGGGATTGAATTTGCAACCCAGGTATGTGCCCTTGACTGGGAATTGAACCCACGATCCTTCGGGGCTGATTACTACTTAAATTATTTTTAAGCATATAATTCATTCACAATGTTGTGCAACCATCACCAATATTTCCAATACTTTTTCATTACTCCAAACAGAAATGCTGTATGTTAGGCATTTATTTTATAACTAGTGGCCCAGTGCATGAAATTCGTGCATGGGGTGGGGGTGGGGGGTGTTCCTCAGCCCGGCCTGCACGCTCTTCAATCTTGGACCCCTTGAAGGATGTCCTACTGCCAGTTTACAGGGATCAGGGCCTAAACCGGCAGTCAGACATCCCTCTCACAATCTGGGACTGCTGGCTCCAATCACTCACCTGCCTGCCCGATTGCCCCAATCACTCTGCCGCCAGCCTGCTCGCCCCCAAATGCCCCCCTCCGCCGGTCTGATCACCCCCAACTGCCCGTCCCCCCCCCCCCCCGCTGTCCTGATCACCTCCAACTGACCCCCACTGACAGCCTGCTTGCTCCCAACTGGCCCCCCTGCTGGTCTGCTTACCCCCAACGGCCCCGCCCTCCCCCCCCCCCCCCCCCCCCCCCGCCTAATCACTCACAACTGCCATCCCATTCTGGCCTGATCCCACAACTGCCTTCCTCTCTTGGCCTCTAGCTGCCTCTACCTTGGCCCTGCCACCATGGCTTTGTCCAGAAGAACGTCCGGAAGGTCTCCTGGAAGGTCTCCCAGTCTAATTATTAGTGTAGATTGGTTATCTCAGAACTTTTCCTGGCTTCAAGAAATGCAGATGTATGCCATACGTTAGAGCTGATTCTGCTAGGCATATGTCTTTGGTTGGCCAGTTTCCTCCCATCCTTCCTGAGGTTGCTCGCTTGGCTGCTAAGGGTGCTCATCCAAGTACAGGAGGGGAGGAGAGTGTTCCTCTGCTGAGAACCCTCAGATGGATGCTGTTTACAGGAGAACACGGGCCATCTTGCTTATTTAATGTATTTTAAGGTTAAAAAACAGTATTTTTGACGAGTTAGAAAAAATTTAAGAACTTGTCATCATGTTGAACACAAAAATGGTTTTATTTTTTATATTTCTTTTCGATCTTTTTTTTTCTTCATGTTTTTAACATAGTTGATAATGATGGACCTAACGACATAAAGTAACTTATTTTTTTCATCTCAAATATCACTTACAAGTTTTCATTTTGCTCAATCGTCTTCATAATAAGAGTCCCAGATAGGCATGTGGCTTAATTTGCATAACCATACTACTTTCTTTGACAATTAGGTTACCCAAAATAATAACTACTATAAATGAATATCTGTAAACATCTTCCTTCTATAGTTTAGCATCTTCATGTTATTCTCATGAGAGAGAGAGAGAGAAAGACAAACACAATGCTCACATATATCTTGTGGGCCATGGCTCCCATATCTTCCATGAAGATTTGGCACAATCGGTGCCCTATTTTTGTCATTATGAGAGACATCAGTTGGTTGACAAATGTTTGGTTTGGTTACAGGTTGTGAAGATTTTAGAGAAGCATGACCCCTTGAAGAACACCCAGGCAAAATATGGATCCATTCCTCCAGACGAGGCCAGTGCAGTGCAGAATTATGTAGAACACATGCTCTTCTTGCTGATTGAAGAACAAGCCAAGGATGCTGCCATGGGGCCAATTCTGGAATTCGTGGTCTCTGAGAACATTATGGAGAAGCTCTTCCTTTGGAGCTTGAGGCGGGAGTTTACTGATGACACTAAAGTCGAGCAGCTAAAGATGTACGAGATGCTGGTCACCCAGTCGCACCAGCCTCTGCTGCACCACAAGCCTATTCTGAAGCCCCTGATGATGCTGCTGAGCTCTTGTTCAGGAACAGCCACCCCCGCCGTGGAGGGGAAACTGGTTGTCCTGCTCAACCAGCTCTGTTCCATCCTTGCCAAAGATCCGTCCATCCTGGAACTCTTCTTCCACACGAGTGAAGACCAAGGGGCGGCCAACTTCCTCATCTTCTCCCTTCTCATTCCCTTTATTCACCGAGAGGGGACTGTGGGCCAGCAGGCCCGGGACGCTTTGCTTTTCATCATGTCTCTCTCTGCCGAGAACAGCATGGTGGCCCATCACATCGTGGAGAACACCTACTTTTGTCCTGTAAGTCCCACTCCCCTCATTGCTTTTCACACAGTCCTCTTTCCTCTCTTATTATTCCTTTTCAGCAAGTTGTAGTTGACACCTTCTTTGGAAAGATATTTCCAGGATATTTTTGGGAGGGACCAGGGCAATCCTAAATTGAGATATTATTTGGTTAGCAGTGTCAGCTCAAAATAAGGAGCCTACATGTGTAACCATGTCTTGGTTCACTTTTTTTGGGTTAGAAACTATTTTAGTTTTTCCTAAGAGCATGGCCTGAGCAATTGGCAAGACCTGCTCTTTCTGTATTTTTAGCTTCTCAGGTTTATTGTGCACCAATGGGTCATGGCATGTGGTGAGACCCCTCAGAGCTGGTCTCACAAATTAATTTGTTTCTCAGCAAGATAATGACCATAATTGTGAATAAGAAGCACTACATCGAGAAGACAGGGGAGGTTGGGTGAGGGGTGCTGTGAGAGACCAACCAAAGGACTTGTACGCATGCATATAAGCATAACCAATGGATACAAGACACGGGGGGGGGGGGGGGGGGCGCGGGCAGGTGAAGGCATGTACTGGAGGGTAGGGGAGGTCGGGGGGAGGTCAATAGGGGGGGAAAAAAGGAGACATATGTACTACTATTTGTAATACTTAAAAATACAATAAAAAAAAGCACCGGCTTTATTTTAAAAAATAAGTACTTATTTGCAGTTGGAAGCAAGAAATACTCTATTCTGTATAGTTTCTTAATCGTTGGTAAGGTGAGAAGTAAAGTGGAAGGTCGCTTGTAGATGGTGGAGTAGCCCAAGTCCAGTCCCAGTTCCAGAAAATAATGGGAGCTGTCTGGGACTCTTAAGAAGCCCTTAGGGCTCTGATCATTATTTTGGCATTAGTGTTGGCTTTGGAAGGAAGATTTAGAGGACAGATTTATATCTTCTTCTGGTTTGTCAGTTACGCTGGGCAATAGCTATTTTCATTTTCCCAACTAAGTGAACATTTCCGATTTATTTCAATTGTCTGTTTCTTTTTACCAGTTGCATCATTGTATTTCTTTATAAACTACTAGTATAGTGCCTTGAATATGCCTGATTTCTGCTGGAAGACTGCTTAAAACCATTAGTAATTTAATTTGGAACAGGCCAGGAAAGATGACATAAGTAGATTAGATTCATTGTTAATTAACACTATATGGATAGTTCTTGAACAGCCATGAGGGCACTTAGAGGGCATTCAGAAATGTATGTGTGGTGTGTTTGATTGTTACAGGGGCATGTGGTGGCTGGGGAGGAATTTAGTGCGAGGGGGCTAGGGATGCTGTACAGCAGTTTGTGGAATGGTCTTGCCCAGGAAAGAACTGACCTGCTCAAAATGCTAGTCGCAACCCTAGTGAGTAACATAATGTATTTTGCTTTATTAAAAGCAGTAATTTTCTTTATACTACTGAATTCCTATTTCTACTGATAAACCAGGGTCACCTCATATCTGGTAAATATTTATTTCAGGCCAACAAATAAGTAAAATTTTTTGAAAAATAGAATTGCAGTTAAAAAATTGAGGATACAAAGTATCTCTTCCCTTCTGGGTTCTGACCAGTGGAATAAGAGGTTGTACAAAGATTGATAGTCACATGGGAAGTGAAGAACTGATTTATTCATCTGTGCCAACATATTAAGTTTCTCTTTCTTTGAGCTCTCTGAAAAAAATGTTTTTCTTCTACTACCACTATATTGGAGCTCATATCCAGCTCCTCCTTTTCGTTCTCATTCCTACCATCCTTGGGTTTAGACCCTAATGTGTTTCTCTACTTTCTTAGCATCTACCAAATTCACCATCTTACATTGTCAGATTATACTCCTAAGAGAATTCTGATTTTGCAGTTTTATTGCTTAAATTTCTTCAAGAGCATTCCAAACTGTATATAACAATTGTGGCAAGCAGAATAATGCTCCCCTTCCCACTTCAAAGCTGTGTACGTCCTAATTCTTGAACCTGTGCACATGGCTAGTAAGAGATACAGTCAGAATTTGAACCTGGTTAGTCTGACTCAAGGACCCATGTGTTTAATCATTACCTTGTACTTAAGTAATAAAATATCAAGACTTATATTTTTGCACCAACCATAATTATAAAGCACCAACCATAAAGAAAAGAATGGAATTAAGAACAAAAAACACAGACTGGGAGAAGATATTTGCAACACACATAAATACAAGTAATTGATACCCAAAATATACAAAAATATTTGTAGTGCTACAAATTAATGAGAAAACATTAGAAAAATGGGCAAAGGATGTGAATGAACAATTCCCAGAAGACACCCAAAGCCCATAAACATATGAAAATATGTGCATCTTTCCTAGCATTGGAAATGCAAATCAACTTACAAAGAGACATCAGATACTGCTCATCTGAGTGGTGAACTGTCTGGTAACACCAAGTGTTGTCATGGGTGTGAAAAAAAAGGAACTCTTGAGAATGTAAATTGGGACAATAAACCAGGAGAGCAATATGGCAATAGTTAATACAATAGAATATTTGTGTTCCATGTGACCCTGCATCTTCTAGCTATCCCCCTAGGGAAGTCTGGCACATGTTTGCAAGGATACAGGCACAAAGATATTCAATAGAATACTGATTTGAGGAGGAAAAAAATAGAAATAAATTAAGGGAAAGATAAATAGACTGGCTTGTTCTAATCAGGGATAGGGAACCTTTTTTTTCTGCCAATGGCCATTTGGATATTTATAAAATCATTCGCAGGCCATACAAAATTATCGACTGAAAAATTATCCTGCAGCCCAGCTGGTGTGGCTCAGTGGTTGAACACTGACTTATGGACCAGGAGGTCATGGTTCGATTCCCAGTAAAGGCACATGCCTAGGTTGTGGATTTGATCCCTAGTTGGGGGTGTGCAGGAGGCAGCTGACCAATGATTCTCTCTCATCATCGATGTATCTCTCTCTCCCTCTCCCTTCCTCTCTGAAATCAATAAAAATATATTTAAAAAATTAGCCTGCTATATTTGGTCAAACATTTAATTAATTCAGGGTCAGGCCCAATGATTTCATAGGCCTTATACTGCCGCAGCCTGTACGTTCTGCACCCCTTTTCTACATAAATGGGTTACTACCCAGAATTCAAAATGAATGAATTGCATGTATAGTGTACATGTAGCTATATATGTGTGAATACCTGCAACTCTAAAACCATGTTAAGTAAAAATGCAAGTAGCAAAGGTTACATATAGTATGTTAGTAAATTCACAAAGTTTTAAGACATGAGATACGCTGTTTTGTGTGTTTTTTTTATACATGTGAATACAGTAAAAGTACAAAAACAAGTACAGGAATATGTTCTCACTTCAAGACTGTGGTTGCTTTTGGGGTTGAAGGAAGGAGAAGTGAGGGTAATTGGATTGGAAAAGGGTTTAGCTCTATTTGTTAGGTTTTACTTTTTGATAAAAATAAAGAGTGCCCTGAAGAAATGATGTGCAAACATTAAAATCTGTGAAATTTTGGGGTGGTTTCTATTCTGTTGTGTTATATATGTTTGTAACATTTCATACTTAAACATTTAAATTTATTAGGACTAGAATGGAGCATATTTTTAATGTTTAGATTTTCATTTATGTTGTAAGCAGATTTTACTGAGTGTTGCTTTTCTAAAAACGTGTTTTCAAACACTGTCGAGTTCATTAAAGTTGGAGAAAAACAACGTCTACAGCTGACATTATTTTCTAGAATGGAACGCAGAGCTGCTGCATAGTGTTAAGTTGCCCCTCAGGATGGATCCCATCATCTCATTTGTCCCCAGTTTTCTATAATTACATCTGACAACATAATTTTTAAAAAAGGGGGCCTCTGTATGTTGAATATAAAAGCATCTTCTATTCACCACCCGGCTAAGGACCGCAATTGACAAAAAGCTTTCTCTAATTAGTATGATTGCCAAAGTGTGTTAGCATCAGGTGTGGGGAAGAGTAATGACTCTTGCAGGAAACTAGACCACTGTTGGAAACTCCTGCTGTTGTCATTGATGGGAAGAGCTTGCTGGCTCTGCCGCCTCGCATCCCACAATGTGCTTTTCCAAGAAAAGGGGGAGGAGCAGAATACCCTAGGGAACAAGTGATTGGGAACTCCATGAACCTGTCTTCTTTTGTTTTTTTAAAAACAAATATTAATGACTAAGCCCTTGTCACTTGTTACTAATTGGCAAAAGTAGAAAGCCGCCTATACATAGATTCGGAAAGGCAAATTGAAATAAACAACCTTTAGGTACACAGCCGCAGGTAGAACATTATTTATCCCATATCTAAAATTTATGAGGCTTTTTATGTTGGCAAGGTGTATCAAATGGTCCCCACCAGGTGTTCTGCTGTTAGCTTCAGACTAAAGCCATCTGCTAAAAATCTTTTTGTTTTTGCTAAAATTAACTGGGTAGTGTTGAACGTTTCGCGTTACAGATGGAACTTCCCTGGCTTGTTTTGTGCTCGGCGCACGTCACCTTTCTTCCCTCCAGTGGGAACATTGCTATGTGTCAACCATGATGGTCTCCTTTCACCTGCGTTTTCTTTAATCCCCACAGCAACTCAGTAAAGAAACTGAACCCTACAGGACTTAATCACTGCCTGTAAATGGCAGAGGCAGGTTCAACAGCTGTATTAGTCTGATACTAAAATCAGTGGTCTCAGCCACTATCAGGCTTTCATGGAAGTGTTGCTGTTTAAATGATCTGTTACTATCCTTATAGTTTTATATGGTGATTATTTTCTTTTAAGGAGACTCTTGAGAGAAAATAAATTAAAAATATTGGGTTAATACTTAATGTGTTAGGAACAAATATGTCTTATAATTACTTTTGTGTGGCCAGGATCAATGCAAGGCTAAAATAGTGGATGGGCATTTTATTTTTAATTAGCTGTTGAATGTCTATTTATTTTTAAATTAGGTTAAAAATGAAATTTAAAAGTAAATGGTGCCATTAAACTCTTGGAAAAAATATCTACAGACCTGTTGCCTCTCCTTTTCCCTTGCCCTGTTCCCACAGCACCCGCTGGTTCCCTTTGTGGAGCAATCATCTTTCTTGCATTTATTAGTTTAATACCTTTCTTCTCCATCTCTCCTGAGCTGGCTTGTCCACTTCTTTCTGCAGCACCTGGGCCACAGTCAGTGTTTTAGAAATATATGTGGATTGGGTGAATGGATCTGAACTCTGAGCAGTCTTAGAAAGGAGGCTATAAATATTTAGCAGTAAAGATTTGGAATCTTGTTGTTAAGACTTTGTAATACTAGTCCTGGCTAGTGTGGCTCATTTGGTTGAGCATCATCCTGTGCACCAAGAGGTCGCCATTTTGATTCCAAGTCAGGGCACACGACTTGGGTTCGGGTTCAAACCCCGGTAGGGGCATGCAAGAGGCAGCTGATCTATGTTTCTCCCTCATCGATGTTTCTCTCTCTCTCCCTCTCCCTTGCTTTCTCTCTAAAAAAAATCAATAAAACTATTTAAAAGAAATGTGTGATACTCTTTATTCTGCAGAATATTTTCTTCCATGTTTCTTTGCCTGAAGAATATAGCAGAGACATTCGCTAGCCCCACATATAGTGGCAAGGACGCGGTAGTTCTCTGTTCCACTCGCCACACTGCACTCTCTCTACAGACAGGCTTCTGTTCCCATCTTAACCATGCCTTTTCCAAGAATATGCTTTAAAAAAGTGAATATTAGGCATGTGTTATTTTTAATTACTGTCACTGATGTATGTAATTTGAAGATTAATGTTGCTGTAGTTATATTGATATACTAAATAGTTATTCCCAGCTTTTTAGTCAGACAAATTAAGCCTGTCTTTATGAATTCACTTTCAAAGCCTCAAAGTGGTTAAGGTTTCGGGCATATGCAGAATTAAAGCCTTTGTTCTGTGGATAATTTAGCATGAGTTAGCAAATATAATTGATTTTTAAAATGTGGCATCAAGGTTAGATTTCCCTTCAAGAAGAACTTTTGGTCTCTGTTCTCTCTTGGTAGAGGATTCTAATTTATTACAGACAACTCACTCGGATCACATTTAAAACTGGAATTAAAGTGATTGGTTTGGGTATGTAGATAAGGAGTTAAGTACTCTAAATAGGGGACAGTCTCCTTTGGGAACACAGATGCTTTGATTACGAAAAAGAAATAAATTCACTATCTTGTTTACTGTTGTATTTCTGTACTTACCCTAGTACCTGGCTTGAAGGTGCTTAGTAATTCTTTTTTAATGAACGAGTGAAAAAATGACACTAGGAAAAAGGACAGAGAAACAGACATAATCTTTTGATTTCTCAAATATTGAAGTGGTTCACTCCTTTCTCTCACTGCCCTCCCTATTCCACTGTGTCTCCCACTCCATGTGACCCCTTCCCCCTCCTTCCCGAGGCATCATCCGGTTTTTCTGCGCTAAGATCTCCAGGTTCTCATTTCTTAGGCCAGGCCTGTACTTTATTGTCCAACAGGGGGTGTTCCTAACGGGAAGCACTGCTGGCCTCTGCTGCTCCATGTACGTGCACAAATCATCCAGACCCCAACTGTAAAACTAATAAATGCAAGACTGACAGGTGCTACACAGAGGAATACAGAGGATGTTGTAGGAATAGGACAGGGGAGAAGGAGAGGCAACAATGAGGCTGTAGATCATTTTTCTAGGTTCAACATACCTGGACTCCCACCACCTCCTCTGACTTTCTGATGTCAGGCACTGTGGGTTACTTTATCATATCATCTGCCTCAACCTCCCTTCCCTTCTCCCTCTGGTCTGTATGGATGGTTCCAGATCTCTATCTCTAGCCCAGACCCTTCTCTAAGCATCAACTCCATACAGCTGCCTACTTGGGCTGTCCAGTGGATGTCCCTCAAGCTCTTTATCCTGGCCTACAGAACCCTGCAGGGTCTGACTCCTGCTTACCTAATTCTACACTCCAGGAGCACTGCACTGCTCTTAGTTCCATTTAAGAGCCATTTTTCCTTTGAGCTTTTGTACACACTCTGCTTAGAACATTCTTCCGTTCAACACTCTTTTTTGACCATCTACTATTTATTCTTTAGAAGCTTGAGTGTCACTTCTTCTGAGACCATTCCCTGCTCCCCCACCCCAAGTGCGGATTAAGGGCTTTTTGTATATCCACAGCACCATGCATTTTTTATCATGTATTCTGAACTATTATAATTGCCGATTTATCTCTATTAGACTCTGAGGTCAATGAAAACTTCGCTATTTCTTTTCTGGGCCTAAGAAAATAGTTTTCTTGAATGTTTCTAGCTGACTGAGTCCCTCATAACCTCAGGGTTTACCCTAGACTCTAGGGCCTAGAGGAATGCCTTTTATAGGTAACTTCTTGCTTCTGTTCCTCTGCCTGATCAGGATCTCTGAGGTGCTGTTTGGGATCATCCCTTCCCAGCTGGGAGGCTTCCCAACTGTGACAGCCATAGTTTCCCTCAGAGTATGCTGCACAAAATAAAATCAACAGGCACACAGCACAAGTGGGTTGCTTGCCCACATTTCTGTCTGTTAAAGACATCATTTTCTTAATTACCCAGCTGGATAACTTAATATGGAGTTCTCACTCATCCTCACTTACTAAGCCCAAACTCTGTCCTTTTAGGAACATAGCATTGAGGGAGGAAGTAAACCCTGTGAGCTTTGGATCAATACTGGATCGACAGATGTCATGGTTAGCTCACCCTCACACCCACCTCACACGTGAATCTCAAATTTACTTCCTCCTCTCTTTTCCGACTGCTGATACTTCAGCTTAGCCCCATTGTAGCTCTGTTTGAACTATTGTCATCATGTCTGACCCACGGCCCCCAGTTCTTTCTTCTTGCTGTCACTTGTGAAGATCAGATTAAAGTGCTTTTCAAACTGTAAATAGGCATTGAACTTTAACATGTTTGCAGGAATCTTTCTCTAAACCCACTCATGGTTCTTACCTGTGAGATCTTCTGACCTGGGCTGCCATAGTCTGGGGCTTCCTCCTAGAGACTGGGTTTGTGCCTTCTCTGGATTTGCATGCAGCATATGGTACTGTAATGCTTGTTTATGAGTTTGCCCCCCTCCTCAACAGCTTGGGGCCAGGAATCATGTTTTCTTCCTCTTTGCCTCTCCCTCACTCCCCCTACCCTTAGACTAGCATGTGCCTGGTACAGAAGAGACAAGCCATCTGTATCTACCATGTACGAATTAACCAAATACCCTGGGTGCTGCTGTTCCTTCTACTGGAGTTGTCCTTCCCTGCTAATCTCCACTTGTTGAATCCTTCCTAGCTAGCAAAATACCCTCTCATACTTTAATATCTTGCTACTTCAAGTGCAGTCTTTGGACCAGCAGCATTGACCTCCCCGAGGAGCTGTTAGTTGCAGGTTAAAACTTTAGAAAAGAACCCGGCCGGTGTGGCTCAGTGGTTGAGCATCGACCCATGAACCAGAAGGTTGCTGGTTTGATTCCCAGTCAGGGCATATGCCTGGGTTGGGGGCTCAGTGCCCATTAGGGGGCATGCAGGAGGCAGCCAAGCAATGCTTCTCTCTCATCCATATTTCTATCTCTCCCTCTCCCTTCCTCTCTCTCTCAAAATCAATAAAAACATATTTTAAAAAACTTTGGAAAAGAGCTGATTACATTTTTATTTCTGAACACAGGTGCTTGCAACTGGGCTCAGTGGTCTCTACTCTTCCCTGCCTACAAAGCTAGAAGAGAAAGGCGAGGAGTGGCACTGCCTTCTGAAAGATGACTGGCTCCTACTCCCTTCTCTTGTCCAGTTCATGAACTCCCTGGAGTTTTGCAATGCCGTCATACAGGTACTGAGTGCAGTGCAGGGGCCCTTTGTTATGATCCATTCAGAGTATAAGCATGGTAAAGGAGTAGTTTATAAATATTCCCGTTTTTATTTTAATGTTTATGGAATGTTGATGCTTTACTCGAAGCATACTAAACGTTCTGGAATGAGTAAAATGTTAGTTTATGGGTTTCTGGGAAGTTTTAATTGAGAAAAAGTAAGTAGGTATTCTTTATCTTCCTCATAAAAAATGTTAATTCTGTTTTGATTATCCACTTAACCATCAAAAATAAGTTCAATGCCTGACTCATTAAGTAGATATTTTTAGGCTTCTAACTAATCCAAATTATACCACTTTTATTTCAAGGTCTTTTGGGGAGTCTACAAAGGAAAACACTTCGTTGTGCTTAATGGCGCATACTACATAAAGAATATTGTTATCCCAATTGAATTTAGAAGAACTTAAGCATCTTCTTAGCAACACAAATTAAATTTGCTTTGAAATTGGCCTGCTTTGGGTGGGAGGGGGAAATGCCACTGAACTCTACTATATTTCGCTTCTTGATTAGATTTTTACTTTCAGATTTTTTGTTACTGTTTTCAATAAAAATCAAATTTTATAAACATTTAAGGATGTAGTAGGTTTTTGTCAAAAATGTTTTGTTTCTGTATAGCATAAACATCACCTCAATATTGGATTTATTAAGAAAGAAATCAAATTTTCTTTATGGTGATTGTGAAGTGAAAATGTTAGTTATAATCTGTTTATCTACCAAATAAAGAAATAGCTTCTGGAAGGAAATGCAGTAAATCACTTTGATTCCCATCTCATTTTTATTGCTAAGTCAAAGGAAGTTTTATGTATATATAAGATAAGTGGATTACATCTTTTTTAAAAAATATATTTTTTATTGATTTTTTTACAGAGAGGAAGGGAGAGGGATAGAGAGTTAGAAACATCGATGAGAGAGAAACATCGATCAGATGCCTCTTGCACAGCCCCCACTGGGGATGTGCCCGCAACCAAGGTACATGCCCTTGACTGGAATCGAACCCGGAACCCTTCAGTCCACAGGCCGATGCTCTATCTGCTGAGCCAAACCAGTTAGGGCAGTGGATTACATCTTAAGTTATGTTTTTCTTTAATATTACAGCCTATCAACATTTTCCTGCAGAAGTGTGTGGACATAAAAGAGATGGAACTGTTAGTTTCTCCCCAAATGTACAGAGAGAGATTATTAGTAATTTAAAGATCTAGCCTCAGTTCCCTAGAAAATGCTTTTTATTTTATTTTATGTCTTCTAAGAAAGAGAATTAAAGCTAACAGGCATGGTTAAGAACCGAGAAGTGATGTATTTCATTCTGTATTTTGAGGCCGTATACTTTTAAGATTTTTTTTGTTTGAGGCGCTATTGAAAAAATTACTTGTAAAAGAGGCTAACCAAAGAACTTGTATGAATATATGCATAACCCATGGACACAGATAATAGTTGCAGTGAAGGCTTGGGGAGGTGGGGGCGGGTAAGGGGTGGAGGGGTTAATGGGGTTTAAAGGGGGGACAGCTGTAGTACTTTCAACAATAAAGATAAATTTAAAGGTATTAGTGGGAGTTATCCATGCAAAATATATTTTGTAAATCAAATATAGGAAGACTTGTGCCTCTGATAATGTTTTCTGCTTTTGAATAGGATCTATTTTTTATGAAAAGAATTTCTAAATGCCTTCCTCCTTAATAAAAAGAGTAGCAGAAAATGCACCTCTAAAATGAGAAATTCTTTTCTACCAGCAAAATAAATGTTTTTAATTGTCCATTTTGACAGTTGTATTCTTTTTTTTTTTTTTAATTAGTCACAAATTGAGATGGGACAAAGGTGAAATTATGGGGTAAAATTATGCTTTCTAGTTTGTGAATTTTATGATATGACTCTGTATACAGCTTCAGTCTATTTTTCAAAAATAAACTTAAAACTATCAGCTTTTCTCTCTCTCTCTCTCTCTTTTTTATTTTGTTTTAAAGTCCAAACTATTTATACTGGAATAAACCATCTGAAAAAACTCCATGGTGGTTTGAAGTTTGAATTATTCTTTAACCATGAAATAAATGGCCAAAATTTAGATTTCTATTTTGAATTCAGGATATACTCAGAAATGTTTGATTTTAAAGAAGACCTAAACATTGAATTCTTTGTAATTT
Organism: Corynorhinus townsendii; assembly: GCA_026230045.1. Classification (NCBI taxonomy): domain Eukaryota; kingdom Metazoa; phylum Chordata; class Mammalia; order Chiroptera; family Vespertilionidae; genus Corynorhinus; species Corynorhinus townsendii. The sequence goes on along the minus strand of JAPDVU010000006.1, from coordinate 114,095,987 downwards.
TTATAACTACTTATTTCTCTCTTAGGTGGCTCATCCTTTGATTCGTAACCAGCTTGTAAATTATATTTACAATGGGTTCTTGGTACCAGTCTTGGCTCCTGCTCTCCATAAGGTCAGTGACTGCCTGATGTAATATTTTATCCTAATTAAATATTTGATAAAATATTAGTTGTAGCACAACTAATGGAAACTGAGAAAGGCCAACATGGTGTAACTGACTTGATGGTGACTTCAGCCTTATTTCTCTCACCATCTACATTCCTTAGCCATAGCAAACAGGTCTTCACGATGGGATCTACTTATTGTCACGGAATACAGCATTTTGAATGTCAAGTAAGATAGTCTAAACCAGGATTGGCAACTAGACTGACTCTTGTTCTTGCTGAGGTCATGGTGGCTCCTTGGAACTCCCTGTTACGCTGTCCTGTAAGGCCGCATCTGTCCCAGGGGGAGCAAGGTTTACTATGGATGTGGAGAGGGGTGTGGGAGCAAAAGTCCCATGGATTTGCCATATCTCAGAACATAATTTTTTATTATAAAAATTTTGAGACAGCAAAAAATTAAAGTGAAGCCAAGTTAAGGTCTCATCAAAGGTTGGCTGTCTCATTAGCACCAGTCTGAATTCACTATGATGCTTTCATTTTGTGTAATAAGTCAGCTTATTCCATTGTGAGCTGTCAGGAGATACCCATGGACCTAGAATTCTAATTTTAAGTTCATGCTTCACTCAGTAAAGAAACATATACAATATTTAGTTCAAGAGGATCTTTGTCAAGTTATTGTAAGTGCCAGCCTTGGTCAGGAGAGAAGCAAGGAACTACTTATCACATGCATTTGGATGGAATGCCCATTTTTCTACACCCGGAAGTTCCATTTCCATGGGCTCTCATTTTACACAATCCGAGATTCCCTGATTATGGCAACTTTGAAGCCTGGCTGTGTATGCTGATGGGAGCAGCAGGTCTCCCCCGCACCGCCCCCCCCCCCCCCCAAATTCCCAAAGTATTTTATTTTGAGCAGATGTTAACTTGAAGGCAATTCATACCACAGATACCATGATTAGTATTACAATCCAGTGAACCTTTCTGCATGCTCATCTCATAGAGCAGCAGGTCTTGGTGGAGAGCAGGTCTAGTGCCTTTTGAGCACAGTGGCAAAGTTTTCCGAACAGACAGGGTATTTGCTCTGAATAGGACTTGTGTGTTACTTTTAGGCTCAAGAGGGACTCTTGGGTTATGGTTTGAGATTGAGATTTCCAGTTTATTTTAGTGGTTTGTGGGCACAAAGGGGCCACGTCTTTAAAATGAAAAATGCTCATAAAATATGGAACGTATCTTCGGAAAATACACCCCTGTATTTGTTTCCAGGTTGTCTTTCTGTTAGTATCTTGCTGTTCTGGGGATGGAGTGGGTGTCTTGAAGTGGAGGTCTCCAAGCCTCTGCATGAAGGAACCCGGCAGTGCTGTGAAACCCTTGGCAGTAATGATCCATGTACTCCCCCGCACATTTAGACTTGGTTCCGCATTTATTCCCATCCTTTCCCCCATTGACCGGTTGACCTGAAATAATTTCTTATCATTGCCATAATGGCTGTAATTATAAAAGTATTACTTGTTCAGTATATTTTATGGTATTATAATTAACCTACCTTAATGTCACAAATATTAATGTTAACTCTCTATCCATAATTGAGGATGAGATCCACCTGAGAGCTGCCATGAGGCTCTGACGGGTCACAGAGCTCCCCTTCATAGTGCGCACCACAAGTGGAATTGAATCATTAAATGTGCAATCACTTGCTGAATGCTTGTCTCCACATGGTGCACCCACTCCTTGGGGTGGGGTTCACACTTGTTTTGTTCACTGGGGTATCTCCAGTGCTGAGCACAGTGCCTCAGGTTTAGAGGTTGAACAAACAGCACACAAATGGAATGATGTTTGTCAGAGTGCCAAGCAGAGTGTTTGCATTTGGTACATCTCCCAAGAGTGGTTCATAGAGAATAATAATAGCACCTTACATATATTAACAAAGATTGTTCTCAATAATTCCCATAATTAAATGAAAAATTTTAAATCATGAAGCTATTTTAATACATGCTTATTGTAAAAAAATACAGTCAATACTGAGTATATAAAATGCAAAGTGAATGTTACCGTATTAGATTTCCAATCACTAATTAAGATTCCTTAACTTTTATTCATCGCGGACCATTTCTCCCAGGACTATTGAGCTACTAGAAAGAATATTTCCTCCTTAATTTGTTTTTCATCCTGCTCTTCATCTTTTTCTTTTGTTTGTGGTTAACAGCCTCTCCTCTGGCTCTTGGCTTCTGAAATGGTTGATGAAGAAAAGAGCCTTTTATAAATGTCAGGACAGGGGCTAGAAACAGATGAGGAAAAATGTCCAGAATTCGGTGTTTCTTGGGAAGTTCCCTGAGGGAACAGTCCCATGCTGTGTCCTCTCCTTTGATGTGGAAGAGATACTGGGCATCTCAAGTCTACTGCAGGGGCTCCTGTCCATGGTTTTTGTCGTCTGGGTCTCTTGCCTTGACAGAATAGCCTGATTTAATACCCTAAGTAAATTTCCCTGTGAACTATCTCAGCCCCCAGTTTATGCAAAACATTCTAGTTACCTGCCATCAGCGTAGGCAGTCTGTAGAGGTGAATTTAGTCTCTCTCTCATAAGTAATATAAATAAATTCATACTTAAAAACTTTACCACATCACAATCAATACTCACAAACAATGTCTCCACATCATTGCTCAACGAGAGCTGAAGTCATTACCAAGAGCTGTGGGTGGGAAAAGGAGGGGAGAGGGGAAGTGGCAAGTGAAGATTGTCTCCACCTTTCCTCTTCCCACTCTCTGTATGTTTATGGTCACACCTCCAGCGCAGGCTCTCCTGCTGTATGCATTCTTCATGCAGTGCTGTGGGGCAGCCATTTGTTCTCCTGTGTTAGTATGAAGCTAGTTTTTTTATAGGGCTGCACAGATTTCTGTAGTGTGGATATACAGGTCTGCAATCCTTTATTCACAACTCAAAAATGCAAACATCTCTGAAAACGGAATTTTTAAAATAATTGTCTTTGATGGCAAACCCATACCTAAACTGTCTCAAGGCTGTTTTTTTAAAAATCTCACTTGATTTAATATTTGTGTGTTATATGGGAAGAAAAAAAAAATTGATGTATTTGATTGTAGAGTTCTGCTCCAGATCTGCTGGGTTACATCAAATATGGCAGGTGTAATATTACTTTTCTAATATATGCAATTTCGAATTCCAAAATGCGTGGTCTCCAGGGTTTTGGATAAGAGATTGGAAGCCTATTTTGGACATTTAGAGAAGGATACATTTTTGGAGACAGGTTAAATCCCACTTTGTAAAAATTACATTAAAGAAAATGATACCATGACCATATAGCTCATTTAGGAGTTGGATCTAACCATAGCCAAGGACATCATGTAAAATTATGACTTTGGATTAATGGAACATGCCCCATCCAGCAAGAGCTAGCTCTGTCTCTGTGTGTTTAATTGATTAAAGCTAAGTTATCAAGGCTGAATATTCATTGACATAGTTATATTAGTCTGGGTTCTCAGTGGAGTGGATGCCAAGATAGATTCAATGTGTAAGGATTTTGCCAGGGGAAACGCTGGTGAGAGAGAAAATAGGGAGCAAGGTGGGGGAAGGCTGGGAGAGTGGTCAGACTGGGGTGTAAGATTGAATGGGAGTGTTGCAGGCTGCCGGGAGGAGGCCTGTGTTTCTCAGGGACAGGTCTGCCAAGCATCCCCACTGTACTATCATTGGCTGTGAGGAGCTTGTGGGAGATGTGGGGGGATTTCAGTGTAGCCATGGGGCCTTTGGTCACTTAGGCTCCCTGTAGTTAGAGGTCTAGGTGGTGGATTCCCATGGCCACTGTGTTTCCACATGGTTGATTTCCATGGTGTTCCTGATTTTAGCTGTCAAAAAGATAGACATATATATTTGCTTAATTTACAAACCTCTTTTTTTTGTGTGTGCAAAACATTCCAGAGTTCAAATGCTCTCTTATGCACGGGGTTGTTTTGGTAAGGATTAGCTTGAGAAAAGAACTTACTAATCAGTCACCATGATTATGCTTCTGTCACAAACAACACCAACGTCTCGTTATGTTTTTGTTTGCATGACATGTCCATCTTGGGGTGTGGAATGAGCAACTTGTAGACAGCTCTTCTCCATGATATCCTCAGTCAGGAACCCAGGTTGATAGATCTTCAACATCTGATATCTCTGGTCATAATGTCATAGGGGAGAGGCCATAGTGAATGGCCGCTGGCTTTTGAAGCTCCTGTCTGGAAGTGACACATATCACTTCTGTTCTCATTTCATTCTCTAAAGCAAAGAAAATCACATCTGACCTCAGAGGGCAGTGCAGTTTCATTTTCTCAAAAAGAAGAGAGTCTAGAATGTGATCAGCCCTAATGACTTTTGTCAAATGGCACCCACTGGGTAGTGAGGAGAGTCTGCAGGAGTATGATGTTTCAATGATCTATTGCTGTGTGATAAGCTGCCCCCAAACCTAAAGACTTATACAATCATTTATCATTAGAAATAAAGCACAAGTCTCTGGTTCAGGAATTAAGGTATGGCACAATGGGGACAGTTCGTTTCTGTTCCATGATGTCTGGGGCATGAATAGCTTGGGCTGGATGGAGATCTCTCTCTCTCTCCACCCCCCCTCCTTCTTTCCTTCTTTCCACAGAATCTCTCCCTGGGGCCACGTTGGGCTTTCTCACAGCATGGCAGCTTCAGGTAGTTGGATTTCCTATATGTGGGTTGAGGGCTCCTAGAGACAGGAAGTAGAAGCCTCTAGTCTGGAAACTAAAACAGTGTTGCTTCTGTCATACTTCATTGTTCATAATAGTCACAGAGCCCACCCACTTTCCAGGGGAGAGGACATACCGTAGACCCTACCTCCTGATGACACGAGTATCAATTTGTGCCCATATCCTGGGTGGGTTTACCATGGTTACCACCTCTAGGACTGGATGTGTTTTTTAAGGGGCAGAGAACTATATAGAAAGGGCCACTTGATAAGAACCATGAACTTCTGTGAGGGTCACAACAAAATCTGAGGTAAACCCTCAGAGAGGAAGTCAGTGGAATAAAATAAATAGCAAGACTTTATTCTCCTTCCTTCCTCCAATGTCCTGGTGGCTGAACCCAAATGGAGACCAGGTGTAAGGGATTCATGGGAAAAAGTGGTCCATACAGGTCAACTGAGGCCCTGAGCAGGCTGAAAGATGGAGAGGGGCAAATGGAAGGCATCCAGCACATTTATTTACTAGGGTCAGCATTTTAGAGTAGTAATTAGCATGTATAGATGGCATCTATAGAGTGTGTTTGGAAATGCTAAGTAAACTCTGGTTTAAAATTTCCTAGAAACACATAAAGGAAGTCTATTTTTTATAGTTCACTGGAGGTCTGGTGCATGAAATTTGTGCACGGAGTGGGTGGGGGTGGGGAGGTCCCTCAGCCCGGCCTGTACCCTCTCACAATCCGGGACACCTCAGGGGATGTCCAACTGCTAGTTTAGGCCCAATCCTGATCCCTGTGGGATTGGGCCTAAACCGGCAGCCAGACATCTGTCTCGCAATCTAGGACTGCTGGCTCCTAACCACTCACCTGCCTACCTGATTGCCCATAACCACTTGCCTACCTGCCTCATTGCCCATAACCACTCTGCCTGCCTGATCGCCCCTAACCACCTCTACCTCGGCCCCCGCCATGGTGGCTTTGTCCAGAAGGACATTTGGAATGACATCTGGAAGGTTGTCCAGTTGCCCAGTCTAATTAGCATATTATGCTTTTATTATTATAGATAGTTACCACCCAATTCGATCTATTGAACCTTATCCTTTGGAGCCTAAAATCATGGTTAGACTTGAACGTAACAGGCAGTTATACTAACGACATACTAGACATGAATGTTTTCTCTTACTCAGTCTTCAAGGACCAGCTTAAATCTCACTGGCTCCTCAGCTGTCCCTGACTTTGGGGGTTCTAGGCTTTTCTCTTTTCTAGAATTTGTAGCTCTTAATATCTGCGTCAGTCATTTTGAACTCAGCATATGCACTTTTGTATTATTTGGTGTATTCTTGGTATTTGACTCTGTGTTCCTATCTCTACCCTGAGTCTCTGGAAGAGTATATCTATGGTTCCCAAACCATGTGTGCCAAGGAGCCATGGGGGTTCTCAGTGAACTCACAGGGACGCTGCCAGATATGTTAAATTTATGAGGAAACACAGTGACATCTGTTCGATACTAAGTGAACTCCTAGCTCGAAATAGTTCAGTTTCAGCATTCAATACACATTCCTTTCAATATGCTTATACCTTTGCAAAGCTGAGTTTGGGGTGGGTCCTATTCTTTAAAGCAAATGCACATGAAAATCCATGTGGGACGGAGTGAGGTTGGTAGTGTCCAATCTGATTCCTAGGTATAAGTGACCAACAGGAGGTGAATTGTTAGGACTTAATGACACATTAAGTTGCTTGGTCTTAAATACTTAATAAAGATATGTTTGGGTATTTCTTTTGGCTTCTGAGTGCTATGAAGAAAATTTCTGATATACTGAAGGTACCATGGACTGAAAGTGCTTTAGATCCTCTGGTCTGGGAAGAATGATCTTTTATGCTCTGGAGCAGGGTTTGGCCAGCTATGATCTGGGGGCCAAGTCTGGTCTGTGGTTTGTTATCATGTATCTTGAGTTAAGAATGGTTTTTATATTCATTGAAATAAAAATAGATAAACAAAATGTGATACACACCACACACACACACACACACACACACACACACACACAAACACACACACACATACACACACACTCACATACGCAGAGGAAATTCTGACATGTAGATAAACCTTGAATTGTGCTAAGTGAAATAAGCCAGTCAAAAGCAGACAAATATCACATGAATCCATGTATAAGATGTACCTAGTGTAGTCAAATTTATAGACAGAAACCCGAATAATGGTTACCAAAGAGGAGGGAGTAATGAGGAGTTATTATTGAATAGGTACAGTTTCAGTTCCACAGATGAAAAGAGTTCTGGAGATTGGTTGCACAATAGTGTGACTGTACTTAACACCACTGAGCTGTGCACTTAAAAATTGTGTGTTTTACGCACAATTTAAAAAGAAAGGAATATACAACAGAATGATAAACCCTAAAATATTTATACTTCGGCCCTTCACAGAAAATGTGTGCCAAGTCCTGCTCTGGAAGGTAGCATGGTGCTCTGTATATTTTAGATGACCCATATATGTTTGTAGATGATGGTAATAGTGGAAGAAAGTCCCCAGTTAGACAGAGATGTCCTAGTGAGAGGATTGTCAAGTCCTTTTTGTTTTGAAGGCAGTGATGAGGCTGAGGAGCAATAGGCAGAAACAGAAGGAAGCAGGATGATTGGCTTGGAAGAGTCTTTGTCCAGGTGTGTTGTTTAGGGGTCCTGGGCTGGCGGGAGATGAGCAGACAGTTGGTGGCAGCAGCTGAAGATGGCTCTAGCAGGGACAGAAAGGGGACTGGAGGACTCAGTCATATTTCTGTCATGTGTCTTATGAACTAGGATGGTCTTCTGTTTTGTGGGTTATAGTGACTCCTTTATTTGGAGACTGGTAAGAAATGAAGGGAGAAATTTGGGGTTATCTGTAGTAGTTGAAGGTGGACATATCGAGGATGTTGACGTAAGGGATGGATGGAAGGAAAAGCGATCACACACCATCCTCTTCTGCAGGCAGCTCACAGGCATTAGCAGTAAAAACTGTGGCCTGAGAGAAAGCCTGTACCTCTGGTTTTTGCAAAGAGCAGCTAGTTGTGCTTCATTCAGGAAATTATTCTACCTATGTGTGCCCGGAAAACCAGCAGCAAAAAAATCTACCAGAAAAAACGATTTTCCCATCATTTCTGCGTGCTGAAACCATGCTGGAACAGTATACATGGGTAGAATAATTCCGGCATTTCCTTAAAGGCATGTGTGCTGGGTTCTTAAAAGCCACATTGGAGCCCATTTGTTTTACAATCTTGTCTTCCAAACACATACATACATATTCATGAGCTGTACCCTGTGAGCTCAGTCATTCATAGCTTATTGACTTAGGTTGATGGATGGAAGTTTTGGGGGGACTAGAGAAGAAAAGATGGAAATTTTGAGAGGCTGGGAGCAGCCAAACTTGTGAATCATCCACTTGCTATTAATGTGTCTGTGGGTGGGGTGGGCGGGGACCCCTTCAGAGCCCAGTTGGGCTCTCACTAGCTAGGGATGTTTTTAACTTTTATGAAACTAGTTAGAGTGAGATTTTAATAGAAATTAAATACAATCCTCAAATGATCATCATTAAGAAATGTTAATGAGCTGTAATTGGTGCTGAGTTTATGGGAGGAATACCTAAGCCCGTATGTCCTGCTGTTTTCAGTCTACAGTAAGCAGAGCAGTCTGTCACCTCACTAAGCTCCACTTTCATCCATCCTTCCTCCTGCATCTCCCGTCTGGGAGGTGGCGAAGGGGCTCTGAGAGGCAGGAGGGCAGAGACAAGTCTCCTGCTGGCTCTTCTGACAGACTTCCGGTTGCATTTGTGGGCACAGAGCAGGTTGGCGCTCTTTGTCACTGCTGTCATCTGTGTCACTTTCTCTTGAAAAACACTTTGAAGTCTTAGGTCTGGTTTCCACTAATGATGTAAAATTTCACCGACCAGTCATTGCTTTCAGTGGCAAGTTGGAAGAAAAGAATCCAAAACAAGGAATTAGGATGCCATCTTGACCCTGTCATCTTGGCACTTTGAGATTTTATTTATTAAGTTTGGTGGTTCTTTGCTAAATCCGTTATAGTTTTCCTTGAGTTATGGAGGTCCCCACTAGACTCCAGTTCTGGGGAGAGCTATACTGAAAACTGTAGTGGGATAGTATTTTGGCCCCTCCATTTCATATTTCTACTTACGCATTTCAGTAATTTGCTTTTAAAACCTGTTCGCTAGATTAGTGACCCAAGATGTTCAAGCACGAAAGGCCTCCTGAATGTTGTCCTGCTCTGTTTTCTGCTGGCTCCTTATCCCTTTTTCTGTAATGATGTTGAGCTCTCCTTGTTCATATGGCGCTCTGTTTATTACCATGCCTGCAGTAGACCAGTCACTTAAATGCTTCTGTCCTCCACATCGGCGCACCGGTGTGCCCACCTGGACCCACAGGCTGCTGGTCTCGTGCAAAGTGATAGGATCTCAAGGACGCCCTGGAGCAGTGAGGTTTCACACAGAAGCTGCTGCTGTTGTCTCAGCCTCTTCAGCAGGTGCAGTGGCTCCAGGCAGGGAGGTGCTCACGCCCGCAGGGCCATCTGGCCGCTGGGGAGGTCCTGCGCTGTGTGTGGAGGCCCGAGCTCAGCAGGAGAGCCCATGCACCTGGTGCCACCTCGTGTTTATATTGCGTTGTGGTTCCCATTTGATGCCGGAGATGCATTTGTGACTGAGGAGCTCGTGGAGCCCAAACAGTCCTGTCTTCTCAGTTCCTGCGAACTTAAACAGAAGAACTGTGCAAGTGGAGAGGCCACAGTACAGGTACAAAGATCACCATAGTCCGTCAGCGATGGCAGTTGAACGAGGTAATTAAAAGGCCCAGTCCTGTCTCGAGCCTGCAGCTATGTAATGTGGATTGGCAGTAGCACTATTAAACTTGGTTGAAAAATCATATTAAACAGGCTGGCTCTAGACAGCCTAAATTAATAATCGTTCTCTCCAATGAAAGCCAGCTATTAAGTAGGCCTAGAGGTTTTAGTGGCAGTTATAAGAGTATTTGACTTGAAATACTTGATTTATTAATTGAAAACTGAAAGTTAGCTTGTGCCATTGAATACATCCAATTAATGCATTGTAATCAAATAAAATTTTGGGAAGGAGCACAGCTTAACAGTTTTTAAATTGGGGTTTGAGGTTAGAGAGATGTTAGTTTGAGTTCTGTTGCTTCACTGTGTCAAGTACCTTCATCTATGTGTATATATTACCTGTGGGTAATAACATCTACCTTATTGGTTCTTGTGAAGAATAAGTGAAATACTACATTTAAAGTAGTTATTGTCTCTGGTACTTAGTACTCAATATTACCTATTAACCAGCTGAATCTCTGAAATGAAACGTCCTTCATATGATACGGTATATTACTGGACAGTGAATTTTATGCCATTTTTAGTGCTATAGTATTTTTATTTTAGACTAGAGGCCCGGTGCATGAAATTCATGCACTCAGAGAGGGGGGTGGGGGGGAGTCCCTCAGCCCAGCCTGCACCCTCTCACAGTCCAGGAGCCTTTGGGGGATGTCCGACTGATGGACATCCTCAATGCTGAGCCTCTCCCACCACCGCCACTGTGCTTGCCAGCCTTGAGCCCGGCTAAGGGCTTCTGGCTGAGTGATGCTTCCACCACCAGGGGGCAGCTCCTGTGTTGAGCATTTGCCCCCTGGAAGTCAGTGCATGTCATAGCAACTGGTTGTTCTGCCATTAGGTCGATTTGTATATTAGCCTTTTATTATATAGGATAATATGCTCATTGTTCCTTAACACATTTTTACCTTATTTCATAGACAGCATGACTCTGGACTTACTCTTTCCTCATTGCTCTCAGAGTGTGGTATCAACTCAGTTGTTCCTAGAATTAGTTTCCTATTTATTCTAAATTTCAATGTCAGAGGTTCTCAAATCTAAATGTGTAAAGATAATTACCTGGACTCTTTTCACATGGGAACTCCCAACTACTAGAGATTCTGGCCTAATAGGTAGGGTTGAGGCCCAGAGTTTGCATTTTAGCCAGGACCACACTTGCTTTGATCACTGATCCATGTCCTTCTGCGGGCACTCTAGCTATTTATACTCTTTCATTGGATGAGGATACAGAAGACATAGGTTCTAGTTTTGGGTGTAATCTCCAGGGCCTTAACCCAGTTAAGGATCCAGGTTTTTCAAATTTGGTAACTTCACTGTGTCAGCCTCCCAAGGCTAGTGACCATCAGATGAGGAGGAAGATGACAGCACTTTGGGAAGCACTGGAGCCTTTTCCAAACGAGCAAGGTATTAGAACTTGGATACGGTCTACCATGCTTCCCTCTGGAGCTGTTTTAGCCATCAACGCAGATGACATAGGTCAAATACTTGGCAATATTTAAGGACTTACTAGTATCTAAAGGTGAGTAGTGAAAGGAGATTGTTGGGTTGTTATCCAAGAAAGTATGTACAGTGTTTGATTGAGGGAAGTTCCTCCCATTGTTCAGAATTACTACGAAATAACTCTGCTCTCCTGTGTGATGCTGTCAAGATATGTGGACAGTGAGTGATGTCATTACCATAAAAACCCAGACGGAAGTGCCATTGACTTTGCAGTGGGAATACTGACTGATGTCCTGTATATCACAGAGTGTTATAAGGCATCATCGTTCTACTGCTGACGCAGTCCCACCAGGGCTGTGAGCAGAAGGGAAAAGGTGCTTCTTATAATTGGAGGTTACATAATATGGATGGTGTTGCCAGTTGACTGTAACCTTATTTCTTTTTTCCACTTTCCATATTCTAAGCTACTAAGTGTAATGTTTAGATTCTACACAGATGTTTAGATCCATATACAAATATACACTGAATGGGCAGATTATTATGATCTCTGAATGCATAATAATCTGGCCACTCAGTGTAAATATATATCCAATGAATATATATATATATATATATATATATATATATATATATATATATGAGGCCCGGTGCATGAATTTGTGCATAGGTGGTGTCCAGCCAGTCTGGCCAGCGGGAGGGGACATGGGTGGTTGGCCAGCCTGCCTGCTGGTCGAACTCCTGGTCAAGGGGACAATTTGCATATTAGCCTTTTATTATATAGAATATACACTGAGTGGCCAGATTATTATGCATTCAGAGATCATTAAAATCTGGCCGCTCAGTGTACTTTTTCCATCATCAACATATAGAAAAGCCTAAGAGAATCTGTTATTTATCCCAGAGCTATCATGTGTGAACCAGCTGTGGCTCATAATGAAATGTCTACTGTTTATTGTGGAAAGCCTCTGAGAATGTGGAAACTATTGGAAAATCTACTTTTTTTTCTAAAGAAAATCTTGTAATTAAAATCTAAGCTTGCACGGTAAGCTTCTAGCCTACTTGAAACACTGGGTCTTTGAATATTTTGTGAACAGGGAGGTTCCAGATAAGGCAACTAGTGTGTATTCAGTTGAGACTTGGCATATTGTTATGGGAATGGAAACCTAAATCTTTCCTCCCATTTTGCATATTCACAGAACAAATAGGGAACTGATTGGCCATTGGATATCATCACTGTGGCTTAAAGCCAGCCTCTTGGTGCCTTGGAGGTATCCCTGTTCCTCTTCCTGTAATGATGCTGAGCTCTACTTGTTCTTTTTTTTTTTCCTTCTGTCAATTTATTTATTTTTTCCATTTTATTTTTAATTTATATTCTTTATTGTTTAAAGTATTACATGAGTCTCCTTTTCCCCCCATTGACCTCTCCCTGGCCACTCCCACCCTCCAGCACATGCCCTCACCCACCTACTGTCTGTGTCCATTGGTTATGCTCATATGCATGCATGTCAGTTCTTTGGTTGATCTCTTAACCCCCGCGCCCCCACTCCCCCGCCTTCCTTCATAGGTTGGACAGTCTGTTTGATGCTTCTATGTCTCTGGTTCTATTTTTGTTCATCAGTTTATGTTGTGCATTATATTCCACAAATGAGTGAGATCATGTGATATTTATCTTTCTCTGACTGGCTTTTTTTGCTTAGCATAATGCTCTACTTGTTCTATGGAGCTATGTTTTACCAGGCCTGCAGTATCTCTATAATGCTGGATCTAATGCTATACCCAAACAAACAGACTTAAAATAAGAGAGCAAAGGGGAAGGCAAATTTATTCATTGACATAAACCTGGCTATCAAGGTATCCAGCAAATAAGTTCTTTGCAAAGGGTTTAATATTTTGGACTTCAGAGTCAGACTGCCACGATTGATTTCCCAGCTCTGCCACTTGCTGTGTGCCCTTGGGCAGAACCTTTACCCTCACTGAGCCATTTTCCTCATTTGTAAAATGGGGTGATAATGATAGTGCCCACCTTATAGAATTTATAAGGGTGAAATAAGCTGATATTTTAAAATGGTGCCTAGCACAGAATGAGTGTTAACTCCATTATTACTGTTTTCTGTTTTTCTTATATACTTGTTGGAAAAATCATAATTTTAGATTGCTGAGCTGTCTTTTCATTGGTATGTAATACTCTACTGTAGCATTTTTATTTTACCTGTAATAATATAAAATTTGGTGAGGAAATAGCTAGAGAACTATAGACATCAAGGTATTAGAAGAAATAACTAAGTGAGATTTCTTAGAGTCCAATTATTGTAACTTTTTCCTAGGTTAATCCCAAACTTCCTCCCACTTGCCTCTCGTAGACTTACTTCTCCATTGTCCTGGGCCATGTGCTATACACTGAGTGTGAATTAGCCTTCTAGTTAAATACCTCTGCTTATGCTTTTCCTCTCCTGGAGTTGCCTTTCTCCTCCGATCAGGCTTATCCAAACATTTCTCATCTTCTAGTGTCCAGACCACGTGCCCCCTCCTTCTGAAAGTCTTCCTGATCAAGCCAGGGGTAGGCAACCACTCTTTACTTCTTCAGAGTTTGGTTGGTGACACTTTGTATGATCATTATGGGTTTAATGTGTCTTACTTCTCCTACCAGATGGTCAACACCATGAGAACAGAGGCCACACATATTTGCTTGCTCATTCATCCATTGAACTCATATTACAGCAGCATCTGTGGCACACCTCCTTATACATAATAGGTGTTGTTATGTTTTTTAAATAAGTGAATAGGTGAACATAGATATGGTAACGAAGTATAGTTGCATGTGTGTAGAGCTAATGTGAGGGAGTGAGAGAGAAAGCTGGGGAGAGATTAAATAGTTTAGAGCCATTGGGCTCTAGTCAGGTTGATGAACTGACGTTTGGCTGACAGCCAGCACTCAGGGATGGCATGGAGTGGGAGAAAAGTGAGGTACGTGTGGGAAGGGGTGTTTAGCATTAGCTAGATATGGCTGCTGCGGAAAGTGAGGCAACTCTTAATTATTATGGAAGCACAGAGAAATGTTGCTGATAAATATTGCTGGAAAAATAGAAAGATATGGGTATTTTATAAAAATAATAAAAGGAAAATGAACAAAAAAAGATTTTTGAAGGATCAGTGATGGCTCTAAGATGGATGTTTGAAATGTGCTCTCCACATCTGGAAATGAAGTTGTATGATGTGGGCAAACTTCACTGTTTTGTGCTTATGCTGCCTATGATTGGCAATATGTCATTGCCATGTTTATGTATCAAGACATCAAACTATCTGGATAAGCATATGTGGTATTTATATTTGTATTAAATGCTTTAATGGAGAACTAGTAGATTTAGATACACAGTTTTTCCTTGGAAGGTATAATTCTATTAGAATTTCGTAGTTGAGAGTTTTGAAGTCTATAGATTTCAATGTCATAGAAGAGCTACATGTAGAATAAGGGTAAAGGACTTTAATTTGTCTCCGTGTCCTTATTTCCTAACATGCTCTTAGCCCAATGCTTGGCACCCAGTAGGCACTCCATACATGCTTTTCAGTAAATGAATTAATAACACCTCATCTTCTCAATAAATGAATTACTAATACCTTAGTTTAATGTCCTTGCCAAATCTACACGGAGAGATTAAATTGGAGATGGAAACACAGAACGTTATGTACTCATAGAATTTTAGTACTAGACATTATTTCAGAGATTGTCTAGTCCCGGCTCCTTATTTTTCAGATAAAGACATTGAGGACTAAAGAGGTTAAGTAACTTGCTCACACAGCTGATACCAGCCAACCTTGGACCAAAACCCAGATTCCCAAGTCTCGAAGCCTTAGTATCATCTCTTTTCATGACCCTTCTTCAAAGTAAATCTCAATTCCATGATTCCTTCCATGGCATAAGTTAACTCCTGAGCTCCCAATGCAGAATTTAGGGAAAAGACTCCTTATGCTTTTGTTAATTCAACGGTTTCTTAGAAAGGAAACCCCCTTCCTTGGAATGCTGCTTTGCCATGTGTGGCTGCTTGGGTGCACCCCTGCTGGAGCTTTTCCTCAGCTCAGTCTGCTCCAGAAGGAGAGCTTGCACCCTCTAGTGGATCTAAGAGGCTCTCAGGTCTGAATTTTTGGTGGCTCTACTTTAAAAAGAAGAGAAGAACAATATTTTTATGTAATTAATATGTAGATTCTCACATGCAACCCATTGTTCATATCATGAGAGTGAGATTAGCAGCTAGGAATGATGGTGTAGTGCCTCATAGTGGTAAAAAAGGCACCTTACTGACCCTCCCCTTCCCCCTTCCCCCCCCCCCCCCCCCCCGCCCCCGTATCCTTTTTCTTTTATGGTAGAAGGAGGGTAAGGAAGTGGGCAATATATCAACCTTGCTTTTTCAACCAGTGCTTGGATTCTCTTGGTCATTTATTCAAACATTAACTCTTCTGTAATGGGCCTTCCCATCATAGTTGAGAACTAGTCCAATCCTGCTATTTTTCCTGGGAAATCCAGTAGTACTCCATTGGGCAATTAACATATTCAGTCATGTACAGTAATCGAGTACCCAACTGGATAAATGAATTTGGGGAAGTTTCCAAATTACCCTTTTGTTTTCCTTCAATAGTGATTTTAGATGTTTTCATAAGCTCTGCAAAATACTTATGTAGCAGTTGGCAGAAGGTGGTATCGGTGAAGCAGGATAACTTGATGACTGAGTGGGTAGCACAGGGGATCTCACCACTGACTTTTCCCTGTGATCTGAAATGCTCCTTTACCTCCCAGGCCTGAGTTTTCTTTGGGAAGAATGTGATTGGTCATCTTTTTATTTGCGAAGTACTGGTCAACCAGCTGTTTTTTGTTTGCTTGTTTGCTTGCTTTTTTAAAGCTTTTGCCATTCTATCAACTGAAATATTTTTAAATGGCACCTTAGCACCCCTGCAGTACAGTCATCTTTGTGATACTGGGTCATTGTGATAGAATCAACAAGGGAATCCTGGCCTCACTTATGGAGATTCTGCTTTAACCATATCCAAGTGGGGCGTGAGCATGGGTATTTTTAAAAAGCTCCCCAGGGGGTTCTAACATGCAGCCAGGGTTGAGAACCACTGCTGTAGATACTTGAGAATGTTTTGCATCACTGGATTCCAAATCAAGTTTGAACATTAGAGATACATATTTGAAAACTAGTATTCTCCTTGGGGACAGAGGTTGTCCTGTGTTATGATTGAAGTAATGAAGTTAGTGGGTCTAAGTGACTCCATGTTGACATGTCTAGTTGGTAGGGGTGGAGTCAGTCCTGATGCACGATCCAGGTCTGAGGAATGGGAACTCTCCAGGGACAGCCAGGAGCAGTGAGGGCCAGAGTTTTGTGAGTGGCAGTTTAATGCATTATTGTAATTATTCTCATCTGAGTACATTGATTCCATATTGTTGGCACTTGTCCCAGTGACAGTCGGGATGTTGGTGTCTCACATTAATTTTTTTTTCTCTTGCTGGTTTAAGAGCATTTTTCCTCCTCTAGTTCACTTCTCTCTGTGGTTTCTGGGAGTCGGGTGCTGAGGGGGTGTTTGAAGAAGCTGTTTTCTGGAGTACTGTCCCGATCTGTCACTGGGAGCAGCTTGCTCCTGAGACATGTAGCTGAGTTGGTTGGAGCAGGGATGGGCTGGTAGAAGGACAGACATGGGTGTAAACACTCCAAAATGCTGTAAGTTTAACTCATATAACAGCGTCCTTGACCTTCATCAGCCCACATAGCTGATACAATTATTTAGTTTAAAGTATGTCTGCTCTGTTTTCAGAGGGCAGGGGATGAGAGTGTTATGGAATTGTTAGAATTCCTGTCCTGGCTTCTCAAAATAATATAAAGAACATGAAATTTGGCATCAGGTAGACCTGGTCTCTGATGACTCTGGCCTCTGCCACTGATTGTGTACTTTTGGCTTAAATTTTGAGCCTCAATTTTATCTGTCATATGAGAACCCTAATACCAATCTTATGGGACTAAGGTGAATTAACTCAGGTAATATGTGTAAAGCACCTAACACAGTGCTTGCCATGAAAATGGGACTCTGGCTATTTCTAGAACTTCTGTTAAGCCCAGCTGGCGTGGCTCAGTGGTTGAGTGTCAATGTATGAACCAGGTGGTCACTGTTTGATTCCCGGTCAGGGTCAGGGCACATGCCCAGGTTGCGGGCTTGATCCCCAGTGTGGGGTGTGCAGGAGGAAGCCCATCAATGATTCTCTCTCATCATTGATGTTTCTTTCTCTCCCTCCCTTCCTCTCTGAAATCAATAAAAATATATTTTAAAAAAGTTTCTCTGGAACTCCTATTAATAGTAGTAATAATTAACGATAATGATAATTAACTTTTTTTCCTCCTTTGGAAAGGTGCCTAGGATGTAAGTAGCTTCATGGCCTGTGTGTTCAGTTGTGCTTGTGGTAGCTGAGAATTGGGGTGGCAAAGGGCTACCAACAGAGATCTCAGCTGGGAAAGGTGACTCAGTCTTTGTCCTCATATAAGCAACTCCTTCTTGCTTAGTCTCATTACATATTAATCACTTAAAACGTAGTTGTTCCCCTAGTAGTTTATTTTGCTGATAACTCATCTTGTATCTATCCTGCTTACTAGTATTGACCTTAGAGGAAGTAGAGTACAGATTTTTATTTAAACAGTGTGGAAGGGAGTTAGTAGAGAAAATATGATTTGGGGGGTTTACTTTAGTATAAGTTGTACCTTGTTACCCTGGAGTGCTGTGGGTTTTGGACACCCCGAAAGGGCTGGACCATTGGAAAGCTGAGGAGATGTCAGAATGGGGGCCTGGAAGGTGGCGAGGGCCCAAATACAACCGCCATCAATTCTGAATCGCTGAGGATTTTCCTGGTAGGACTGTCTGCATGCTGCCATGTGGACTCATCTCATTTGCAATGAATTGGCCATGTCTGGAGTATAGTACTGTGTTATTGAAGCTCTGGGCCTACAGTATAAAGCATTTGTATGAATCAGTATAAACTGCATATGCAGTTTTAGAAAAGTCAGTGTGTTCTTATTGAGGTATAAAGTTGAGTTGTGACAAGTGGAGGATTATGGAAAATGAATGAGGCATACGGAAGACCAAAAGAGCACCTTTATTACCAATTAAACTGATTCTGGAGAATAGGGTTTATGCCTGTGGGCAAGATTTCCCACTATTGAAGCCTAGAGTCCTAGAGAAACTCATCCAGGTGCACCACAGAACCAGCCGTGGGAGGAGCATGTACTTCTTACCAGCAGCCTGGCTCATGGAAGAAGAGAAAGAGGAAGGGACAGGCTCATCAAAGTGACCAGTTCCGCGGGAGAGTTATTGAGGGAGGCAGAAGGAGGCCAGACTCTGCTGGGAGATCCTGCATGTGGGAGGAAATATTCGGATTGGAGACTTCATTTTTCCCTATCAGCTGTACAAAACTTCCACCTTTCTAACTTCTAGCAAATTTGGAAGTAGTAATATATTAAAAACATAAATGGGGTGGTTTAATTGTCATTTCCATGCCCAAGAACCTACAATGGGTCCCTGTTACCTGCAGAAGATAGCCCAGTCTCCTTCAGTTGTTTTTAAAAATTCCTCCTAATGCAACCCCATCCTGCCTGTTAACTGCCCTTCACTCATGATTTTCAAATGCAAACCTGATGTCAGAACAGTATCCTTATTGTCTTATAGTCCTACTGGATTTTTCTTCTTCATACTTATCTGCCCAAAATATATTCATCTTTTAAGTCTGCTAAAGCCTGGCACATGGGTAAGCACACCCTGCTTTCTCTCATTTTTGTTACTGAACTTTCACTGGGGACCGCACAGTTCACTTCTTTTGTGTACCCTCAGCTGCTAGTATATTGTACACATGAAAAGCACTCCATTATGCAGTTGGTTAAAGAAATGTATCAAAAGGAAGCTGCTAGCACCCTCATCACTACATAAGAAGAGAGTTCTGTGTTGATTATACTGAGAGATTAATTTGCCAAGGCAAAGAACTGAAATTAGCTTTTTAAATTATTTTTTTAAAGTTTTATACTTCCTCCACTTAAAGAAAATATATATGTTTTTTAAAAATTGATTTCAGAGGGGAAGGGAAAGAGAGAGAGAAATAGAAACATTAATGATGAGAGTTGATTGGCTGCCTACTATATGTCCCCCACCGGGGATCAAGTCCTCAACCTGGCATGTGCCCTGACTGAAAATGGAACTGTGACTTCCTCAACCCATGAGCCACTGAGTAACACCGGCCAGGCCTTCCTCTACTTTAAAAAAAATGTTATTTATTAATTTTGAGAGAGAGAGAGAGGGAGAGAGAGAAATACTGATTTGTTGTTCCACTTATTTATGCATTCATTGGTTGCTTCTTGTATGTGCTCTGACCAGGGATTGAGCCCACAGTCTTAGTGTATTGGGATGACGCTCCAACAAACTGATCTACCTGGTAAGGGCCTGAAATTAGCTTTTGTTTCATGTCACTGACATGGGATCAAAGAATCTCAGATTTTTGAAACAGACCATAGATCATCTGGTTCAACATCACCATTTCACAGATGAGAATAGTAAGACTCATGATTTGAAAAGAAATATTCAGAGTCTATGAGCATAATATATGTGAGAGGGATAGAGGATACAAAATAGGCGATTTTTGAAAATTCTTTAACATTATCTACAGCAGGGTTCATGTGGCCGCTTTGTATTTACATTAGGAAGCCTTCTAAGAGTTTTAGAGTGTTCTTCCATTATCTTGTAGAACCTCACTTCTTTATGTTACACCAAATTTGCAGAGGAAGACACTTTTCACAGAAGCTTCCACCCCATCTCATCACGAACTGTGCTGGGTTACACAGCAGGCAGGCCAGACACCATGGTTTCATAGCCATAGCAGTTGAGACGCCAAAAGATCCCTTGCCCGAGGTCACCAGGTACGAAGGATTAAAACACAAGTGTTTTATGTATGTCCACTGCAGACCATTTTCTATTATCTTGTGATGCCCCTTTCTTCCGTAAATTTTTTGTACAGCTTAGAAAGGAAGCATATTTGCATTCCATCATCAGCAAAGATAAAGAACAGCTACTATAAGTAGTTAGCCCTCCAGGGTAGAAAGTTAGGAGCCAAACTTGGAGGAAGGACAGCCTGGCTTTGGGAGTGCTGAGAGAGGGTGTGCCTTGTGCCAGCTCCAAACGGAAAGCAGGAGCTGACACAGGGGAGGAGGGTCAACTAGCTGTCAGCTCCTCCCCAGTCCCAGGCAGGTTTCCCAGGGCAGATTCAATATTCATTTTATGTTGTAGAGACCCCACAACATTAAGTGATCATGTTTCACTGTTGTACAAAATTTCAGACAAAATAAGCACAGTGTTTTGGTTGTTTCTACCATTGTTTCTTTCCATTAATTTAAAGTACTTTAGGTTTATAATTTAAAAAATTAAATTTAGTATTGATTTTTGTTTGTTAATTAACAGGTAAGTAAGTAAGTACATCTATATTTTTAAAAATAGTTTCCAAACACTGAGTCTTGTCACATGAATGAATCAAAAAGTCAATTTGGTGGGTGGCAATTAGCACTTAAAAATGGAATAGAAAATATCAGGATGCATTGTACTTGGTAATGGTAAATATTGTATGTCATTGTGAATATAATTCTTATAATGGGTCCTGGTTTTTAACAAGTTTGAAAACCATTGTTCTCATGCCTGGGAGGATTATTTGGAAGATGGGTTAGGAGATGAGTCTCTGCTTTATCATGGGGGGCAAATGTTATTTGGCCTTCTCTTGATGTGAAACATTAATTTATCAATTCAATTCACTCAACAAATAAATTTTGAGCACCCTGTATATGCCAGGCACTGTTTTTAGGCTGCGGATGAGATTTCTGTAGTGCTTTACTCAAAAAGCAAATTGTCTTATTTTCAGAAAAAAACACTGGTCAGTTTGCATAAGGATTATCTGTGGATAATAGAAAACTCCCTTTATGTAAAAGAAAACTCGCTTTAATGATCCTTCCCCATTCCATACACTGACTGTGCTTATACTTCCCTGGCCAGGATATCTACAGCCACCTAGATGCAAAGGAAGTAGGGAAATGTAGTTTTTTAGCTATAAAGTTAGGGCTTATTTCCAGGGGAGAAATTCTCTTTCTCTTGATGGGAAGCTAGAAGTTTCTGTTACTATAATTATTGGAAAAACACAGGCTGGACAAGTATAGTGTAGTAAAGGTTGCCCACTGCACATGGATGCCCTGCTAAGGGGCAATTAGGGGAGATGAAGTTCCCATTCTGCTCACCAGGCTGTGTGCCCTTGCAGGGGCCTGTGTCCTTAGGAAGTGGCACCACTATCTAATTGGCAGAAGGCAACTTCTGCTCTGGCCAAGCCATCTACTTACCAAATCGTGGGCCTGGGCCACTGCTATGCCCAGGGAGGGACCCTTTTCCTAATTTGCAGAAATGCCCCGTATGCACTAGTTTGGCTCAGAGATTGGGTCCCAGGGAGCCCAGCAGTAGGCTTAAGTATCTGACCCTAAACATAACTGGCTCAGCCTCTTTTCCTAGCATAGTGCTTCTCACCTCACTTTTACCACTTTAAAAATAATAGAAGTTCGGAGATAACACTTACTCATTGTTCGTTTTCTCTCTCTCTCCCTCTCTCTCTCTCTCTCTCTCTCTCTCTCTCTCTCTCTCTCTCTCTCTCTCTCTCTCTCTCCCTCTCGTCTGAACTAGTTCAGGTGCCAGATCCTCATCTCTGACCTCTGTGCAGGGCTTCACGTCACTTCTCTCCCATTGCAGAAGAGGGAAATTAGGGTTATAATTTAAGCTTGCTTTTGATTTGAAATGGAAAATTAGATTTCTTTCTTTTTCATTTCAACAAGTGCGTGAAGAAGATAATGCCGTACCAAAGGACTCAGTTTTTAAGCATCAGAATTATGAAAAGATAGAAATGGTCCCATCCTCCCACCCTCCCTACACAGAGAAATCCAGGAAAGAACTCACACAAGGCCCACCTTATCTAAGGCAGCCAGGAGGTGTTCTTGGGAACAAACATGGAGGGGGAGGGAGAATCCCGTCTCAAAGTTGGTGTGAATCTTTTATTCTTTCCCTGCACTCTCCTAAGAGAACATTAACAATTTATCAGCAACAAATGCCCTACAGGTGTGTCTTGAAGTAGTCATAAGAAAACCAAAACAGCAAGGGAAACAGAAAAGAAGTTAATACTTGGTTTATTTTACCTTCTTCATGTAGTTTTCTCCTGCCCTACACTGACTTTCTTAAAGGGCCCACCTTCCCCTCGTTTTTGTGTCTGAACTGCATGTCAGGTGAGATAGAGAAAGAGTAACTCCGACAGGATGCTCCTCTGCGTGTCTTGCCCTGTGACTGTGCAGCACCAGGTGATGGGCGGGTTTGGGATAACAGAGAAAAACCACCAGAAAGACCGGGACGATTGAATTTGTTGGGGCAGACACGTTTGTGTCATCTCAGTCTTCCATTGTGCTTAGGTGTTTCCGTCTCTTAGGGAAATAAGCCAGGGGTGAAATCTGTCTTTTATCATCGGAACTTGCCTTTGTTATAGTTTTGGCGTCTAGGAGAATTGGCCTGTGTACCAAACTCCACCCCCAAGCGATAGATGCAACCCAGGAGGCAGACTGAATTGGGGGCAAGGGTGGCAGGCATTGGATGCCACCTTCTTATAATGGTCCTCAGGTACTTCATTCTAGAGAAGCTGCTGGCTGAGACTCTGGCTCATAAATCATTTCCCCTCTACTGTTGGGTGGAAGGTCAGTCTCATCAGAACTCAATAATACTATCTTATTAATCAAGAAGAGAAATTAGGGGGAAGCCTGGGGAAGCATTCCTTTTTACCCCAAAGGATCACTTGACTAGGTTGCCTTAATTCGAAAGCATGGCCGAAGTTGGGCTCTGTATTTTCAATGCAATGCTTTTCACTATAAAAGAAAAATTTCCTCTGCCATTCACATCCTGTCAGATTAATCTAACCACCTTGCTAATGAAGGCATCCCTACATGGGCTGTGACAACAGGGTGTTTTTATTAGTTCCAGGGCTGCCGATTTCCTTCTTGACATATTTATTGATTACCCTTTGACTACCTGCCGGTGCACCAGGTGCTCTGAGAGTTCACACCGTAGGTCAGAGAGAGTCATTTCTGCAGTAACTTTGCAATCTGAAAGGAGGGATAAATGCATTAAGAAAACTGAGAAAGGGAGCCGGTTGGTTTACTAGAATTTTCAAAGTAGGAAAGAAGAAAGTTGAGTTTTGGGGGGGGTCGAGGGGGGGCGGCATTTCTTCATCACCACTTCTTAACATGAGAGCAGGTGAACTTTTATTTTTACTGGTAACTAAATTGTATTGGATCTTTCCTGTGCTCCACATAGAGTGCTATATTCCTTACACAGACGGTTTCATTTATAGATGGCAGGTTTTCTTTCTTTTTCAGTTACAGTTTACATTCAGGCTCACTTGACATTATAGCAGGCTGCGTCTCTTTGACCACGAGGAATGCTTCCTGGTAGGAGAGACGCACTGAGCTGTCTGGCCAAAGGAAGCTGTGGAATCCTGTCTGAGCTTAGAAGAAGAGTTAATGCGTATTTGTATCTTGGCTGCCCGGCATCAGACCTCCCTTCCTTTCTGAGCCTGCCTCCTCAGCCTTCCGGTGGAGTGTCCTTACAATAAACATATGTTCAACTTAGGTTGAATCTGTTCTCATAAGACTGTGTGGCCCCAATGAGCTGAATGAAGGAAGGCCATGCTGAGAATGTCTTTAATTACATGGTTGGTGATCAGTGATGTGCCTGTTGTTTTTATCTCTCTTCACATGACAACTAAGAAGTTCGAATCAAAAGGGAAGACCTTTTCTGGAACAAACAGGAAAGGGACGGATCAAGTGATCTTTGGAATACTCTTCAGCTCTTGGCTTCTGAAGTGAAATACCTCAGAATTTCCCTGTTAAGTCTGACCTCAGAGCCATAGGATGAAATATCTTCTTTATGTGATTTTTGGATATTTCTATTCGATGGGTTCAAATATAATGGATGATATATTGATTTTTACTCTCATAAGTTATATTACAATGAAGTAACAGGGTACAATTATATACACCTAGGGAGAGGAAGGGAGGCTTTAGAGTAGCCATTGGCTGACTCCTCCAAGGACAGGTGTATGATAGACAACAGGAGAGAATATTGATGCTATGGGGGCAGGGACCGAAGCCAGTTGCAGCAAGGGCCCATCAGACGTAGATAGGGGCGTTGGTGGTGGTGGTGGCAGCTTTATTTCTGCTCCCAGATACTGGTCAGCTCGCCCATTGGAGCTAGGTTTTAATTAGCTGCCACCAACATTTACAGACAAAATAATATTGTAGAGAGTTCCAGTGTCCTCCCTCTAACTGTTCTGTGCTAGGACACACTTACTTTTGAGGTCTGTCCTAGTTCAGCCCTTGTGACCACCGCACCCTTTCTGATTCTGCAAAATGCCTGGGAGGGAGTTGGGCAGCGATGTGGAAGTAGTGGAGGTAGGTCTTTTTCTAAATGGGCTATTGTACTCCCCACCCCCACCCCCAAATATGCAGACAGGCACATTTTGTTCTCTGATCACCAGATACCACCCCCCTGCCCCACACACTTCAGGGTCCTTTCTTGCCATGATTCAGCTTATTTTAAGGTGGATTTCCCAAATCAGAAAATAATGGCTTCCTCATTCCTGAGTCCTCTCTACGTGTTGAGAATTATGCACATTAACTGGAATCCTCTCAATTCTTTTAAAGATAGTGATTTATCTCCATTTTTTAGAGGAGGAAATCAGCTCAAAGAGATTAAGCAACATGATACAAGTTAGGACTTGAACTTGGGTCTGAGTAGCCCCAAAGCCTGTACTCTTTCCGAAAGCCACAAAACCTCATTTTCTACTCAGTGCTGGCAACCATGTTCTCTGCGAGGCTCACATCACTCCTAACTCCTGGCACAGATCTCACAGAGGAGCAGGTCTGAGCTAGAGTTTCCCAATGCATCCGGCCTCTGCTTACAACAGCAAAGCACTCAGAACTGTGTTTGTTCACTTTTCCTCCCCAGCCCCGTGCAGCGCATTGCATGTGCTTCATGCTTCTTACACAGGGCGAACCGTTCCTGATGCGTTCCCATTGCCAGCAAGTGCAGGCAGGGGGGAACCCCCAAAAGTGCAGCATCCATAACAGTTGGTATTATTCATGACAATGCCATCTACACACTGAGAACCAAGTGGGGGATGTAAAAAAGATTAACCAAACCCCAAATATTTTACGTGTACTTGGGGGAGGAGTCTATTCACACACCTCACTTTTGGGCCAGTTCCAGTGCATGGCGTTGTGCACCTGGGGAGTGGTGTTCAGCAAGGAAACCTCTGGGCCTGGGAGGTGCCCCCATTGCTCCCAGGAGTGATGCTGGCCTCCCCCCCCCCCCCACCGCAGAGTGCTTCTGCACTCCACCTTCCCTACAGTGGGGGTGAGGTGTTTCGCCACTGCAGGGTCTGGGAGAACTCTGAAAAGCCATTTGTTTACCACATCCCCTTCCCCTGGGAAGGTACAAGCTAATGCTATTACATTAATCTGTTAGTGGACATTTAATTGATTTAATTATTATATTTAATGCATTACAGATACATTGAAGAAATTCTAGGGAAGAAGGGCAGAGACTGGCTTTATTGTAAATATCTTTTCCTTAAAATATGTTGCTGAAGTCCTTGTAGCCATTGTGTTAATTTCCTCCTTCCTCAGATATTTTAGGAATAAATGGCCAAACTCACCAACTTTGGAAGTCACCCCCACTTACCTCCCCAGCCTCCCTCTGGGGGGAGTCTTGTCACTGAAATGTGTGGGCTCGAGGTCCCCGATAAGCAGAAGGGAGCTGTGAGTGGGCAGGAGGGAGCCTGGATTGTCAACTGTAGACTCTTTCAGACTTGGAATAATTGAACGTTTTCTGTTCTGAGTTTTTGGCTGAGGTGCCGCTCGCTGAGAACCAGGGTGTCTGCCTTCCCTTCTGTACTTGAATGTTCTTCAAGCTTTGTGTCCCTGGAGGGAAGAAGATGGCTGGGAAGAGCCCGTTCAGCTGCTGCCCTTGGCTGCACTCCAGTGGCCATGCCTCCTGCCTGTCAGCTTGTCTCTCTCTGGCAGCAGCCAGCAGGGTCAGCCTGTGTTCCCCATAAAGACCACTTCATGCTTGGCTCCTGCAGTCCAGCCTCATCATCCCTGTCCCCACTGCTGGTTTCTGTGGCCTGCGTTCACCGGGGTCTCGTTCCCTAACTTTCCAGTTGGGACCGCTGAGGCTGCGGGCTCACAGGTGACCCAGTGAAACCCTTGGTTTGCTAGTTTTCTCCTCTTAAGCAAAGGAAATGCCAAACAAGTGTGGCTTCTGACACTCTCTCTCTCCCTCTCTCTCTCTCTCTCTCTCTCTCTCTCTCTCTCTCTCTCTCTCTCTCTCTCTCTCACACACACACACACACACACACACACACACCAGTTAGCAGGTGGGAATTTTATTTTCCAGGACACATATAAACCTGCCATTACAGGGAGGGTTCTGGTGCTAATTTAGATGCAAATGGAATTTCCCAACGCAAGCTGATTACAGAAAGGTCGGAATGTCTATATGCTCAATTTCACTCCTACGCTGTGCATTAAGTTAATGTGCTGCTGCCGCGTGGGCAGGATGGCAGGCTGAGCTCTGGCCTCCTGTTTGAGAGAGTTTATAACAGTATCAACTCCTCCCTTCCCACCCACCCCCCTTTTAAAAGACAGCACTCTTCATTTTCTCCATATGTGAGAAGCTTGAAATTTTAATTTAAGGAATGTACTGTTGGAGCTCCGAGGCTAAGATAAAAAGGAGTAAATTTACTGTGAATCTCCTGCCATCCTGCGCAGGGAACTGATGTTAGTTATGCACGTGACCAGACCACGCAGGGTCACAGCCCGGGGAGTAGGAAACTGGTGCTGAGAACTGGCGGGTGAGAGGGTGGCAGAAAGGACTGTGAATTGGCTTGGTTACTGCAGGGCTTCTTCAGTATCTTTCAGATGTTTTGACTGTAACGCACAGCCAGAAACTTATCTTATACGTTTGTGTGTGTGTTTTACTGAATATATAACAAGGCACATACATATATAATATACTGTACCACATATAGTTTCAATAAAATACGTATACCAAATTAAATAGACAGTGCTTTTACTACATGCAATGTACTCTACTATTTTCTATTTGAATCTGGTCTAACCCATTAGTGAACCAATACATTGATTTCACTACCCACTTTTGGGTCTCAAACTATAGTTTGAAAAACACCAGTTTAAGGGATTGGTGGATCAGGTAAGGGCTAGTGAAGGGTGGAAAAGAATGGGGGGGTGAAGAAAGAGAGTTAGTTCAAAGCATAGACTAAACTGGGCTTGAGAGCAGTAAAATCAAGTATCTGAATCAGGGCTCCTTTCTACAACGTGGGCTGAATAGTAAGCAATAAGAGTGCCACGTGAGTAATGGTGCCATGAATATAGGAATGCAGAGATCTTTTCAAATTAGTGTTTCTGCTTCATTCAGAGAAATACCCAAAAGTGGAATTTCTGGGTTGTATGGTGGTTCTATTTTTGATTTTTTGAGGAACCGTCATACTGTTTTCCATAGTGGTTGTACCAACTTACATTCCCACCAACAGTGCGTGCGGTTCCCTTTTCTCCACAGCCTCTCCAACACTGTTTTCTTGTCTTTTTGATAGTAGCCGATCTAATATGTGTTAGGTAATTTCATTGTGTGTTTTTTAATTTGCATTTCCCTGATAATTAGTAAGGTTGAACATCTTTTGATGTGCCTGTTGGCCATCTGCATGTCTTCTGTGGAAAAATGTCTTATTTAGATCCTTTGCCCATTTTTAAGTCAGATTTCATTTGTTTGTTGGTTTGTTTTTGCTGTGAGTTGTTTGAGATTTTTATATATTTTGAACATTAACCCCTTATCAGATATATGATTTGCATACACATTCAGTAGGTTACCTTCTTATTTTGTTGTTGCTTTGCAGAATGTTTTAGTTTGATGTAGTCTTATTTGTTTATTTTTGCTTTTGTTACCTTTGATTTAGAGTCAGATCCAAAAAATCATTACCAAGACCTATGGCAAGGAGCCTACTGCCTGTGTTTTCTTCTGGGAATTTTATGGTGTCAAGTCTGACACTCAAGTCTTTAATACATTTTTGAGTTAATTTTTGTTTATGGTATAAGAGAGTGCTTTGGTTTCATTCTGTTGCATGTATCTGTCTATTTTTCTCACCACTGTTTATCAAAGAGACTGTCCTTTCTCCAGTTTTGTATATTCTTGGCTCCTTTGTCATAAATTAATTAACTATATATGTATGGATTTATTTATGGGCTCTCTACTCTGTTCCATTGATCAATATGTCTGTTTTTATGCCAATACTATTGTTTTTGAATACTATAGCTTTGTAGTACAGTTTAAAACCATGGAATGTGATACCTTCCACTTTGTTCTTCTTTTTCAACATTGCTTTGGCTATTCAGGGTGTTTGGGGTTCTATACAAATTTTAGAGTTATTAGTTCTAGTTCTATGAAGAATACCATTGGAATATTGATAGGGGTTACATTGAGTCTGTAGATTGCTTTGGGTAGTATGGACATTACTTACAATAACCTAAGTGTCCATAGGTGAATGGATAAAAAAGATGTGGTATCTATACTAATAAAAGGGTAATATGCTAATTAGACTGGGAGACCTTCCTGGACATCCTTCTGGACAAAGCCATGGTGGCAGGGCCGAGGCAGAGGCGATTAGGGGCAATCAGGCCAGGAGGGGAGGGCATTTGAGGGTGGTCAGGCCGATGGGGGGGGCGGGGGAAGTTGGGGGCAAGCAGGCCGGCAGGGGGGCAGTTGGGGGCCAGCGGACCGGCAAGGGAGGCAGTTGGGGGTGAGAAGGCCAGCAGGGGGGGCAGTTGGGGGCGAGCAGGGCGGCAGCCAGAGTGGTTAGGGGCAATCAGGCAGGCAAGTGAGCCATTAGGAGCCAGCGGTCTCAGATTGCAGGAGGGATGTCCCACAGAGATCAGGCCTAAACCAGAAGTCGGACATCCCCCAAGGGGTCCCAGATTGGAGAGGGTGCAGGCCGGGCTGAGGGACATCCCCCCCCCCCATGCACGAATTTCGTGCACTGGGCCACTAGTATATATATAAAAAAGAAAATCTTACCATTTGCAACAACGTGGATAGAACTTAAGGATATTATGCTAAGTGAAATAAGGGAAATAAGTCAGACAGACAAATACCATATGATTTCACTTATATGTAGAATCTAAAAACCAAAACACGTATGAACAAAACAACAAAATTCATAGATACAGAGAGCAGATTAGTGAGTGTCAGAGGAGAAGGGAATTAGGGGGTGGGTGACATAAGTGAAGAGGTTAAATTGTGTGGTGATTGATGATAACTAGACTTATTGTAGCAATCACTATTATGTATATAAAGATCGAATTATTATGTTGTACACCTCAAACTAATATAATGTTATATACCAATTTGACCTCAACCAGAAAAAAAGAGTACCTAAGCAGATATACTATTTTGGTTTACAGTTGTACTTACCTTGTCAAGAATAATTATTTGTTTGTAGGAATGAGTTTTCCTTAGGTAATTATAGTCATTCTGTTCTACCTTTAGTAAGAAATAACATTTCTAAGCTCTACGGTGGTAAAATAGAACCTCATTTATTATTTCTTCTAGAATTTCTGTGTAGATTTGTAGCTACCTGCAATTCTTTATAAATTGATATTGACAGTCAGAAGGTCTTACTTGTCAACAGCTGCTTATCTTTTGTAATTGGACCATGAAGCTGAGGCTGCTTCCTGTTTGGCTAATGCTCCCTCTTTGGGGCATTAGTGGAAGCTTCCGTTTTACTTTCTGCACAGCAGGGCTGCTTTCTCCTGGTTTACTGTTACCTTTCAAGTGATCACACTTAGGCTCTGGTCTCATCCTTGAGAAGGAGGTTGCCTATTTGGTGGATTAGAGGAAGATTCTGAAAAGTAAGATAATGGGCCAGGAGAAGATTTTCTGGGATAAAAGGCTCCTAAGGGCTCTGACAATATGGAGAGAAAAGAAATGGAAAGAGAAGGAACCAGGTTTTCCTGGTTTGGGTATTAGTTTAAGGTGAGTGTGACCTCGATTTATAACGAGTGTGCAATTTGATGCTCAGTAGAATTGGGTCCTTGATATTTATACCACGTTATGTAAGTGCTGTCCTTTCAAGTGCTTTCTTAAATCCTCTTAACTTATAAATGACAGCTTTGATTTCTTTAAAAAAATCTTTCATTTACTGACATCCACCCAAAGATAGTAAACAATAGATGCATGCGTAGTGCCCTCCTCCCATGGCAGCCCTCAAGACTGAGACTTACATTCTGGAGAGTTGATTGCTGTGCTTTTGAGCTTATTAAGGTCTTGTGTAACTGAGGGGTGGGGGACACACTGATGCTGCATTGTTGGTGCCAAGGCAGCTCTGGAGTTCTGCTTGATGGTCTACTCAGTAGGGGAGATGAAACTACACACCCATTTGGAGTGATCAGTGCTACTTTTTTTCTAGTGATCAAAATGTTAGGGAGTTGGACTTTCGCCTAAATGATCTGGGATTCAATTTCTGCAGAAGGACCCCGAGCTTGCCATAGTGGAAAGGGTGTGAGCTCATGAAATTACCTGTTAGGTGGTGTGGGTCATTCTCCCGCCCCTCTCCCCCCCCGCCACCCCCCCTCCCCCCCGTCCCAGCTA
Source organism: Corynorhinus townsendii (assembly GCA_026230045.1). Taxonomy (NCBI): domain Eukaryota; kingdom Metazoa; phylum Chordata; class Mammalia; order Chiroptera; family Vespertilionidae; genus Corynorhinus; species Corynorhinus townsendii. The sequence continues at coordinate 114,065,057 of JAPDVU010000006.1, read as the reverse complement.
ATTGGTGACATCTGTTATTTTATGTCTTCATTATAAATGCCCCCTCTCTCTGGGGCCTTCAGGACACATGCAGAGAAGAGAGAAGAATTACAAATGAAGCTCAGCTCTGGTCAATGTGAATCACCGGGTCCTTGGGGGATGTCATTTGTGCAGGAGATGTTTATTAAGTGCTGCGTAGGTGCTAGACCAGTACATCGCATTGGAGTAATAAGGAAAAAGACAGCCTGTGTCCCAGGACAGGACTAAGTGCCAGGAGCCAGTAACTACAGAATACTGGGAGACACAGGATAGAAGCAGCTTGTTTCAGAAGCCGGGGCAGCCCATGAGAAGCACTCTTCTCAAGGTAATTTCTTCTCTAAGCGGTTGATGCTTACATTTCCTTTGCTATATTTGGGCCACAGAGAGCCCTTTGAAGTGGCTCCGATGATAACAGTGGCTCTCACAACATTGGTGCTGAGCTGGTGGGGGAAGGGTGTCTGCCCTATGAGGCTGTTCTCAGACCACCCAGAGCACTGCTGGTGAGTTGTCAATGGGTTCTGAGAGCGGGTTGACATGCAGTGTGCAGGCATGCCTTGCTCAGGAAAAAGAAAATAGGCAGAATTGACTTGGCAGTCTCTTACCCACCTGGACTCATTGACCTAGAATATACCTAAGAACCAAGAAATTCATGGAAGTAATTGAAGCCATAATGCACAGATGTGTCCGCACAAGGCCCATCTACACAGTATACAAGCAGATTTGGAGATTTAGCTTCTAAACTGCTTTGTGGGTTTTGAAAGCAGAAAATTACAAGTGGAAGAGAAATGTACATAAAAGGAATGGCCCAGTGACAATATGATAAAGTGACAGTTACCCCTTTCAAAGGGAGAAATAAAGAAGATGGAAAACTGAAAAAGAGAAGATGTAATCCCGCTCAAAGTATCGCCGGCCATTTCCTGTGTCATCAAGCAGTGGAGATGGCCAGGAGTTTTAGGGCATGGGATTGGAGTTGGAAGCTTTGAAGTTTCCCTGGTGATTTTCATGCGGCCCTGTTTGCGTATTTCTGCACTGCAGACCACAGGCAATTGATGTCCCCTGTTCAGCAAGAGATGTTATATTCTGCTTTTAGGAAGACAAATGTATGCTAGCTCTTAAAGTACTCCCAGTCACAATGATAATGTTAATTTCTTGATACTTTAAGCATCACATCCTCAGCTCTTTGAAAAACTTGACTCTTTAGAGCATTCTATTTCCTGAAAGATTGGAATTTTACTGCCTGGGGAAGACCACACCATGTAGAAAATACTAATTTGTATTATAAAAAAGCCACAGTTACTTTATAAGCTGTAAACTCTCATAGCAGATTATAAGTAACACTTTATGTATGTTATGCAAGTGACTTGCAACTTTCCAGAAACATATCTGAACATCTGCATCTGTTTGTGTCTTCACCTCTCATTTGCCATTTGTTAGCATATTGTTTTGAATATTAGGTCATATGTATAATCCATCTTCCTGGCCAAAAGAATCTTCTTAATGTTTTCAGCTCCTACTACATAGCAGGTCTCAACAAATACTTATTGAATGATTAATAATGAAACAAGTTATGCTGAGCTATCTAATTACTCCTTTACTGACCATGTAAATACATTCCATTATCTTTTTCCCCTCTGAGATTACATACTGAAATCTTTATGGTGTGTGAACTGCATTTGATGATTGGAGTTGTCTGAACATTGAACAGTTTCTTTATGCCTTTGCTTTTCCCTTACTGAGCTAAAGGGAGGAAGCAGCATGAGGTATTGTAAAGTGTGAATAGGTTATGGGCTTCAGATGAAGCTCTGAGGTGTGTTCTTGTGGCAGGAGCGTCCTTGCCTTGATGGGGTCACTGCGGTGAGGCATGTATTATAGTGTCAAGAGGATGCTCACCTGTGCTCATGCTGTCGTTGGTCCCAGGTGACTGTGGAGGAGGTCATGACCACAACTGCCTACTTGGACCTTTTTCTGCGTAGCATCTCCGAGCCAGCGCTACTTGAGATCTTCCTCCGTTTTATCCTGTTGCACCGGCACGAGAATGTTCACATCCTAGACACTCTCACCAGTCGAATCAACACCCCATTTCGGGTAAGGTTTCAGGAGAGTTCGTTTTGGAATAAGATGATGAATATTCTTTTTTTCCTCCCCCTCACCCTCCCCCACCATTTTTTTTTTCTTGCAGCTGTTACCTTTTCTACTTTGGACACAGAGAATGAATTTTGCTATTAGGAGTCCTTTTGACAGGGTGGTGGCACTTACTGCCTTTCATAGGACATGTTTCTCAGTTTGTCTGGGTTGGCACTTTCTTCTGTGGAACTAGCAGAATGTGCTTCGGAGGAGGCACGATGCAGCAGAACATATGGGTGTAAGTACAGGCAAAGCCAAAGAACCAGAGTGTAGCAAGTTTGGATGTTAGAGGATTATATTTCTGTCCTCAAGTATTTTGAAATGGAAGTCTGGGTAGTTGTGAATTTAGGAAGTCACTCTTTAGTTTGAAGTTCTGATCAACTTGGAAAAGCCTCTTACACTATAACTATTGCCCTTTGCAACCCCCCTCCTCCACCAAAGGCTATCTCTATTTAATTACAATTATTGTTTTAAAAGTAAAAGAATAATAACTCAATGGATTATTGAGTTTGCAACATATGCATACATATATAATATGTAAAATAATAATAGCACAAAAGGGGAAGGGATAGAGCTATATAGGAGTAATATTTCTCTATTCCACAGGAGCTAATTTAGTATACATCTGAAGTAAAGTCTGATAAGTTAAGATGTATATGGTAAGGCCGAGAGCAACCACTAATAAAATGACTTTTAAAATATAGTGAACCCTGGCTGGTATGGCTCGGCTAGCTGGAGCATTTTCTCATATGCCGAAAGGGTGCAGGTTTGATTATGGTCAGGGCACATACTTCGGTTGCCTATTCAATCCATTCGGGGTGAATACGAGAGGCAAGTTATCAGTGTTTCTTTCTGTCTCTCTGTCTCTCTCTCTCTCTCTGTCTTCTGCTCTTTCTAAAAATCAATGAACATGTCCTTGGATAAAGACATATATATATATATGTATATATAAATTATTAAAGGAATAAAAATGTTATACTAGGGAAAATATTCACTTAATGCAAAATACGACAGTAAAAGAGGAATAGGAGAATAAAAAATCATAAGACGTATAGAAAACAAAAAGTAAAACAGCAGACAGAAATCCAATTATAACAATACTATTAAATGTGAATAGGTTAAAAACTTAATCAAAAGGCAGAGATTGTCAGACTGGATAAGAAAAGAAGAGCCAACCATATGCCATCTACAAGAGATACACTTTAGATTCAGTGATATCAATAGATTGAAAGTTAAATTTCTAAACCTGAACTGAACCAAATAATTGATAATATACAAAGAATAACCTTTGGAAAAAACAAGTTAAGTTTATGGGACAATACACTTACTCTAAAGATAAAAGCTTAAATAGCTACTATAGTTTATCAAACTGCACAGTGTTGGTCAAAGTGTATAAATTTCCAGCTATAAGATGAATAAATTCTGGGGATCTAATATACAGCATCATGGTTATAGTTAACAATATTAGATTATATACAGTATTACCATTATATACAGTAACCCTTCAAATCAATGTCTAGGGTGTACAGCACTTTGTACTTGTCTTTTTTTTTAAATTTCTTTATTGATTAAGGTATTACATATGTGTCCTTATCCCCCTGTACTTATCTTTTTATCATTAAGTTGTAAGAGTAAACAGTGTATTCAGACTCTCTGTTCTCCTGTAGTATTCGATTAGAAAGCCTAAACCTGGAATTAGGCCATCATGCAGAATTATCTTCCTACAAAATAGCTGTTTGCTCCTATTTCTAATCTGTAAAGATCCAGATAAACCTGCCCCTATAACTCTCCAATGCATGCATCCTGTACAAAGAAGGAGAGCCTGAATTACAATTACTTACCTAGTCTGATAGAATGATAAGCTCTTACTCCCAAAAGGGCGTGACGGTTTTGTAATATACCTTTGGGTTTCTTTCCAGTTTGGTTGTGTAGCTTTCCTTTATGGAAATCAGAGAGTGAGACAAGTCTTGTTTCTGTGTGTGTGTGTGTGTGTGTGTGTGTGTGTGTGTGTGTGTTTTTAATGAATTTCTTAGAAAAGTGTATTATCACACCCTCAACACAATTGAAAATGGAACGGAGGAGAAGGTTTGCCCCAAAGCCAGGAGGAGCTGTGGCTCAGGGCTGAGAACTTGAGAGGGAAGTTTGGCCAGAGCAGATGCAATTTCCTGTTAGCCGGGCCTTGTAGATAATGAATGTCATATCTAAAATAACTTGGGCAAACAGGTGACAAGCAGCATCTTTATGTGGGTCTTAAACAGGTGGCACTGTGAGGGGAGCATTTTGTAGGGGGGCAATTCTGCAAAATGGTGTAATTCCAGGCGTAGTCTTTCTAATAGAACCCTACAGAACCGATAGCCTGAATACCCGTAATGCACATTCTCTGTGGCAGCAGCATGTGTCATCAAAACTGCTGAATAAAAGAGGCCATTTTATTTTGTAATTCTGATGTATTTGCCATCTGTGGAGAGTGGAGCCATCCTTCCAATATCTGAAATAGAACGTGTTTATTGTTCCCTAGCTCTGTGTGGTGTCCCTGGCATTATTTAGGACTCTCATCGGTTTACACTGTGAGGACGTGATGTTACAACTAGTTTTGAGGTAAGTGGCCATCTTTTGTTCCCTTTAAAGAAAATCTCACTCTGTACTCTTGCTATTATATATTTCTTTGGTAACATAAGCTAAATAGGGGCTGTGCGTCGAAGAAAGGAAATCATTCAGACCAATCAATTTAATTTCTGCACTATTTCCGAAGGTTGATTTTAGTTTTATTGTTAAAATTTTTCAGGGGGCCAAATACATTATGTTACAAATATGCTCCTGCAAAGGAAAGGTAGGATGTTTGGAAATTTTCAGAATTATTATAAAAGCTTTTCTGAGGCGTGGCTGAATGTCTTTTTCATAAACAAGGGGACCTGTGTTATCTGGGGGGAAAAAACCAAACTTTTCTAAATATGAAATGCTGTTGATATATAGTTCCTGTGACTGTTGCTTTGGTAATGGTACAAATACAATGTGCACTCTAACCTGTATGTATATTTCAATTAAATTCAGTAAATATTTAATGAGTACTTTCTGTGTACAGTTCAGAAGGGAGTAAGGTGTGGAGCAGATGAGTTGAAAGGACTTACTTATGTACAAGGTAGAAAAGGTGTGTCCTTCAGGGGCACCAGTGGGAAGGGTTTCATCAAGTGGCTGGTATTTGATGCCAGGTGTTGGGAATCAGAGTGGACTACTATTAAGACAACATTAATTTGGTCATTTGGCAAGGGGACTCAGGAACCCCGAATCCTGTCTTGGCCCAGGTCTGCCTCTCCTTCTGGGGTCCCCGAGGGCAGCAGCTGCTTCTGTAAAGGAAGAAAGGGAGGGTTGCTGGGGTCTGCGCTCCATACTCCCCTCTGGTGGTGCAGCAAAGCCACCAGATCCTGGGCATGTCCTCCACCGCCCCCTCCTTACTGGGTTTCCCCACCCTTCCTGTGACCACTCTCTGGGAATAGGGGAATAGGGTAGAAGAAGCCAGAGGGAGAGGAGGAGACGTGGCCTGCGCCTGGCCCCCTTGTGGTCTTTGATACAATGTAGGTAGAATGGGAGATGGCATTCCAAGTGCTTATACCAGCATTTCCAAAGAGGTAGTTCTTTGGAAAAGGAAGGGGATGGGAGTGTCATCATGGGGGCAACAGCATGGCATCGCTCCAGAGCTAGTTAGAGACACACATTCTTGGCTTTCTCCCAGAGGGGCTGGCTCCGCCATTTGGGGGTGGGCATGTTTTACAAACTTTCCAGGGTGTTCTGATGGCTGGCTAACCACTGGCTGAAGGAGCAGTGCCCTGTAGCTATAGCACCTGCAAAAGCGAATGATAAAAAACAGGCAGGAAGGTTGGTGGTGGCATCGTGGTGGAGGCCTTCAGAGTTATCCCGTTATGGGAGAATATCACCTACTCATTTTTTATGTTTAAAAAGAGTTTTGGACTTTTTAGTGGTTTAGGTCAGGTCATCAACAACCACTCTTGAGGCATTAGCAAAGAAAGAAAACCTATCAGGAGTGAATGCCCGGGGTCATCTGGGTAGGGCATTGGTTATCTGTTCCAGAAGGATTACTTAGCTCCCCATCAAATCTCCACTGATATGACAGAATGCATTAGCAACACTGGCTGAAATCCGTCAGAGCAGCTTGTTAAAGCCTTTTCTATTCCCCAAAACTAGACTTTGCCTCCAACAAGGGTGAAGCCTGATTGTATTTAAATGTTAAACTCTCCAATATTGCTTCTCTGAGGCATGAAAAGCAGGTGTCTCTTTTAGTGTACCTGGATGCCTGGCCCACTCCGGAGGGGCGGACTTCCCCACACGGGGCCCCCTGGCCAGCCGAGCCAGGCAGTGGAAGCTGGCTGTCTGCTTTTACAAGGTGGCCTCTCCTCACCTTTTGTCTGCTTCTAAAGTGGTGTTTGCTAAAACTGTCCTTAGGATGATATTAGTTAAGGCTTTTTGTTGTTGTTGAAATGCAGATCTGTACCTTATGACGGCGAAGGATTAATTAGCTCCTGGTTGAAATATGTTCATGCCCAAGTCAGGACTAGTTATTTCCTGGGTAAGGAATTACTAGAAGAGTGCATGAATAGAATAATGGGAAAAAATCTCAACAAAGCCACCCTAGGCTTTCTTCTTTGTTTCTTTGATGATGACAATGATGACGATGAAGAAGAGGTTGCCTTTTATTGAATGCTTTATTTCTAATTCTGCTGCACTGCCTGGGGGAATCCATGAGAAGACAAATAGAGGACTCACACAGAAGTCGGGCATGTGGGAGAGACCTGGGCAACCTCTACTTCCTGGTCTCTGCCCTCTGAACTGCTGATTTCCCCCCACATTTAAAATTATTTGTAATTGTGGAAAATGCACATAACAATTCCCCACTTAACTATTTGTAAGTGTACTGTTCAATGGTACTAAGTACATTCACATCATTGTGCAACTATCACCACCATCCATCTCAGAACTGTTTCACCTTGCAAAAGTAACACTGTAATTATTAAACACTAACTCCCCATTTCTCCCTTCCCCTGGCCCCTGGCAACCACTGTTCTACTTTCTGACTCTTTGAATTTGACTACTCTAGGTGCCTCATATAAGTAGAATAAATAGTGTTTGCCTTTTTGTACCTGACTTATGTCACTTAGCATACAAGTGTCTTTAAGGTTCATCCATGTTGTACCATGTCCAATTTTTTTCCTTTTTAAGGCTGAATATGATTCTGTGGTTTATACCATATTTTTTATTCATCCATCTGTTGAAGCACTGTGGATTGCTTCCAGTTTTTGGCTACTGTGAGTAATGCTACTATTGGTGTACAAACATCTCTTTAAGACCCTGCTAGCAATTCTTTAGGTATATGCCTAGAAGTGGAATTGCTAGATCATATGGTAATTCTACTTTAAATTTTTTTTTATTGTTTTCCCTAACAGCTGCACCATTTTACATGCCTACCAACATATGGACTTCTCCCTATCCTCACCAACATATGTTATTTTCTTTTAAGAAAATAGAGAGTTTTAATCAAACAAAAATGATAAGCAGATTTGAGAAAGAACCACCTAGAATTCTTAGAAACAAAAACTGTAATTATTAAAATGAAGAAAGCTGAGTATTTGGGATAAATAGCATTTAAGATACAGACTAAGACTTAAACTAGAAGATAGATTGAGGAAGGTATTAACTTTGCAGCAGAAAGAGATATAAAGAGATAAAAAATATGAAAACAAGGCTATGAACAGTGGAGGCAAGAATCCAGCTGGGGCCCCAGAGCGGGAGTGAACTGCTGATTTGACTAGACCTGTTCTGGTTTTGGAATTTGCTACCTCATAAGGTTTTTGGAAGGATCACCTGTGGTGATATCTGTGAAAATGTGTTGAAATGCTATAAGGTATTGCACAAATTTAAGGAAGTGAAATTTTCTAGAAAATGCATTTTAAACTGATGAAAACAATGTCTCTCCTGATTTAGAATCTATACCAAAAGCAAAGCAAGAATAATGAAAAGTCCTTATTCTGTTATTCATGTGCACTTTATCTTAAGGGACATAAAAAATAGGTTTGTAATACATCCTTTTGTTGTTGCCATTGCTGTCACTCAGGTGTACACGACGAATTTGTAGGTCTGGGAGGCAATAGAGCAGTGAAGATTATGTGAGTCCTTTTAATGGAGTTATTTGTTATGTGATAAATAAATAATAACTAGACATCGATTTCGTTGTAACCCAAATACTCTTAAATGTTGACATCTCAAAGTGATAATCCAATTGCAACTGATATCCTTCTTTCAGTTAGCAAAATATCAGAAAAGTACGTTGAAATAAGATACTCCCCAAAGAGAGGCTATTTTAGTGAGCAGAAAACCAAGGAGAAGTTATCCATCTCCATGGATGTGACATGTGATAGGCCGAAGGCAGGCAGAAATGCTGAGGAGCAGTGAAGGGAGAGATCACCCCCGGGTTCCTGGCACTTCCCGTTTAGGCAGAATTTAACTGCTTAATCTTTCGGATGCCATTGATGAATGTTCTGGGTAGGGTGTTTTTTCTTTTTCTTTTTTTTCAGAAGTGCTGGTCCATTGTCAGCTTTACGAACTGCATTGCCTGTTGTGTTCAGATAGAGGCTGTTTTGTTCAAAGAGCAGCTGTGTGTGCACTTCAGGAACATTTCCTTCGAGCACAAGAGTTAGGTGTCTGGAGGAGGGTTTGGGGGGAATGCCAGCCAGCCTAGGGTAGGACAAATAGGAGAAATGTGGCCATACTATCTTTGAAAATGGAACGATAGTTTTTGAAATTCATTAACGTTGCTTTTAAATTTTTGTCTAGTGGTCTGTTATTCAGGTCATCGTTATTATCCCACAGGAAGCACCTTGCTTATGTCATTGTACTGCACCGTTTTGTTTGTTTTTATTGTCGATGGAGCAATAGGCAATATGTGTGATTTGATATTGACTGGTTGTCATTGAATTGTTTCAGAAGTGATGATGACATGTTTTTTTTTTAATTTAATAAATCTTTATTGTTCAGATTATTACAATTGTTCCTCTTTTTTCCCCCATAGCTCCCCTCCACCCGGTTCCCACCTCACTCTCTGCTCTTACCTCCCCCTCATTGTCCTCATCCATAGGTGTACACTTTTTGTCCAGTCTCTTCCTGCACCCCCCCAACCCTTTCCCCCCAAGAATTCTCAGTCCACTCCCTTTCTATGCCCCTGATTCTATTATATTCACCAGTTTATTCTGTTCATCAAATTTTTTTATTCACTTGATTTTTAGATTCACTTGTTGATAGACATGTATTTGTTGTTCATAATTTTTATCTTTACCTTTTTCTTCTTGTTCCTCTTCTTAAAGAATACCTTTCAGCATTTCATATAATACTGGTTTGGTGGTGATGAACTCCTTTAGCTTTTTCTTATCTGTGAAGTTCTTTACCTGACCTTCAATTCTGAATGATAGCTTTGTTGGATAGAGTAATCTTGGTTGTAGGTTCTTGCTATTCATCACTTTGAATATTTCTTGCCACTCCCTTCTGGCCTGCACAGTTTCAGCTGACAATCGTATGGGTGCTCCCTTGTAGGTAACTAACTTTTTCTCTTGCTGCTTTTAATATTCTCTCTTTGTCTTTTGCTCTTGGCATTTTAATTATGATGTGTCTTGGTGTGGTCCTCTTTGGATTCCTTTTGTTTGGGGTTCTGTGTGCTTCCTGGACTTGTAAATCTATTTCTTTCACCAGGTGGGGGAAGTTTTCTGTCATTATTTCTTCAAATAGGTTTTCAGTATCTTGCTCTCTCTCTTCTTCTGGCACCCCCATAATTCGGATGTTGATATGCTTGAGGTTGTCCCAGAGGCTCCTTACACTATCTTCAAATTTTTGGATTCTTTTTTCTTTCTGCTTTTCCGGCTGAGTGTTTTTTTTTCTTCTTTGTATTTCAAATCTTTGACTTGATTCTTGTGTTCCTCTAGTCTGTTGTTCGGTCTCTGTATAATATTTTTTATTTCAGTCAGTGTATGTTTAATTTCTACTTGGTCCTTTTTCATATCCTCGAGGGTCTTGCTAAATTTATTGGCCTTTTCTAGGGAATTCTTGAAAAACCTTATAACTGTGGTTTTGAACTCTATATCTAGTCATTTGTGTTCCTTCATTTCTTTCATTTGTGATCTGTTTCTTTGTCTCCGCATTTTCGCTGCTTCCCTGAGTTGGTAGAGTAGCTTTGTGTGGTAGGTGTCCTCTAGCACCCAGTGGCTCAGCCTCCCCAGTTACCTGAGGTGGACACTCTTGGTGCACACCTTTGTGGACTGTGTGCTCAGACTTGTTGTAGTTAAGTCTTGATTGTTGTTGATATCACTGGGAGGAATTAACCTCCCGCCAATTGGCTGTGAGGATCAACTGTGTCTACGCTGGGAGAACTTCTGTGCTGGAGATACTCTTATGAGACAAGACTTGCAAAATTGCAAAAGCCTCTGTGCTCAGCTTGGATGGGGCGGAGTTTCAGGTCGGAGCAGAAAGCCTTGGTTTCCCATCAGCCCTGCCTTATGAGGCCCCTGGGTCTCAGTGTCCCTGGGTAATTGCTGCAAGCACCTCTGAGAGAAAGCCGCCCTCAAGTTTCACCTGCTGCCAGACAGTCCAGTTTCTCCCTGAATGAGTAGGGGTTTCCAGAAACTTACCCGGAACTGGAGTTCAGCGCAGTCGGGAGCTTCTGTCTCCCTTCCGCTTTAGAAAGCCAGCTGCGCACTCAGCCTCCCGTGCATTCAGCAGTCAGTCCTCTCTGTGTGCGCGCGCCTTCAGACCTCTGCCTTCCGCAGCTCCTGAGTCTCAGTGTGCTTTCTCTTTTCCTGACAGTCCAGATTCCCCCCGAATGAGTCTGGTTTCCCAGCATCTTGCCCGGGACTGGAGTTCAGTGCACTCGGGAGCTTCCTTCTCCTTCCCGCTTTAGAAAGCTGCCTGTGCACACACTGCCCTTCCTCTCCATGCGCGAGCCTCCGTACCTCAGCCTTTTGCAGCTCCTCTGAGTCTCAATGTGTTTTCCAATTTTCTTCTAGTTGTAGAATTTCCACTCAGCCAGCTTTCCTGTGGTTCTGGATGGTGTCTGTTTTGTCTTTTAGTTGTAGTTTTGATATTGTTGTGTGAGGCAGCAGTTTAGGTGTTTACCTATGCCACCATCTTGGTTTCTCCCTGATGATGACTTGTTTTAATGAGTGATACCCAGGAAAAGAGAAAAAATGAAAAGAGGGAGGACAGTATAGACAATATATATTTTTCCTGCTATGTTGTGGGATGGCTTTGAGTAACCTGGACTCTTAAAATCAGATATTTATTATCTTGTGATTATATTTATGACTTTCTGAATGTAAGTAAGACCCCTAAACAAAATAAGTACAGTAAAAATGAAAATACAGTCTGATGAGATATACTTATACTAAATTCCTCAGTGACTTTTCTGCTACTGACAGCCACTTCATTTTGATATTTGACATTTGTTCTGTTTCTTTTTTTAAATTAAAGTATAGTTGGCATATAATATTATATTAATTTCAGGTGTACAACATAGCAATTCAACATTTTATATCTTATGATGTGATCACCACACTAGTAACCATCTGTCACTGTTCAAAGTTACTCACTATTATTGACTGTCTTCCCCTTCCCCTTGTCACTCATGCCCACAATGCTTTCCCCTCTGGCAGCCATCAGTTTGTTCTGTGTTTCTATGAGTTTGTTATGTTTGGTCCGTTTGTTTTTACTTTTAAAAAAATTCCACATATAAGTGAGATCCCGTGGTATTTGTCTTTGTCTGTGGCCTAGCTGCTCACCCTAACGCCCAGACTTATTTCACTTAGCACAGTACCCTCTAGGTGCATCCATGTTGTTACAAGTGGCAGAATATCATTCTTTTTTTATGCCTGAGTAATATTCCATTGTGTATATGTGCCACATCTTCATTCATTCATTTATCAATGGACACCTAGGTTGCTTCCCTAACTTCGTTATTATAAATAATGCTGCAGTGAACATACATTTTTGTTTGTTTATCTGTTCTGTTTTTGTGTGTTTTAAAAAATCTTTCTCTGTCAATGATGGAAAGGCAGAGGGTCAGGGTACAGTTTTCCTGCCCTTCCCTCTGGGATAAGCCTTCATTATAAAGACACAGTAGAAGTACTGCATTAACTATGAGGGGGTTATTCATTTGAACTGATTCCCCCACTTGTTATAGAATCTCTCCTTCAACCCACAGGAGATCTGCCTTTATTTAATTTACTCAGAAGAAGAAAATTCTTAGTTTCTACTGAAAGCATGTGTTTGCAAAGTTATAAATTCCCAATACCTCTTTATTCTAATATAATTTCAAGCTACACACTGGTAATATTTGATAAGTAGCTTTATTAGGTTTGATCCAGTGTACCATTTTTTAAAAATATTTCAAACAAAGAGTAGAAATCCCTGTATATCAACTTAAGAAATGAAATATGCTTGGTTTGAACACACTTTCTTCCCTCCACAATGTGTTCTAAGGGTGTCAGAAATTATTGCTCAGATGGTATTAGGATTGTCATGACGATACTAGGATGCTTTTGATCACCAACCAAAAGTGTTTTGTGTGAAATGGGGCCCTCAGGGAGTCTTTGGCCACTGTATTTTCTCATAGTCACTCAGGAGAATATGGGAGGAGACTTGTTCTATGCAGTGATCCCACTGTCCTCCAGTGCCCACTAGGAGGCAGAGTTCCTGGGATCATAATCAGAATTATTGAAAGAGGTCCTTTGCTGTGAGAATACATTGTATAGACGAGGCAAACACCAAAATAACTTACTAAATACTACTTCTTTAGTAGAAGTCTGTGAGCATGGTGGAGGGGGAAGCTCTGTCTTGGAGTAGTTAGCCTGGAAGCTTTCCTGGAAAAGGTGACACTGAAGCTGGACTTTGTAGGATGACAAGGCACTTGTCAGGCAGGGAGAGAACCTTTTGGGTGAAGGTCACAGTGGGTGCAGAGGCACAGAGGCAAAGAAGGATAGGATAGCAGCTCCATTAAGAGATGAGCAAGTTTGTGCAACTTAAATTGTGAAGGCCCTCAAATGCTCTCACAGGGGTTGTTCTGTCAGAAGAAAGAAGCCCTTGACAAATTTTAAGCAAGAGAGTGAACCCCGGGGACTGGTGAAATAGATGGATTGAGAATGGGGAGAGGATGGGTCACCCCTGGCCATTAGTCGTGATTATGACTTAGGAGGCACTGGTTGGGAATGGACATTGTGGAGACTGAATGCCGCCCTCTTTGTCATTCCAGGTACCTGATCCCTTGCAACCACATGATGCTGAGTCAGAGGTGGGCTGTGAAGGAGAGAGACTGCTACTCGGTGTCTGCGGCCAAGCTGCTCGCCCTGACCCCAGTCTGCTGCTCCAGCGGGATCACCCTGACGCTTGGGAACCACGAGAGGGATTATATCCTCTGGTCAAAGTGTACACACGATAGTTCAGGTAGGGACTTGCTGGTGATGGTCTTTAAACAAAAGGATGCCAGATTCTGCCTCTCTTAGGGATATGGGTCTCTTTGAGAAGATGGAGAATAAGACAGCTCCATGTCTTTTATGAATGTTTCGTTGGGGGTCCTTTTCTGTGCCGTAAGGAGTTATGACACTTTGTAATTAGTGTTCATTTTCATGCCCAGCTGTCACCGATTCCTTGCACCCAGACTTTTATTTTAACTAGGATTTCTAGTGTCGCCCTCAGAATCCAAATGTGAAGGAAGACGCATGCCACTATGTCTTCTAAAACAAAATAGGGGCAAGGGATGTGGAGATGGAAGAGCTAAGATAGAATTAGCTCTTAATTTCTGAAATGGCCCATTTGTGGATGCTTGCCTGTCAATTACGTATCACCATAAAACTCGAAATTTTTGATATGTCTCATAAAACTCAAAATCTGTGATACATCGACAGTATCTGAGTCATTTGATTGACCTACAGGAATGATGTGCTGTTTGCCAGCTGTACTTGATCCTGTACAAGTAAAATGGAAATAGTCACCTCTATTAGCCTTGGCTCCCTGCAGGAAGCTGGAATGAGGGGCATTGTGTATCTTTAGTGGTCAGAGGGCTGTTTTAGTCCAGGAGGGTTCTGCCTGTCCTACCACCACTAGCATGTGGCACAGTCCTGGTGTTGATTCTGGTGATCCGATCTGTATTCTTTTCATCCAGGTATATTTCTGTTAGGCCCCAGTCTGCTTGATTCAGAAAATATCAGCCTATTTGGTATAAATGTAATTTTTAGAAATTAAGGTTGTCTTACTGATTTTTGCTCTTTAAATATACAGTGTATGCATGAAAATTAATAATTTTTGTGGTAGTATAACAAGATGGATTTTAGGTATATTTTCCTATTGGTTAAACTAATGTGGATTTCTTCTATTTTCCTGCCAAGTAATTATTTTTTAAAAACATATTCGAAACTTGATGTCTTTCTTTACTAAAAATGTTACTTCAGGAATGATTCTGTGGTTGGTCTTGCCACAGAATTCAAAATTTAAGTTAAACGGACAATTGTGGAGTGCCTGCAACTTTCTTTCCCTGTGTTACCATATGTAATTCTTCGGAGAAGGTAGGATGCCCAGGCTAGAGATGAAGAAACAAATTCGGAGAGAGGGATTGGCTTGTTCAAGGTTATCTAGCGGGTAGGTCCTCTGTTCTGTCCACTGTGCTGCCTCTGGGGTTCCTTACAGCAGATAAATGCTCTAATGGATGGGTGGTCACATAGATAGAAAGGTAGGTAGGCGGGTGGGGAGAGAGATGATATAATTGTTGTGCAGTGGCTAAGAGCTAGGATTCTGAATCTTGGGCTCTGCTACTTTCTTGGGCAAATTGCTTAACCTCTTAAACTGTTTTCCTCGTATACAAAGGAGTGCCTGCATGGCCCCCGGACATGTAAAGCTTTAGAAGGCTACCTGGCATGGATTACGTGCCGAATAAATATTGCTAGTGTTGTTTTTTAATGTCTTTTTATTTACAGTGGATAGGAGGTCAACACTGACCTTTTAGCAGTAGAACCGTAAAACATGAATGATATCCACCTTGATGGCCTGAAAATGTATATTCCTAAAGGTCCCATTCTGGCCTCATCTGGAGAGATTTAGATAATGAGGAGACAAGAAGCTTGCCAAGGTGTGGCATCAAGTGAAATAAGAGCAGGGAGTGACAGGAGACAGCCTGTGCTTGAGCCGTGGCTCTGCCACTGACCAAGTTAGTTGGGTGGTCTTATGTCTCAGCCTCAATTTTTTTTTTTTTTAAAGAAGATCTCTTTGTTTTTTTAAGTATATTTTTACTTTATTGATTTCAGAGAGGAAGGGAAAGAGAGAGAGATAGAAACATTAAGGATGAGAGAGAATCATTGATCGGCTGCCTCCTACATGCCCCCTACTGGGAATCGAGCCCACAACCCAGACACGTGATTGGAATCGTACCCGGGACCCTTCAGGGCCAATGCTCTGTCCACTGAGCCAAACCAGCTAGGGCTCAGCCTCAACTTCTGAATCTATAAATGCAGAAAATACTGTCTACCACATAGGTGGTTGTGAGGATTAAATTAGCACCGATAAAGCACCTGCCACATGGGAGATGTTTAAGGGAACTGCGGAGTATATATTTTTCCTTGTTTGAGTCCTTTTTCCCTGAAGTTCCTATTTTTCAGTTATGCAGTAACGAGCTTGAACATCAAAGGCAGAGTACAGGAACACTTGAAGCACCCTTAAGTGAAAAGAACCATTTTGGTAGCGAATAGGACTTTATCACAAAGAGAGACCCTTTGGTACATACCAGCCCTAATAGTTCCCAGGAAGGCAGCACAAGTCAACAGGCTTTTCTAAAAGTCCAGGGTTTTCTAGAGAAAATCTGCTCCCCAAATTCATGGATTCAGGCCTTCCACTTTAGAATCAGAGTAAAAACCTTTAAAATCACTACCCTGTGGCAGGTACTATATCCGATATATTACCTAAGTCGGTCCTCTCAGCAACCTGAGGGGTTTCCACGGTTAGCTCTTATTTCTCTGAGGACTGCTACCAAATAAGTTTTCTTTTGGAGACAGCCAGTATCTGACTGGCCACATTGGTTCTGTATCTCCTATGAGGGTAGACTTTCTGCTCTTCTCTTTCCTTTTTAAAAATCTAAGCATTTTAAATTATTCAGAAATCATTTAATCAGAAACTATGAGAACCAAAGTAGCTGGTGGAAGAAGTTCTCAGCAGCCGGATGAGTCACATACCCGCCCATGGCCTTGGTCCCCACACCCCAAGGCCTTTGTCTCCACACCTCTTGGAAGTGTCACTCTGACTTGTTTCTGCCTCCCGCAGGGCCCCCGGAGCAGCCGCTCCCCGAGGCATCCTCCCCGTCGGCCTGCATCGTGGAGTACGGCAAAGCCCTGGACATCAGCTACCTGCAGTACCTCTGGGAGGCCCACGCCAACATCCTCCACTGCATGAGGGACTGCCGGGTCTGGTCTGCCCTCTACGATGGAGACTCCCCGGACCCTGACACCTTTCTCCAGGGTCTGACGGAGGAGAGCACCACCAGCCCCGCCTGCCCCGCGCTCAGGCTCAGGCTTCCCCAGCAGCTCCCCAGGGAGACGGGGCCTCAGCTGCTTGCCAGAAAGGACAGGGGCCACACGGAACTGGAGTGGGACGACAGCTATGACACCGGCATCTCCTCGGGGGCCGATCTGGAGAACCCTGGCCCCCCGGCGCCAATCGACCCCCCCAAACACATCCAGGAGATGAAGAGGAACGCCATCCTGCGCTTCAAAGGGTCGTACATTGAGGAGTCCGACTTTCAGGACGACGTGATGGTGTACAGGTTGTGTGCCGAGAAGGACGCTGAGGACACCAGACAGTCACAGGAGGAGCCTGCGCGGCCCCCGGCCCAGGGCCAGACCGAGGGGCAGAGTCCGCCCACGAACAACGGCCCCCTGCCTGGCCCTCAGCCAGAGACAGACTCCGAGGAGGAGCATCACAGGGACAACTCAGACGCGGTTCCCAATGTGCCCGCGGAGCCACCACCAGAGAAGGGGCCCCAGGTGGCCCCGGAATCAAACGCAGAGTCAGCGGCCCCTGTCTCCGAGGCAGAGCACGGTGCAGACCCCACGGCGATTGACCCGGAGGGTGAAGATTTCATGGCCCGGTACGACCGGATCATTAAAGAATTGGACTCCGGCCCCCAGGGCTTGATGGGGCAGAATTTCTCTTCCCAGGGACCTGATCCCTTGCTCCTCCCAGAAGAGCGAGAGGGGAAGGAAGAGAGCAAAGGAGAGCAGGAGCAGGAGGCGGGGAGGAAGGACCTGGAGGAGGAGGATGACTTTGACTCTCTGATGGTGGAAGCTCCTGCCGAAGAGACCGTGCCGTCCCCCTTTGGGGTGAGAGAGGAGGCTGACTGTGCCAGTCGCCGTCCCGTGAGGACTCAGAGTGCCCCGTTCACAGGTGACAGTCTTAGCTTGCTTTGTGATTTCTGCTTTTGAAAGCACTTGTGCATATTACCACAGGAGAGTAAGGTAGGTGGGGGTGAGGGACATTAGCATTTACCTAACAGAGGAGTGGAAGTATTTTTGTGAAGAGTGGAGAAGGGGTGGTTTCATTGTTTTTATTTTGTCTTGCCACGATTGTTGTATTTTTCCCCACCAGCAAGTTAGAGGTTAAATTTCACTGCCACGCCTATGATAGTAATAGGACTGCTGAAACCACATAAGAAATCCAGTCTCGTTATTGAATAGCCTCATTTCCTTTAGTCTAATTTATTTTCCTCCTTAGCATTTAATTCATGTGTATTTTTTAAAAAGTACATCCCACTCCCCATGAGAGTGTACGCTCCACAAGGGCCCAGGTGTTGGCTTGCTCTCTGCTCTGTCCCAGCACCTGCACACTGACCAGAGCAGTGGTTGGCACCCAGAACACTGGCTGTGGACACATCCGGGCCATTGGTTAGTTGGGCCTTTGCCTGGGAGCTCATTTCAGATAATCACAAATTCTTCATCCGAAAATAGGTACAGGAGACCCACATAAACAACTCTGCTGCAGAGGGGGTGTCCCAGTGACACACCCTCACCACAGGTAGACCTCACTGGAGAGGCAGTGATAGGGGAGGATATCAGGTAAGTGGGTTGGGTGAGGGATTATGGTGCAGAATGTCACTAAATATTGGCAAATTACATCCAAACCTGCAAATTGTGAGGCGGAGGGTCGGGCACAGAGGCGGGTTCATCAAGTTCCGGGACCCCGATAGTGTTCGGGTAGCAAGGAGAGGCCCTAAAGGAGCTGGCATCACTGCGGGACAGACAGTGGCCTGAGAGTCAGGCCTCTGGGGAATCCTGGCTCTGGCACTTTCAGCCACGTGACCTGGTGTCCCTGACACTCCCTTCTCCCCTGTGAGGACTGAATGTAACACTGGGGGGTCATTATTAAGGTTGCTGGCAGCCCCAGCAGCCTCAGCTGAGGTTGGTTCTTCCCTGGCAAGTAGGGGCAGCCTGGGGAGGAGCGACCTGCTCCCCCTCCTCCAGTCAACCAACCCAGAGGGAGTCACATCACCTTCGTCACAATCTTCCTCCAGTCCTTATTCTTCCATTTACTGCCGCCGAAACGGGGAGAAAGATTTTAATTCCACAATTAAAAGGCTGGAGGTTCTAGTTGAGATAACATTTCAGTGTGAATGGGTTTTAATTAAAATTCAATCAGTCAGTCAATCATAACTAAAAAGGATTAAATGAGCTTAATTTTCCCAGTCGATAGAGAGGAGGAGGGGAGGGAAGGAGGGGCAGAGAGCTCAATGCAAGGAAAGGGGCAGAGGGACCACAGGAGTCGCAGTGTTGCCTGAAGCAGGCCCCCTTTACTCTCACGCAGCGGGAAATCCCAACCCTGTGGTGCACACTGTTCTCCAGGACTCCAGGGCCCCAGGCCAATGGCCAGCCTTCCTCAGAATGCCAGCCTTCTGTAAGGAACCTCATCCCTGGGAAATATGTAAATTGAGGAAACCCAGGGCAAAACAACAACAACAACAAAAAACACCTAACACAATACCTTATTAAATAACATCAATATTTTGCTTATGGTACACCGGAGAGCCAACAAAACAGTTTTTTGACACATATAGGTCATTTTTTCTCTCTTTTCTGTTGTTGTTGTAATTGATTTAACTTTAATCTACCTAGTCAATAAAATAATCTTTGCTGAACACAATCACATATTAAAACAAGTGTATTTTATTTTTACCTCTTGCTAATTTAGATGCAACATTTAAAAGAAAAAAAACACAACAACCCCAAACACTATTGTGGTGGAATTTTATTGGGTTGTTCCTCTGTCAAAACTTCTGCAATTTACTAGCTCCTCTGACTACTGAAAACTCACCGAAATGGACTGTTTTCTCTATAGAAAGACATCGTGACTGGATATACACAGCCATAACTGCAATAGCGATTTGCTCATTTATTGGCATAGGCAAAGCACCTGGTCATTGTAACTAAAACGTGCCTTTTCGCCTTTGAAATGCATACACAACTTCAGGAAACATCTTTACTCTTCCTGCGTCTGCGAACTTTGTCCTTGTGTGTTCTGCAGCATTAGGCTGAACGTCCATCTCTGCGTAGGATCCTGGTTTCCGCTGAAATGAGTTTGCCTCTCAGCAAAATCGAAGTTTCCCTTTCATTTATCTAATTGATTTTGTTAGAGACCTTTATGTGGCAGGTCCTATGCTAGGTACTAAAGACACAAAAATGAGGAGTTTGTGGACTTTTAGAGGAGACATCAACAAAGAACTGAACTCTCTTAGAAATGCATTGTCAGTCGCTGTATGCCAAGTCCTGTGGAAGCCCAGGGCAGGGAGCGGGGAAGGCTTCTCAGAGGGCCACAGCAGTGAATGGAACCAGGTAAAGGTCCCTGAGAACGACAGTCCAGGCAGCAGACACAACAGGCAGAAGGCAGATGAGATTGACAGCGCGTGGGGCATGAACGTGTGGGTGTGCGGGGCAGAGAGAATGTGTGCATGAGAGGAGACCAGCGAGCTTGGTGCGTGCCAGCTGACAGGGGGCCTTTGGGCCAAGCTTAGGACCTTGTGCTGCTGGCACTGAGGACACCCCAGAAGTATTAGTGTTGGCAGGGATGTGATTGGATACACCTTGGAGTAGCATGGAGGGCACTGGATTGGAGAGGGCAGTGCCAGGGAGGTCGAGTAAGAGACTGTTGTCGTGCCAGAGTTCAGAGTGCACCAAGGCTGGGCTCCGGCAATCCTGTTTGTAGGGGCAGTTTCTCGGCTGTCCTCACATTTACGTGCTAAGATGGATCCTCAGAGGTGTTCACTGCAGCATTGTTTACAGTGGAAAAAGGCTGGACACAACCTGCTG
Organism: Corynorhinus townsendii; assembly: GCA_026230045.1. Lineage (NCBI taxonomy): Eukaryota > Metazoa > Chordata > Mammalia > Chiroptera > Vespertilionidae > Corynorhinus > Corynorhinus townsendii. The sequence goes on along the minus strand of JAPDVU010000006.1, from coordinate 114,044,532 downwards.
TCTACTGGTAGGAGACTGTTTACTGACGCGACTCCCATGGCAACATGGTATGCATGGCCCTGAGAGCGGAGAGATGGCTCTGTATGTGCTGACATGGCACAGGTTCCGGGGTGTATTGTTAAGTGAAAGAGCAAGGTGCAGAGCAGTGTGTAGAGAATGTCATAAAAAAAAAAATACAGTCACATGCACACACATATGCACGCACAGGTATACACACACACACACACACACACATACACACACACGCTCGCGCTCGCACACGCACACTCACACAACTGGGAGGTATGACACAGTGTTGGAAAGAGATGGTTGGTCTGAACTGAAGCAGACTCTTCCATTTACTGGCTGTGTGCACTTGGCATTTTGCCTCACCTTTAAATGGGGATAAATAATAAACATACTTCATAGAGTATAAGTATTTAGGTAAGTTGATACAAGATAAGTGCTTAGAACACTGCCTAGCACATAGTAAGTGATTAATGTTTTAAATAATGATTCAGTTATTTAATTATAGACATAAAACATTTCTTGAAGAATACTCTGGAATGTTAAGGAGAATTGCCTCCAGGTGGAGGCCTGTTGTTTACCTTTATACTCCTATACTGTTTGAAGAAAAACACATTTTTTAAATCATTTTGATCTCTATGAAAATAGAAAAATTTCTGCTGAAGTCCAGACAGGAAGGGATGAAATTGTGACCTCAGGCAGCGCAGGCAGGGGATGTGGGGGTGAAGGGACACATTCAGGGGATATTTCCAATGTGGAATGGGCAGAGCCGGAGTACAGAACGGATGGCAGCTCTGTTCGTTGGAGTAAAAAAATACAGGATATGGAGGTGGGGGGGACGGGACACAGGGTTCATATTGAGGCAGGGGAAGGGGCACTTGAGGACAGGGGAGTGACAGGGAAGGGCAGTAGAGATTGCCTTAGTTCTGAAAATTACATATCTTATGGCTGTGGAGTTTATCTGTCTTTCTAGAAGAAGAGGGGGATGAACTCTGGATTGCAACCCCAATTTGAAACAACTTGATGGGGTTCCATCCAGAACCTCAGAAATGTCACCAGTCACTCTTCCTCAGGCATCACCCCCATACACACCTGTGGCTTTCTGAATTGTAGCTGAGTTTTCTACTTTTCAGCTGCTTACCAGTAAACCCGCGCAACTGCATTTAAAGTGCTAGAAATCAACTAAGAATAAAACAGGAATTTGAAAGGGTTAAATGTCTATCTTATTGCACATGGCTAAGAAGTTGTAATGAATGTCATTAGTGACTTATAATGACTATCTTCTGGCTTTGACCTAATGTTCCGTCACTCAGGTGAGACAGTGATGGCGCACCCCCAGGGTGCAGTTACGCTGCGTTTCCTCTCTGCCCTTGCAGCAGTGTTGGACTACAGATGCTGTGCCCTGGCCACTGCATGGCCAGCCACCTTCATGTCTGTGGGATGGCTGGCTGAGGCCAAGTGCAGTCTGGGACTTGCCAGGGAAACTGAGGGTTCCCATTAAGGCCATGTGTGTTACCGGAGACTATTCCTACCTACACATGCTTTAATTCACCTGTCTGCTCCCTCTGGAAGGAAGCAGATGCAGAGCCTGGCACTGTATGGGGATGGGCAAGAGGGGATGTGAAAGATTGGGTCCGGGTTGAGGAGAGTGAGGACAGCAGCCTCTTGTGGATCTACCTGGAAAGCTAGAATTGCATTGTGATGCCTGAGGACATTTCTGGGGTTCTTGATGGAAGTCCATCAAGATGCTCCAAATTGGGGTTTCAACCCAGAGTTCCTGAATATGTTTGGCAAACACTGCCAGGGCGGTCTTGCAAGCAAGCGCTCTGCAAAGGCTCTCTGTGTAAAGAGTCCATCGACCTTCGGGGTCATCGATTGTGACTGAGGAGCTCAGCCCCCATCCCAAGGCTGGGATGTCGAGGCTAAGTTCAGTTCAGGAGGGGATGGTGCCTTCTCTGTGCTTTGTGTTCCTGGCAGCAGAACGATTGCCCTGCTACTCGCCCGCGTAGGAAAGAGGTTTGTGTTAGGTGCTCTCATTTCTCACCACCACGGCTTCTGAACGAAGCTTCTTGTGGTGAAGTTAAACTCATGTTACTGTTGGTGACGTCTTCATAAGGCACGCTTATCCATCAAAGGATATGTGCTTTGTTATAAAGATGCTATGGCATCATCAATAGCTCCACTGGGGGAAATACCAAATTCTCATTGATTTTGCTTAATGGACCACTTTTATGGTAAAACTAGAAAATATCTTCCGGTAATTTTATTACTGCCAGATTAATTTTCTGGATTTTTTCCTGTCTTCAATGAACTCAAAGCATATTAATTTTCAGGTGACCCAAATTAGTCGAAGCTTCTTTATTTTCCTTCATTTTCTTAGGAACTGCTTTTTAATGAAATATGGATTTTCTTTTTTTAAGGAAGCTGTGACATACCAAACTGTATCTCCCCAGATGAAGTCCTTTCTCTCATCTGAAAATTGAAGGCTGGTTACCAAGTTGCTCAGGGCCACCAGCCTCTTTTACCTTGTCTTTCCTTGTCCTTCGAACTATGACATTTGACAAGACCATCTTTCTCACAGTGCTTGTTGGGGACAGACTGCCCCCGTTCACAGTGTAATTGTCTGATAAACACAGTTCATATGTGTTTGCTACTCTTTAATAGCACAAAGATTTTTTTGTTACCCAAACTTGTGGCCTCTCATATTTGCATGGAGCCCTACAACATGCAAGGTCATGGTTTTGAGCATTGGCAGCACCGAGTACAGAAACAGTGTGGGAAAGTGTATCTTAAGTTTAAAAATTAAGTGATCTGTCAAGGTCTGTGATAGTTTCCCAAGTGTTCGAAGTGCTCATGGAGTCCAGATAGTAGCTCCCATGCCCATTTGCCTGCTCTCCTTGTTGGCGGTGGTTTGTTGTGTGCTTAGGTTTGAGGCAGGAGAAGACCCGGCTGCCTTTCCCGTGTCTTCATTGGACTTGCACCTGATGGGGCTGTGGTTTTGGAGCTGTGGCCCCGGTGGCTGCCCTGTGCCCGCCAGCCCTGAAGCCCGTGTCCCTCCCGCAGGTCCCTTCATCAGCGTGGTCCTGTCGAAGCTGGAGAACATGCTGGAGAACTCTTTGCATGTTAATTTGCTGCTTATCGGGATCATTACGCAGCTAGCCAGCTACCCGCAGCCACTCCTGCGCTCCTTTCTGCTCAATACCAACATGGTCTTCCAGCCAAGCGTCCGCTCTCTCTATCAGGTACGTTAGCCAAGCCACATCCACACCTGTTGATCTTACGGGTGCTGATGAGCAGGGCTCCTCCTCTCCTTCCCCTGCTACTTTGTGTGTGTGTGTGTGTGTGTGTGTGTAATTCCTCTCTTCTCATTCATTTGCTCCCCTTCCTCATCCTGTTTTGCTAATTGTGTGTAGATTATTCTAGCAAACAGCACAACTTCATTTAGTTTGATGCTCAGAGGGTGCCCTGCCAAAACACCCCAGTGGGTCAGTTAGGAGTGAGCAAATGCCTAACAGAACTGTTCCTGCACGGAGGACCGCTCCTGAGAGAGATATTGAAAACTGGGGCTGGAATTCCACGTGAAGCATTAACATCATTCATGTCCTTTTGACAGGTGCTAGCATCTGTGAAAAACAAGATTGAGCAGTTTGCTTCTATGGAGAGAGACTTCCCAGGGCTCCTTATACAAGCCCAGCAATACCTGCTTTTCCGAGTGGACATGTCCGACGTGGCAGCTGAGTCACTACCCAAAGGTGAGCTGGGCTTCTCCCCTGCATCTCTCCTCCTCCATTTCCCCACCTCCCCATCTGGGTTCAAAGATGCTGCATAGGCTCATGGGCTCTAAAGCATCTAAATTGTATTTTCTTTTTTATGCAACTGTGAGGAGTTTCCGTTTAGTGTTCTTAGGCCTAAAGAAAGGTCTGCCTGCCCACACCCAGCCCATTCGCCATTTGGAGGGTCTAGCGGGCATTTGCTTCCATAGGGAAGGAGTGGTGTGTGGGTTGTTGCCAGCCTAGAATAAATAACTCGGTGCCTCGGGGCCGGGAGGCATTCTGTGCGCACCCTGAGCTATGTCTTGGCCAGCCCTACTCTGAGGAGGGCATTGTTCTTTTCATTGTTTTCAGAGATTATTGGGCCCCAAATAAATGTGCTTTAGCGCTCTAGAAGGTAAAAACTATTCATTTGGACTGGGAGAAGTAAAGTTTATGCTCCGCTTAAAGTTCCTGTGGGTGACTTTTCATCAGCTCATGGGGCCTGCCTGGCAAGGTGGGCAGAGGTGGGTGCCCTGCAGGAGAACTGAGGTCACCCTGCTGGCAGGCCAGCCTGGGGAGCACCAAGTTTTGCTTCGCTTAAGCTCCAGTTGCACAGATTGGATGGCCAGTTGTCCTCCAAGCTGTCACTGTGGCCTGGATGAGTGCAGACCGGGAAATGCCCCGTATTTGCCTTGGGTCTGAAAAGCTGCCACACAGCATTTTCAAGACTAAGACTAGTGGTGAGAGTGGGGGTCTCAGTCCTGGGCTAAAGGCTTGTGATCAGAAACTGGCTCCCAGAGACAGAAATCTACCTGTCAGGGCAATTTTTAACCCTTTAAGGGAACCTCTGAAGGCTGACCTTGCCTCTGTGCAGCTCTTTGATCTTAGTCACTGTGCTTCACCAAGGCCTCAGGTTCCTTGACTCTTAAGTGAAGAATTTGTTTTCAATCTCTGACTTCCTCTGTGGCTGTAGAACTCTGGTTTTGAAGAGCCCCTAGAGCATCGCAAGGCAGATTTTGCAATAAAGGTGGGCCTTGTGCCACTGGTGGGAGGGGGTAGGCTTCAGGCTATGGCCTAGAGGACAGCAGGCAGGCCATTCGTGGAGGGAAAGGAGCCCGTGGGAAGGTGGACTGCAGGTCCAGGCAGCCTCTGCTAGCCACCTGCACAGCTGGTCTGTTAGCTGTGTTCCCCCTGAATGGGGAGGGTGTTACCACATCACACCCTGTGAGAGAGGGTGTGTCAATTAGCTCCTGTGCATACCAAGCCATTGCACAAACAGTGGGTTAATAGAAAGCCATTTATGAGGACTCAGAGTCTGCGTGGTCACCTGGGCTGGGCTTGGCTGAGTTTGGCTCGTGGGCTGCTGTCTGCAGGTGGCTGGTGTCTGGGATGGCCTTAGTCACATGGGCGGCTGCTGGCTGGGCGATGGGGATGGCAGGGGTCTGTGTTTCTCCTCATCCAGCCCTGCTGGTCAAATGTCACAGGCACAGGGCTGCAGTGAGAGCAGGAACACAGAAAATCTTCTGAGGCTCTGGAGTCCTGCATGCTGTTGGCCAAAGTCCCCGGGCCAGCCCCGGTCCAAGAGCAGCAAACCCCCACCTCTTGATGGGAAGAGCTGCAAAGAGTTTGGCCAGTCTTGCAGTCTACCAGGCAGGAGGTGACTTCAGTTTCCTTACATTACACTCCAGACTTGGTGTTCCTTTGTATTTCATAGTTTATAAAGTGCTTTCCCAGATGGTCCATTTTTATTTTCAAACAGCACTGTGAAATGGGCAAGAAAGGTACTGTTAGGTTCATTTTCATATAAAGAAGCTGAAAGTAGGGGACCAGGGTAGTCAGGTGGGACCATGCGGCCCAGGTGCCTGAGATTGTCTGCCTAGTTCATGGGCCAAGTGCACACACGCTGACTGAAGTCACAGGTGCATGTTTTGGTGAAAGATGGGGTCACCCACACCTGGTGTTTTGTTCTGGCTTCAGACCTCTGGCTGTGGCTACCAGATACGTGCCCAGGGAGCTTGTTCCACATCATGCTGTCAAATTAGTCAGCTGTGGCTGATGCTTTTTCAGGTCTGTGACACTCGGGGCTTTGCCTAGTGGGGCTTCTCTTGGGATCTAAGACTTTCCTTTCATGGAGTTTCTCCACATTAACTTCTCTCAGGTTAGCACAGTGGCAGTCTCTGCTACACAGACTCCCAGGAGGGGAAAGGCCCTGTCCCCTGCGGAGAGCAGGCTTCTGAAGCAGGTGCTGCCTAGGACCTGAGTCCAGGAGTGCTGTCCCTGGGAACAGAACAACGTGTAATGAGGAATCCTGGGAAGGGGTCAAACGCTGGGCTTCCCTTGTCTGTGTCTATGCTCTGTCTGGCCTTGCTGACTAGGAGCAGAGCAGTAAAGACTGCTCTCCTAACTTCTGAAATCTTTCCAGGATTAGTCTTGAAAATGCTGGGTTGCAGCTTTTCAGACCCAAGGCAGCGTTTCTGAAAACCACTCCTGACCCTGGCATTGATCTGTGCTTCCCTTCCTCTGGCCTCTGTGCACGTGCTTTATGAGGGTGTCGTCAGGTGCCAGCAGCCAGAGCTGCTCCATCAGGCAGGCCATGCTTTCCTCAGCCTCCTGGCGGCCCCCTAAGAAAAAGAGCCTCCTCACTACCCTTTAAACAGGAGTAGGTTGTGTGACCGCCTGCTGCAGAGCCGATGGACTTCCTGTGTAGCCATCCCATTGTCACCTCGTCTCTGAGGCTCAGCCATTTCCCAGGCTTTTCATTCCCCCCTCGAATACTTTCTAAAGCATAGACGCTATGTTTATTTCTATTCAGAGTCCTCTCTGATCTCTAGTTCTGGGAGGGAGGTAAGGGTAGGTATTGGCCCATTTTACAGAAAAGGAAACTGAAACATTATATAAGCTACTTGCCAGGGAGGGACCACACCTCTGGCTTTCTTGCTTTGAGTCAAGAGCCCCATGGGACTGTGTGACCCATTGGAAGGCTGGTCCTGTGCTGACAGGACAGAGCTCTGTGAGGGTTCCCTGCCAGCCCTGGTCCCCCTCACTGGGGGCCACCTGCCTTCTATAGTGAAGACAGTTTGGAGTCTAGGATTCAAGCTGGGTAAATGTGTCTTAGCAATGACACTTTTAAAATTCACAGGTCAAGCTACATAAATGAGCCACAAAAACCCTTTTTGGAGAAAAGAAGAGCGAATTTGAAAGAGAAAGATGGAGATCGGAATATGAACCAGCTCCAGGGAGATCAGTGTAGGGAAGACCTGATATTGGTCAGTTTCTTCCCTCATTCATCCAGCAAATGTTTATTAGCTTCTACTATGAGTAAGGAAGTGTGTGGTGCCAGGAAGGACACATCAAGTAGGGGCTCAGCTCTCAGAAATCTCAGAGGAAGAAAATCATAACAGCAGTGCAGGCTACAGGGCAATGAATGCAGGTATTATTGGTAAATTGCCAGGAACCAATTACAGCATGTAATAATTACAAGAATTCCATCAAAAGGTTGGTGAAGCTTGGGGGGGCTCAACAAGGGCTGAGCCACATATGTAATTTACCTGTTGGAATGGCTAAACGGCACTTCCCCCAAACCTGAATAGGATTGTTAACTGCCAGACAGCTCAGAGCATTTTAAACCTGCATGTTATTGCCTCCCGTTGGCCAAACACCTTAACAGCTGTAGGCTATTCCCCAAACTGACAATGCTTCTGTAAACCCTACTCTTTGAAGTGTATTATCTCCATCTTGCCTTAGGACAAATTGTGTTAATAAAAGCAGGATCTTGAGTCAAGGAGTAGTCTTCAGTTCCTTTAGCTGAAGCTCCTCTGACCCCCAATGCCTTTCAAAATTATCTTTTGTCCTTGGACTCCTATTGAATCTATATGCAGCTCCTTTCTCCAGATTGCTAAACCCTTTGTAATCTGTGTACATTTTACCTATTGACTCACTTCATCCTTACAACTCTGTGAGCCTTTCACACATGAGGACATTACAGAGCGGTAAAGCAAGTTGCCTGATGTTACTCAGCCAGCAGGTGGTGGAGTCTGCTCTCAACCGCAGTACTGGAGTCTCTTCAGGCTAGTGACAGAGGTGTGGGGGCAGGAATTCCAGTTGGGGAGCCAGTGTGAGAGCAGGTCTTGGTCTGGGATTAGTGCCCACATGTCCCATCACCCACTGGTCCAGGACAGTGTCCTTCGTGAGCCTCGTGGGACCCTTTGGAGAGATGCAGTGCTGGAGGCTGGGGTGTGGGTGCTGAAGGGGTGTCTCCATGGTTGGTGAGTGGACCTCAGTGATGTCAACTCTTTGGTCCACACTCTGATGTCAGGACACACTGTGGGCTTCTGCTGAAAGGTACTAGCAGATTCTTTTCCAGTTCTTTATGGCATGAACTGTGATAAGCTTTAATCAAAAAGGATATTTAAAGCAGTAAAGTGAAGGATTTTTTTCTAACACTAAAGACGATAGTAGTGAGATATGGAAAGTACTATAAATGTCAGGAATTTTTAGTACTGTAGTTAAGCGACACTCTTCTTAGAGTGTTAAAAATGGGACTGGAATTCTGAAAAGCAGCCAAAATAATGAAGAGCTTGAATATAATGATTTATAAAGAGTAATGAGACTCTTTGAGTAGGGGGCAGAAGAAGGCATAAATAACTCCTGTAACTATATGAAGGCTGGAGCTGTTCAGGAATTAAATAGTCTGCAAAGTTGAACCATTTTAATTAGTGAAACTGCTTTGATATGAAAATGCAAATCACTTGAATATGTTCAAGTTTGGGCTCATTATCATCTGAGACCTACATTACTGAAACTGAGATAGAAACCCCTGGAAACCGTCCTTAAAGTCACTTGTCACCAGATGCCCAGTCTGGTCTTCCCAGCACCCAACTTCCTCTCCATCATTTCCAACGTTTCAGTGGCTTCTTTCATCCTATTCTCCACTGAAGGCTGGAGGTCCCAGCCAGAAAGGGGTGGGGGGGCGGAGAGGAAGGCCGTCACCATGGAGCCCTGGAGGCAGGAGTATAAGCTGCAAGAGCTTGCAGTGGCTGTGGCCCCGCCTCCCCCTGCAGCAGTGCTGTGTGACCCCACCTCCCTCTGCAGCAGTGCTGTGTGGCCCTGCCTCCCCCTGCAGCAGGGGCTGTGGCCCCGCCTCCCCCTGCAGCAGTGCTGTGTGGCCCCGACTCCCCCTGCAGCAGGGGCTGTGTGACCCCACCTCCCTTTGCAGCAGTGCTGTGTGGCCCCGCCTCCCCTGCAGCAGTGGTGTGTGGCCCCGCCTCCCCTGCAGCAGGGGCTGTGGCCCCGACTCCCCCTGCAGCAGTGCTGTGTGTGTGCTGGGGCTTTGCTGGCACAGGTAGGACAGTCTCCTGACAGACACCAGGAGGTTGGGAGAGCAGGTGGAGCCCTTGGATGTCCTATTACCATCCTGGTGAGTTATGCCGTCACTTGGTTGGTGCAGTGGCAGATGACTTTTTCTTTTTAAAAAAATGTATTTTTATGATTTCAGAGAAGGAGGGAGAGGGAGAGAGAGAGAGAGAAACATCAATGATGAGAGAGAATCACTGGTTGGCAGGAGATGCCTTTTTCAACTCTTCCTTTTGCTAAGTCCTGGGCATGGGGGTTTCTGATAAACCTTGTCACACTCTCTGCACCATGTTCCTTATCCAAGCTTTGGGATAAAAGCCGAATATCTCATGCCCTGTGCTGAAGGTTATCTGATGGGCAAGTGTGTGAACCACCGAGTGTGTGCTCAGGGCTGTCTTTCAGGCTTCAGTCACAGGAATGGACCCACCATTCCCCACTCGCCTCCTTCCCTCCAACACACACTTGCGAGGGTGGAGCTAAAGGGCACTGGAGGGTCCCTGTGACCGTCTGCTTTCTGGTTTCAGATCCCACTCAGGATGATTCCAGGACAGGAGCTGGCAGGAGCCTTCTGGATGGTCCCCCACGAGTGCTCCTGCCCTTCCTGACAAGCAGAGCCACGGTGGCAGGGGTGCCACCAAGCCTGCCCCTGCCAGTGAGAAACACCATGCTGGCCGCAGCCCTCTTCCCGGAGTTCCTGAAGGAACTGGCTGCCTTGGCCCAGGAACACTCCGTTCTCTGCTACAAGATCCTGGGGGACTTTGAGGACTCCTATTGTTAGCTTTTTGTTTTTTAAGGTTTTAGTGTCTTGACTGAATGTTAAATGCAAAGCTGCTTACAAAGATTTCTACTTTGATGTTTCCTGACAATACTTGATTTGTGGGGAGGGGACCTTCTGGGCACCTCCTCTCTCTCTTGCTGGGCCTTCCCACCCTGTGTCATACAGAATGTAAGTCTCATAAGCTGGCTGCTCCTTGGGCGGGTTTCCTTTGCTCAGTTCTCCCTCCTCAAATATTTTGGTTGTTATTCTCTCATCCCTTTGAGTTGACTCTTCTTGCAGCATAGAGCACACCAAGCGAATATTGGGGTTCAATGACTTCTGGAAGTACCCCTTGTCAGGTCGGCTCTTCAATGGCACATGAAGAAAGCACACCCGTTCCTGTTGCCTTCTGCATTTTGGCTTCCATTTTATCAAAGGGAAGAATAAAAATGGAGCCTCCATCACGTAAGCACGTTATAATCTGCCCCATTGCATTTTATGTCCAAAACTCGCTTTCTGCCCAACATAGATTGCTTATGGTGCAGGCAAATCCATTGGTCTCAGCTGTCTGCTGGGAGGCTGATGCGGTTGGAGAGAATTTGGGAAATGTTCCTGTTGCTGGAGATGATTTGGTGTGTCACCTAAACACTGAAAGTAGCCTTATCTTAGATTTGCACAAAATGAAATATACCTATGCAAACTGTTTCTTTGGTATTTAGGATTTTGCTCAGAAGAAAGCATGCTATCATATACTTATATAATAAGACAGCCATCATTTTTTAAAGTGTTTTATGAAAACCAGATTAATTTGTGGAGCTATTTCATAGTATGGTTTTTTTGTGGTTATTTCTTGATATGTGTGTGGGGAATATGGAGGGAAAAAGATAAACTTAATGCAGCCTATAGAATCATTGCTAATTATTTAAATTTTGCTTGCTTTTCCTAATGTGTTGCACTTTGTAGAGAACCATGAACTGTACACCTGCTTTGGGATGCAAATGCAAACAGGTCGCAGGGAGCCCTGCAAAGCCAAGTGCCTGCCAGTGACTCACTCCATCGGAATCACTTCCTCCTGAATAATGGGGCTCATTGGAAGACCCCAGTGTGATGTGTTAGTGCCTCTCTGCTGCTTTTCAGCTTGCTCCAAGAGGCATAATTATAAGTAGAGCCACAGTCTCCTTCAGTCATCACCAAGAGTGGGAAACACACAAGATAATTGTGGGCTAAAAATGAGACCCTAAACAACTGGTATTAATGGATATTCAACTCTCCTCCTCTCGATTTGGGGCAGGTGAGAAGCACCTACAAGAATGAGCCTCCTGTGTGGAGGGAAGTTGGAAACCCCAGGTTTCTCTGTCTCTGTGGTGTCACTGCTGAGCCCCGGAGGGGTGGGGGTGCAGAGTAGTGGGCAGCCACAGGTCTGGTGGCTGTACCTCAGAAGCACTGGTTTGGTTTTAATCAGCCTCTGGGTCAGGAGGGGAGTGGAAGCAGCAATTGAATCTGAGGCCCTGCAGAGTACAGGCCACCCTTTGTGGTCTAGGGACCTTGACGCAGCCGTGAACTGAGAGTGGCTTTTAGGGGCCAACCTCGTAGTGTTTCCGAATCTAAGCAAGTAACCAAAGACACCAGTTCACTGAACATTTCCAACTTCAAATTTGTCTAGTTTGAAAAATGGTTTGCTCAGCTGTGGTGCAGCAGTCAGAACCCACGAGGCCCAGCAGACTGGCCTATAGTGGGTTTTCTGGCGCCTGCTTGCATTTGCACAACCAAGTCTCCACTGGAAAAGGGAGAGAGAGCAGAAAGAGGGAATGTAAGCTGAAAGTTATTAGCCTCTCCCTTTGTTTTGCACAAGTATTTGTCTTCCAGTTTGGACTTCCCAGGTACATAAAATGCTGAAGTCACATCTGGAAACTATTCTTTAAGCTTTTAGGCTTACTTTACACTTCTCTCCATTATCTTGTGATGGTGTAGGCTCTTGGTATTTATTAAATAGGTACTGAAGTAGACTTACTTTACAGGAGACAGAGATGACCAGTGTCTGGGGTGAGAAGCAAGAAAGTAAACTCCAGTGGTTGGATGCTGGTAGCAAATTCACATTAACCTATTTGACATCAGAAAGTGGTTCATGTGTCTGAATCCACTGCAGAGTATGGTGTCCAGGGTTTTACACAATTCAGAAAATTGACCTGGAAATACATTCTGGAAAGCCAGAAAACCTATTTGGATGAGTGAAATAGCCAGGTGGGTTAGTAATGTGGTTTACAGTAATGTGGTGTGGCGGTGCCAGGGGAAAACTGAAGAACTGAGGCTCTAAGTAGAAGAGCATATCCTAGGGGTTGGAGGAATGAACATTGGTCTAGGTAGACATGAAGACACTGTGCAGGAGGTGGGTGAGCTGGGAACTCCGAGTGGGAAAAAGTCCTGGTAATGAAGTAAAATATTCTTGTCACATAGAAATGTTTTCTGTAATAAGGTTTGGGAAAAATTAAAGATATCTGGCATGCTCCAAAATGTGACCTGAGAGTCGAGATACTTTTCCATGTGGACTGGCACGTCCAAGGCTGCGCTACTTGCGGAAGATGTGGGCAGACCCTTGGGGGAAGCCCCTGGCTGGCGTCACCGTGTCTGGCCTGATGGCCCCGGTTGGCGAAGGCCAGTCAGGGGTTCCTGGAACATCAGAACATTAGCCTCCACTCATAAGGAGGGTGGGAGATTCAGTTCAGATGAAGTGAGTTTTGTGGTATATGAGAGCAAGGAGATATTTAAAATTGATTTTTCAAAACGGCCAAGGAAATGTTCTTCAGTTTTTAAAGAAATTTCAAGTTGAGTTTAGCTCAAATACAATTTGGGGGGGAGGGAGCAAATGACAATTTCTTAGCCATGAAGTTGTCAGCCATGATGCTGGAGTAACCAATTAGCGGTGGGATTTTCTTTATCAATGGATTCTTTCTTCTCCTGGTATTTAGGGGAATTATAAAATTGTCCTCCTCTTAGTATTACAGAGGTGAGCAAAAGTAGTTTTATATTGTTATACAAATAACAATAATTAATAAATAGCTGAAGAATAAACTGTTTCATGTACTCACAACTGTAAACCCATTTTTGCCCACCCTGTGCTTTGGAAAATGCTTTGCTGTTTTGGGGTTGGCACTGCGTCTGTCACCTGGCGAGAGGATGCGTTCAGTTCGTCTAAGGCCCTCAGGACACTTCTTCCATAGCAAATGGCTTTCACTGTGGTAACGTGGTTGTCAGGAGGGCGTCCCATTAGGAACAGAATCTGGAAGCAGGGTATGTGTACTCAGTTGCCTGTCCCATCGGGGCAGCCCATGGTGCCCGACTGCGAGTGATTTTGGAGGTCTCTGCATCAGCTTGGTTGCAGTGGTGTGTTGGTTGGTTTCCAGACCTGTGTAGGGGTTTGTGATGCATTCTGAATCGGATCAGTGTGTCTAGGTTGCTTTCATGAGGGAAGGGCTGCCCCAGCAGGGGTGAGGCATGCCACTGGTGTGATGTTAAATGTCCACAGCATTCCCTCCAGTTCTCATTTAAGGGCAGTTCAATTTAATTGCTAATTACCTGCCCTGTGTTTACTGAACTGGCAGGCATGCTTGCTATTTTTATGAAACAGCTTACTGTAGGAAGGTTATTATTGAATGTGCCACTTCCAGTCCTCGGCCCAAGCCAGTGTAATTCGTGGCTTGCTGCAAATCTCAGCTGGCTTTGCAGTACTGGCTCTTCCTGGAAACAGCAGTCCTCTGGTCGCTGATGCCACATCAGCTTTAAGTCGCTAAGTAGATATTCTCAGGCCCCTTCCTGCTGCTGCCATCATTCTATAAATCACACCACATGAATTCCCCACCAAATAACAGCTTAAAACAGAACACTGTCAAGCCAGTTTACACTCGATCCTTAAATCACATCATTGAGGAAATATTTAAAGAGAATGGAGTCGACTTTTTATTTTTTTGGTTGAATGACCACCATAAACCTAATGCTTTTTTAAGAAAGAGTGCCTGGAAGATGAAGCATTGTTTTCAGGATAATTTTGCCTCAGTAAATCCTCTCCACGTCCCAGCATTTATTGGGCCATTACTTGTTCTGAGGACAGATTATCCAGGCAGCTCATTAACTGGATAAACGGGCTTTAGTGAAAGATTTTCAGTGAGGTCCTGTAGGGAAAACACAGGCACGCAGTGGGAGGAAGCCTTCAGTTCTTCGGCCTCTGCACTTGGGATCTGAAATGAATAGTGATTTTAGGTGGGGACTGACCCTTCCTGTCCTGTTGGGTCATTGTGAGTTTTGTTCCTGTTTTACATGTGAACTGACCTAACTCATTGTCACTCACACAAGTAGCAAGGCTGCTCTCGCAGGTTCTGCCAGCACCAGTTCTGTATGTCCTACAGGTGTCTCTGGGGGCACTTAGGTTTCCTATGTCATTGCAGAGCCTGGCAAGAGTGATGGAAGCTCTTAGGCCAGATTATAAATTTTATGGAGCTGAGACTGCAGAAGTCTGTGCTGCTTAGCACATCAGCGGACTTTTCACTGGCACAAGTCTACACAAGGCCCACCTATAACTAGCCCCTTTTTGCCCTGGAGACATTTTAAAAGAGGGAATTTGGTACTGACGATGTTACTTAATTGATTTCTGCTAAGTTGTTTGACGAAGGCAGGCAGTGAGATTGGATTTCAGTCAGATGCTTTGCATCTCACAATCGGGGGTCAGCTCTCTTCTTAAACAATCCCCGAGTGCATTTGTCTCCAACCTGCTGAAGAAGCATGGCGGCCGTTTCCACACTGCTTTTGTAATGTGTAACATGGCCTTTCAGAGAGATTTAGTGTTTTTTCCCAAATAGTGACCTTGCAGAATCCTTGAAATGATGCAACTAAATGCAACAGAAATGAAAAATACAACAAATTATGGGTGGTGGCCATAACCTGTATATTGAATTCACCAGCTAACTCAAAGCCCCAGGAGGATGTGTTACTTTCAAAAAATTTCATGGCCTTCTTATTGTAAAGATTAGCAATAATTACAAAAAGGATGGGTGGTGTGTGAAGCTCAGGTATCGCATCCTTAACTTGGCATAAATAATGATCAACATGCTTTTTCCTGGGCTACTTACACCTTGACAGGTAGGAACAGTTCACCTTGATGCACAGGCCTGCAGTCAGGAAGCTCCTTTCTAGACGAAGAGATCCAGAGTTTATAAGCCGAGTAAGTGGGCACCAACTTCTCATACAAAGGTGCCCCACAAAAATTTTATTTCGTTTTATAAATTAATGAACTTTTACTAAGTACTTATTCTGTGCCAGGGAGCATGGTGAGTCCTGAGGCTGACATTCCTCCCCTCCCACCACAACCAACCAAGCAACACAACACATGGCCTGCACCTGGCCAGGCTGACCTGGGGGACAGCCTGTTTTCTAGCACATTCCCCTCCCAGCTTACAGGTGTTCAGATTCCAATGACAGATGGCAATGGCTTCACCTGTGGCACCAACTCATACATTTTAATGAGATTTGCCCCTAAATAGCAAACAAACAGACTAACTCACACTCTTGCAAAGTAGTACTGTATTTAAAATTGTATCTCACTGAGGCCTATTAGGAGCAGAGCCAGATTTCGTGGGTTTCTTAGGGTACTACGTGAACGTATCTTCTGAATATCTAGTCAGGTTCCTGTAAGATATCTTACACAGGAAGTAAGATACCTGAGCTGTGGTTTGATTTTTCTTTTTCTCATAAGCAGTTATAACCACACAACAGTCTTATTTTTAGGATTTCAGCACCACAGTCAGCTTGGTGAAGCTTGAGTGAGTTGATGACGGCATGTTTCTCTGAGAATGGTCAGTCCATAATACAGTGTACACTTGACGTAACAGTTTAAACCAGCCCTTGATTTCCAATGGTCTGAAAAGCTCCTCTAGTGCATTCTGTCAAGTTTGATGAGTAAGAAGCCAGGCTTTGCAAAATAATGATCCTGCCAGATTCCAACCTCACAATGCCCTTGCCTGTTTGCAATTAATTCTGAGACTTGTGGGGAGAGAGTGGACTTGCCTTTCTCTCTTGAAAAAAGGTTCAGTGGTAATACTTTACTTTTAGGCCCAGTGGTTGTCAGTATTGGGACAGAATGTGGGACACATGGCTTCCTGGGTGGTGTAACATCTAATTTTAAATCTGCCAGAGGGTGGCTTCCCTCATTACCTAGTTAGGAAGTCCTGCGTCTGCAACCATTCACTGCTAAGCTGGTGATGGGGGAAGGTCCACTTTTCTCCAGCCGCCACGGGAGCACCACTCATGCTGGAAATGTTTATACTTTTCTTTGTAGGCTAAAGAATTCAGGGTAAAAGTAGGGCTTCCAAAATGTTTCCTCTCTCATTTATGTCACAATTTGACATGTGCTTTTAAAAACCACCACTTAACAAAACTGGTCTTAAGTCACCGACTTCACGGAGATGCTGTTAACGGCACCACAATTACCATTGAAGATCAAAATTTTGATTTGCCAGTTTATAATCTTATTCTTTCCAGGCAAAACAGATCAATTTAATGTTACAACTTATTATTTCTATCTCTTTTGGCCTGAGGGGGCAGGGGAATTGTCAACTGCACAATCTTTAAAGTGTATGTTAATTTTTAATGTGATATTTCAGTATATATTTTATTCATTAAATTTATTTGAAAACTTCTGTTGTCCATTTTACCAAAAAGAAAAATCCATTTATTCTCAGAGCATGGCCTCCTAGGGCGTTGAACAGGCACCACTTCTATTCAGTGGATGGGTGACTAACAGCCTCCTTCCCTGCCCTCACGAGACCAATCTAAACACACTGTCTACACTGTCAATGGATTTATCTTGCTGTCTTCCTCTTTCCTCTTCATCAACCTTTTTTTTTGGTCTAAAATACTGCACCCAGATTCTGGTCTCTTTCAATCACTCCTGGCCCTTAGGATGTGCTCAGAAATATTTGCTGAAAGAACTGCGTAATGAACTTTTTCTTAGAAAGGTAACAAACAGCATGTTTCTTTAGCTCAGAATTATTAAGCACTAAAATGTGCTAGCTCTTAACCACCTTTTCAGCTATGATGGAGCCGTTTTGATGTCAATGATGCAAACAGGTGAGGCTGCTGGTCTGTGGAGGTGGCACCTGAGGCCCAGGGATTGGGGGATGCCAGGCGGACTTAGGTTCCGAGGCTCTGGTTTTGTGTTGTGGCTCCGCTATCTCCCTCAGGCAGAGGAACCGAAATATCTCATGACGACAGCTGCTTCTCCAGCATCTCCTTTATCACAGTCGGGTCTGCTCGACTGAGAGTCGCTTTTCGGACCAAGCCAATCAGTTTATTTATAGCTCTGGGGTTTCCCTTCTTCAGATCCATTACCTTTCAAGACAGAAATTGTTTTAGAGAAAATATAGACTCATACCTAAACATCTTAAATTAAGGTTTATATTTACTGAAATTTAAATTGTTTCTTTTTGTGTGAGAGCAGGAAGGGGTGTGTGAAGATCTGAGGCGTTTTCCAGGCTCCTGGCGGAGATCCTGCCACTCTGTCTCCAACTGGAGGGGACAGAGGACTGTGCTGCATCATACTGACCAGGGCGAGGCACCTCTCTGGGCCTCCAGTGGAGGTCAGCAGGCACTGACATGCAGGTCTCCTTCTCCCTGGAAGGTTTAAACTCCCTGGAAGGTTTAAACTCCTGTTTACTAGAAAACAAAGCCACAGAATGGCGACTCTCCCCGAGCATGTGGATGGGGGAGGGGGTACTGCACCGTGGTGCCAGGGCTACCAGCTCCACCCTCCTGCTCTGCAGGCCTGGATGGGCAATAACGCCTGTGAGTATCTGCACTCAGTGCTGTGGAATGAGTCTGAAACTAAAAGTGTAACTTTATAGGTCACTACGGCTGAGGCAGGAGGACAGAGGTTCCCAAGAACCCATGCAAGCCCATTTCCTTGTCAAGAGCACTTTCCAGAGCTGAGTGTCCCTGGCAAGCTGATGGATAGGTGACTGTTATTCCGAAAGATATACTAGTCATTTCCCGCCGCCCCCCCCTCCCCACACTGAAAAATATCTCTAGACAATATGATTAGACTTGGAGAGGGAGGGATGCTACTCATTGTAGCTTTTCTATTTTGTTCCATGCTCAGAACACAAAATGACTTGGTTTTCAGCTATGCTCCTGTTAAGGATTTCCTCCATAATTTTTCTGCTTTTCTTCCCACCTGTTAATGGCATGAAGCTAACGTGTTTTCCTAGCATCTTCCCCCTCTGCAGCCACCCCTGCTGGGGTATTACTGAGGACCTCCTCATTAAGCAGGGCAGACACAGCATGTTCAGAAGCCACATGCCTGGGAGGGCCCTGTGCCTAGGAGGTCAAAACTTGGGTAGTGAGTTTGAGATCTACCCTTCCAACTGAAACGCCATGAAATTAAACTGCAGGGTGGATCTTCCTTTTCCCTGGGAAAAGCTGTATTTTTCTAATATTCACCACTTACTTTCATCCCTTGACCTTACTCATCCCTTTAGCTCATCCCTTGAGCTAAAAACTGACATAAATACTTAGGGAATTACTGATGAACTGGATCAGCCATTATTAGGAAGCGCCTCTGGGTTGCTGTTACAGGAAGCTCTGGACAGGCTCTTGGCTGTGTCCTCAGGCTGGCCCCTCCCTCCAGCTGCACATAAAGACCCTCCTCACCCTGTGGGTGGTAATTACCACTTGAGGATGTTTCTCCATCGTGGCCTGGCAGAGCTGTTCCAGGGCCTCTTGATCCTGCATCAGTTCAAGCCTCTTTTCTGAAACAATCTGTGCTGGAGTCTTCCCTCCACTCCTCCATAGTTCCTCAAACACCTGCAGGCCAGAAGCCGGGAGAGAAGTCAGCAAGCAGATGCAATGAATTCCCAGCT
The DNA here is from genome assembly GCA_026230045.1 of Corynorhinus townsendii. Classification (NCBI taxonomy): domain Eukaryota; kingdom Metazoa; phylum Chordata; class Mammalia; order Chiroptera; family Vespertilionidae; genus Corynorhinus; species Corynorhinus townsendii. Next base: position 114,025,762 of record JAPDVU010000006.1, on the reverse strand, counting down.
GCGGGCGTGGCCCACATGGTGACCTGCCTCTCCTGACACATCTGGGAGGAAGCTGCTTTGTGGCGGATGCAGACACACCTGGAGTCTCCCCATGCTGAGCTGCTCCCTCAGAGCAGAACAGGAGGCTGCACTGCAGAGACAGGTACTTCCCACAGCTGACTCAGCCACCAGCAGGGAGGGGTTAGAGGAGGTGTGAGATGGTTACCCACAGGCTCCTGCTGACAAGAGCAGGTGGGCCAGGCCCAGCTGTCTCCTGTCCATTGAATTAATTAACTGAAATCAGTGTGGTGAAGGATGGGGCTTCATAGAAGGCAAGAGTTAACCACTGCTCTTAGATGAGGTTCAGAAAACCCAGCCTGCTCAGAAACGTAATTTTAGGGGAGCAAGAAAGTGGCCCCATAATGAAGATACAAAGTGAAAAATAACTAAAAACAGAAATCATAATCCACAGGGACCTGGCCCCAAATCTGGCTAGATGATCAATAGTTAATGTTTGTATTTTTCTACTTATCAAAGTTGGAAAAAGGAAAATATCTTTAAAAAAAAGCATTTCCGGGGGCAGTTTTCCTCATTCCTCTCATTTTTCTAGTGAGAGCTGGAAGGGGTGGTGTCCCATGTGTCTCATGTGGCACCTCCTTAATCTTGGCCTCCACACCCAAGACCACTTGGTCCAAGGACGAACCATCCTCCCAGAAAAATAGCTGGTCAGTAATTAGCCCACAGGACTTGGGTCAAGAGGCAGAGTAGGTAACAGCTGTGCTTGCCTTCTCCCACACTCACATCAAAATTACAACTAAATTCTAGAACAGTTATCACTGAAAAACCACCTGAGGACAAGCTACAAAAAAGTCCTGTAAAGAGGCTGCATTGAGAATGGTAGGAGGGTGGAGAGGTGGAATGGGTAGGTCCCCATATCCATGGTGTGGAGATTAAAAATCAGGAAGATTATCTCCGCTACAGAGGCCCCCCTGAGGAGCAAGGGGTCTCAGCCCAGGGCACCAATACTGGGAAGAGAAGTCCCCACAACATTTTTTATATGTGAAAAACCAGCAGGGATTGCATGGGAGTGAGACGGAGGGCTGCTGGAGACCCAGCATTCCTCTTTTGAGGATCCATGCTCAGACTCACTTGCTTCCAAACTCACTTGCTCTGGGCTCCAGCACAGCGGCAGCAGCTTGAAAAGCACCAGGGACATAGGGTGAGCAGTTAAACTGATTGGCTTCAGGGCTGACGGCAGCTCTCTCTGGAGGCAGAAGCTGGTGCTCCTTTGTTGAGCTCTTCTCCCATCCTGCCAGCCTGGTACAGGTGGGTGCCAAATCTGAGCTCTCCATCAAACTGGCTAATACCATTTCACCCTGCCCTGGTGTTATGTCCTCCCCACCCAACTTGCTTGCCTGACCTGAGCCACTTCTAGTGGTTCTTCCACACAAGTGGCCTGCCTTAGCTCATGCTATGGACTTTCCTAAAATATCTCAAAGGTCCACAAACCTCAAACAAGCAGAAGCCAGCCTGGCATACTCTGTACCTCTTGCTAAGTGGCTCCAAGCCTGGCACAAGTGACGACCAGGCTCAACTTGCATTGTAACTCCTGTCAGGTGGCCCCAAGCCTGGTATAGGCCATGGCCAGTCTTGGCTTGGAACATAGCCTCAACTAAGCAGACATATGCCCAACACAAGTGGTGGCTGGCCTCAGCACACACGGTGGTGCCCACCAAAGGGCTCAAGCCCAGCACAGTGGCAGCCAGGCTGGGATGCAGCAGAGCATCCAAGACCAGCACAAGCGGCCAACCACAGATCACTTTATAGCCCCAAGCCTGGCAGAAGCATTGGCTGACCTTCGCCTGCACCAGAGCCCCTCCCAAGAGGCTCCAGAACCAACACACCCAGTGGTTGACTTCAGACCACATGAGAGCACCACCTAACTGGCTCCACAAATGACACACTTGAAAGGCAGGCCTGGCTGGTACCAGAACCCTGGTAAAGCAACTTCTCCATGGGGTCAACATTCACACAATAGCCTCCAAAGAGCCAAAGCAATCTTGAGGAAGAACAAAGTTGGAGGTACCACGTTACCTGACTTTAGGGCTATTGGTGGTTAAGGCAGTGTGGTGCTGGTATGGGGACAGATGTGTGGATTGATGGGGCAGAGTGGAGAGCCCAGAGGTAAGCCCATATCTATATCGTCAACTGACCTCTAACGGGAGGCAGGGGTGTACAGAGGGTTAAAGACAGTCTCTTAGGTGGATGGGGTGTTGAGAAAGCTGGACAGATACTTGCAGGAAAGTGAGGCTGGACCACATTCTTACTCTCTATATAGGAATGAACTCAGAATGGACTGGGACTGGGATGTAAGACATGACACCATGGAGCTCCTGGAGGAAAACATAGGCAGTAAGTCCTTTGACATTACTCTTAGCAATATTTTTTTAGGTATGTCTTCTCAGGCAAGGGAAACAAAAGGAAAGAAAAATAAATGGGACTACATAAACTAAAAAGTTTTTGTGTAGAGGAAACCATCAACAGAACGAGGGGACAAGCTACTGAATAATAAAAGACATTTGCCAACTCATATACACAGACAACAGTATAGTGATTACCAGAGGGAAGGGGGAATAAATGGTGATGGAAGCAGACTTAACTTGGGGTGACGAACATACAATATACAGATGATGTATTATAGAACTGTGCACCTGAAATCTGTATAATTTTATTAACCAACTAGAGGCCTGGTGCATGAAATTTGTGCATGGGTGTGGTCCCTAGACCTGGCTGGCGATCAGGAAGTAAAAGACATAAAATATTTGTATGCATGACATGTAACACTGTCTACAAAGGTTTTTGTTGATTTCTGTTTAGACACAAGGAAATGACAAAATGAAGGGTATCAATCTTGATAATCTCAATAGATACATGAAAAGCACTAGACAAGATACAACATCCATTTATGACAAAACTCTCAAAATGGGTTCAGAAGGAAAGTACCACAACACAACACCATATACACTTTCCCTCTAGGATCAGGAACAAGACAAGGATGCCCACTCTTGTCATTTCTATTCACATAGTACTGGAAGTCCTCGCCAGAGCAATTAGGCAAGAGAAAACAAAAGGGATCCAAATTGGGAAGGAAGTGAAACTCATTATTTGTGGATAACCCTAAAGACCATAAAAAACTATTAGAAGTAATAAACTCAAATTTGCAGGATACAAAATCAATATGCAAAAATCTGTTGCATTTCTCTCTACTAACAATGAACTATCAGAAAGAGAAATGAGGAAAACATCTCATTTACCATCACTACAAAAAAAAAGATACCTAGGAATAAGCTTAACCAAGGATGTGGAAGACCTATACACTGAGAACTGCAATACAATTGTGAAAGAAACAGAAGAAAACACAAGGAAATGGAAAAATATTCCGTGTTCATGGACTAGAAAAATTAACATTGTTAAAATGTCCATGTTACCTAAAGGAATCTACAGAGTCAGTGCAATCCTTATCAAAATCCCAATGACATTTTTCACAGAAATAGAACAAAAAATCCTGAAATTTGTATGGTGCCACAAAAGACTCTAATAGCCAAACCAATCCTAAGAAAAAAAGAACAAAACCAGATACATCATATTCCCCAATTTTAAACTATATTATAAAGCTATAGAAAAAAAAAGTTTAGGTAATACAGGAAAATACAGAGATTTTCAAATTCTAGCACCTTGAAATAACTACCATTAATACTGGATGAATACCATTCCGATGCATATATACCAGAAGGCTGGATTCTTCATAAAAAACAAATATTTATTTCACCAGAAATTCAGAAAACCAGTAAAATAAAGCAAAACCACCAAGGCAATCCTATATAATAAAAGGCTATTATGCAAATAGACTGAACAGCGGAACAACTAAAACCACCAAAACAACTGAACCAAACAAGTCACTATGGTGTGTGCTGAACATGGTGGGTGTTGGCCGCGGTGGGATGATGGAGCAGATGAGCAGGGGCGCCAGACCAAGGCGGGGCACCGGTCGCTGTCATCAGGGTGAGCCTCTTGTAGTTACTGAAAATTCTTTGCTCCTACACACCGCGGTCCCACCCGGTGCTCACACCTGCTGCCAGCGCCAACCCCGCTTGCACCCACAGCCAGCACTAGAGCCGCCGTTCACACCTGCTGCTGGCCTGATCCCCATGAGGGCTTCCCCACCTCCCCCTGCTCCTAAGGGGTGATCGGGGCAGGAGCTGCTATTCGCACCAGCTGCTGGCGCCAGCTTCAATCGCTCCGAGCTGTCAGTGGGTACAAGCGGGGCCAGCACCTTCAGTGTGTGGGAGTGAGGCAGCGGGAGTGGAGCTGCCAGTAGACGGGACCAGGAGCCATGGGGGGAGGGACTGGATGGGGCACAGAGAATGGCAGAGACCTGCCCTTGTGCCTACCGCAACCTCACAGCCCACAATTCCTTTCAAGGTGCATGAATTCATGCACTGGGCTCCTAGTGATAAATAAGGGAGCTTTCCTTATGCAGCACACAATTCACACCTTTCTAATCAGACTTTCATTTCACTTTGCCTCCCAGAAGCCAGGATTCACCCCACCTCCTTTTTTACATGCTCCCAAGTTTATTTAGAACCCAAAAGTGTCTCTATATTTGAGACCAGCTGTTAGCACCTTCCAGCATGTTCCTCGTCATCCCACTAAGCCTATAATATTCACTGTACTGGGTTTGTTTGTTTTGTTTCATTCTATGTGGAAGGCAAGATGAGTGGAAAGGGGAAGATTTTGCCCGTCATTTCAAATGCTACAATTCATCTGCTCTTTAATGCACATACATATATTTTCTGCCCTCCAGCCATCTAATCTTTCTTCTCTAGCTGAGCATTCCCATAAATATTTGTATTCCTCTGACATCCCAGCAACCACAATCCTTTCCTGAAGGTGGCCAGGGCCCTGCAGTGTCAGCCTCACTTGGTGGGGAAACAGCCTTTATCAGTTCCTGTCTCCAGGTTCACCCTGAATGGGCAGATGTATGCTTCATGGTGCCTCCTAATTAGCCAAAAGCAGACACTTTCCAAAGCCTCACTCTGTAATCTGCCACCACTGTTGATGTGTATAACTATTAAATGCAAAAGACACCATTAAAATAACATTAGTTTCTGGCTGCCTCATTGACAGCTTCAGATATCTGAAGTGGAGATCAGGTGGCTGCCTTGGTGTTCTTGACCGTTCTGGGTACTTATTTGAGTTTTCAGAATTCCAGGAATCTTTCACTCACCTGAGATGGTTACATGGAGGCGGAGATGAGGCACCAGGCCAACTATGATGATGATGCTATTCTGCGTTTTCACACACACTGGGCATGTGTGTAAAATTTTCTCTGAGCGTGAGGCGGTCTGTCTGACCTCACACTCCTTGTTGAATGACTGGCTTTCAAGGGCAACCTCGAGACAAAGAAAACTGAGTCCCTGGTCTGGGCTGGGAGGCTGTGGAGGCTGTGAGAGGGCGCACCAGAGGTTGCTGGAGCCTCCACAGCCCAGGGCAAGTTCCACAGTCAGAAGCCCCCAGGAACTTCAGGGCCCCAGCCTTTTATATAAGCAAATGTTTGGGAAACATTCCAAGCAAGTCAAACAATAAGTATTCCCCTGGTTAGCAAAGATGAGAAGCAAATCACCTGCCTAGCTCAGACTGGCTTTATTTTATTTGCTAAATAAAATATTTCTACCTTTCAGCATACGAATAGCACTTACAAGCATTTACTACTTCAACTGAAATTCACTGAGTGATGGCAGAAAACTTGTGCTAGGACAGCAGAGCAGGGAGAAGCTTTATGAAGTGGGGACATACCTTTTTAGCTGCTGCTGAAGAAATTGCTTTCTGGTCCAGTAGGTTGAGAAGCTCAGCCAGTGCAGAAGGTGTGACAGGACTAGTAGCCCCCAAAAGGTGAGAAAAGAAATGGATATCCATTTACAGTTAACTCATAACTGCAAGATTTGATTTTATAGGTTTACATAATTAACCTATCCAGGAAGGAAAACAATAAGGTATTTGGGCTTTATTTTATTTACTTTGTATTTTAAGATATAACAAATTTTTGTGACTAGCATTTTTCTTTGTTTTACCACCCCAAAATAACAGCTGTTTGGCAGAAGTTGTAGCAACAGACAATTGCTCAGTTTAATTTGTTAAAGAAAGGAGGTGGCTGCAAAATTCATGAACCATGATGAGGAAAGAAAAAAAACACAAAAAACACCCCAGTAATTAAGTATTTTCAACAGAAGATCAGTCTAAAAATTACTTCAAACAAAACAGCTAACAAAGCCACATTTTGAGAGTTTCTGTGGAAATATAAATTATTTCTGATTATGAGAGCTTTTCTTTAAGGGAATGCAATGACTACCCACCACTTTTTCAGCTATCCTCACGGGCATCTTCTTAAACTGTTCTCTCCTGAAGTCACAAGAGCTTTCTAGACACACAGGGCTTAGAAATCATTATCTACACTTCCAGGACATGACCTATTTACCAAGATGCTATATACAAAAGGCCAAGGAGCAAACAAACACGTAAGTGTCATTAATTCACACTCAGGTGTAGGAGTTGGGGTGAGGGGATGAGTGCCGAGATTACTGAAAAGACAAAATTGAATTACAGATTTCTTTTAAAATATATGGTTTTGCTACCTCCAAACACATACAGTAACTAGGACAATTAAACCTGTCTGTCTGAGGTCATTAGGGACTAGTTTTAAATAGGTGGGACAGCTTATAAACAGCACGGTAGCCTGTCTGGATAAATGAAAGCTTCTGAAATGCTTAACACCACTTGAAAATACCTTCTGTTTGAGTCTCGGTTGTCATCATTTGCTATTAATTTCTTTGCAAGCGCTTAAGATAATAAAAAGGAATCTGCCGTTTAGCCTCTGACAATTTCCATGAATTTCAGACCAAGTGAATGCAAGTTAACCTGATGTGCCTTACTGTGCAGTCTGATGCAAGTATAGTGAAACCTCATTAGGCTTGTGAAAACAGCTAACGCATGGAGGCAGACATCAGCCTTAAAGTGTTTGTTTATCCCAAAGTACATATGGATAAAGGTGACCCCAAGTGAAAATTAGGTTTGGAGAGTGTCTGATGTTATTAGTTGGCATCTGGAACATCTGTGAAGCCCCCTGATTAAATCTCAACAGAAGAGGGGCAGAGGACTGGGAAATAAGCTTTTGCCAACCTCCCACCCTTACTGACTGGTCATACAGAATCAGGTTTCTGGGATGCTCTGCAATCCTAGAAAATACAACAACCAATTAGACTGTGTAGAACCACAATCAGCACTGAGGTGGAACTGGATTTCTAGAGCAGTGGTCGCCAACCTTCCGGACCTCACAGACCACCAGTGGTCTATGGACCACCGGTTGGCGACTGCTATTCTAGAGCATGCAAAAAAAAAAAAAAAGTCCCTACTCCCATATAAGTCCAGGATATAAGGGATGCTAGGACAGAAACAGAACATAACTAAAAATACTTTGCCTTTCACCTAACGACCTTAATTCATTAGGTAGGTGATAAATTTATACTATAAAACATCTCCACTGACTTAACAGCACTTGGGATTTCTCAATCGCCTTTTTACACCCACAATGCTTGACACATAGTAGGTCAATAATATGTGTCACAGAATTCCTCCCTACAATGGGGGTATCTGGTATACTGCATATACCAATTCCAGATATACCAGGGCTCACCTTGAGTAAGAGGATGACAAAGATCAGTTCCTGTCTCACCCTTAAGGACCCCACTCACCAGATAAATAAATAAACCATGAATATGGAACATAATGACAACAGAAGCACAACTACTGACTTGCTGCTGTCAGATAATACCAGTTTCTGGACAGTAAATGCATCTCAAGCAAGAATTAGCTGACACTGAAGGCTTAAGCTTTCTGTGCTTGCTTCCAATCCCCCAAGGCCAGGATATCTACAGAGCTGAGGAGATGCGGTATGTCACCTCTCTCAACTTCATCCAGAACTTTGGAGCTCTTTTAGGATCACAACTCCATCACCAGCTTGGATTGTGACAACAGATACCTGACACCTCTCAACCATGATCCGGCCAAACTGTACTTGAGAAATGTGCTGACCATCTCAATCCCAAAGCTCATTTTAGGTCCAAAGTCCACCTTCTACAGATGCAAAAGCTCCTGGAGGAAGACATGGGACTTGGACATCCAGGGGCTCTTGCTGCTCAATAGTCCTTTTATCTCTCTAACTTCTTAGCAACCAGACTGTTCTCACAGCCTCCTTCCCACGACCCTCTCAGCAAAGACCCTCTCCTCCCACTTCATAAGAACATCAGCTGATGCAAGAGTCATCATTTTCAAGGGTGCCCTCCTCCTATTTCATCAAACAAACCCCCTCGGTCCATATTCTTAATCCCATCACTCTGAATTCCTAAGATTCAGACTCACTCAGATACTTACTCCCTCTCTTTTGTGGCTTTAATGCTGAGATATTCCCTATCATGAAAATGCCTTTTGCCCAGCCAGTGATGCTCAGTGGTTGAGTGTTGACCCATGAACCAGGAAGTCACGGTTCAATTCCTGGTCAGGGCACATATCCAGGTTGTGGCCTCAGACCCCAGGTAGGGGGCACGCAATCAATGATTCTCATTATTGATGTTTCTATCTCTCTCCCTATCCCTTCCTCTCTGAAATCAATAAAAACATATTAATTAGAAATATATTTTTAATTAATAACCAGTCCTAGCTCACAGGCTATAAACTGAGCTCCCAATCCCCACAACCCCCACTATTAATGCCATCCACATATCACGACGCTGGACTAATCTTCCTGTTACTCTCAGTCCCTTCTAGGCCTGAAACATTCCCTGGTTCCTTAGAGCTAAGGAAGTACTGCCATAGCTGGCCTGGGAGTTCAGGTTCTCTATTGGGCTGGACAACTGGGCTTTATCAAGAAATGCTTGCTCAGGGAATATGTCATTTCCACTTTCTTAACGAAATCCAACCTGTTATTAACAGTAATTTAGAATGAGATATTAACAACAAAAAAAAACACTTTAAAAGTAATATATCCGAAGTAATTAAAAAGCCATGTTTAAAAAGAGCTTTTCTGGTTGGACCCTTTAAATACCATGGGCCTTAGATATCCTCTAAGAACACGGAGAGGTCTTCAAAGATAGAAGCTAATTTACAAAATCTGTCCCTGCCACCTTATCTCTAGAGTGCTCCTTGCAGGTGTCCTCATGAGACTATTGTGAGCTCAGTAATACTGCTTTTCTAAGTGTTGGGAACATTCACTCTAGTGACTAAGGTCGTTCATTAGTGTTTGTCCCAAGGGCAGACAGGCAAACCAGACCAGCTAGCAGGTCTTTGAAAGGTATAGGAAGAAAGCTGTTCCAGCTGGGTCTGGGCTCCTCAATGTTTGTTTTCATATAAAATAAAGCAGCACTGTTGTTTAGCTTCCTCTTTATCTGATTTTAGAACAACCAAATATAGTGGACCCTTGAACAATGCCTGGTTTAGGGCGCCGACTGCAAGTGAATCTAAAATCCACTTAACTAATAACCCAACTTCCCCAAAACTTAATAGCCTATTGCTGAGTGGAAGCCTTATCAATAACCTGAACAGTCATTTAGCACATATTTTGTACGCTATACATATTCTTATAATAAAGTAAGCTAAATAGAATGTTATTAAGAAAATCATAAGGAAAAGAAAATAGATTTACAGTAGTTATTGAAAGAAATCTGTATAACTGGACCAGCACAGTTCAAACCTGGGTTGTTCAAGGGTCAACTGTATAGTTTTATTTCTAATTGGGTACCCTTTCAGTTCTTAAAACTCTAGTGCTTATGAATTGTTTGGATAAATACCAGGAGCTCCAAACTTCACTACACAGGCTCATTTATCAACCTCAGTTCCTTTTGAAGCTACCAACACATTAAGCAAACCCCTAATTTCACAGACCAACATAAAAAGAAACTGATCTGAAAGTCAGGGGATATGGCCTCCAGTTTTCGCAGGTTGCAATGTAACCTTACGGATTAGGGTCTCCATTTCCCCATGTGCTAAATGAAGGAGCTGGACCAGAGGATATCTAAGGTGTCCACCAGGACTAAAATTCAGGGAGCATAGCCAACAATATAGAGACCATAAATTCACAGCTAAGATTTGCATTTTCTCCAAAAACTCGCACCACATCTTTTTGCAGCCCTTCTGGTGTCCCCTGGCTGACACCATCTCCCTCCTCTCTGCTCCCACTGCACTGTGGTCTAAAACAGGAAGCACCCCATTCGGCTTTGAACTAAAATATTCCCCAGGAGACGGAAAGCTTCCTGAGGGTCCAGATGGGTCCTGTTTCTCTCTCCACACACTGCAGAGATCCATGTGGAGTTTCCTGTGAGTTCCCACACCCTACATATTCGGGTTCTGCTCCAATGATACAGTTAACTGTACTTTTCTGACATTTCTCACCCTCTGCTCCTACCAGCTATGCTCCTCCCTGGTCCAAAAACATGCCAGTTTGTTTCCATTCCCACGGCTCCCCACTGGTGTCATGCAGCCCCTCTTCCTCACCAAATCCTATCCATCCTTGAAGGCAGGGGTGGGGAATGTCCAGCCCACGGGCTGTATAAGGCCCTGTGAAATCATCTGATCTGGCCCTGTCCAGGCAGTAGCAGGCAGGGCTCATAGTTTAATAAATCTAGGAGCTTTTTTCATAGCAGCATAAATTTATATTAAGTAGATTATATTAAAAGAATGATATTATAAACAGCCCAGTGGCCCTTGGCAGAAGAAAAGGGTCCTCACCCCTGCTTTAAGACAAAAAGGCAACAGAGGGATACGTGTGGAGGAGACTGAGGGTGGCCATTGCTTTGGCACCTAATACACCTTGATGGCAAAGAAGGGAGCTAACACTGAGGGTCCACTCTATGCCAGGAACTGTGCACTTTCTTCTCAAAACCCTTGGGGGCAGGTATGGTCTTTTTCTTTTACAGTGAGGGAACAGGGGCAGGGAGGGGAGCTCCTCCAGGGTCACTGCTGACAAGTAGCTCAGGAGGGAAGTACACTGACCCCACATTAATACATGCATATACACATGTGAGCAAGAGGCTGGACCTCAAGTTGGCATTGCAGAGTTCACGTCTTCGAGCAAACACTTTTTGGAATTGTATACCAATATATGCCCATCTTTCCACTGCACTTCTCCACAGCAATGGATACTGAGACAATGACACACTCACCAAGGCCAGGCTCCGCTGGAACTGGGACCTTGCCAGGGTCCTGCCGTCTGCCTCTGTGTCCCTAATGAACTCTCCCTGACTCTCCACATTTAAACCTGCTGCTCATTCTTTCCTTCTTGAAACTTTCCTTTTTGGGAGCATCTGTGACACTAACTCTCCCCTGGCTTTTCCCCTTCTTTGCTGCCCAGGCTTCTCAGTTCAAGTCCAGAGAATCTCAGACTTCTCATCGGCCACCTCCCTGACAGTTCTCATCTGTACCCACAACTTCATGTACCTCCTCTATGCTGCTCAGTCCATGTTCCACCTGACTATGTATTTGCATTTCTAAAAGTGCCATGCTCAGACTTATTCAAGACTTTTCCACATGTTGCTCCCTGTGCCTGAACACTTTTACCTCTGGACTTTGCCTGACTTACTCATCCTTGCTCAGTTCTTGGCTTAGCTGTTTGTTTCCCTTCTCAGGTCATCTTACTTTGTAATCACCAGCTTCTGGCCCATCAGCTCTGAAAGCAGGGACTGCGTCTGTCGTGCTCACTAGTCTTCCCAGGCTTAACAGAGTCTAAGTTAACATGTGTTGAATAGTGAATGCATGAGACTGCACAGATTTATACCTCCCATATATCTGTCAGCAGCAGACCCATATGTCTGACTGCCTGTTGGTTATTCCCATGAGGCAGATGTCTGTTCTTCACCAAGTTAGGGAAGTTTTCAGTTATTATTTCTTTAAATAAATTCTTGATCCCTTGCTCTCTCTCTTCTCCTTCTGGTACCCCTATAATGCAGATGTAGTTACACTCCATGTTGTCCCGAAGGTCCCTTAAGCTCTCATTTTTTTAAAGTTACTTTATCCTTTTGCTGACTTGATGTTTCTCTCTACTGTGTCTTCCAAATAGCTGATTCAGACCTTTGCTTCATTCAACCTATTTATTCCTTCTATTGTATTCTTCATTTCAGATATTGTATTCTTCATTTCTGACTTGTTTTTTATAACGGTTTCTATGTCCTTTTTCATGTTGTTGTATTTCTCACTAAGTTCCTTGAGCATCCTTATAATCTTTTAAAAAATTCTATACCTGAAAAATTGCCTCCATTTCATTTAGCTCGTTTTGCTGGAGATTTATCCTATTCTTTCATTTGGGGCATGTTTCTTTTCTCATTTTGGCTGACTCTTTGTGGTTGTTTCTATGTGTTAGGTAGATCTGCTATGACTCCCACTCTTGGTAGGATGGACATAAGCAGTAGGTGTCCTGTGGGACCCTGTGGCACAATCTCTTTGATCACTTCAACTGGGTGCTCCAGGAATGTCCTTTGTATATTTTATGTGGGCTCTCCTGGTAATAGAGCCTGCTGTTGTAACTGAGTCTTTGATTGCTAATGGCCCATGTGTTGAGCCAACCCTCAGGCTGGCTGACTGTGAGGACTGACCTGTACCATAGTATATGAGCTGTTGTGCAGGTGCTGACCACAGGAAGCAGAATTCACCTTAGCAGCGTCTGATGCCTGCCGAGATCTCCCTTGGATATGCCACTTGTGAAGCTTACTGGGGACTGCTCTGATGCTGTCTTAAGCTAGCCACTGGGTATATTGTTCTGGGACCTCTTGGAAGGGACTTTGGTGCAGGCCAATGTCAGACACTGCTGCTGTGACTGACCATGGGCAACCAGACTGAACTACAAAGTGATCCACAATTTGTGGCTGCCTCTGCTGGGCCTGGGTATGTGTGGGAAGGATCAAGCTGCGCAAAGGCTGGCTTTTACCAGCACCAGGCCCAGGGGCCCACCAGCAGAAGTCCCATTGTACCCTAAGACCCACCTCAATCTGCCTCCACCTGCTTCAGTTACTGAAATAGCCTCTGGTGGTATTCAAGTTGCATGAGATAGGTTCTCAGCGAGTCATCAGGTAGGGGTAAGTGGTATTCACCAGACTGAGGTTCAAACTTGGTGCCAGTAATGGGTGTGAGGCCACTCAGGAAAGGTCCCTAGGTATATCAAGTTAAGTGTGCCACCTATTGGGTGCTCGCACATCTTTGTAGTGGGGTAGGGTCTCAGAATCACCAGGTTAAGGCCAGCAGAATTTATCAGTCCCATGATTCAGCCATGTGAAGGGAGGGCTCCCCATTGGTCGAGGGAAGAGTCCCTGTCCTAGAACTACACGCTCAGTCTGTCCAGATTCTGCCAAGAGCCCGATCTCAGCAGGGTGGGGCTGCTGGGAGTTGGAAAGATGGGGCTAGTGTATCTCTCATGAGGGGAAGGTGCCGATCAGCCTTGGGGGAAGAGAGCCACACAACTGGGTCTGTCCCAGATTCTGCCTAGATATTGGCAGGGCGGAGCCATCAGGAATCAGACAGATAAGGCTGCTGGGAGCCTGGAGAGTGGGGCTGGGGGATCTCCTGTAAGGGGGAGGTGCTAGTCAGTTTCATGGAAAAGAGGGAGAAATGGCACCTTCTCAAAGCCACATCACTCAGTTACCGACACCCCCTGAGACTGCCCAGATCTCTACACTCAGGCCCAGGCAGCTGACTCCTCAGCAGAGTGCAAGCTCCACAGGGTAAGGCGACAGGTTGAGGGTGAAGCTATTCATTCCCCTAAGCTGATGCTGTGAGGAGGGAAGTGTTCCACCCAAGAAAGATCGTGTGTGTGGTGTGGGAGAGTAACTCAGCAAAGGAATCCTAGAGGCTATTCCTTCAGCGCTCTCCCCTGAGCCACAAACGTCAGTCTCTCCTCACATAACTCTAGTCCGCTCTGCCCTCCCTCTTCTGGAGCCCAAGGTGAGTGGCTGCAAATGAGATTTTGTGCATTGGCCCTTTAAGAGAGCACTTGTGTCTCCAGAAGACTGCTATTTCTCTCCAGCGGACAAAATCCCTGATGATTTTCACAGCCAGATATTATGTGGGTGCCTCTTCCTGGCTTTGGAGCCTGGACTGGGGTTGAGACCCCATGCTTCTCAGTGGGAATTTTTGTAGCTGAGATATCCCTCCAGAATCTCAGCCACTGCCTGTGGGAGCAGGGCCAGCTCTTTTCACACCTCTGCTCTTCCTACCAGTCTCAATGTGGCTTCTTCTGTAAATCCCTGGCTATAAGACTTCTCTTCAGCTAGTCTTCAGTTGGTTATTCTGGCTGACTATTCTATATTTTAGTTGTAATTCAGTTTGGTCCAGGGAGGAGGTGAGTGTAACATCCACCTACTCTGCTACCATCTTGATCTCCCACTGTCTGTCTTCTTACAGTTCTGTAGCCTCTCCAACTTGCAAACTCCTTGTTCTATTCACTCACAGTACAGAGGACATTGTGGACAGTCAGAGTTTTCATAAGAAAACCTTTAGAATTCGGAATTCCCAGGGGGATGTGTCTTGTCAGAAGATACTGAGGGGAACAGGAAGAATAAAACATTGGTCCTGCCCTATTTCAACTGCTCCTGGACAAGAGTTCATCTCAAAACAAGAAGAAATCCCTAGACCCCACTCACCTCTCACTGACAGCAAGGTTCTGTTGCTTTAAAAAACCCAGGAAAGTGTTGAGGACCCAACTAGTCACTTTTTTGGGCTCTGCCCTAGTTTCTTTCATCACATTTTGGAAGAACTCCAGTAGGCCAACTTCATTCTGTAAAGAGAAAAAAAATTGTATAAAACCTCCCAAAAAGTGAAAGATCAGCATTCTGAAGACAAATCAAACTGCCACCTTCTGCATCCTCTGAGGCAATTTCCTAAATATGGAGATGTCACCAGAAAATCCTGATCACTTTCAGTAAATAGCAAGTATTTTGCTACTGTCACCATGCATTTATATAGCATCTTCTTGAAGAAATGAACATATTTCACAGTCCTCACTTTATGGACCAGAGAAAAGTGAAATCCCCCATCCCCCAAACTTGCTTGCCCTCTCAGTGTCAGCTTTGTGTACTCTGTATCCTTGATCCTTGGGCCCACAATGTTCGGCCTGAGTTTACTGTCATGTCTTTTTCCAGTCCTTTCCTTTGCTGGAAGTCCTAGCGATTGCTAGAATAACAAGGTACGAAAAGCAAATCAAGAAGAAACAAACAGAATATTCTACCTCTGAGAAACCAAAAGTGGACTGTAACTGTATCCATCTTTACATCACCCCAAGAGGTGACAGAAGTGGTTTTCAAAATGAGCAAGAACACAGGTACATGTGACCCACTTAAGACCACATAACCATTGGAGGGAGCAGCAGCTTCTACGTCTTCTGAACCAAGCTAGGCCCAGCTGATCCTGCCTGTCATCCTGCTCCGTGAAAGCAATCAGCTGGGTTGACTCATCAAGGAGTCTTGTTTGAAGAAGATTCTACTGTCCCCCCACTCCCCCTTCTGGACCGTCAACTCCATGAGTGAGGGGCCATGCTGTCCTGTTCACAGTGTAACGAGAGCTAAGTGAGTGCTGGGCCATGGCAGCTACTGGTAAGTATCGGTGGATGGAATCAATGTCTCCTATCACCATGTGTATTTTTTCAAAATCAGATGTGAACATTCATTCTTTAGCATACCATGTTTACCTTTAAATATTGGAATTGCCACCACTATGCATAGAATAGTCCAAGGCACATATCAAGTTATACACCATGGCTAACTTCCAGCTCAGATCAATTTGGCAGGACCAAGAAACCGGGCTAAGTTCACCACTTGTTTTTAGTAAGAAAAATAAAAACATATCCCACTTGCACAGGGAAGGCTGAAGTTTCCAAATGCAGAGGAGACACATTTTAAGTACAATGCTAGATTTCCCCAACCTGCTGAAATTCAAATCAAACCATTCTTTCCTTTAAATATATCTTTTCAACTTCATGCTACAGGTAAGGCTCTCACCCTCACCTCTTTCACAGAACCTTCATTAAACACAAGAACTTTCTGGAAAAAATAAGATACTAGGAAGAAGCAAGACATAGTAATAAAAGTGCTCTAGAAATTTAGTTATTGCAGATGCTGTAATATACACAGGGACAGCTGCTAAGGTAGAAATTCCATAACAACAACAAAAAAATCTATGTGACCTTTGTAACAGATAAATTCTCTGGTGATAAGCCAACAAAATAATCCCATAATCATCTCTTGAATCTCTTTTCAAGCCAATGCTGTTATTCTGCTCATGCTAAAACAGGGCAGAGGCCACCTCTACAGCCAACACTTGACTACAGATAAAGGCAAAAGCAGGCAGCATGAAGAGGAAGTTCTGCTTAACTTATGGAAAAGTATTCAAACCTCCACGATGCTACACAAATCGCTGGGGAAGTAGAAAAGTGCTATACAGCCCAAATCAGTTGGGTAGAACTCTCTTTGTTCTCTCCCAGACGGGCTGGCTTCTGGGGAAAAGAGCTGTCAGGAGAACTCTCTGCTTTGCCAAAGAAAGGTTTCCTAAATTCACCTAGAAATATTGTCCTTAAACTTGCAGGCTTGGCTGAGTTGCTGGGACGTGATGAATATCCCTCTCTCTCCCCTTGGGTGGTTTTTATTGGATGGATAACATGGCAAGTCAGATTTCTGTTTGTCTTTTTGTGTCAGTGCTATGATGAAGCCTCCTCAAGCTGAAATTGTACTCCACTGGGGAGTCCATGGTTTCAGCACATAATCGGAAATGTACGTGAAAATCTGCGATCATGACCGGGTGAGCTACAGATAGAGGGCTGAAGAACAATGGATCAATAGAAAGTGACACATGGGTGCCTGCTCTGGTTCTTTAGATCAGAAGCTGGCTTTTTAAGAAAAAAAACAAAAACAAAAACAAAAAACAAAACACAAACAAAAAAATCACACCAATATTCTAGGTCTTCTTAGTTTTTCTGTGACACAGGCAAATGCTAAGCCTGGCACAAATCTCAAAAGTCCCTGGTGAATGTGGCAGTGTGGCCATCTGGTTTTCTCAGAAAAACAGTGGGCCAGTAATTCCCTTACATAAGAACTGTATTAAGAGCAAGGCAGAAAGGCCACTGCATTAGGGGACTCAAAAGGTCCTTTTCAAAGGCAACAAGCAAGCCTTCAACTCAGCACTACTCTCTCCTCCATCAGGCAGACAGCTAAACTTCATGATACAGTGCGTTAGGTCTCCTGGCCAACTGTCCCTTCAGAGATAGCTAAAGCAGAGGAACAACTGGTCCTGTCTTCTGGATAATACCAGACTGTCTTTACAGCTCTGTGCCGGGAAGCATCCTTTTCACATTTTAATCAAATTTTCAAAGCATTCAATTACACCAGAGCCAATGCCAGGTCAGCTCTTAGATGCTAGTGGGAACCCTCCACTGTTAATGGGCCTATCAGCTGGTCAATGCTGGTGTGAGGCAAGGCAGGGGATCAATCACCCCGCCCTCACTGCCAGCTCTAGGAAGGAACCCCGATTCACCCTTGGAGCAGGCCCTGGAAGCATTGTGTCCCAATGCTGTCTTTTACATTCTGCTTTCAGAAATGATAAAATGTCAGAAGACCATCCAGTTGGAATAAGATAAAGCTGATTTCTCAACTGCCACACCCAGTGAACCTGATGACAGGACTATATTTAGAAGCTGGATGAAACCAGATAAAGACAGCTGCCCAGCAGCAGATTTAGAGAAGAAAGCCCACAAAGTAAAAGTTGAGGAACAGCTGGTTATGTGGCTGGATGACCTGGCAGCACAGCGACCCCAGATTAGCAGTTCCGACCAGTTAAACGGCTCTCAGAAATATTTCTAGAAGACTTGGGAGACATGGAGATCAGCAGCCAGACCAGTGGGGAGATGCACATAGCTGCTGCTAGTGATATTAATAATAATTATTAATAATAACACATTTTAACAGCAATAATAGGTGTCAGGCACTGTTTATATTAACTCATTTAATTCCAACAATGACCCTATGAGGCAAGTAGCAGAATCCTCTTTTACAAATGGGGACACTGAAGCACTAACTTGCTAGAGGTCACACAGCATGAAAGTAGCAGAGCTGGGATTTCAACACCATGCTCTACTGTCTCTGATGCAGGAAAAGGCATATCCTTGCCTTCCTGGGGATTGAGACCGAGCACCAGTGCTAGGCACAATGTGAAGCAACTTGCTCATCAAAAGAATGAACTTTCCCACCACTTGCATTATTTTATTTGATACCTGCCAGCTGTTTAAAGGTTCTTAACATATTAAGAATGTTACAAAGGCCCTTGGCAATTAGCTTAGAAATGGGAAGTTCACGTTCTGCCTTTGCCAATATATGACCATGTGGCACTCTTTGCTGTGGCATGAAGCACACCTGTTCCCAGATCACAGAGGAAGACAGTGTCCCCCACCCCAAGGCAGCCAGAGCTTCCCCAGCCTCTCTTCTGCATCCCCTCCACACCCTCTCCTGAGATAAGTTACAGAGAGTACATCCAAACAAAGACAATGCCCTATTCTGAAATACCTCCCCACATTACAAAATAAATTCTATTATCGCTCCTATAGTTTGGATATTAAGTGTATTGTACATAATTGCATTCCTTTACTATGTGTAACTCATATGTGGGTTTATACCTAACTGGACAGATTGTGCCTGTGGTGGGAGCGACTGATTGTACAGGATGCCCCACTTCTATGGACTGAGCAACAGTGGCTTCAACTGGTAGAGGCTCTCACATGGCAGGGTGTATCATTTTGTGGAGGTGCAAACACAAAGTGCATAGGCCATTTGGCAGGGTGTTGGGATGAGCAGCCACTGAGCATTTCTGGAGATACCCAGCATGTACATATCAATGGGGGCTCTGTGGTCCCTTCATTTCCCTGTGAATCTGGCCATTCTTGCAACATGAGAAAAACAGAACACAGACCCACCAACTCTGTGAAGAATAGCCCAGGAAATAACACATCAGTGTTGGGATGGAAATGGAAATTAGGTAAGGGGGTCGGACAGAGTGGTGGTTCCAGGGCAGGAAGCAAAAGTCATGGCTAGATTAAGGACTGCAAGGTACAGTGGGGTGGCAACTTGAATCTGTGCTGTGAACGAATTCGCCCTCTGCTTTTCATGGAAATAAGAAGTGACTGCAGACATCTTTCAGAGAATGAACAGAAAAGAAAGCAAACAAACAAACAAAAACTCATCCAGGAGTCTTCAGTGGGGAAAAACAAAAGGTAGTCAATTGGTGGTGTGAGGCTGGCTTAGGAGATGATACCATTTTCCACTTGAGTATGTAAGGAGGAAGCCAGAACCCTGAATTATCACTGCCACTTACAAGAATATAGGAATCTCTAGTTCTGAAACTGATGTTCTGAAACTGACCCAGGAACAGGGTATGCCCTCTAGTGTCTTAAGAAATACACAGCTAGGGAGTTTTATAGTCCTCTTTTGGTCCCCACAATTTCCACCCCTGAATCATGTTCCCAGCAGGGCTTGAGGACCCCTAAAACTTGAGCAAAAAATCTGATCCCAACATTTCACTTGAGCTCTGTTCCCAGAGAAGCTAGAATATACATATCTGAGTTCAACTCAGAGCCTGGGTTCTATTCAGGGAGTGTTCTCACCTACAGCTGGCTCAGCCTAATGTGAAAATAAGTTTATATTCTCTGAGATGCATCAACTCTAAGAGAGATGTTGAGGGAAATCAACTTGGAAATAAGACTTGCCCTTATATTATCAAAATCTATGTAATTCAGGAAATAAAAATTGACAGCAGACAGGCATAATTAGATGACTATATCTGCAAGAATGGGACACAAAACCATGTTGTCAAGCAATCAATTCTGACTGTAATCACGTTTCAATGTTCTTAAAGTCACTGTTGCCCAATGGGCCCACATGGAGGGAGTCTGTGCTATTTAACAGCAGCCTTCTGTTAATTGCCCCCTAAGGAAATTATTGCACCAACAGGAAATCAGGCTTCAGGATGGATTAAGGATAGAGCACCTGAGTTCCTGAGGTTGGGCACTCAGGACCTTCACTCCTCCCTGCACTTTGCCCCAGTGAGCAGTCCTTGAGGGTCAAGTGTCTCTGAGCTGAGGTCCTTATCTCTGAAATGAACTGCTGGTTTTGCAGGAGTGAAGTTAGAAAATGCATCTTTTAAAAAATATATATGTATTTTTATTGATTTCATAGAGGCAGAGAGAGATAGAAACATCAATTATGAGAGAGAACCATTGATCGGCTGCCTCCTGCATGCCCACACTGAGCATCGAGCCCACAACCTGGGCAGGTGCCCTGACTGGGAATCGAACCGTGACCTCCAGGTTCATAGGTCGATGCTCAACCACTGAGCCATGTGGCTGTGTGGAAGATACATCTTTTTATTCAATTTTACCAGAAAAAAATATTGGTTATTTTTCACAGTGCGTAGACTGTGAAAGCACCCAAAGCTGGCAAGCACTGGATGCGATATTATAAGATGAAGAATTAAATCAATTTAGAAAATTGCACGGAGGTGAAATATGGTGGGTGACAATGTTGAGCAAATGGAGTTTCCTTCACCAGGAGTTAGAGGGTGAGTATTTGCTCCTCTGTAAGTTTGGGCAGCCTAAAACCAGTCAATATGGTTTCAGATGCTTTTTCAAACTATTAGCTTTAAAGTAGTAGTGCCTATGGGATATAGATATTTACCAAGGGAAATTATTTTATAGGCAATTTATCCAGAAAGAAAATCAGGACATTTCAAGCTTACTAGAGACTCAAAACAAAACTCTTGGAAAATAATCCATTTAACAATCAACCACAGTCATGCTATCACTGCTGTTTCTTTGTCCCTTGGAGACACCTTAACCTTTTCTATGATGTCAGAAACAAAGGATTATGACTTTAAACAGGGAATAACCAGCTGGGGAAAATGAAGTTGTTCAAAGACTCCTACACATCTTGAGGCTGCATATGAGGACAGGCAGACGTGTGGCAGCACAGGCCCCCGATGTGAACGGCCCCATCACTTTTTCCTACAGCCTCCCTGGGCCATGCTGGGTTTTTCTTAGCATCTTCCCTGCATGGTTCTCAGTGTGTTAGCAGCATTCTTTGCTCTGGCAGCATGTCCTTGGGAGTCTGCTTGGCTGTAATTAGACTTTTTTTTTTTTAGATTCAATGAGGTTCTGCTGTGACTATCATCTTCGGGGGTAAGCAAGTCATTCCCTTCCTCTTTCAGCTCCAGGTACCTCTGCAAAACCCTCCCAGCTCCCAGTGTCAGACAGGAGACCTGGAATCAAGATTGTCTGTCTCTTAGTTGGTGTTTTAATATACTGCCCTGTAGGACTACCCAGGAGTTAAAAGCAACATGGAAAATATAAAAGCTCTCGGTTGACAACAGCAAGGGAATGTGATGAGTATAGCAGGCTCTCAAAAAACACAGTTGGGGATGTTATACCATTCCTCCCATAACAGAGAAGACTGAAAATTTTCTGCCTATCAATTTCATTCCCAGCCAGTCACCCTGTGAGCTTATATCATTCCTCACATGTGCCGAGCTGCGTAACATGAAGCTGTAGGCAAGATCATCCTACAAAATCCACAAGCCCCATGCACTTGGCCGTATGTGGGCCCTTCTTGATGCTTCAGTCAGAAGAAGCCAAGTACTTAATGCAGAAAGTTTAGAAAACAAATAGAGCTGCAGAGGAAAGCTTGCATTTCTATTCTGACTTAAGTTTTCTACTTGAAAAGTGGACATAATTTCTGCTTTTCTTTGGAGTTGACTGATTTTCACTAAATTTAGTAGACAGCACTTTATATTTATTATCTTGAAAAACAAGAGGGGTGGCCAAAGTTTGAAATGAACTGATGTTTTATGACTATGCTTCATGAAGCTTTAGTGGCACTGAGACGGTATTAATGTTGATAAGAGTAAAATTTCTACTTTCTCTATTAAGCGATCCAAACCAGCAAACAACTTGAAACATTATCTCTATTTGTATGTGGCACATTACATGTATAGGTAGGCAGTAAAGCTTACAAATGGAAAGCCTGGGCCCTGAAGTCAGCCTGGTCTGACGCTGGCTCCCCCATAGGCTTGGGAAAATTACTTAATGCTTTATACAGAGCCACAGAGGTTATGTCTCCTCACTTGTAGAATGGGTGGAACAACTCTGTGCACCTAAGAGGGATGATGTAGGATAAATTAAAAAGTGGGCCGCTATAAACTGCAGACTGGGCTGTAAGTGAACAGCCTACTTTATGTGCTGCTTAGGCAGATGACTGAAATTTGCTTGCATTTGCTGAGTCAGGTAAGGAGAGTTTAGGAAGAGATGACCCCATAGAGATCACCCTGGGATTATTTGCCAAGAAAAAATGCACATGCATATAATCTCGATCATTCTATTAATTACACTTGGATATACTGACTCAGAGAAAGGCTTGCTATGGTATTAGAACTTTCCTTTTCTAATACCTGAATCTCAGCTTCCACATTTCTGTTCCCAAGTCCTATACATGATGTCAGAAATCAAGGCAGTTTGACCTAAGTTAGACAAGCAAGGTTAGCTAACTAGGGTAAAGTTTCTGGCGGAGCAAGATATTAGTTTTTCCTCCAGCCACCTAAAACATAAGACAGGTTTCTGCTGGGAGGGGAATATTAGGAGGCTTTAAAGGAGAAAATCAGAATGTAGACTTGATTTCATGTCCTAATAAAACCAGTTCAAAAAATGAGTCAGAGAGACCAAGTGACTTGTACCTGTCTCAGGTGGCATGAAGTGGCAATCCAGGTCTCCTCACCAGAGTTCAGGGACACAGGGATCATGCCACGATTTGCTGGTTGTCAAAAGGATGGCTTATATATCTGACCTTTGAAAACGGGTGCTTTTACCAGAAACACTACTTCTCCCGAAACTTTCATGAGCCCTGTCCTAATATCCCATGCATTTGCTCATCCATCCTCCCCTCACTGAACAAATATCCACTGAGTGCCTGCTATGTGCAGCCATTGGCTGGATGCTGAGATACAATACTGAAGTTCTATAAATATCAAGGATAAGTTAACCATAAATAATTCAGTGCTTATTTCACAATAAAATAACAAGACAAAGACTAGAGTTAAATTCTGAAGTTATTATTTGTGGGTAAGGCATGTGTGTGTGTGAGGGGGCGGGTATGTGCTCAATGCTTAATTTAATAAGCAATGTGAAGGCACGGAGCATGCAGCTGAAGCTCTGTAAAGCACACCTCCACCACTGCTATTTACTTAATGAATACTCCTGTGCACTCTTTAAATTGAAAGATGGTTCATTAGATTTGTGCATCTGCCCTTCTCAGCAATCTGTTGTGTTTCTGATGAAGGCAGAGAAAAACACGAACATAACATTGACGGATATGTTATGAGTAACTCAGCTTCCAATGATTACAAAGTCATAAAAGAGCTCAGGATGCCTAATTTGTCTGAATCATTCTCTTCCCATTCCTACCAAGTTCTCTTCTTCCCCATCTTGAAGATTTCAAGTACTAGCCCTTAAAAAACCCTAATCACCTCATGCTATTTTCAAGCTATAAAAATATGCATATTTTTAAGATATCAAAAAATAAGTCCCTTCAAAAATGGCTCAAAAATCATCTTCTTGAGGTTTTCCCCTTTTGTTCTAATCAAGACAATCACCACCTCCTCCGGACTCCTTTCCACATTATATATTATATTCTGTAATCTGCCCCAGGGAGTGAGTACCTGGAGTGGGTACCTGGAGTGTGTGCCTATAAATAAGCTCTTGGAAAGCAAAGAAAACATCTTTTTTTTTAAAACTTTGTCCCTGGCTCAGTACCTGGTACATAGGAGATGCTAATAAAGTGTTGAACTGAACAGATCAAAGGTAAGTTTCCCTAAAGGGGACCTACACCATGAAAACAGACTTGCCATCCCTCAGCAAACATTTACTCAAGGACTCCTGGGTTCTAGTACCAGGAAGGACACATGAGGGGAGGCAGGGACACAAACAGGAGTGTGAAATGTCCCTGCCTTTGGAGAACACATAGCATGCTTCTCAGAGGCGGAGGGTAACAATCCTATGGAGGTGCTTTCTGGAGGGAGCATCTTTTCAGACAGTGCCTCAGAGAATGAGCCATATTCTCGAGAGGAGATGCAGAAAGGTCCTTTCACTTCTCTCATGAAGAAGCTGATATCCACTAATAATTTCTACCATTCTATTTAGTGGATTCTTCTCCGAAATCAGTCTTGGAAAAAACATGGCCAAGTAACCCAGGTTCATCATTCACTACCGCCAGTGGTGGCCTCTGTCCACCTGGCAGGATGCCAAGTGATGAGAGGTAACTGATGTCTGCAGGTTGAGTAGCCTTGGCCCTGGTCCTCCAATCCCCTACAGAATTTGGCAATATGTCAGAAAATGCAGGATGAAAATTTAGCATTTAGTTTTTATTATGGAATTTAGGTTTGTTTCCCCCCAGAAAGTCAAGTGATCGAGATGGTGGGGAAGATGTGAAAGACTGATTGTTAAATCAATTCAGGAAAAATAAAGTGAAAGTTGGTCTGTATGAGATGCTAACAGATTCACACACAGATGTGGCTTTAGGCACTGCTGGTATGCTCATCTGTGCTGAGGAACAGGGAGGGTAAGGATGCAACTGTCCTTGCCTTCAAGGTGCTAAACAAGACACACCAATAAATAATCAAAATACAGTGACATAGATGCCACAGAGGTAGGAATAAAATATACAGGCAGCCTATAGGAGACAATGCTCAACTCTGATTAGGGAATGAAAAAAAAAGATCATGCCTAATCATTGTTGGTAGTAAAAAAGGAGTTTTCACATAATACTGTAGATACTTGTGAAATTAACTGATTTATAGAAAATAAAGAGAAAATCATTCATTCAACAAACATTCAATTGCCTGCCTTGCACCAGAAATGACTGGTTGCTATTACTGAACTGTATAAATTTACATAGAAATGTGTATACCCTAACATCCCCAGATATTTATTATTGGCCAATTAAATTGCAAAAATCCAGAATTTCAATAGATTCTGCTGCCCCAAAAGGTAAGTGTGTGGCATACACCTGGTCCCTAAAAGCAGCAGCAATAGAATGCTCTGCTTCCCCCCAACACACAAGAAGACAACTGTGACAGAATGCTATACTCACTGGTGCCGGATCACTTTCATGTTGCCATGACAAAGACGACTGCAAAGCCCCAAGCAGCCGTGAAAAGGATGGGAAAATCCCTACACAGACCTCAATGGTGTCAGATTCTCTCATGCCTCTTTCAGACGCATCCTCAAGCCTCAAAGGACCGATATTTTTAGTCAGAGTTTTCAGCATGTCATGTAGAATAAATGTTTTCTTCTACACTTGGTAAAACAACTGGCTGGATTTTGAGAACTAACTTCCTGCCAGGCCCTCTCATGGTTCAATACTGCTGCAAACTCTATACATAGATTTTCTTTGTCCTACAAACACAGGGCAAAATGCTCATCCATAACATTTAGATGCTCTTCAAGAAGCCTCCACTGCTGCTCTGAGCAGCCGGCTCCTTTCTACACAGGGGACATGAGATACGAGATTATGCTTCCGTTTTATGAGGTGCATTTATCATTAAGGGGAACGAAGGTTATCATGCCTTGTTCTGCCCAGGAGCATCTTCCGTAAAACGGAGGCAATCGGCCCGCTCCATCAGAGCCCACTGTATAGCCTTACCCCAACTGCTGAGCTGGGCTTATTTAAGCCTCTGATGAATACCTACCAGTAAGGTGAGGCTGTGTTCCGGCAGCATCCCATACTGCTGGATGAGTTTCTCCCGGGTCACACTGGGGAGCTCGGGGAGCTGCTCTCGAAGCTGGTCAATATTGATCACTTGCTGTGGGTCTGCACCAGCAGGCAGAGATGCTGAATCGTAGAGCAGCAGGGGAGGCAGGTTGGGCTCGGGAATAAACCTAGACAGAAAGGATACAGGGCCTGATGCTGATGTATTTAGTTTGATAAGAAAAACCCAACTATTCATAGGAAAGTTTCTGTATAGAGAGGCCAAGTCACCTGCGAACGTTTTCTAATATCTTACAATATCAACATTGGCCCTTTGTTTCCTGGGAACCAGTCTGTGCACAAGTGTAAACCACAGCTAGAAACACCAACCCTGCTGATTCCCATGCTTAGGAACTAATGACGAGTGAAAGAGGCACAGCACCGTTCATGCCATGCTGTGATGCATACTTGTGGATAAAGTATCTATATATATAAAAGCCTGATATGTAAAGTGTCCCCTTGGGAGTTTGACTGACTAGGAGTTCCATTGCTCCCTATGACGTGCGATGACCACCAGGGGGTGGCGTGGAATGAAGGAAGGCCCTGGCCGGCAGCGGGGAAGGGAGGCCCCGTCTGGCAGTTGGCAGCCTCTAGGGACCCTACCCGTGCACGAATTTCATGCACTGGGCTTCCAGTATATTCATGAAGACATAAGAGCAAATGAGAACAACTTATTAGGGAGAAAGATTATTTCCCCCCCTTTTAATATTTCCACTACTTTTAATAGTATTTGTGTAATTAATGAAAAGTCAAAGAATAAGAAAATATTTTCTTGAGAAGCAGAAGCAATGAATGGATTTTGCCTAAATGAAATGTAGAAGTTAGAGGGGAGAAAGGGAAGGAGGGGTGAGTTAAGTACAGACAGGTTTTTAGGAGAGTGAAACTATGTATGACACTGTAAGGGTGGATGCATGTCATTATACATTTGTCCAAACCCACAGACTGTCCAACATAAAGAATGAACTCTAATGTAAACTATGAATTTTAGTTAATAATAAGGTATCAATTTCAGTTCATTGATTGTAACAAATGTACCACATTCCACATATATGCAGGAGAAAACTATGGGGGAAAGGACAAGTACATGGTATGTGGTATATACCATGGAACATACAGGAACTCTGTAATTCCATTCAATTCTGCAATAAACCTAAGACTACTCTAAAAATTGTTAATTTTTTTAAAAATGTGGAAGCTGCACCACTGCATATAATCCCTCTGTTTTATTCCAGCATCAATCATTTTCTCTCTGCTTATACCTGTCAAAGGACTTATGCAGATGCAGGAAACGCAGAACTAATGGTGACTCCGAGGTAACAGATTGAAGTGCAAGCAACCCATCACCTTGATGCCAGATCTGTGCTATGAATCAATCCGACTTCTGAAGGTAAGAGGGACTCCCATCTATTAACCTGGGGACTGAGCTGAAGCCACTAACTAAATTCTAAGTCTATTCCATGCTCAGTCAGAAAGCAGCAGAAACAGAGTGGGGGCAACAGTGGAAGACAAACATTCTTGAGAAGAACTGACTGAACCCAGGTCGTCACAGTAATTAAAGCCATCCCCACTGTGACAGACACCATGAGAGGCGTCCTTGAGGTGAAGTTCACTCTAAGGGTTTTTGAGCTGCTTCTTTCCCACATGACGCCACACTTGTCCCTCACTGACAGCAGTAGCTGCTCTTACATCTTTCTGCACATAATGAAGAAGAGGTGGGCTACCCTCAACAACTTTGATGTGTAAAACTTCAACCTTTGCAATCAGCTAAACTCAATGGGGAAATAAATGAAAGGCTTGAGTTAGCTTAAGCGTATCTTTATTTCTTGCTTTATTTCTGAATCTCATATTAAGTCCAACTTATCAATTAAACAGCATCACCTAAAGATTGAAGGGAAATGCCAGGAGCCCATACATTTTTTTATTCATTTCTTCTCAAGGAACTTCAGTGCCTTACTGAACTTGTTACTGAATGTAGGAATAAGAAGAGGCTAGGCCCATACTCAACTGCCATCCTCTTGGTTCAATGAGCAGGGGTGGGGAATGTCCAGCCCTCAAGGGCCATACAAGGGCCGGGAAATCATTTGGCCTGGCCCTGCCAAGGCACGAGGGGTGAGTTAATTAAAGGTTTGACCAAATATAGCAAGCTAATTTTTAAGTTGGTAATTTTGTATGGCCTGAGAATGATACTATAAATATCCAAATGGCCCTTTGCAGAAAAAAGGTTCCCCACCCCTGAATTATAGCAACTCTCACACAGAAGTGAGTGAACAGCATCTTCCAACAGTTGAATCCTATCTAATAAGACACTCCAAGGCAACCCAATTAAGAATCTATTCTTTCTCTCAGTATACCCTAAAATAGGAAGTCTGGATTTTCCATCAGGCGACAATAACAAAAAATGGTTCCTAAAAATTGTTAGTGGATTTGAAATATGCCCCTAACCCCGAATACATAAAGCTGTTTTGATAAGAGGAGTAATCACCTGTAGTCTTGCTTTCCTTCTTTGTCTCTCATCGGCACGGTGCACCTATGATAGTTAAGAAAACATTAAATGAATATTGCATGCGGCACTGGCTGGCACACACACAGAGAGGGGATTCCCTGCCAATAATGGGCACAGGCAGATTCAAGCTCTTCAGCTTTCCTTGGGAGACATATTATGAATACATTAAAAAATAATATTAAAAAAGAAAAATGTTTAGAATGCTAATTAAAAAAAAGAAATTGCTTCAATGCTTCCAGCTTTTAACCAGCTCTAAGTCTAGGCTTTTGCGCTTTGTTTGATCTCCTGCTAAAAGTATAAGACTGCAAAATTTCTGATTTAGTAAATTAAAGTCGATGTTATCTAAATAAAAAAAGGAAGCTCTACGACCAGCTCTAAACTTTCTTCTACCTCTAGCTTAAATTGGTAGAGCTTTCGTCTGATAGAATTTGAGGAAATAAAAATGCTTGCCAGAAAGCAGATAACCTGGAAGCAAGGGAAGGGCCAGGACCTAGAACTAAGCACTATGTAACTGCTTCAGTTTAAACTTTTTACCAGCCCTGCAGGGTGTATTATAACCTCATAGGACACAGTATTTTCCTAACTTTACTAATGAGGAAATGGAACTGCAGAGAACCTAAGCACCTTATTCACAGTCACATGGCTGATCTTGTGGTGAGCACAGACTGGAGTCCTACCCAGCTGCACTCAAGATGCTTTCGAGCAGACTCACCCTAGCTTGTAATCAAAGGAGCGAGTTTCATTCAGAATTTCTCCTCCATTCTCAAGTTCTTGGATTTGCCTCTGAATTTCATAGTCTAAGAAAAACACAGTAATTTAGTAACATATTTTTTATTCCTTTCATCCAGCCAAGCAATATTTAAAAAACTTATAAAATCTTTAACAAAAAACAGTCAACAGAATCATCCTATCTAATAAAAGAGTACTATGCAAATTAACCACCACTCTGCTACACCCACAAGCCACACCCACCAGCCAATCAGGAATGAGCATGCAAATTACCTAACCAAGATGGCTACAGCCACCCAGAGAGCAGGAGGCTTGGGTTTCCCTGGCAATGGATGAAGCCAAGCTTTCCACACACCCTGGCAGGCCCAGGCCTCCACTCAAGGCTACAAAGTTTCAATTATAAAAGATAAATAAATTCCAGATACCAGGGCCACCGCTTGGGTCGCAAGGGTGCGTGGCCGGCCTGCAAACCACCACAGGCCCCTCGCCCAGGCTGCCCCATGCCCCAAGGGAACCCCCATCCTGATCCAGGACCCCTTCAGGGCAAACCAGCCAGCCCCCACCCATGCAGCAGGCCTCTATCCTATCTAATAAAGAGTAATGTGCAAATTCACCATCACTCCAACACACAAGATGGCAGCCCCCATGTGGACACAAGATGGCCACCACAAGATGGCCAACAGGGGAGGGCAGTTGGGAGGGGCCAGGCCGGCAGAGGAGGGAAGTTGGGGGCCTGCAGGGAAGGGCAGTTGGGGGCAAACAGGCTGGCAGGGGAGCAGTTAGGCATCTATCAGGCTGGCAGGGGAGTGGGTAGGGGGTGATCGGGCTGGCAGGCAGAAGCGGTTAGGGGCAATCAGGAAAGCAGGCAGGCGAGCAGTTGAGAGCCAGTAGTCCTGGATTGTGAGAGGGATGTCTGACTGCCCGTTTAGGCCCGATACTACCTGGTTCGGGCCTAAATGGGCAGTCGGGACATCCCTCAAGGGGTCCCAGGTTGGAGAGGGTGCAGGCTGGGCTGAAGGACACTTCCCCCCGTGCATGAATTTCATGCACCAGGCCTCTAGTATATAATAATTCTTCCTTTGTGCAACTCCCTCCTCATCCACAGTTTCACTCTCTGGTTTCAGATACCTGAATTAAACCACAGTCTAAGGTTAAATTTACCCAGTCTCAGATAATGTGTGCTCCTGACATCCAACCATCAACATCATGACCCAGGATGACTCAAAGCAGAGGATTCTCCTTCTGATATATCTTCAGAAGGTCAACAGTAGCCTAAGACTACATCACAGTGCCTACGTCATTCACCTCCTTCACTGCACTAGGCATTGTAACATCTCACATTATCACAAGTCAAGGGTGCGTGCAGTACTGTATAATATATTTTAAGAAAGACAGACAGACTGACACCACATCCACATAACTTATCATAGTATAGTGTTTTAATTATTCTATTTTAATATTACTTATTATATTGTTAATCTCTTACTGTGCCTAATCTATAAATTAAATTTGATCATAGGTATATATAGAAAAAAACATAATATCTATAGGGTTTGGTACTATTCACAGCTACAGGCATCCATGGGGAGTCTTGGAATATAACCTCTGTGGATAAAGGGGGGACTACTGTACACTATATTTTCTTCTTCTTGCCATCATAGAATTATGGTGCTTAAAAGGGTCTTTTACTAAACTCTACTCTCTCCCTTTTTGAGAAAACTTGGGTTCAGAGAGATTAAGTGACCCAGTGCAGGTTACACAACTTAGTAGAAGGGCTGGGGCCACTATCTAGGCCCCGTGACTGCAGATCTAGAACTGCTGCCTATCGAGAGTTCTTCCCTGGAATCCTGATGCCACACAAAAAGGCCCAGGCTAGGCAAGCAAATGAAGAAAGACCAAGTGGATAGAGAAGCCTGGCATACATCCAGCACCAAGGCCCCACGGTGTGAGTGAGGTCATCTCAGACTGTTTCAGCTGGGCTGCCAGCTTCCACAGTCACATCAAGGAGCTGAGGCAGGACAGCAGCAAAACCACCCAGTGCATAAGTGCAAAAAACCGTGGAAACTGAAAGTTACTGTACAAGCCACTAAGGTTTGGGGTAGCTTGTTACACAGCAATAGATAATAGAGAGGTACAATTAGGAGTAACAGCTGACATTCACCTATTGCTTTGGCCAAGAACCTGGCACTGTTGAGATTCTTCACTTCAGTTCGAACACCCAAAGGCTCCCCAGGGTGATGCACAGATATATTGGCATCCACCCTCAACTGGCCCTCTGAAAAGAGAAAAAAAAAGAGACAATTCTTTAGAAATTATCTGAGGCAACATGGTCTTTTAAAGGCAGGAGTGTCCACGCAAGCAATATCTAACTCTACTTGCTCTTTAGTGATAGCAACCTAACCTTAGAGAAGGAACGTTGGTTCTGAAGTACACGACTGGCACTTCTGTCTGCTTAAGAGAATCCAGGCCCCAAAGCATCTCAAGTGTGTGCAAGTATGTGTATGTATTTGTGTGCACTTGTGCACATGCAGAGAGAGGAGAAATTCTGGATACACCAGCTGGGGACATTGCATTCCTTTTGTGCCAAGTAAGAAAAACAACACTGTTAAAATGGATATTTACTCAGCAGTTTTATTTTCAAGCTTTTTTCAAAGTGTCAGAGCTGGGTTGTCAGGAAGGCCTCAGAAATAACTATCTAATAACCCTACAGGCTCTCCAAAGGAATGGGAATTTCCAACAATGATTCTGGGAGATTAATAAGAGAGTCCTTGAGAATTTATAGCTCAAGGGCGAGAGCAGAACTTAGGCATTTTCCCTCCTCCAGCACTGTAACAATCCCCTCCTTCCACAGACAGGACTCTGCATCCTCTCTGGCTGCTGTAAGGATCTACTGCAGCAGACAGAGCTGTTCAGATGTGGCATCTGTCGTGAGACTCAGAGAGAGGTGTCCCCAACCTGGGAGGACCTTCTCTGACCCCGAAAGCCCCTTTAGATTAGGAGCAATCACCCTTAAGGAAGCAGGTAGCTTGTGGAGAGGACTAAGAGGCTCTTGAGGAGGAGAGGGAGGCAAAGTTCCAAGACAAATAGGAAAGTGAAGTTAAGAAACACTTAGGTCTTATATCCTACAAAGTAAAGCTCAAATTCTGTTTCCCAATTTCACTTACAATATTTAAAATGGGACAGAATAAGAGGACAAAATGCTGAAGTTTATTTTTCAACTTAAAAACCTGGCTTCGAAAACAAATCTGTCAAACCTAAGTGTTCTGATAGGCTCAATAAATAAATTAATTTTCCCAGATTCCATAGCAAATGCATATTAAAATAATAAAATGGTGTAAACAAATTCCATGCCAAGAAAGGAGACAA
Organism: Corynorhinus townsendii; assembly: GCA_026230045.1. Lineage (NCBI taxonomy): Eukaryota > Metazoa > Chordata > Mammalia > Chiroptera > Vespertilionidae > Corynorhinus > Corynorhinus townsendii. The sequence continues at coordinate 113,993,266 of JAPDVU010000006.1, read as the reverse complement.
CAGGCACTGGTCTCTGCCACTGCCCCAGTGCTGGGCTGTGGGGCTCACTCTCCAAGCTGGAGACCAAGAGCAGGCTGTTGCTTGCCCTGCTCTTCACTCATTCTCACAGGAAAGGGAAGAGTTCACCTTCCTTGCTAAAGCAACTCAACTCGCCCCCCCCCACCCCCCCGCCCCCATGCTGACAGTCAGGGGAAAGGTGCCTTTCAGCTTGGAAATTACTCTATGTCTCCAGTCTGGACATCTCAAGACTTTTACAAATCCTGTAGCTCCTTTTGGACAATCTGTGCTTACCCAAATCTCAAAAAATTCCAACTATTCCTGACATCATCAGACTCTCAGTCTGGGGACCCTGAAGTCACCTTCTGCTTTTGTTTCCTTTGTCCTTTATATCCAAACTGATAACCAGATCCTATCAGTTCTTCCCTCCAAATATTCCTCATACTTGTCACTACCTCTCCATTTCCAAGGTTGCCACCCTCGCCTGAGGCCTCGGAACTTCAAGCATCTTGACTTTTAATACAGCAACCAACCCCTCAACTCCTCCTTGTCCAGCCACCCGGGTGCGACTCTGACTTTCATCTTTCCACAAGGTCATGTTCAGCATTCCCTTTGTTTGCTCAAATGCACAGCCAGCTCCTATTGGATTGACTCCTCTCCTCTGCTTGGTATTCAAGAGCCCTCATCTGGTCTTGGTTGAAACTACCCACATTTTCCCACTAGGCATTCCATGAGAAAGCTCTCATCCAATCAGGGGAGCTCTCTTCATACAAGTCCCTGTCTGCACCTCTAGCTCCCATGCACTCTCTTCATCAGTGTGACTGTCCCTTCTCAAACTCTTCTCATCCTTCAAGGTCCCACTTGAGTGTTAACACCTTTTCCTCCTTAAAACCCCTTATCAATAAGCTGGCCTCCACTGCTGGCTCCCCTGCATTATTAGAACGTACATAACCAATACTACAGGATCTAGCACATGTCTACAGCCTATTTTGAATTAATCTTATCTTTAAGACAAAAATGGCAGGCCTTTGAAAAATGGGCCCAGCTTTTATATATCCCCACTACTCTTGCCTTCCCAAGGACATCACTCTTTCAGTCACCTCCTCCTCACATCAGTCATTAACCTCCCTTTCTCAGCACTACTTCTGATATATACATATGTAATATTTTTCATTAAAAAAAAACACAAAACCCAAAACCAAAACCCTACTCTCCTGAATCCAATTCTCTCTCCATCATTCAGCTACCGTTTCTCTACTTTCCTATTCAACAAATTGTTGCAAACAGTTTTGTTTTTTGCACATATTGTCTCCATGATCTCACCTCCCATTTACTTCTAAACCCAGTTCATCTTGGCTTCTATCCCTTCCTCTAGGAAAATGCCTACACAAAGTCACCAACGACCTCCTGCTGCCAAATCCAGTGGACAAAGGACATGTTCTCTCTTCCCCTTATGGGATACCTCAGCCACACATGACATACTGATTAATCCTTCCTTCCTGAAATATCATCCTCTCTCAGCTCCTGCAGCCTTAAGCTCTCTTGGTTTCCCTCCGGTCTCCCTAGGCCAGTAAACTCATTAGTCAACAGAGCGGCAAACTGCGGCTCGTAAGCCGCAGTTTGCCGACCACTGCCCTAGGAGACTCCATTTCCACTTATTTGCTGGTGCTTTCTTTCCCATTTAAACTTAGGACTGTCTTCTTTCCTTATACTCTTGCTGTAGGGGTATATGTTTTATATACCATCTATTGCTGATGACTTCTAAATTGATCTCCTCAGCCCAGACCTCTACTTGGAGCTCCTCATTGATATCCAACATCTACTTGACACCTCCACTTGGAGTTCTCATAGGTATTTCAATTTCTAAAACTAAATCCTGACTTGCCCCCCCCCCTCCCGACCCCCACAAAGCCATTCTTGTCTTCATCTTAGTAATTTCAATAAATAGCACCACCACCTAGCTCCTCTGCCTTCCTAAAAGGCATCTTTGATTTCTTCTTATCCCTTGACTTCCATACCAGCCTGTTAACAAATCCTCTTATTTCTAAAAACCATATTGAATCTGTCATGATCTTTCCATCTTCACTGATACCAGCCCTGTCCACCAAAGTATCATCTTCCATCTGAACAATGACAAAAGCTTTTTACCTGGTCTTGCTTCCTCTTCCCTTCTGAGTCTACTTTCCAAAGCAGACAGAGTGGTTTTTCTAAAATGTTACACAGACTAAGTCAGTGGTTAGCAAACTCATTAGTCAACAGAGCCAAATATCAACAGTACAATGATTGAAATTTCTTTTGAGAGCCAAATTTTTTAAACTTAAACTTCTTCTAAAGCCACTTCTTCAAAATAGACTCGCCCAGGCCGTGGTATTTTGTGGAAGAGCCACACTCAAGGGGCCAAAGAGGCCCACGTGGCTCGCAAGCCGCAGTTTGCTGACCACTGGACTAAGTCATTCCCTTGCTTCAAAGTCCTTCGAGGGCATCCCACTGCACTTGGAATGAAACCCAAATAACTTCCTGCCATTATCAGTAATCTAGCCCAAGCCTCACTTGATGCCGCATTTGCCTGCTCATTATACTTCCCCTGCAGTGGCTGTTAACTATGCTAACTCTGAGCATATCCTGAGATTTTTTTCATGCAGGGACTTTGCCTTAGCTTTTTCTTAGAATGCTCATTCCCTCCCTCTATGCTGCCTGGGCCTGGGGTCATTCTTCAGGACTCAAATAAATGCTGCCTCCCCTGAGGCCTTCAATTTCCTTGACAACCTATTTATTTCCTTAATACACTTATCACTATAACTGTTTTTGCTTTATTTGTTAATGAATTTTCCTCCCTCATGAACATAAGCTTGTGAATATCCTTTGCATGGCTATATTCAGAACCTAGAGCTGGGTCTGGAAAATAGTAATTGTTCAATAAATTAATACCTTATTGAACAAGCCAAAACTCTGGTGTTTTCCTGAGCAATGAGTAAGTGGACTGGTTACTGTCTCACAGTAGGTTCCCGATAAATTCTAAAGTTCCATCTAAGTAAGCCTAAACTACAGCTGGAATGATCTGAAAGGCCCAAGTAGCTCAAAGAAAAACTTCCAAAGTATGCTGAGCTCTACTCAACCAAATTTCAATACTTGAGAGACAACTTTGTTGGAACTCAGGGAACCCTGAATTGGACCTCACTTGCTTTTAAGAATGAAACCATCTTTCACAATTTAGAACTCTTATTTGGAAATGGAATAAAAGCATGAATTTCAGTCTCTCCCAGAGATGACCATGCTATAGAAAAGTCTGAGAGGAATCACTTAGTATCCTGCAGTGTTGAAAGAGCTTTCCCTAGCCTGGATTCAAATATGGCATCAAACATTAACAAAAGACAGTCTATCCAATGAAGACAAAATACCTTTTAAACAAATTAAGTTAAATCGCCTCAAATGCACAAAAGCCTTACCAGTCAGGTTCTGCAATACCAAGGGAGGGCCTTTATTCACATATCATGAGAATGCTATCAAGCTCAATTTCTACCCTCTAGAAGTAGAGATTTGTAACAGCAAAGCCAAAGAACTACACCACTGAGCACAGTGATATGGTACAGTTACATTATTTTTTCCTGAAACACATTCACACATCAGAAATATAACATCAGGACAGAAAGCTGTTTCTGTAAGCAGCAGGAGCCTGAGGATTTAGTGAGAAGTCTATTAAACTATCTCATTCTGATCACTGAATACTCTCCAGAACTTAAATGACAAGGTTCGACAGAGAAAAAGTGACCATATTTCACAAAGTGTATTCATCTAAAATGAGCGGTGATTCTGTAAAAGTAACACTACTTACTATTGTTAAAAATACCTATGACAGTGAGCACAGGCTATTTGTCGGGGCCCGTGATAAGTTTTATACACATTATCACATTCATTCCCTACAATCTAGTTCAATGACAAAGCCACTTAGACCCCCTTTAGGCATTTCAAACTTAACATCAAAATGATTTTCCCCCACAGAAGTACTCCTCTTCCAATTGTCCCTGTCTCAGTAAATCATCTCCCTATCTCAGGGACACTATCCAGCTGCCCCAACTATCTGAAGACTTGGATGGTTTCTTTGCTCTTTGGTTTCTTCCTTTCCCTTTCCACACACAATCATTTGGGGACTCATTTTCTAAGTGTGGAAAGTGAGGTTCAGAGAAATCGAATACCGTGCTCAGGTTCCTACAGCTAGAAGTGGTAGGACAGGATTCCATCCCAGATCTGGGACCTTAGTGCCATCAGCACCCATGATACCCATTCTCTGCTATACTATCCTTCAAAGTTATCTATGGCAATTATGAGAGACTAGAGGCCTGGTGCATGAATTCATACACCTCGGCCTGGCCTGCGGGATTGGGCTGAAACTGCCTCTCTGACATTCCCCAAGGGGTCCCTAATTGCAAGAGGGTGCAGGCCAGGCTGAGGGACCCTGCTGGTGCACAATCAGGGCTGGGGAGGGATGCAGGAGGTTGGTCAGCCGGGCAGGGACTGTGGAAGGGCTCCAGGGTGTGTCCGGCCTATCTCACTCAGTCCCAGCAGCAAGCTAACCTACTGGTAGGAGCATCTGCCCCCTAGTTGTCAGTGCACATCATAGTCACTGGTTGACCAGTCGACTATCTGCCCCCTGGTGGTTAGTGCATGTCCTAGCAAGCAGTTGAGCAGCCTTAGTATATCATTAGCATATTATGCTTTGATTGGTTGACCGGACAACTGGACACTTAGCATATTAGGCTTTTATTATATAGGATAGCTATCTATTGTGATTGCCACTAGGAGGCAGTGTGATCAGTGCTTAAAAAAAAGGCTCCTGGAGTCAGATACACCTGGGCTCAAATCCCAGCTCAGTCTGGGATTTGCTCACTTCTTGTGAGCTTTGGGCAAATAACCCAACCTCCTTAAGCCTCACTTTCCTCACCTGCACAACAGGCATAAAAACATCTCTCAGGAATTGTCATAAAGTTTAAATGAGATAAATGAATTTTAAAAATGCTTAGTGAACCAATGAGCACATGCCACATGTTCAAACTGAACATTATAATTACCACTGAAACATTTTGTATGTCTACATAGGTACACATCAACCCAAGAGACTGTTTTGAAGATCTCACAGTGGCAGACATCCCTGAGAAGGAAATGACTTTTGGAACCCAGGCTGAGCTGGTCTATGCTCATCAGCAAAACTATCAGGAACTCATTGAATCACAGCCCAGAGGAATTTAAGAGGCATTCCCAAAGCACCCTGGGGATCCACTGGTCCTCCCCAGAGTGGCCCTCAGTTCCTAGGCTGCAGTCTCCAGTGCCAACACAGTGGTCCCATGGTGGTGGGAGTAAAAGGGTCAGGGCTGACCCCTGTAGACACTACAGATTTTGAGACCCTCCTCACAGCACTTTGGGACCACCAGAGCCACTCTGCTGCTGTGCTACGGGCAAAACTTTGCGTTTGTTTTTAAAAGCAACAAAAAATATCACACCAAATGCCATTTAATGAATCCTCTCAGCTGTCACTGTCACTGGATTGATGTGTTTTTGCCGATATGGTTTATCTCTTGGCAAAGACCCAGATGGGGTTACTTCTCAGCTAACAGGTGGCCTGTTTATTATTCCATAAGTTTGGTAGAAATCAGTTATTTTAAAGAAGAATGGAATAATAAAAACTTTTTTTAAAAGCAACAGAGAATCAACACTTAGTGCATGAATGAATAACCATCCAACCTGCCCATATTTCACTTATGTTCTGTGGGTAAAAGCAGCATGAGCCATAAATCTAAAATGGAGAGTTTTATTATTCTAAAACAAATTGAACAAGACTTGTTAGCTGCCTAAAGCAAAGTTGCAGGCAGCTAACCTTTAAGCCACTCACACATGTGGCTAGTGTTTTTCCAAGCATTAGTCTAAGGAAGATAGCAAATAGGCAAGTTCTGTCTTCAGGTTCAACTTGTACCAGGGCTCTGATGTAACAATTTATTGCTTGTAAGATGTCCTATGTGACAAATGTGGCATTACAAATTAAGAAGTCTTTTTGTAGAATACAACTATATTGCATGACATGAAAAGGTTGGTAAACAGCATCACAAACTGGCAGGGAGATGAATCATCACCATCAGAGGTATTTACGGGCACCCACTGTGACCATTCGTGTTGGCTGATGTTACATGTCAACTTGACTGGGTCATGGGGTGCCCAGATATTTGGTTAAACATTATTCTGGGTGTGTCTGTGAGGGTGCTTCTGGATGAGATTACCATTTGAATCCACAGACTGAGTAAAGTAGACTGCTTCCCCACTGTGAATGGGCACCATTCAATTCATGGGAGGCCTAAATAGAATAAAAGGCAGAGTGGGGGGATTCAGTCTCTCTGCCTGACTGCCTTTGAGCTGGGATATTGGTCTCCTGCCTTTGGACTTGGGCTCAGACTGGAACTTACACCGTCAGCTCTCTGGTCCTCAGGCCTGCGGACCTGAACTGGACTGCACTATCCACTCCCCTGGAGCTTGCGCTCTTACAAGAGCTCTCCCACCACTTCCTGACTAGATCTTGGAACTTTTCAGCCTCCATGATCAAATGAGCTAGTTCCTTACAATAAATGTCATTAGATGCAAACATACATGCATAACATACACACATTCCACTGGTCCTGTTTCTCTGGAGAACCCTACTACACCACTGCAGTGATCTCAGATGAACAACTGTACGTGCAGAATCTATATCCTCTCTCCACTCTGTCAGGGAGTGCTCTGTGGGTGGCAGAAGATTTTTAAAAAGCCCCTGGGAACAGAAAATAGGGAGAAAACCACAGGAGAGACTAGCTTTCAGGGACGTCCGGGCCAGCAAAGCAGCACTAGAAAGGGGCCAAGGGAGCGAGCCATGAAGAAACTGAACTTGACAGGTACTTATAATCTTATGTCAAATGTACAAATAGTTAAAATGCATAGTTAGTTTGGTCCCAAGGATTCAAGTGGGTTTTCTTGTGTACCTTAATTTCCTACTATATTTCTACTGAATTTTAAGATTTTATCTCAAAGTTAAAGTTTAGTGAAATCATAACCTTGGCTTATCCTATCAAATAAAAGGGTAATATGCAAATTGACCATCATTCCAAAACACAAGATGGCCACCCCCATGTGGTCAAACATGGCCACCACAAGATGGCCTGCAAGGGAGGACAATTGTGGGCCATCAGGCCAGCTGGGGAGGGCAGTTAGGGGTGACCAGGCTGGCAGAGGAGGGCAGGTGGGAGAGACCAGGCCTGCAGGAGAGTACAGTTGCGGGGAGGACCAGGCCTGCAGGGGAGGACAGTTGGGGGCGACCAGGCCTGGAGGGCAGTTGAGTACCAGGCCTGAAAGGGAGGGCAGTTGGGGGCAATCAGGCCTGCAGGGGAGGGCAGTTAGGGGTGACCAGGCCAGCAGAGGAGGACAGTTGGGGAGACCAGGCCAGTAGGGGAGGACAGTTGTGGGGGACCCAGGCCTGCAAGGGAGGGCAATGAGGGGCAACCAGGCCTGCAGGGGAGGGCAATTAGGGGCAACCAGGCCTGCAGGGGAGGGCAGTTAGGGGCAATCAGGCTGGCAGGGGAGAAGTTAGGTGTCAATTAGGCTGGCAGGGGAGTGGTTAGGAGGTGATTAGGTTGGCAGGCAGAAGTGGTTAGGGGCAATCAGGCAGGCAGGCAGGAAAGTGGTTGGGAGCCAGCAGTCTTGGATTATGAGAGGGATGTCCCAGATTGAAGAGGGTACAGGCTGGGCTGAGGGACCCACACCCCTCCGTGCATGAATTTCGTGCACTGGGCCCCTAGTAGTTTATATATTTTGGCTTCGGCTACACATGGATGAAAATTCTCCAAAAGAAGGAAAAGAAAGACCAAAAGGAAAGGCATCAACTAACAACAAAGTGCCACCCACACAGTTCTCACAAACCGAGTTATTCTGGATAAACAGTGTCTTCTCACTGAGAAAGGTGAAACCATTCAAACACATTATTTCATCAACCCTCACAACATTCTGATGCATGAAGCCAGACAGAGCGTCTACTCTTGCAACTCCTAATCTCACAAGCTTGGACCCAGGGCCTCTGTACCCTTGTTGTTAGTGTGTTTATTTTGGTTAAGGGCTGAGAAAAGAATCCATGCAAAATTCTAAAAAAACAAACACATAAATAATTAGGAATGTAAAAGGCTGAAAAAAGGATGTAAACTACCTCAAAGCAGCTGATGCAGAGAATAAAACTTAAGTGCAAAGAGACCCAAGAAGCAGAAACGGAGGAGGAATAGAAGGAGGGACACTGCTTGTGAGCTTGTACCTGCCATGTTTGCCTGGCTGGTCCCCAGGGCTTGAAGTATCAGCTGCAGCTCCCTGACAGCTGTTGCTGCCTCTTCTCCACAGGACATATCAGGCTCCAGGACCACTTCCAGAAGGCCAACTCCTACCAAACAAGAGGCAGAGTCAGCCTGACTGAGCTCTCCAATCTGACCAACAGATAAATTAGGCTGAAATCTTTGGAAAACCATGCATCACTGAAGGACTCTCAAAGTAGATCCTAGGCTCGGAATTACTTCTCTCTTTTCCCTCACTTTTTAATCTTTAACTTTGGATCATTCCTTTTAAAGTCAGCTTAAGATATCAAGCTGTTGGGTCTGACGAGGCGGCTACGTTTGTCTCGTGTGTGGGGTGGTTGTTAGCAAGCCCAATAGTAATCACAGTTCTCTGATCAGCTGGGCCAGTACCAATGTGGATATTCTGATCTCCACTGTCAGGCTTCTGGGCCTGTGTCCTCAATTTGTTTGGGGAAACTGGAGGAGAGACGGGAGGCTGAGAGGAAAACTAATGGAGAATCTCTAAGCCTACCCGCCCTGTTCAAGTCAATGAGCGTCTGGGACCGCAGGTCATCGTGAAGGCTCTTGCCACTGTCTTGCTCCAGCTGGATCTGCTTGATCCTCACTGTCTTGTTGATCACCTGACTCCGCTTCTTCCCCACACAGACACTGTACGCCAAGCTGCCCTTCACAGCGATCGGGAGCCTCTGCTGGGTAATTTGGTAGCCTGCCTGCACACAAACAGGAATTACATAGTCACCAGTCCACAAATAAAAGCTGGGTCCAGCTCACTATTCCCTTTAAGGTCACAAAACTAAAGACTTACCTAAAAATACAACATAACAAAACAAAAAAAATAAAAAGGAGAAGAAAAATTATTTTATGCCTTTCAGCCATAATTTAGCCTGGCCTCTTCTGGCTTTTCCTATCCCCCTTTAACGTCCCTGGATATCCCCTGCCCCAAATAATGGTACAATAAACAACCCGAATCCTATCTTCCCTACTGAAGTACCATTTTGGGGAAGAACAATAATCTCCTTGTCAGAGGCCTCTAAGGGAATGTATTGTGTCCACTTAATTCATTAGCCTAACCCAGTGGTCAACAAACTCATTAGTCAACAGAGCCAAATATCAACAGTACAACAATTGAAATTTCTTTTGAGAGCCAAATTTTTTAAACTTAAACTTCTTCTAATGCCACTTCTTCAAAATAGACTCGCCCAGGCCATGGTATTTTGTGGAAGAGCCACACTCAAGGGGGCCAAAGAGCTGTGGCTCGAGAGCCGCAGTTTGCCGACCACTGGCCTAACCCTACATCTGATTACTGCTCCTGACAGACCCTCCTTACTGGGAAGTGCGGCCTAAGCTTTTTGCTATCTACTTTCAGCTCGGCTGACAGCAGTTGCTGGTATGCATAAGCTTGTTTTGTTCCTGTTCTTTAAGCTAACCAATTGTGCCAGCTGCCCCGCTTGACCCAACTTTCCTTATTCTTCTAGCCAGAAAATGCTCATACGCAGTTAATGGAAAGTACGAGGTACTAAAATGCTGATGGCTATCACAAGGACTTCCTCACCTCCCTCTAAGTGGAGAGGAAGAACTGCTTTCAAATACGCACATGCATCGACACATGCTAAAGAGACAGCAGGTCAATAGAGAGAACTGGAGAAGAACAGAGAGTAACAGTTGAAGCATCTGCTTCAGCTTGCTGGGATCCCTGATAGTGTGTTCTCAGTTCGGTACACCTCTTGATCCTCACAACAATCCTAGCAAGAGGTACAGGGCATGGAAGGGATTAAGGGCCTTGCCCCAAGTCATCGAGCTAGTAAGCATCAATGTCAGGATTTGAACTTGGATGGTCTGGCTCCACAGTCTGTGCTCCTAGCCACCCAGCCAGCGTTTTCCAAACTTTAGCTGCTTCAGAATCACCTGGCAGGCTGGTCAAAACGCAGACTAGCTCCACCTGAAGAGTTTCTGACTGCAGGTTTGGGATGGTACCTGAGAATTTATATTTCTAACAAGTTCCTAGGAAATGCTGATGCTAGTGGTCTAGGGAACCACACTTTCAGAATCACTGCTTTAGGCCAACTCATTCTCTGTGCAAAAAAGGAAGTATCAATTTATAAAAATTAAACTCTGAGTAGGGCTGCCAAATACAGGATGCTTAAATTCAAATTAGAGTAATTTAAATAAACTGCTTATTCAGATAAATAATGAATTTTTTTAGTGTATGTCCCATGTAATATTTGACAACACTATCATCTGAGCTGCCTGGGACAGAAAGAACAGAAAGACACACATAATCAAAACTTCTCATTTTAGTCCCATAGTACTAAGTCCCCCACCTTAACCAAACTGGTTATCACTCTTAAAAGATGTAAAAATGCCAGTTCATGCTCTCCATCCTCTGAAAAAGGAGGATCTGCTAAAAGGCTGCAACCAGAGGGTCCAAGAAGCAGCTGGAGATTTCAGGTTCTAGTTGTACTAGTTGTATTTTTTAATTTAATTCTCCCCCCACTCTCACCCACTAAAACCCAGCTCACTCCACCAGCTCACCCCAGTCCAAGGAGAATGGGAAGCAATATCCTCACCCCCATTTTTTTTTTAATCTGAAGAAGGGCCATACTTAGTATCAGAGGCTCCGATCAAATGAAACATGATTTGGGGAAACTCATTCAACACTACAGTTTTGGTTCTGTTCAATGTTATTTAAAAAAACTGGATCCAGTTCACACTGGCTTCTCTAAAAGAAAAACACTTCCTAATTTTAAGGAAAAAGCAGATTAACATTGGCTTTACTGCTCAGCCGATTCCTGTTGTGAGTCTAGGCTGCAGGCGCATGGTTCTGCTTACTGCCATCCACTTACTTGCTCCTTGTGAGATGACAGAAATGTCTCCAAAGGTGACGGTCCTATTACTGGGAACATCAAATTGAAAGAGGGAAGCTCCGCTGTGTCTATAGAGCTACAGTACGCATTTACCGCATTTACTGTTACATCAGCCCCAGAGTTAGCTTTTGTCCTAACAGGCAATTAGCACCACCAAACACCACGGCTGGACTGAGCCTGGGAACACTGGCTTCTTCTACTCCCCATTCAATTATGAGTGAGCCACCAGAAGCATGAGGGTAAGCAAGGAGTCAGCAATCAGGACAACTGCATCCAATCTAGTAAACATCGGGGGGCACCTGCCTTCATCAGGTCAGGCAGAACTTCCTGCTGCGATGGACAGACCTCTGATGGGAAACATGTGAGGCACAGCCCTCCTCCCCGGCTCCAACCCGCCCCCCCCCCCCCAGCCCTGAGAAATTACAGAGGGCTATCACAAAGCATACTTACAGGGAGGTCTGCATAGAAGTAGTGCTTCCTGTCAAACAAGGACTTCTTGTTTATGTGGCAGTTCAGTGCCAGGCCTGTCATCACTGCCGCCTCTACGCACCTCCTATTGAGAACCTATGGAAACACGACACACAGCTCCAGTCTGAACAAATGCTTCTCCCACACACTGACATCCTCCCTGAATATTCAATTTGGCCCTTCAACAGGCATTCTCTCTGGTTCTCTGTGTGGGCAGCTCCAGTTCATAAGCTGACTCTGTTAGTCTGGAACTGTGAAAACTTTATATATAAAGGAAAATGCATGCAGCAGTGGGTTCCACTGGGCAGGTAATAAACTGCCATCTGGGGATCCTTTCCTCTATCCCTGGTATCAAAGTTAACAGGAGGGTCCCAGGAAAGCTCAGCAGAGTGGTTACTACATGGAATAAATTTACCCTCACTCCCTCTGCAAGCAGAGCAAGGAGTCGGTCAGAATGCACGAGAAGCACTGATTCCTGGGAGAAGGACCCAAGAAGCAGCTCAACAAACAACCTGCATGAGGTTGAAACACACTTTGACAGATGAACTCTGGAAATTACAGGGCTACAGCCATTTCCTCAAGGGCTGGAAAAGGGGCATATCTGCCTCCAGTCCAGGTCTGGCCAACTCTGAGTGTGCCCTACTCCCTGACTCTCCCCGAACTACTGGTCCCCCCAGGTCTCTTAAAGCTCAGGGCCTCTGGATCCGCCCTGCCCCACCTACAGGTGTGGATAGCCAAGAAATGGCAATTCCCTAGCCCCAAAGGACATGAACAGCTTTTAAGAACTTTGGAAAAGACAGACAATTATAGAGAAGGAGAAGGAGCACTAAGTTCTGGAGCCAGGCCCACATCCCACCTGTGCTATGTGGATATACTGCTGAGAACAGAATCTATTTCCTCATCTCTGAAACGGAGATTTCATGTGAGCTTGTGGAGTGGGTAGAGTAACAGCCAGAACATCTACTCTACAGTAGGAATTCAATTTTAGTTCATTTTCCCCACTGTACTTTGGGGAAATTTTTGAGGACACTGCTTGCTGATGAAACATTTCTATTTTTATTAGAATATTTATCATGTGCTTTAGTATCTGTAGTATACTCTTATGCATATAGGGCTTCTCAGTTCAGCATTTTCACATCCAGCATTGTATTCCAGCCTTACAGCAACCCTTGTAAAGAAAGAACTTATATTATTCCAATATTTCAGAAAAAGAAAAACTAAGACCCAGAGATACTAAGAGACTCACCCAAAATCACAGAGTTGGCAAATGGTAAAGCTAGCTCTAAAATCCACCTGTGCCCTTGCCTAGAGGGTGACAAACAATCCCTGTGTTTTTGGGGACTGCCTCTCCAGGCTTGGACAATGAGTGAGGCTCCCCAACATAGGCATAACTTGTTGATCAAACACAGATTTGAAAAACAAATTTGTACAATAAAACTAAGAGACATCTCTACTTAGAGCAATATACAACTCCCACATGCCTTTTCTCCCGGAAGCCAGGTAACAGAACGGAGTCAGCCATCTCATAGCTTCTATTTGGAGTCCTGCACTCTGGGCCAAATCATATTGCCAGCTCTGCACTAATAATGGTTTTCACGCGAAGATGTGTGAGTGTGGGGAACAGGATGCTCTAATTATTAATGTTTTCACTTGTTGTTTGGAATTTTACTGAACAGTTGTTACTGTAATACAAATATAACTGGTAGACACTGCTGCCAAGTTCAGGCCTGATGATTTCGGTCAAGGCACACAAGACTGCGAAGCTGCCTCAGGCCCTAGCGTGGGCTCGCTTGTAAACTGCCTATCTTGTTAGTCTGTACCAGTTCTTGCCTTAGCACTCCCACTATATTTCCAACTACTGCCTCCTCTCTCATCTCTGTCCAGTCTGCCCCTTTGAGGCCAACCTGCTCCCTCCTAGGAAAGAAGAAAACCTGGGTTTGTTTTGCTTGCCTATTTCTAGGCATACATTGCCAATAAACACTCTGTGCCTGGCAGGCACTAGGAGAGAGAGCAGAGTTGGGGGTGACCATGGACTCTTGCTGTGCCTATGTGTAACTGAATATACAGGCACATGATAAACCATTAATTTCCAAAGAATAAGAATGCAGTAAAACACACAAACACTGCAGTGATACTGAATATACTTTAATCTGCTTTTGATGATTTAGAAGGCTTGAAGTACTTCAGGGTCAGAATTATAAGCATCAATCATCACCACACTACAGTTGCATGGAGGGGCTAGTAAATAGAGAGTGCCAGTTAAAAGAATGCCAACCAAAAATAATTTATTATGATCTTAGTCAAGCTGCTTATGACAGATGGAGGTCTAGGTCAGCATGTTCTGAGGATAGGATGCAGAACTGGGAAATTCAACTTGGGCTGTTTTTATTCTACAACATTTCTTAAATGTCTAAAAAGTATTAGGCTTCAAGGATACCGAAGTAAAGAGGGCTCTGTCACTGGCCTTAATAAATCTGCAGTGGGAACAGGAACCTGCCAGCATCTCTAACATCCTTCTCAAGTTCACCATCCACACAAGGATGATTCTGCTAAAATGCAAATCTTATAGCATTCTGTTGCCTAAAATCACTCAACAGCCCCCAATGTCCTCATGATAAAGGCCAAGCTCTTACATGATCCTCCCTGCATCTTCCCTTTCATCTCCAATCACACCCCTACACACCCACACATATGGTCCAGTTCCCCTATACCAGTGGTCGGCAAACTCATTAGTCAACAGAGCCAAATATCAACAGTACAACGATTGAAATTTCTTTTGAGAGCCAAATTTTTTAAACTTAAACTTCTTCTAATGCCACTTCTTCAAAATAGACTCGCCCAGGCCGTGGTATTTTGTGGAAGAGCCACACTCAAGGGGCCAAAGAGCCGCATGTGGCTCGCAAGCCGCAGTTTGCCGACCACTGCCCTGTACAAACCATGCTGACCTGGTGACCCTCCCTATTCCTAATCCATTTAAGATCTACTGAGATGTCACCAAATCTCTGAAACTTTCCTTGTGTTCTTCTCAGGTACTGCTCTGACCTTCCACACCCTTCCATTTGTGTTTGCATCAAGGTCCATTGAATTTGTTTACATATATTTCCATTACACTAAGTTTCATGAGAATGGGAATTGTCCATTCATCCTATATCTCCTAAAGCCCAATACAGAACTAAAAAAATAGTGGTGCTCAATTAATAGGTGTGAAACGCAAATGAGGACGGAGGTGATGGATATTAACGGAAGTTTTCAGAGAGGCAGCGATAGCTGAATCTCCTCTAATGTATTACCTGCCACAAAGGTCTTACCTGCCTCAAACTTGTTTCTGGAAGTGCCCTGAAGCAACAACCAATCATGTATGATGTGATTAAAGAGGTGACTTGAAAACTCAAAAGACAAACTAGTCCTGAAGAAAGCATGGTCCAGAATTGTCTTTGCAATTGAAATAAGGTGACTACAAAGGATCTCGGGATTAGCCACAACAGCCTTCATGTGGAAGGAAAGCAATGAACCTTGTAACTCACACAACACACCTTTCTCAACTGAGCCTTAGAGGAGACTTTGCTCTGGCTGCAGGAACACGTATTTATCATGCTCATGCACTGTACTGTGTCAACAGGTGTGCCATGCACATCACATACCTTTGCCATTTAATCCTCGGAGCAATCCCAGGGCAGACATTATTATGATCCTCATCTTATAGACAGTGAGGGGAATTATAGAGATTAAGTCATTTGGCCAAGGTGACACTTATAATAAGAGGCAGAGCCAGAAAGTAAGAGCCCCAGAATCCAGGCTAGTACATTCCATCTTAAATCTTCAAAAGAATAAAGAGTGCTAGTGTACCTGGCCATAACTCAGGAGCAGCAACACAAACCAAACCCTACGGGAGAAAAGTTAAGGTAGATATTGTTTCTAACATTTTCTTCTTGCCAGTTTCTATCTCTATAGGTTTGTTTTCAGATGGTGAGCACCTAGAGGGCAAACACTATGTTCTTTTAACTTTGCAGAACACTCAACATACAGTCTCTGGCATGTGGAGGTTTGATAATGAGTGGATCTACAGGCTTTCTCCATTAGCAGGGGAATGTTTTATTGCTAGACTTCTGAAATCCCTAGACACAAACACTCATGAAGTGCCTTATCAAATAAGTAAATGGCTTCAAGGATACAGTTATTTTATTTAATCAGAAGATAAGGAAGGTATGATAGGTAGAGGCAGGAGATGAGACAGTCAATAAATTTCATGACTACAGAGACAGACTGGGCAGATCATGGTCAGGAAAAGGATATGAGGGTGGATGTCCCATCACTACCCTAGTGTAGTCCTCCTCTGCTCCCACTTACTCTGCTAAGCACTGTCTCCCCAGCCAGACTGAGCTCCCTGAGGGCAGTCATTTTATCTTATTATTCTTAGCCCCATTATCTACATCTGATTAAGTGAGGTAATGGATAATTTAACATTCCCTTTATCAACATTCATAAGCTATGAAATGAAAGCAAAATTGTTCTATAAAATGTATGTGTTAGGAAAAAGAAACCACTTAGTATGTAAAATAGGACACATTTAATGCAGAGACTTTACACTGGTGATAGAAGAGCTGAGACATCAGAGGGCACAGGGAGGCCACTTAGGAGATTCTCAACAGCAGGAAGCCAGTCCTACCCCAGAGCTGATGATGAGGCACTCGGAGAACACTGGACACATGGTAGATTTGACTCCTACTAGCTGGAGCCCTGGTAGAGGCCCACCCACTACCAGAGATGTTGTCAGAGGAGAAGAGGGAAGGAATAAGACACTGTAACTGCTTTCTTCCCACCTCCAGTCTTTAATCAGATCCTGCTCTTGGCCTCACCAGTCAGAAGCCAGGTAACCTGGGAACTAGAAACTGGAGGTGGAGAATGCACAGATGCAACAGGGACCAGAGCATTCTAAGCCCATAAAGATGTCAAAAAATAAAAAGATAAATACCGGTAAGCGATTGTCTTACTCTGTAAAATTCAAACTGAATGTAACCAGCTATGCAAAAGAGCATGGAAATAGAGCTGCAGAGAGACAATATGGGCCTCCTCCCACTGAGTGTATGATCAGACAGTGGAGAAAACAGAAAGAACAACTTCTTAAGATGCCAAAGAAGAAGGCCTTAATAGAGGAAAACCAGCAAAATGGGCAAACTTGGAGCAGAGGTTTAAGACTTGGATTATGGAGCAGCGCCACAGTGGCTTATGTGTTGTCAACCAAACTTACACAATGTCAGGCAAGAATGTATGCAACGAAATGAACATTGTTGATTTTATAGGAAAGGCAAAATGGTGCTTCAATTTCATGAGGAGAAAAGGGTTGGCCATGAAAACATGAACAAAGTTAGCTCAGAAAATGCCAGTTTATGAGGATGATCTCACATATAAAGACAGTGACTCAGAAGACAGCAGTGATACAATAGAAGTTGAAGAAATTGATATGTCTGGAACTAATAGTGATGAAGACGAGAGCAGGGATGCAACAGAGGCTGAATAAAGTGATATGCTGCATAAATCATAGTACTGGTATAGAAACATTACCTGTGGTAATTACTAAATAAAAATGTGTTCTGTTTTATGTTTAAAATATTGATTTCTTAATTTTGGGTTGGAAAAGTGGGGGGCATCTTATACACAGAAAAATACAATATGTCAAATTCTACTAATTACAAATAAATCTATTCACTAAAGCCAGTCTCTGGGACCCATAACAGGAAATAGTTTGTGATGTACTTCAAAGGAATAAAACTACATGTCTCTAAAAATAGTCTGTAATTCACACCATTTCTCTCCTCTTCCTATTTTACCCTCAACTAGTGAGCTTATGATGCTATGACAGCCAGAGTTAGTCCAACTGATATCAGTACCTCCTTTAAAAACTGTGACAATATGACAAGACTACTGTGCTCACTGAAAATCCAGTCAGCAATTCCTTTGGAGCATTAAAACAAAGACTATAAGTTGATGTTTTACAAAAAGCCCAAAAGGAATTATTCTGTGAAACTAATGCTACATATGACAAATCTGATGACTGAGATATAACATGATAAATGCCTTAATTTATGAAGAGAAGGTAATTAAGATTTACTAAGTAAAAATAAGGCAGTAAAAAGGGCCCTTATCTTACTGTTAACCATAAATATGTCTCAAAGCATGCACTCCCTCTGATTCATATTCAAAGCAAAAATTGCCACACAGATAAATTTTCATTATGGTAGAGAAAAGTGTTCCCCCATTTCCTCACCCCCCCACATCCCTTTTCACCACTGAGCTCTTTATATTCATCAGCCAAAACAAATACAAATACTCTTGAGCTATGATAATTAAGCTTGCTAAAACTGGTCAGTTAATTTTTCTAAAGTGGAATTTTACCATCAAAAGTTACTAGTTTTATGGAAATATTAAATATTCACATAAATATACCCACATAAATATGTATGCTCTTTATGCCTAAACAAGGGCATTGCCTAGGGCCGTGGTCAGCAAACTGCGGCTCGTGAGCCACATGCGGCTCTTTGGCCCCTAGAGTGTGGCTCTTCCACAAAATACCACGGCCTGGGCAAGTCTATTTTGAAGAAGTGGCGTTAGAAGAAGTTTAAGTTTAAAAAATTTGACTCTCAAAAGAAATTTCAATCATTGTACTGCTGATATTTGGCTCTGTTGACTAATGAGTTTGCCGACCACTGGCCTAGGGGAAAAGGAGAAAGATAATGTTATATGTTCTCTTGTTTAAATCCCTTTTTCACAATTGATGAAAACATAAATATACATTTCACAGGAAACAATCTGTGTTCAAAAGAAGAGTGTCGTTCCTGCTGTCCTTGAGCTCCAGTGCTCCTCTCCATTCCCAGTCCTCTTGCACCATTTCTACTACCCAGGCTAATCAGGATCAAGGGCAAGGGTATTTTCTTGCTCCTAAGTATCCGAGACCCATTCTTCTCATTTGGGATTCCGTTCTCCTCCTGCGTCTGCCTACCTCCTAGGGAGGGCAGCCTAGACCAGTTTGGCCTATGGCAGTGGTCGGCAAACTCATTAGTCAAAAGAGCCAAATATCAACAGTACAACCATTGAAATTTCTTTTGAGAGCCAAATTTTTTAAACTTAAACTTCTTCTAACGCCACTTCTTCAAAATAGACTCGCCCAGGCCATGGTATTTTTGTGGAAGAGCCACACTCAAGGGGCCAAAGAGCCACATTTGGCTCACAAGCCGCAGTTTGCCGACCACGTGCCTATGGCACTGGAACAATCTCTGTTTTTCCAGAGACCATTGGAATACTGAGATCTGGCATTCATCTCTGGGCTTGAAGGAAAAAGCCCTTGACCTTGGCAGCGGTAGGCCTACTTCTGTGCTAGGTGAAAAGAGTTCTCACATGACACAGCCTGATTTGCTTAGACTTCACTTTGGGGTTGGAGGCCAATGGCCCAACTACTATAGCATTCATTTGAGGAGCCTCACACTCAGCCAGTTAGCCAAGTTAGATAAGAAAGTTTGAGTTGCTGGCAGCCCGTAAAAAACAAGATTGGGTGTGCAGGTTAACTGGTCTCTATTCCTTTTTCCCACAACATTCCCAACAGTTACTAATTTGGCATTACTCATTGGCAATTAACCTGATCTCCAAGAAGATCTCTACTGATTGACAAACTGGGTCAAAATTGAATCAGAAAGACCCGAGTTGAAATCTCATCTTTATTACTTGTTAGCTGCGTGACCTTGCACAAATTACCTAACCTCTCTCGGCCTCAATTTCTTTATCTGTTAGGTAAAATAACAAACTTATTTTTCAGGATTGTTCTGTGAATTAAATAAAATTACTCAACAGACTAGTATTTAGTAAACACTAGTTGCAGAATGGAAGTGTTATTAAATGCAAGATGCCCATCTCAATCGAATCTTACATCAGTAAGCTTTTCTAGGAGACAAGGGAATCCAATGTGGAAAGGTCCATCAGTCTGGATTTACAATCCAAAGTAAGGCACAACAGATGCTAAAATTACGCACTATGTCAACATAATATTTCCCCATTAAATGATAACTAACACCTTTGTGATCATTAGTGTGTTATCTCCAGTAGAATAGGGATCATATTTCTTAGTGTCTCAGGAAGTTAATATTATTGCATTTTCCATTTTGTAGTGAAGCAAAATTTTCCTGGATAACATTGTATGCTTGCCTGTGGCTGACAAAAGCCCCCATTCTCTAGTGAAAGAAATGACCTTCTAACAAGTTGACAGTTATAAAACAGTTAACTTGAGTCAGTGTTCCCCCCCATCTCACTGTTGCCCCCACATATCTATGACTTCCTTGTTTTCTATGACAGCAGTTACTTTTAAAATTCAACTAGCATCTGTGGAGAAGAGAGGTATGAAGGCATGAAATAGACATAGGGATCACGTTTTTAGAAAAATCAGTTCTTTTGAATACTTTTTGAATAAAACTTTGGAATGGGATCAGGATTGTTAACTTGGAACATTTGTTTTTCTCTTGTTTACAGTTTTTAAGAAAAGTATATTAATATTAAAAAAGCTAAACCATACAAATCTAAAATTCATTTTAGATTGCCAAGTCTTTCCTAACAAATCCTAAAATTCACTAATAGGGTTCTACACTTGGAGAGATTTAAGGGAACGACAAACTATTTCATATTACTGAAACCTCAAGAATAATCAATGAAAGAGATATGAAACATTAATTTCATGAGTGAAAAGCTCTAATGATCCCAAATAAGAGCTTTCATCTTTATATAAAAGATCAGAAGCAACTGACTTGAACCAGAGGACCTCTAAGAAATGCTAGCTAGGTACTCACTATTGGTATAGATAGCGAATTTGGTGGGACAAGGCCTGTGAATGTCAGAAGCAAATTCCTAGAGACACATGACATTCTGTTTAAAGTACTCCTACTATGTTCATCAGTTCCAGGAATGTCCTGAGGACAGCCTTTGAAAGAGTCTATCAGGACACAGATATTTAGGAAGAAAAACCTACCTTCCCGCCCCCCCTCCCCCCAACACATACAATTTATTTCAAGGAATCAGCTTACATGATTGTGGAGTCTAGTAAGTCTGAAGTCTATGTGGCAAGCTGGAAACTAGGACAGAAGCTGCTCTTGAGATTTTGAGGCAGAATTTCTTCTTCAGAAAAACCTATCTTGAATTTTACATATCTAACAGGAATCCTATATAACAGTCTATTATGCAAATTGTCCTGTCGACCGGAAGTCTGACCAGAGGGCAGGGCTGGCTGGCCAAACGCCCATGGCCCCTCCCCCCGGCTGGCAGCAGGGACAGGCAGCCGGGGAAAGGGAGGCCCTGGCTGGCAGCTGGCAGCTGCTAGGGACCCTACCAGTGCACGAAATTCATGCCTCTAGTATATCTAGTAAGAAGCTTCACAGCAAGCCACAAAATCATGGAAGTTAAAAGGAAAAATAAAAAAGCCTAGCCAAACAGTCACAGGGCAAAAGCCCCTGGTCCCTTAATTATGCTTTCTTTAAGAGTAGGTAAAATTTTAAAAACTGGTATGGACTTTTTAAAATATGTCAATGTCCTGAAAGAAGAGAGGGAAATAGAAGGCGGGGGGGGGGGGGGGGGGGAGAGAAAGGGAAAGGAAAGAAAAAGGAAAAACGAGACTAAAGAGTCATGACAATAAACAGTGTATGATCTTTGACTGGATCCTGGATTGGGGAGAAGAAGATAAACACTAATGCTGAGACAACTATGCAAACTTAAATGTGAACTGGATCTTGGATAACAGTACTATATTCATGTTAGCTTTCTTGAGTAGTCATATAAGATAATTTTTTGTTCTTAGGAGATAGATGCTGAAATATTTAGGAATGAAGTGCCATGAGTGTGCAACTTACTCTCAAATGACTCATCCAGGGAAAAAGATTCTTGGTGCAGGGTGGATGTTCATTGTACTAGTCTTTCAACTTTTCTGTAAGTTTTATTTATTTATTTTTTTAATGAAAAGTATGGGGAAGGGAGAAAGGAGTAGATAATTCTCTACCTGAATGGATGGTGAGATGTTACAAGCCTTAAGGTGGTAAGAGGAGACTGGAGCTATTTATATTAATGCAGGTCATAAACCACATGTGAATCAGAAGTTTTCATTCACTGTTGCTAAAAATCAGCTGTAGAAAAGAAAACATTGTATATACTAATCCATCTAAACTTTCCTATGCCATCATTAAGTGATGAGACATATTAAGGCCCTTGTGTAGGGGCTGAACTATGGTGCAACCCTCTTAGTAACATGCAAAAAATCCATTAGCGAATTCTGTACTGTCATATATATCCTGCATATAGACAATCCTATCTAATAAAAGAGTAATATGCAGATTGACCATCACTCCAACACACAAGTGGTCAAAGATCCTGTCCCCATGTGGACACAAGATGGCCACCACAAGATGGCCAGCAGCGGAGGGCAGTTGGGAGGGACCAGGCCTGCAAGGGAGGGCAGTTGGGGGTGATCAAGCCTGCAGGGGAGGGCAGTTAGGGGTGACCAGGCTGGCAGAGGAGGGAAGTTGGAGGCAAACAGGCTGGCAGGGGAGCAGTTAGACATCAATCAGGCTGGCAGGGGAGTGGTTAGGGTGTGATCAGGCTGGCAGGCAGAAGCACTTAGGGGCAATCAGGAAGACAGGCAGGCAAGCAGTTGGGAGCCAGCAGTCCTGGATTGTGAGAGGGATGTCCGACTGCCCATTTAGGGGTCCCAGATTGGAGAGGGTGCAGGCTGGGCTGAGGGATCCCCCCCTCCCGGGCACGAATTTCGTGCACCGGCCCTCTAGTATATACATAAAATCAAGAACATGAAAGGAAGATTTGTTCTTTTACCTGATAGAAAAATAATTTTCCCCATTATCTTTTCTACTTAAAAATACTTTTATTTTCCCCTAAAGTTGGCTATCTATTTTGTTTTCTGTTAATGCTTTCATTCTGTTCTCTTACCCTGTACATGTAATTTCTCAATGTGTGCTTCTTTGAAAGACTTCTGTGACTGAGAACTTCATATTATTGTTACTCATGCTGTTGTGATATGTGTCATTTTAAGTTATTTCAGGTGAGTGTTACACAAGTAACACTCCCTGCCCAACCCTATTGGTCACTATGAAATGGAAATAGCTTGATTTATCTTTTAATGATGCAAAGTCAAGAATATGACTTTCATCATCATAATAAATACCATTTATGTGCCACTTGAGAGTTTATGAAGTGCTTGAATATATATTTCACTTCTTTGCATAAATGTAGCAATGGAAGAGAACAAGCAAGAAGACAGATAAGAGAGCTTACTGGCGTGATTAAGTAAACAAAGGTTATGAGTGACTACAGGCATCTTGAACATTTACAACCAGCTATAAAGGAAAAATTCCCTGTTGTGTTTTGTTGGAAATGAACAATTAGCACATATTGCAGAAGGAAATGCAGTCTGGTGCTTTAAGCTAACAACGGGAACCAGACAAGTCTTACTTCTTTTTTTAACTAGGCCCTGAGCTCCCTGTGTTCTTGGGAAAATCAATAGGCCAACAGTTTCTTCTATCAATTGGGGTTGGAGCCCCTGACCTTGCTTACTGGGGTGGCCTATGAGTTGGCAACCATCACTGGAAATTCAAGACACTATTGATAATCACATATTACTGCCTGTCTGCATCTCCTAAGAAAGCTGCAAAGCATGACAAATGGATTGATTGACTGACTGATTGATTGATTATGCTTCTTGCTTTTATACTTGTGAAAGGATATTCATACATCAAAATCTGGAATACAATACTTTAAAGGCTCCAGGGGAAACTAATGTCTTTTTATTCTCACTTATGCTCCTTGCCCCAACTTCAGGCCTATAAGGATGCAACCAATGGTGGAAAGCTGGGAAACATGAAAGCTCAGTAGCAAGAACCCTCTGCTGCAAGTAACAGAATGCTCTGCAGAGGGGCCCAGCCTGATTACACTATGCCAGTATCACCAAGCCTATGCTTGTCATTTCTGGGATGCCAATGGCAAAATGACTTCTTAACTTTGCCAAGATTTTAAAGAGCTAAGGAAAAAAAATTCTCCAAGATGCTGCAGTGGAGAGAACAGCCCACTCCTCCCCCCATACTAAATGTGAAGCTGAAAATACATATCAAGGTGACCAAGTAAGAAAGACCTATACCAATGGCCTCAGAGGACAAGTTTATACTTGTGGTGTGGAGAAAGAATCCCACAGAATCCCTTAAAAAAAAAAAAGTGTCTCACCTCTACTCGCTGACACAATAAAACTGGTATTCAAGGGCACAACTAGGCATTCTCCATCCTCCTGCTCCCATGTTTCCATGTGGCTGGATTTTGCTCTTGACTCCATATTGTTTTGTCTCCCAATGAAAAGTGGCTTTTGTGACTAGTGACTTTGAGAAAAGGAACATGTGGGCAAGTATCTTCTGGCTGAGCATTTTTATTATAGCCTCTAGTAGAAATCATCAAAACAAAGTCTGCATGAGCGCCTTCTGATGAGCATGCCCGCAGAGATGGTATATGCTGGTCTACTCTGGCCATATGATAAGCTTTTGCCAAGTGGAAGGCTCACAGTTTTGGGTAGCTGAGTTCAACTCAGGTAGAAAGCACTAGAAGCTATTTGCTATATATCAATTTGCAGTTTTAAATCAAGCCATTATTGATAATAAAGTTGATAGGTTCATCTCCATCTGTCTGATTTCTCAGTTTAGTTCCGACTCAAAAGGGGAAGGAGGTATTATTTTCATACTTCCTTTCTAGCACTCATAAACCAAATCTAGAAACCCCACAGCATCACCAATGACTCCACAAAAAAGAAGAAACCCAAGAGGGCCAGCTGTCATGGCTGGGCATGCATTTCCTATGAGGATACAGCTTTTACAGGTCTGCTGCAGTTTTGTATGTTCTCAAACTGTCTGTGGAAGAAAAATGAATGGTGCCCAGCTGCATGATTTGAGGCTGCATTTCTATTACAGGCTTCTAGTATAAATCACCAGAACAAAGCCTGTATGAGCTGCCTGAATGTCAGAGACAAACACAGTGTTAGGCAATTTTTTTTATATCAACAAAAGATCCCTAAGCTTTCGTCCTCCTAGGCATCTTTGGCCATGTGTTTATATTTTATTTTCTACACATTCCCACCTCACTTTCTAGTATTTCAGACTTTTGGGAGCAGTAGTGTACCACATCTATTTTAAAGAGTTGAGAGTTCTAAGTATAGCACTGTCTCTTCTAACAATGGCTCATTGTTGTGCTCAATCGCATCCAAGCACATATTTTTGAGGGGAAAACAAACATGCATGAGGGAATGTGGAAATGTGAGAAAAGCCCTTTCCAAACACAACATTGAAGGTTTCTTGCTCAGAAATGAATCTCTAGGGAGAGGAAATGCTGCGTTGAGACGTTCTCTCACCAGGAAGGAGCACAGGGCCAGGTGAGAGAGATGCTCTGCAGGCCCATGGGAGTCATTGGGAAGAAGGCAGACGAGGTCCCTCAGTTCCCCATAGGTTCTGCCACCACAGGTGCTCCTCTCAGTTCAATGTTATTGTTTTTTGTTGTTCCTTGACAGGAACAAGGTGGTATCATCATTTCCACACAAAGGTAAAGGGAATGATTCATGAAGGATGAAATTTGGGGGGGAAATGATAACCTTTCAAGGCCATGGGTGAGAGTGTGCAACTCTGCACAAGTTAGGGGAATTTGTAAAGAGCTCAATCACAAGCGGAAAGATGAACCTAAGGGAAAAAAAAAACAGATCTCAGCCTCAATCAGTGTGCAGAAGTGCAATACACAAAAAATCACCACAGAAGAACTGCAAGCAGAAGAGCGGGATATCCTGGTGGCAGAGGAAAGGAAGTCAGAGAGATGTAAACATGCCTCTCCTGGCCCATTCTGAATCTCTGGGTCATGACCATTCATAACCTTGGCCACAGTCCCAACTATGTTGTCACATTCTCTGTTCCTTTTCATAACATTTCAATCTTAATAAAGTCTCAGCCCAGACTTTAGGTTAAAACAAGACTCTAGAATTGACTGTCTTAAGTTTACTCTCAGGAGGGATTGGGTTTATTAACTCTTTGGTCCAAGAACCCCAAAACTAAGAGATAAACATGAAAAAATGGCCCTGGCTTTGACCTAGGGCAGTGGTCGGCAAACCCGCAGCTCGCGAGCCGCAGTTTGCCGCTCTGTTGACTAATGAGTTTGACGACCACTGTCATATACTACCCTTTACCTCTTTGCACACAATATGCCACAATTGCCTAATCCTCACAGCTTCCAACTACACGGTAACATTTAGTCTAGTCCAGTGGTTGGCAAACTCATTAGTCAACAAAGCGGCAAACCGCAGCTCACGAGCCGCATGTGGCTCGCAAGCCGTGGTTTGCCGACCACTGATCTAGGGCATCTGGCAAAAGCCAATGTAAAAGCTCTTTGGAGAGACTTGCTTTCAACCCAGCCACAAGATTCCCACTAATGAATCCCTGTCAAACATGGCTTCATAATCCAAAATTAGAAAATACACAAGAAGATCGCATATCATTAGCCAGAATCAGCAGACACACAAAAAAGCAGAACAGAGAGCCCAAGAACGTCAGGCAATAGAATTATTAAACACAGACTATAAAATAAGTAGATTCAAAATTGTTAAGGAAATAAAGAACTAAATACATGAAAAAGGAAGAAGATATTTTTAAAAATACAGAAAAGATTTACAAGAGAAAAGTAGGATTTCTATAAAGGAAAGGTACTCTCAGTGAAATAAAAAAAAAGTGGGTAAAGAGCAGAGTAGACTTAATGAAGAGAGAATTAGTGAACTGGAAGAAAGTGCAGAGAAGACTTTTCAGAATGAAGCATAGAGAAAAAACATCTTAAAAGAATTTTCCATTAGCTAAGAAATGCCCACAGGCAGAGCTGCTCTCTTAACAGTGGGTCTGGGGAAATCCAGTGCCTGGTGCTCTGAATTGGAGGCTAATTAGATCTCCTTTTGTCCATCTCTTTTTCTGAATCAGCACTTTCCCCTCTCCACAGGTTTAGATCTCTCACCTAGTAGATCCTATATAATAAAAGCCTAGGTGGCATCACACCCTCATGCAACATCACCACAAGATGGCCGCTCTCACGTAGTCACAAAATGGCCACCACAAGATGGCCATCACAAGATGACCACCGCAAGATGGCTGCCACAAGATGGCTGGCAGGGGAGGGCAGTTTTGGATGATTAGGCTGGCAAGGGAGGGCAGTTGGGGGCAAACAGGCCAGCAGGGGAGGGCATTGGGGACCATTGGGCCGGCAGGGAAGGGCAGTTGGGTGCAAACAGGCCGGCAGGGGAGGGCAGGTGGGGGTGACCAGGCCTGTAGGGGAGGGCAGTTAGGGGCGACCAGGCTGACAGGGGAGAGCAGTTGGGGGCGACCGGGCCAGCAGGGGAGGGCAGTTAGGGGCGACCAGGCTGGCAGGGGAGGGCAGTTGGGAGCAACCAGGCCGGCAAGGGAGCACTTAGGCATCAATCAGGCCAGCAAGGGAGTGGGTAGGGGGTGATGAGGCTGGTAGGAAGAAGCAGTTAGGGGCAATCAGGCATGCAGGCAGGTGAGCAGTTAGGAGCCAGCAGTCCCGGATTGTGAGAGGGATGTCTGACTGCCGGTTTAGGGAAAATCCTGTAGGCAATCAGACATCCCCCAAGGGGTCCCAGATTGGACATCCCCCAAGGGGTCCCAGATTGGAGAGGGTGCAGGCCGGGCTAAGGGACACCGCCCCACCGCCCCCTACCCCCCGTGCACAAATTTCATGCACCAGGCTTCTAGTATTGTAATAAACAGCACACACAATCAGTGTCAATACTGAATAGCCAATGCCTCTCTGTGTTTATAAGCATGTGAATGTATACCTATAAACAAACAGGGGTGGGCAAAAGTAGAATTACAGTTGTGAGTACATGAAACACAGAGTTCATTCTTGTATTACTATTAATTACTGTATTATTTATTTGTATTACACTGTAAACTTAATTTTGCCCACCCCTGTATTATATATACATTTAGGTGTTAATGTTCTGAAATATATACAGACACATATACATGCAACTATGGTGAAAACATAGACTGGAAGCTGAGCATTAAACTGGGAGTGAGGAACCCAAATTCTCACTTTAACTGGGGCAATAAGTAATTGTGTGACCGTTGGCAAATTACAACAGCTATCCTCTCATCTGTAATTTAAAAGGACTAAACTAAATTATTTCCAGGATCTCTTCCTACTGTATCAGATATGGTTTCTAACTTCAAGTAGCTAACCAACTTTCATACCATCCATGTACTTTATTTTGTAGGACAGGCCTCTGCTAAGAGCCTTGTTCTTATTTACATTAACATGTGATAATCTGACTTTCTGGGCTAGAGCAGATAGAAATAATAATTGAGTAGTGAAAAATGAGCAAGGGATTCCTAGAATCAAATATACTGACAATAGCTTTAAAAAGGAGTAGAGAGGTAGATGAGGAAACCTTAAAAGAACGGCCATCGTTAGCCATTTACTGAAGGGTCAAATAGCTTTCCACACCTCAATCACCCTTGAAGGCACCATTATATTACAACACTAAGCCACACTGATGTTGCTGATAACCTTGAGTAATTAAGAAAAGATGAGCTTATGTTCAATATACTCTATTTAAAAAGCAGGCAAGTATAAAATGCATTTTAGAAAGATTCCTGTAAAGAGATTTAAAAATACCAAAAGTGTTTTAGACTCCTGGAAAATTCTTTCAGATGGACTCCCATGTATGCATATGTAAGTATGTGTAATTATATAGAGAAATATTAAGGGTGTTTGCTACATACATGTTTTTATGCAAAGTTCTGTTAAGTGGCCCAGAAAAGATCCATGAATTGCTTTTTAGAACTTTATAATCAAACACAGAAATTGTGAAATTGCTATAAACATCATACATGAAGGATGGTCCATCAACTATATATATAAAACAAACATATAGGGTCCCCCTAAAATGTATACACACATTTTAAATTATTACAAAGGCAGTGTTTATTAAAATACATTTCATTTTCAAAATTGAGCTATAAGCTATTAAAGTGTGTATACCCTGGGATATATACAGACACATATACATGCAACTATGGGATACCCTGAAGTGTTAAAATTAATACAGTTAGTTTTGGGGAGATAAGGACACATATGTAATACTTTAATCAATAAATAAATTTTAAAAAATATATAGCTAGTTTTCATGTGGGAAATTTTGTATGTAAGTCTGGCAGAGAGGTGGGGGGAGTAAAGATGGTTGTGAAAAGGGAGGCCTTCAAGAATTCACTGAAAGCTGGAAAAAGATTGTGACAGGGAAGGAGTCAGACACTTCCCACATGAGGGGAGGCGAAGCCATGCTGTCTACTGAATATGAAAGTCCATCATTGTCATGAGTCATTGAGTTCATGGGAAACATCCAGTTAATGACATCATAAGGCAAGTCTGGATCATCAGAGAGTTTAAGAGCTGAGAGGGAACCTTCCCACATTTGTGTGTATGAGCTCACAGACTCAGCTCTTTTAAAGAGGCAAAACCTATCACCCCTAGACACTCTACAAATGAATAAAGAACATAAAAGCACCTTGGAGAGTAACTGGCAAAACTAAAATCTGAGAACAATGTAATTATAAGTTCTACAGATTACATTAAAACAAATCATTGAAATGGAAAAAATTTAATAGAAAACTGTCATATTTGTCTTCTTAAATAACGAAACATCATCTAAGTGTGAATAATAGACAGGTAAATATAGATCTTATCATAATGCATGCATTAAATACTTTTTCCTATTGCTGTTTTCTTGAATTTCTATTCTGCGTAGAAGCTTTGAGTTAAAAATAACTTTTATAATAACATTTAGAATTAAGGGTCAGGAAAGCGTTTCAGCCTGATGTTCTCTAGAACCAAGTAAAGTATTTCTAAATCTATTAGGTCCTTCAAAACAAAAGTTATTAACAATATCTTCTCTGTTCAGAGCTAGAATATTGCAGATTTACCTAGCTTAAATAAATCTGTCAAAAGAAATTTTAAAAATAAATTAATCGCAAGGTACTTTACAGAAGCATTCACATTATCATTTCTTTAAGAGACAAGATCCCTGATGGTACAATCCACAGAACACATCTCCAGCATGAAGCACGTTGTTTGTTAGTCCCCAGAGGGCAGGCATCACGTCAGATTTATTCACATCGCATTTTCCCGTTTATTTCCCTTCTTCTTGCTAATAGTGCTATATACTCTTGTGTAAGAAAGTTTTATACAATGCAGTAAACAATGTTTCAGTTTCCATTCCACAGCTGCCAGGGCCAATTCCAAACACCTTTGATATGGAAAGCCCCGAATACTTTTAAGACAGGCTGATCCTAAGACAAGAGGAGAATACTCTAGTTTATGTATGTGGAAAACAGCTTTTAGAGCTCTTTCCCCAGAAAATAAGCAGCATTCATAATTAGTAGGGGGTTCTGTGTTACGTGTAGATAAGAGCTACCAGACAAGCAAAACAAGGGCAGAGTCACTAGTTTCTAATTAATCGCATTGTGGCACAGCCTGACATGATCAGAAGTTACCTACTGACCACAGGTGAACCACCTATCAGTGGGCATCGGCAACAATGTTCTCTTTGCTTTCTCCTGCACAGGGATTGGCACCAACAAGGAGCAAGGATTTCAAATAACGAAGCGTGTGTGTGTGTGTGTGTGCAATGCATAAATTTCAAACAAACTGGATGCCTTGCTAAAAAACTGCACCATTACTGGAAACACTGGCAAATTATGGAACAAATAGACTTGTAAATCCCATGACATTTTATCAAATAGATATATTTTCTTCCTATTTCACATCCACATACCAAGTATCGTAAGTAGAGAAATTAAAATGACATGACAAATAGGAAATAACTAAGTCTAAGCAAATAGCCGAGGATCTTGTCTATAGCTGTATAGACAACTAATTATTTAATAAATTAAAGAAAACTGTGTATCAGAGTAAGAGGTTTTTGTTTTGTTTTAAACTACAGCAAAATAATGAGTGAGGCTGAATCCCTGCCATAAAAACAAAGAATGCTGTCCTAAGTTTAGCTGTAATCCTGCCTATAAGCATGGAAATGGTCTGAATGACCTTTTCAGTCTGAAGATTTATGATGGGATTCCATATAATTCTAAAACTAAAGGTAAAATAAGAAGATAAAATGCCTGTGGTCCTAAGAAATATTCAGAAGAAGTGCCACAAATCAGAATGGGGGGGTGGAGATGGGGGATAAAAATGAGTATTTTATCTAGAAACACAGACATTTATATATGCACTAGGGGCCCAGTGCACAAATTTGTGCACCTTGAAAGGAACTGAGGGCCACGGTGGGCACAGGGGCGGGTTTAGGTCCATCCTCTGCGCCCCCACATGGCCCCTCCCGCCACAGCCCACCTCCCGCCGTTGCTGATGGCGCCGGCCCTGCTCACACCTGCTGCTGGTGCGGAGTGATTGGGGCCGGCACCAGCAGTGGGTGCGAGAGGGGCCAGCACCATCAGCCAGTGTGAGAGGTGGCTGCTGGCCCCAATTGCCCCTGAGGAGCAGGGGGAGGTGGAGAAGCCCTGAGGGATGACTGGGACTGGCAGCTGCCACTCGCACCCACTGACGGCACCAAGCAATTGGGGCTGGCGCCAAGCGCTGGCAGCAGGTACAAGCGGTGGCTCCGGTGCTGGCAGCAGGTGCAAGTGCTGGGCAGGACGACAGGGCGTGGGAGCAAAGAATTTTCAGTAACCACCAGAGGCTCACACCAATGACAGTGAACGGCGCCCTGTCTTGGTCTGGTACCCCCACTCACCTGCTCCACCATCCCACTGTGGCCGCCATGTTCCGCACTCTGCCACCTATTGCCAATGCCCGCCATGTTCTGCACATGCCCCCTGGTAGTCAGCGCACGTCATAACAACCAGTTGTTCCACCATTTGGTCTATTTGCATATTAGGGTTTTATACATATAAATTTACAAATAGACACACATAGCCAATCTCAAAAGCAAAAGAGGAAATCTCTGAGGCTCACAGCAGTCAGCTGCAGAAGGCAGGACCTGCAAAGAAGTTAAGACTGTGAAATTGGAAGCCAGACCACACACACCTCAGAGACACTGTAGGTTTGGTTCCACAGCACCGCAACAAAGTGAGTAATAACATCTTTGTTGGTGAAAGAGCTTGTCTTCAATTTGTGAAAAACAACAAAAACCCTGCAACATCTGTGAAGCTTAATAAAGTGAAGCACAATAAAACAAGGTATGCCTGTACTGGGTTTGTCCAGCCTCACCACTTACTTTCTAATGGGATGATAGGAACTGTGCCTCAGAGTTGTTATGAGGTTAAAATAAGTGAATACGTTAGACATTGAAATGGGGACTCAGAACTGTTGGACAATGAAATTGGGACTCAAACATTTTGTTTGTTTGTTTTGTTATTATATGTTTATTTCTAGTCTGCAAAGGCAAACTTTTTAAAGGAATAAATGGTGGGAAAAAGATATAGAGGCAAAGAAGCATTGAACAGACTGTCAAACTACATTGGGAAGACAGGGGAGGTTGGGCGAGGGGGGCTGTAAGAGACCAACCGAAGGACTTGTACGCATGCATCTAAGCACAACCAATGGATACAAGACACTGGGCGGGGGGGGGAAGGCGGGCAGGTAAAGGCATGTGGGGGGGGTAGGGGAGGGTGGGAAGAGGTCAATGGGGGAAAAAAAAAGGAGACATATGTACTACTATTTGTAATACTTAAAACAATAAAAAAAAATAAATTAAAAAAATTTCTCCTAAAAAAAAAAAAAAAAAAGTGAATACATATAAGGAAAGCACCTGAACAGTGCCTGGCACACAACAAGCTCTTGGTAAATATTAGTTGATTTTGCTGTTATCATTATTGTTAATCAGGCTGAAAGGACACCAGATGATGTTAATTTAAAGCACCTTAGGAAAAGAAGCCAAGGCTGTGAGCCCACTGGGGTAGGCAGGTGGGAACCACAAACTCCTGGGACAGTCAGAATATCTCCCACCAGCTGTAGGAGCTGACATGGAGAAGGCCACCCATCTCAAGCATGGGTGAAAAGAGACTTGAAAAATCAGAGTCCCTGGCCCTCCCTGCACTTGGCTTGGGTGTGGGGCTTGGATGTTGGCACTATCCAATCTGTATGACAGCCGGGGATGAAGAAATTAACATAGAAATTTTTGTTCAAGAAAGCCTAGTGGGCCCTGGCAGTGGCCACCATGAATTCATGCCACAGAGACACTTCCACAGTCTAGGGGAGAGTCTTCAAGTGGAAAAATCACACTGAGCTCTGAGCCAAATAAATAAAAACAAATCCACACCTGGACATATCCTGGGTAAAATTGTCAGAGAAAAAACAAACAGATTATCTACAAAGGATGCAGACTTCTCATCAGCAGTAATAGATGCCTGAGGACAATGGAATCATGTCTTCAAAGTGCTGAGGGGAAATACTGTCAAGTTAGAATTCTATACCATCACTCAAGAGCTAGGGAGAAACAGAAACGATTGGAAGCACAAGAAAACGAAGCAAGGGCATCACCCAAAGACCCAGAAGCAAGAGATATTAATATAGGCAGGAAAGAGTGCCAAAAAGGAGAGTGAGATGTAAGAAATAGTGTTTGCTAGAAAAGGAAGAAATCAAATGAGAGCTTCCTCAACCCTCCACAACCCAACCTAAAAAGTTGCCTTTACCAGTGGGCAGAGGGGCACACCTTCCCTCAGGTTACAGTGGGATTGCTGTTTGTGCTCTGAAGACCTCCCCTCCCCTCCCTTCCCCTCCCCTGACCTGCCCTGCCCTCGAGGTCATTTATATAAGTTACAAGGTGAGATATTTTGCAATACTTTTATATCTTCCTCTGTCTCATAAGGTTTGACTCATGCTTGCTACATTTAAGAAAGAAATACGCTGCCCCTCAGTGCATCTCCAAGATAATGTTATACTTTTTTACTGAATTACACTTTAAGTCCAAAAAGTCGGACCACTTCACCCTCAGGGGAAATGGGAAACTTCACCTTCAGGGGAAAAGGGAAACGCAAGACATTCATGAGCTTGGGTGTGAATGATCTAGAATGTGGATGAATTTATTCCTCCTAAGAACAGGGTAGGGTGAGCATATGGGTGCATCTGTCACTGTTTGGACTCTGGGAAGAAAAAAGAAAAGTTTCACCTGCAGAAGGCTGAGGAACCAGTTGAGGTAATATTTGATGATTAATATTATCTTCATACTAGAGGCCCGATGCACAAAGATTTGTGAAAGAATGGGCCTTCCTTCCCCTGGCTGCCAGCACCGCTTTCACTCCAGCCGGAGCCACCTTTTCACTCTGGCCCAGAACTGCCTTTCCGCCTTCCCACGCTGCCCAGAGGCCCAGAACGGCTGGGGCGGTGCGGAATGGCTGCATTGTCGCCATGGCGACGACACAAGCATCCCACACTGCCCCTGGCTGTTCGGCGCCTGCATATGCAAATTAACTCACCATCTTTGCTGGGTTAATTTGCCTACTCACTCCTGATTGGCTGGTGGGCATCGCGAAGGTATGGTTAATTTGCATCTTACTCTTTTATTAGTGTAGATTAAGTTTTTTAAAACTTTGTTGAAAATACCTTTGACCCTTGAGAGTTCTAAACCTTTCACTCATTGCTTTGTTTAAAAAAGTAAAACGCAAAAAGAAATAATAGCCAAAAAAAAAGAAAACAAAAACCATCCGACCAATTCAGGATTTAAAAAGAAGAGGCCTCCCCTCATATGGCCAAAAATGTTCCAAAAGTATAGTCTTACAATCCTTTTTTCTTGCTTTATCAATTTAGACCATGACTTCCAGTTATGGTAGAAAAGAATTTAGTTCTTTTATTTTTCAATATCCCAGTTATATCAGTTTTTGTTAAATCAGTAGTTGGTGCCTTTATTATTATTACTATTATTATTTTATGTAAGTATGTTTCTCTGCTGAACTGTTGAGTATACTATGGCTACGTTTCCTTTTTTAAACATTTAGTTTTTATTGGAGTTACCGGGTCTCTTTCATTTGCTTCACTTTTTATTACCTATTGCTTATTCTTCTCAAAGACTCTAGTTTATATGTAAAATCTCTTTTCCACACAAACATTAGATATCTGCTGTTCCCAGTCCACCTCTCTTTTTTCTTAAAACCCCTCTGTTCTGGGGTCCTCCATCCTCCCCTTCCATTGGGCCCTCTGTGTGGCAGTCTGGAACCTCTCCATTACTCCAGCAGTTGCCCATGATAATGGAAATTTTTGGAGAATCTGACTGTCTGAAAATACCATTATTTTACTGTCACACTTGATTTATAGTGCTGGGTACCTAGGTTAGAATGACTTTTTTTTCCCCTAAGATTTTTTTAAGGCACTGTTCTCTTCGAACTTTAAGTGTTGCTTTTAAAAAGTCCAATGCCTTTCTAATTCCTCATCCTTTGCAAGTGAACTTTTGTAGGGAGCAGCTACAGGGTCAAGCCTTGGATTGACCTGTAGCAGAGCCACATACAAGTCCCAGCTTGGAGGGCAGAGCCCTCCTAGCATAATTAAGCTTGATCTTATAGTCCTCCCTTGTTCCTAGGTAGCTAATGGGCTGTGGGAGGTGCAACAAGTGCTGCCAAAACAAGGCTTGAGTTAATGAAAGAGATTGGAAACTCACAAGAACATTGTAAACATGTTGACCACTCCCCTTGTTTTGCTTTGTGTGATCTATCTATAAAATAAAAGCTTCAGTTTACAGACTATGTCACTGTTTCCTCATCCAGGCACAGTGATCCTAC
This sequence comes from Corynorhinus townsendii, assembly GCA_026230045.1. Classification (NCBI taxonomy): domain Eukaryota; kingdom Metazoa; phylum Chordata; class Mammalia; order Chiroptera; family Vespertilionidae; genus Corynorhinus; species Corynorhinus townsendii. The sequence goes on along the minus strand of JAPDVU010000006.1, from coordinate 113,957,749 downwards.
CCAGATTAAATGTATCTGTCTTCTTTAATCCTTCACTGCCCCTCCTCAGGTTCACCCCTGGCCATGCTGGACACAGTTCAACCTTTCATTTCTTCTCTGTAAATTTTAGTATCTAATCTTTACCCCTGGCATTTCTACACTTTGGGATGATGTGCCTGGCCTGGGAGGCTATTTTTACTCCTTGCTCTGGGTTGTTGGCAGGCCCTTTCCCTTTGGAGACATGTCCTTCAATTCTGGGAAATTAACCCGTGTTATTTGTTTGATAGTTTCCTCTTGTCTATTATTTTCTCTCTTCTGGAACTCTTATTAATCAAATGTTGGACAAAATGATATTGATCCTCTCATTTTTTTCCCCCACCCCCTTGTCTAATTCCTTGTATGTGTGTTATACTTTTTTACTGAGAAACCTCTGCCCCGACCTCCAATTCTTCCCTAGGGACATGTCCTTTCCAAACAAGTTTCTGCAGATTCCTGCTTGGGAGAGGAGGAGAGGGGAGATAGCAGTTCCAGATCACTTGAGGTCCTCAAACAGGATAAGTAAGACTGAGTAGCCCCCAGAGTTCAGTAAGTGTCTGACCCCAGTGCCTTTTGCCTACCTGGGGTCTTCAGGAGGAGTGTGTCGCCAGCTGACTTTCTCCCTAAACTATACATTTCTGTGGAGGTGTATAGCTGAAGAAGGTCAGGGAGAGGACCTTAGGTCTAACTGCTCTGTGTGCAGACTGAATTGACCTCTCTGTTTTCACCTCCCTCTGCAGTTCCCATCCTGACCCTTTCTGAAGCTGCATAGGACACACCATCTCATTTCTCACTAGTGTCTCTTTCTGCAGGCTTTCTGTCCCTTTCTTCTGGAAGAGTGAAGCCTGCTCTGCTAGTCAATCCTTCTCCATTTACCATCTCTCATGCACTTTGGTCTTCTCTACTATTCTCTTGGAGGTTTATAACTTTTAAATTACTTTACCATTATTTCAGTAGGATTTCTTTGGGGTGGACAGAGAGGCAGGTTAAATGTATATGTTCAATATGCCATATTAATCAAATGCCTCTTTAACTTCCCTTTCTTCATTGGCTCATCAGCATTTTAAGAAAATTATTTTACTGCAGTAAGAACATGTAACATAAAATCTTCCCTCTTAAAACACATTTTTAAGTATATAATACAGTACTGCAGACTGTAACTCACTTAAACATTTAAATATTCTCAAGCCTCTTCCGTATTAAGGAAATCAGGACTAATAAAAATTTTCCCTTGATGCCAGTCTTCTTGCACCTACTGCATTCTCTTTTCCTTCATAGCCAAACTTCTTTAAAGAATTCTCTCACCTCTTCTTTCACTTTCTCACCTCTTCTTCAACACTCGCCAATTTTCCAATCTATTGCCACTACCTTCTGTCCCCATCACTCCACTGAACTCATGTATTTGTAGCTGAAAAATTGCATCTTTTCAGACAAAAACAAGCTCTCCATAGACAAATACTCTAAGCTGGAGGGAGGAGCAGACAGATACCCTATACTTGTCTTCCCCCAGAGTGACCCAACATCAAATGAAGATGACCTTAGATACTGTTTGCAGGGACAAAAAGCACAAGTAAGGAAAATGTTCTGAGATAAACTGCCCCAATACAACCAAAGCCCTGAAGAGCAGGCACATTGGAGGCACTGCTCACAACCTGCCACTCTGGCAGTGACCCTAAAGAAAAGTAAACCTCTGTCCTGACACGCCTTCCAGCACTCAGTTCAACCAGCTTTCACTTGGATTTAAATGTGAGAGTATGGAATTCACCTACGATAATCCTCCCACCCCTCTTCACCACCATATGTACATATTCTCTAAGGATTACAGGAAACGCCACTTCCGAAACCATATGTTCTAGACAGACTATGAGCCATTTATTAGCACCAATAGTCACACTGTTCCTTCCATCCTAGAGTTGGTTGAAATTCAGCCAATTCTATGAAAGTATATGCTAAAATTTTGCTGATGAGTACGCTAGACCCAGTCATTCCTTGGGCTTAAGTGAAAATAAGTAGATAAATGAGTAGTTAATGTATATTGTGGTTGAATTTTTTCCCCATTTTGACCACTTCTTAATTTTCAACAACCACAATCATTACTGACCTTATACTGTAATATCATGTGATATATATGCTGTTATTTCCTTTAACTGAAGTTTCTGGAAGCCAATTCCAGCATGTCAGCAGGGCTGAATCACCTGGAAATGGCTGACCTTCTTTTCAGGAATCCCCAGACCTAAAAAGGATGCATAAATGATTGCTTGCTGCCAGACAGCTGAGGGCATTTCAATCTACATGTTATTGCCTCCTGCTGGCCAAACACCTGAACAGCCTTAGGCAGTTCCCCCAATCTGACAATGGAGTCTGTGTACTAAACCCTGGCCTTTGATATGTATATCTACCTTGCTTTAGGACAATTTGTGTTAATAAAAAGCAAGGGGTCCAGAGAGACAGAAGAAGTTGGTTCCTTTAGCTAAGTCTTCTCTGGCTCCCCAAAATGCCTTCCAAAATTATGTTTCGTCTCTGGACTCTTGATTAATTTACACACAGCACCTTCTCCAGATTCCTGAAACCCTTCTAGATGCTGGATCAAGACCCCCAGCATGAAGTCCTCTTCCTTCATTTATCTGCCTAACTCTTACCTGGCCTCTCAGATACCACCTCTTCCAACACCCTTTCTTAACCAACTATACCCTACTCCAATTTCTCATAATAGTCCTTCTCTTACTGATTACCTGTCCCATGCTCTGCCTATTACCCTCCCAAGAGTAATCACACAGCACTCTACTTGTTTATAAGACAGTCTTTGAACTCAAAAGCAAGGATCATTGCTCATCTTTATTTTCCATTTTATAGCACAGAGTCTGGTATTTAGTAGACATTCTAAAATGCATGTGAAATGAGTGAATAAATGGATGAATAAACATGCTATTTAGACATAAAAAAATTATAGAGATGGGTCTTTAGAAAACATTTAGTCCATCCTATTTCATCCAAAATTCCCTAAGCAAATATTTCCTAAGAGCCTTGCCAAGATATTAAAACAAAGAAATCATGATCTATGTTCAATAAAACATAAACACTTTCTAATGTAAAGAGTATTAAATAAAAATCTTACCGGCAAAGTTCCAGGCAGAGATGCATCAAAAAAAGATACTAAAGAATTTGGAGGTGCTGCAAAGTGGACTTGAGATCCAGAGAAGAGCTTCGAGTTGGAGGAAATCTGGGCATGAATTTCCAAACCCACCACAGCTGCCCATTGGTGTTCACTAAAGAGAAAGATATAATGGTTAAGCAATAGTTAGATCTGTCATCATATATAAATTTCTATGAGCCTACACCACAAATGTTAATTTCCTATTTGCTTTTAACTTATTAACATTTTATTTCCTTACATTTAAAAATGTGTCATCTTGTGTTAGTGATTAAATCAAAAGCAATTCATGATAAACACCTACAAGACCAGCAAAATAAAATTCATTTACAATGTGGCATAGAATTCACTATACAAACAGTAGGCCACAGAGAAAGGAACAATTTGACATCTTAATTTAGAAATAGGTATCAGGTAGTGTCTGCCTAGCTGACTTCAGTGAAAAGCAGCCTTTTCTAAATTAACTGTCCTTTATGAATTAATCACTCTGCAAATTAAGAAAGCTGACCTTGTACACATTTTTAGAGTTAACGTCGGGATTCTACTACTAGAGAAATACTGGTAAATAAATAGCTGCACATCTCATTATTTAAAAAGAGAAATTCTGTTGTATTTTCAACTCCTTTTTATAACAATGGCTCACAAGTAAAATGATCAGTGACATGGATATAATCGATCACTACTAAATAATACTCCTGGAAATTTTGTGCACAGGAAAACATTAAACCACCAAATTTGGCTTTTTTTTTTTTTTTTGTCCCCAAATCACTTTCAGTTACCCAGATCTAGGTTCAAGTTCTTTTGTTTACTTGTTTATGCTTGACTGCTATAAAATCTAAGAAGCTGTTAAAAGCTCTGATTTCTCTTATCTGGCCACCCCTCTGTTGGATCTTTGAATGTTCCATATACAGATCTCTCCAGGTTCTTTAAGTGTCCCTCTGAAACCCAATTTGCAGATAGTCTATTCACCATACTCTTCTCATATTTTGTCTGTTCCCATCCTGCTCTTTTCCCAACCAATTTTCTATATTATCTAGATTTTTGTTCACATGTTTTGGATTTTGTTTCAAACATTCCAACATATGAAGTTCTGTACAATACTGAGATTAATGCCTTCTTTTTACAATTTGGAAGCAACGCCTATAATTGAGAGGAATTAAGTGAAGACTTCGTTAGAAATTCTGCATTTCCCTAAAACATTATTCAAAGTACTTTTTCAGTTTCGTTACGCAAGAGAGAGAGAAAAAATAACTTAGGAAAAGTACAGAAATCAATCTTCTGTTCTTCCAACTGAGAAGCGCAAGTAATGCCAACCTATCTCATAGGGTTAACAGAATATTAGACATGTGCCTTATATTTACGTATTTAAAAAGAAACTGGTTTAAGTCTTATGTAGTAAAGAGCTGACAGCTGTTCAGGGGATTGACTACGGACATTAAGCCACCACTATCCAGCACTTACAGGTAAAGGCTCCCTTTCTACCTTTAGAAGCCTGCTCGCCTCTAGTAATGCTAAATGTCAGCTAAATAAGATCCCGCTTCTGGCGTCACAGACCCCACTGCTGGGACGATTAGTAAGGTGACTGAATCCACTCTTCTGTCTGTGTCGCTTTCGACTTAAGAAAACACCTGCGACTTGACACTTGCGAATTCCCCCAATACACCATATATCTATTTGAGGAGAGCGGTTCCTGTGCGAAGGCGGGGCTCACAGAGGACAAATTTTGTGCTTTCAAGGCTGCAAGTTACAGCCCAACGCCCTCCCACTCAACAGAAAGTCCAAACTGACTGCTGAGCTGAGTGGCCACCATCTTCCCAGTCCCGCAGTTGCACCTCACACTGGATTGGGCAGTACGGTATGAAATCGTATACCCTTTCCTCGGCTTCTGGGCCGTGACGAGGGGCTGCTGAGCCACTGAGCTCTGTCCCCTTTTTCCGCTGGACCTGGACCCAGTCGGAACCCCTTTTCCGTGGCGAGGACCGCGATCAATGTTGGCTAAAATCCAACGCCTTGCAGGACAGCACCAGCGCAGGACGGGCGCCGCCATTGCCCCTCAGCCGTCCGTCAGTTGACGCAGCCGCCCTCTGCCGCGAGGGTCTCTGGGAAGTGTAGTTCTGGAAACGTGTAAAACTCTATAGGCTCCAACGGGAAGACTTCTATTCCCGGCGAGCACTGCGAATCGAAGGCTGCTTGCACCCTGGCGGGGCGGGGAAGGAAAGAGAAATAGAGGAGAGCGGGTGAGGGTTTCCGGGTCAGAAGGGGTGACTCCTCCTAGCGGGGAGTTGGAGAGGTTTGTGACTGGGAGCATGTGTAAGAGTTTGAGTGAGAGCAGGTGGTGAGGAGGATCCAAGGCTGAGAAACGCGGCCGGGATTTTATACCACGGTTAACGTTTCCAATTGAAGTCAATGACCTTGACCTATCTCGAAGACTTCCTGAACACCCAAACCCGCTCAATTATTTTCTCTGTCTACTGTCCCACTTCACACACCAATTTGTACATTAATACAACAAATACTTATTTGCAAGTCTACTCAATACCAGGCACACTTCTTAGGCACTGGGGATGCAGCAGTGAACAAGACAGTATGCTCATGGAGCATACAGAATAACAAAAACTGGATACTTTCATGCAGATGAAAAGTGTTAACATTTAAGCAGAGTTGCTTGGAGACAAACAGACCTAGGTTGAGCCTTCTAGCACATTTTCACTTACAGGCATAACTCGTTTTATTGCACTTTGCTCCACTGCACTTCACAGGTGTTGCATTTTGTTATAAAATGGAACTCAAGACCCTCCAAGAGTAAAAAGATGATGGCTCACTGAAATACTGTACTTTATTAATGGTGGTCTGGAACCCAAACCCACAATATTTCTGAGGTGTGCCTATACTTGCTTTATTATGGTGGTCTGGAACTAAACCTGCAATGTCTCCGGGGTATGCCTTTATTCTCCTTTATGTTCTTGGCCAGTATTTGAAACAGTCTTGTTATATGAGAGGAAGCCTTGATAGCAGATGCCATCATTCCAGTGGACTTCCTTTATTTTTCCTGCTTGAAAACTCATACCCCTTGTTGAAACTATCTTTGATTTCCTGCATTTGCACACACAACTTAGATTAGTCATTCAGCTATTCTCTTTTATGTCTCCCTATTTTAATTCTCCACATAGTACTTATGAAGATCTGATGTTTATGGAGAATTTGTCTTTTTCAACACAGTATTACCAGAGTACAAAATAGGCCCCTCACAAATATTTGTTGAATGAAGGAGGGCAGTGTGGATAATGCATTTGACAAAGGATGGCATGGATGTCCTCTTTTTAGGAGGGAGGTGATGAAATAGAGTCGTGGTGGAGGCAAAGAGAAATTGACCTATGTGAGACAGCTTTAGAAAGTATGAGTGAAGGATTTGGTGATGGGTTGGATATGACGGTGGAAGGCTAACTCCTAGATTTCTGGCTTGTACAACTGGATGAGTGATAGAGCTAGTCACTGAGATAAGGGAACTAGAAGAGAAGAGGGTTTGCAGAAAAAAATATGAGTTTGGTTGCCTTAGAGACTTACAAGAAGAGAAGTGAAGTAGGCATCTTTGATGCCTAACTGAATATGGAAAAGGGGAAAAGCCACATAGTCTGCATACTTCACTTCACACTGATAGATTTTTCAGTTATTGATCAATAAGTAATCTATTAATTAGACAGCTATTACCTACAACTATTCCCATTAATACTCCGATACAAATATGATATGCAATTTAATTCATTTATGTAGCCAATTTCAGTTACTCTCCTTAAAATTGTCATTATTTACTCTTTCTATCCATTTTATTTTTTCACCCACTACCATTGATCCAAATTGCTACACCAGAAGTATTTTCACATGATCAAAAAGGAAAATGAGAGAAATGACAGAGACTGCAAAGTAGAATTAGAGATTTGTTCTGAAGTTTATCACTAATTATTGTTCTTCTATCATGTTTAGATCACTCTTTAGACCCTTCAATAGTTTCTCTCCTCTGAGTTCCTATATTTCCCACTTTTACTCTAGGATAGCTTGGTTTCTCTTTCTCATGTAGCTCCTCGGGTCTTTCTGGCCCAGACTTGGGGTCAGGAGAGTTCCACCTCTGATAGGCCTGCAGAGGAGAGGGAACCCGGTATCTCAGAAGTGAGCATGGGCATCCTTTAGCCAAAAGGAAAGGGATCACCTTGCTTCCTTACCATTGCTGATCAGCATGCTTAGGAGGCAATTCACTCCCTAACAAGAAGAGCTGGGGATGTTTTTGAAAAACCCTGTAAGAGATAGCAGCACACCTGATGAAAATCCTAATTTTATGGGCAAAATGCGCTATAATGGAAACATCTTATGCAGTGATAGCATATCATTTCAAAGACTACCACCCCACCACTAGAGGGAGAGAAAATCCTATGCATGAAAGTGGATTTGATTCCTTTTACAAATGGAAACCTTCCTGTTCATTGCATATTGCACAGCCTTTTCAAAATCCCAGAATAGCTAATGGCTCTATTCTCCCCTCTAGGTTACCTGTCATTTCCCGGAATGTCCACTGGTTTCCTTGTGCTTGATCTAGTGTCTAGGAGTGCATTGTTTTGTGAGCACCCCTCCTCTCTTGCTCCTTAGCTCATCAGGTGCTGCCACTGAACCTCCTACCATGGGACCATTTCTTGCCTTCCTCCTGCATGCCAAATCAGATATCTGTCAGAACTCTTACTGACAGACAGCTTTCTACCTGAGAGAGCTATTTTGGTTCCACCAAAAAGGTAGCTGTCATCTGGAAGACACAGAGATTTTCATTTTCAAGAAGCTCGAAGAGGTAGCAGGACAGGGTTTCAAGCAAAAAACATTTTCTTAGGGAGAGTTTCTCAGCTTTTATTTTATTCATGTAATTGACATCGTAGCAATAAATTTAGAACAAGTTTTTGTTTTTTAAAAAAGAGATGTAAACCACAGCTGAATTTCAAGTTGTTACTTATAAAGTATATCTAAAGTAGAAAGTCTATCTAAAACACTATGCTTGGTTTTATTTAGTATTCTTCAGAGAGCCTTTGAATATCAGAGTTGGAACGCATTGGCTTGCCTCTCGGTGTTTGACTTAAAATCCCCAGGTATCTAAAGGAACACATTGACTTCTGAACACAAATCATTTGCCCCCAAATCTAAGTTGTGTTTAATTGTCGTCACTTCCTTTCTCATCCTTTCACTGGTTTGGGAATGGGGGTATGATGTGAAAACATGGGATCCTAGGGCTTATAACATCCTCAGTAACCTGAGTACAATGCGAAGGAATGATGTAAGTGGTTCTAAGTTTCCTTTTTTTTAAAAAAATGAAGTAAACAATTTTAATACAAACATTAAAATTTCAAGTAAAATTAAAAGATCATTCCTATTATTTATTTTGATAACATGTCATGGCAGTGTGTCTAAAAATCTATTTATATACAACTTTGAATCTTAAAATTAACCTATTCTTTAATAAACTATTTTTGTCCTGTGGCAACAAAGGCTTTAAAGATGGTTAGCAGACTAATAAACAGAATGCCCCTTGCAGTCTAACAGAGCTGGATGTGAATGCTCATCATAGTATTTCTTTTAAAAAATATATTTTTATTGATTTCAGAGAGGAAGGGAGAGGGAAGGATAGATAGAAACATCAATGATGAGAGGGGGATCATTGATTGGCTGCCTCCTGCACGCCCCCTACTGGAGATTGAGCACAACCTGGGCATATGCCCTTGACCTGAATCAAACCCGGGACCCATCAGTCCGCAGGCTGACGCTCTATCCATTGAGCCAAACCAGCTAGGGCCATCGTAGTATTTCTTAACACAATTGTGAGTTTGGTCCCTCTGTGGGACTGGTAGTTTCTTTCTGTTTTATAGCTGTAGCACCCAGCCTGCTGTGTCTTGACATTTTATGACATGTAGGGAGGGAGTGAGGGTAGCTGGGTCAGTATAAATTATCTTTTAAAAAGGAGGGGAAAAAAAAAACCTCACTTAAGGTGATGTACATATGAGAAAAAGTGACAGCAAAAATTTTCACATAGGAAGAAGTGGTACTAGAGGAAGTCCTATTTTTGAAAAAGTCTTATTTTCTGAAAACATGAAGTTCCTTCTTAGAAAAGCCACATTTTAAGACCAAGTTAAGTGCCATTATGGGAAGAAGGAAGACAGGGAATATGTGCATGCCGGGCAGCTGAGAGAACAGGATTCATTTCCTTTTATTTAACCATTAAGTCTTGATTCTGATAAAATACTGATGTGGAGGGAACAGTTCCTTTCTCCAGAAGATTGCTTTGAGGCAAAGAAATATATAACTTTTTCTTCCTTTCCAGGGCAAGGAATAGGAGAGCCCTGTCCAATGTCTTTGTAGAGATGAAGTGCCATCTGGGGGAGATAGGCCAGTGCATTGCTGCCATTAGGTTTGCCAAGCCCGTAACTGTAATCTGTCCATGGCTTAGCTTCTTCGGTCTGGTCTCAAGTAATGGTTTGCTGTTTTTCCGGACCCTTTCCTTTCTAAAAATCTGCATAGTCCTGGAAGCAAACCAGAATTATGTTTAAGGAATAAGTTCTACTTCTACACATCCCTATGACTCACCACTTATTTGAAAGAAGATACTCCTCAGTAAGAAGTGAGTCCCAGAACATGTTAAGCTTTGTGTCTCTGTAAGCTATGTTTAGCATGTGGTCAGATCCTTGCTATGTACTAAGAAGCTCTAACATTTGTATTAGGGAATTGAGGATTTGGCCTTGAAAGTTAAGGAGCTTTTAACACACACACACACACACACACACACACACACACACACACACACACTTCTAAGCAGGATCTTATTTCAGAATAGTACACAAATAATGATCGAGAGCTTTTAGATGCTGTTTTTGTATGTCAGATGGTTCTGTTGGTTTTAAGTTTAAAGATTTCGAGGAGCAAAAAGTCTGATATTAAAGAACTAAGCCACCAAGAACCATGGGCTTTGATGACACCTTTCCCTCACTGAATGAACAATGAGCTCCTACTTGATAAGTGAGGGGACAATATATCAGAATTCACCAGGTGGTCCAGACAGAACAGAAAGGTGTATCTTACACATCATGCCAGGTAATCCATGTCCTTACCTGTGAGTTTCTGAACTGGGATCTGCCCTTGAACCAAGAATGGATGGGCTGCACAAAGCAATAAAGGCTGAAATCTCATGGGTGGCAGAGCCTTCAGGGCTCACTACCATTTAACGTATGGCTGTTGAGAGGAAATTTTTCCATAAAGAGGTGCCAGGTTGAATTAAAAATCAAGCAGCTCAATTCAAACACATTGGCAATTAAACATTACAACTGCTGAGATAAATGCAAAGAGAGAGACAGAAAAAAGTGCCCAGTGACTCATGAATACTCATTTTAGAGGGAAAGACCAGCACAGACATTATTCATGTCTCCTTGGAGTCTGACTCTAGATCTAATTCAATAAGATTTTATAACTTGACCCAACAGAGATTTCAAGTTGATGTTGATTTTACACTTAGACCAGCTTTGCTACTAAAAGGCATTTTCACTTCTCTCACATGTAATAAAAATGAAAAGAAATGATGTTAAGAGTGGAACTGAATACCGTGCTTTTCAAAAGACAAAAGTAAGATTACATGAAGTGCCACCATAGCGAATAAGAGCCATCTAGCCTAATATCCTATCTGTGTTCATTCTCTAAAGCTGTTATCATTTTTTGCCACAGTACATTGGTATCAGTGGGAAACATTTTGCAGTGATTCAGAACCCATGACTCTTAAAATTTTGTATAGATTCATTAAATAAATGCAATATGTTTTGTTTGCCACACCAAAATTCACATCATCTGATGAAATGTTCTCACAATTTATGAGGGTCAGTTTGACATTTCACAATATCTCAGTTTAGTGTCCTTAGTAGATGTCAACATGAAGAATCTTGAGTTTAGGAAAGAAAAATATTTGTCTTGCTTAGTTTTCTAGACCAGCAACCAATTTAGATGCCTGGGGCCTTTCTCTTGGGATCTATGACAAGAGGACATTAGCTGCTGTGTAACAACCTCCCTTATAGAAATTCTGTTTACTGTATCTCATTTCCCCAAGGAAGACCAAAAATATTTTGCTATCGGTCTACATTGTTTATTATCTCCTTCTGGAAATGTCAACTAGACTTATCCTTATGCCCTTGTGTTCTCTTTACCCAACAGAGATCTAAGGTGTTACTTATTCCAAAGTGATAATATCCCTCTGCCTTGGTTCTGTTGGGCAATGGATCATATGAACTATGCTCTCACTGTGTAAGTTAGTTGTTGTCCATGGAGTTGAAAAATATAACTGAGTATGTATGTGTTTTGTTGGATTTCTATGACTCAAATATTGTGTTTACTCTTTCTTTTTTCAAAAAATGCTATTACTTATTTTCAGTTGTCAAGAAACAGCAGGCTTGGAAGTGGTCATTTTTACTCTATCTGGAATGTAATGTGGCAGGACAGGCAAAAAATTAATTAGTTTCTGTTATAAGACTCACGTGTCTGAGGTCCTGTTCTGCCTCCAGTTCCATCTATAGATAACGTCTGCTCCTTTTCAAGGGGATTCTTAGGAGACAACCACCCAAAGATTGTTTTTCTATAGCAAAAACCAGATAAGACATAGAATTTAATCTTTGTTAATTAAGATAGAGCCAGAAAGGATCACTTCACTTCCTATATTTTTAAACCACATACTCTTGAAAGATCAGTTAACATTTACTTTCTGAGTCCTCACATTGCCTGATAGTACTTCTACATTACACTACCTGTGCCTTTTGATATAAGATAAAAACTAAAATATTCCCCAGGTATGTGGTCTCACATAAGTCTTATCTATATCAAGAACTCTTCTCTGTTATCCCCTGGGATAAAATCAACTAATAAGTTCAGTTGAACAAATATATAGAGGCCTGACATTTTCATGATTTTATTTTTTTCATAGATTTATAGTTGAACATGCTTTTCTTTCAAGGTAAACATTTGCCCCCAAATTTCCTTGCTTTTCTTTTTTGTATGCTTTTAAATGGAGGGCTTTTGTTTCAAAGATTCATTTTGGTGTCAGATAACTTCTTACATTACACCTAGAGAAACCACAAAAATCCAAAGACCAAATGTGTATTTTTATTTTATTTTACTTAGTTTTATTTTTTTAAAGCTTTTTAAAAATTGATTTCAGAGAGGAAGAGGGAGAGAGAGAAACATCAATGATGAGAGAGAATCTGTGATCAGCTGCCTCCTGCATGCCCCACACTGGGGATTGAGCCCGCAAGCTGAGCAACCCTGACTGGGAATCAAACTGTGACCTCCTGGTTCATAGGTTGACCCTTAACCACTGAGCCATGCTAGCCAGGCTCAAGTGTGTATTTTTAAAGGTAAACAACATTTTTTGCTGATTTCAGAATATTAGTGATTTTATTTTCCCTACAACAGAACAAAGCAACCATTATAATAAAAAAAAATATTCAATTAACATTGACTTACATTCAAAATAAAGCACAGATGTAGAAGAATTGGTTTAAAGAGTTATTGAGCAACATAAAACCTACAGCAAGCCAAGATATAACTAACTCCTGTGTTATCTGGGGTCTATAATTAATTTTAAAAAATCAAAACACTTAAAAAATAGCCTTCTGTATTGAATTCTAGTGTGATGCTGCTTTTTGTAGAATCATTTCTATAAAATGTGAGTTTAGTTATAGATTACAAGTGACTCAAAGATGTTACAATATAAAAGAAAATGATACTCTAGAGTCTTTGTTCGGGGCTGTTTGGGGTTCTTTTAGAATGCTCAGTTTACTCAGAGGACTGCTTTTAATCATCCGAAGCTAAAGGAATTTCATAAATTAAAATTGTTGGCCAGATGGAATTTCCTGATTAATTTTTTAGTGTTTGGTGTTAAACATAATAATAAAAAGAAGAGTTCTGAGAGTAAACCCAATTAACATTTCATAAAATTTATTGCTCTAGATATGGTTTACCCTTTATTTTTATGGTTTCCGCCCTCCATCTTCCCGGAGAACCTGACTAGCTTGAGAAACAGAGCATTGCCAACTCACCTCCCTCCTGCCCAGTTGTTCCTTTTCTCCTTCGCTCAGCTTCCTTCTGTTTGTTCTCCATCCATTCACTAGTCCTTACTAGGCTTCAGACACCATTCCAGGGCTTACTTTATCCTGTTCTTTATGGATATTCATGGAAAGGATAAATCACTGCCGCTAGAATGTACAGGAGACTCTTAATCCCATTTGTGATCATAGACTAGCTAATCATTTTATGAAAACTAGTTTTTGTGATGTTGAAGCAAAGGTGGATGTTCTTAATATATTTTCTTTTCTTTTTAAAAAACATTTTCAGCTTCATTGATGTGTAATTAACGAGTAGATTATAAGATATTTAAAGTGTACAACATGACTATTTGATACATGTATACCTTGTAAAAAAATCACACCATCACTTTAATTAACACACCCATTCCCTCTTTTGGGGAGGGCAGGGAAGAACATTTAAGTTCTATTCTCATAGCAAATTCAATAATACAATAGAGTTTATCAACTATGGTTCTACATTAGATGCTCAGATATATTTATTTTATAACTGAAAGTTTGTACCCTTTTACCAACCTCCTCCTACTTCCCCCACTCCCTACCTCCTGGCAATCACTTTTCTACTCTCTGTTTTTATGAGTTTTGCTTTAAAAAAAAATTTAGATTCCACATTTGAGTGGTACCATGCAGTGCTTGTCTTTCTCTGAGGGGCTTATTTACTTAGCATAATGCCCTCAAGATTCATCTGTATTGTCATAGATCACAGGATTTTCTTGTTTTAAAGGCTGAATATATTCCATTATATATAGATATACTACATTTTCTTTATCCATTAATTCATCAATGGGCACTTGGTTGATTCCATGCCATATCTATTGTGAATAATGCTGCAATGCACATGTGAGTACAGGTATTTTCAAGGTAATGATCTTGGGGTTGTTTTTCTTTGTCAGAGATACCAGAAGTAAGATGACTGGATCATATGGTAGTTCTATTTTTAATTTCTTGAGGAACTTCCATTTTCTTACAGCTTTCGGATGTCCCCATTTGCATTCAAGATAAATATATTCATTTGGATGTATTGGTATTGCAACAAACGTTTGGAAAGAGACCCTGTCCTATTAGACTGAGATTTTTGAGGACAAGAACCATATCTTTTATGTATCATGTCCCTTCCATTCTCAAAAGTAGGCTAGCCATACTGGCTACCATCTACCCACTGCTTCTGGGAATTATTTACCCTTCCCACCCACCCCATCTACATGACTGCCAAGTGGAGTTAGGACTCCATGCCAGGTCTGGCTCCATAGTTAAGGGGATCTGGTGCAAAATTAAAATGCAGAATCCCTTGTTCAAAATGTTTTAAGAATTTCTAGATAGCCACAGCAGAGCATTAAGCCAAGCATGCCATCCTTCGAAGCATAGGTCTCCATGTGACAGCACAGGTTGTATGCCCATGAAGTTGGGCCTGCTCTACACACACACACACACACACACACACACACACACACACACACACAGTGCGAGCACGCGCCATGGCTTATTGAGTCCTGGGAGGGGGGGACTATTTGACTCACGTGAGATCAATTAGAACCCTTTTCTGTATTTGTACCAGAACTAAGAAAAGAAGCTTTTCCAACTGGATAAAACTAGGGCCTATGAGCAATCTTGTTTCCAGCCATGTGAAGAAAGCAATCAACGTGCTCAACAATCCCTCCATTGAGTATCAGACATGTGCAAGGAGTTTTGCTCATGCCCCCAATATCATCTAAGGTCCTGAGAGCCTCCTAGTGTTCCTGCACTCTTGCAGGTTACCCTCCAATAGTCTAGAGGCTGGACCTGATGACCTTGTGAGCATTTTCAGGATCTGTAATTCTCTGAGTATATAACCAGGTTCTATAAGACAGACTCCATCTATAACTGTAATGTGTAGGAACACAGAAGAGTGTATGATTACTTATTTCAATTAGTCAAGGTGTAAAGAACAGTCATTTGCTTAGTCCTTGATAGTATAGTGACCATTGAAATTTAAAAAACCTGTTTCTTTAAGGTGGCCATCAGCCAAGCAATTTTTTAGCAATGTGATTCTGAGAGCTTCCTTAAGGGGAAAATTTAGGTCCAAGCAAAGAAGACCTCATACTCTAGGAAACCTCCATCTATCTCCATAGTTTCAGTCACTTTCTCCGTTTCCCATAGTACAACTCCAAACAATTTTCTCAAAGAGGATTCAGAAAATACCAGTAAATTAATAGAGATTGGCTCCTGGCAGACTTCTTAACTGGCATTCTTCTGGGAGCTAGTTTTAAAGCATAACTTTAGGGGCAAAGCACAGTCAATTTTCATGGACTGGGGCCTGGGCTTTGGTATTTTCTGAGTTTTTTTGTTTGTTGTTTGTTTCGTTTTTTTTTTTAATCATTACATTTATTAGATTCTTCAAGGGAAGAAACAAGGATCAGGATTAAATAAAGGTTATAACTGAAGCTTAAATTGAACAAGTAGTTACTTCCTAAATATACACAGACATTTAGGGTAAACTTAGCTGGATTTATTGTGCTATCTCAACTATTTTTAAATAAAAAATGTATATAGATTAGAATCTGTCCCAATGAGAAATAAGTAATGCCTCAAATTCATGAAGAAAAAAAAGAACAGTTTGTCATAGAATAATATTTAAGCAAATTATCATTCCTAGGAAGTCTTTTGTTTAGGTCAACTCTTTGTAAGTTTATAGATGAAGATGCTAGGTCCCAGGATGGTGAAAACTCGTATCTTCACAGTGTGTACCAAGATCCACCCAGACCTCTTTTTCCCTAACTCGGGCTGGATATTAACTCGGGTTAATATCCAGAGCCCAGCTCTGTGCCCTGCCTCAGAAGTGAGAAATTGATATGTGTCATAATGATGACTTGCTCTTACATTAATATTTTTAGTTCTTCAAATTGAATAAAATTTAGCTTTTTATCTCCTAAGTAAAAACAGAATAAAGCTAAGGTGAGAGCCATATGACTTAGAAGGGAAAGAAAGCCTACGGAGACAATCCCTAAGGGAAGGTCTTCTACAAATGTCCCAAAGATTAGGTCCATATGTCTTTCTGGAACTTTTGCCAAGATAGTCACAGGATCAAAATTACTTCTTCATGGCCATTATGCAGTGTCACATCTTACAGAGCCAGAGGAATATATCCCAGACATGCAGGATACACATCCCTTCAGCTTCTGTCTCAAGCAGGCTGTCAGCTAACTCCACAGCACAAATCACCAAAGGCAGCCAAAGCCTTAGAACTAGTCCTGCTAACCTGTTCCTTACTGTCCTAATGCAGGGGAGCCAGGCCCCTGTTCTGCATGTTGCATTCCCCATGCAGCCACTCCCAGACTAGAACAAACAGGGTAAGAGAGGGAGCAGGAAAGAGAGGGAAGAGGTTTTGCCAGGCAGAGGAGAGGAAATAAGTCATATATCCAAGAACTCTGTAGCACATAAATTTGGACTTGTGCTGCCAGTCCTTTAACTGGCTAGAAAGAAAGCACACTCCAAATGCCACGCCTCCTCAATGTTCTCCTCTCTCTCTTCCTCCCTATGGTCTGTCCTCCACAGCTGAATGCTTTTGAGTGTTTCCACTCTTAGAAACAGTATGATTCCTGTCAAACCACAGCTTCAACTTTTCAGAAAAGCTCTTGAGCTTTCATTTCTGTAACCGAGACCAGCAATCTGTCATGTACAGTGTCATTTCCAACTGACTGTTGGAAATCTCCACCTGGATGCCCTGCCAACACCTTGAAATCAACATGTCCACAAGCTCAGCATCTTCCTTCCTGAATGCGGTGTTCCTTTCCTGAACATTTTCCTGTTAATAATAAACCACTCTCAGTGATTCCAGCTACCGACATTGGAATTACACGTAAATCTTGCCTCTCCTGTACTGTCACACATGTTTGGTGATGGCCAGGTTTCTGGCCTTGGTGACTAAGCAGAGATGTTGCCTCCATAGAAGAATAAGCTGGTGTGTGGGACAGGAGATTAAGTGCAGCTTGGGACACATTGAGTTTGAGATGTCAGACATCTGAGTATATGTATTACAGTCTAGAAAATAACAGTCTGAAAAACAAAAAGTCTAGCCTGGAGTTATGATGCCAAAAGTCTAGGCATCATAAGAAGATAAGACCATGAGAGTGAAGGAGCTACCAGAATGGGGTAGAACTTGGCCTCTGATCTTTTATTCCTGAGAGCACACATGAGGTTCCTTGATCAGAGGCAGAGATATTATAACTGCATGGGTTGCTCACAACCCTGCCCTTTCAGGAGGATGTTATGGAAGCCAACTGTCACCGTCTGTGTGCAAAAGGGCTTTTGCATTATAGCAGAGGAACTCCAGAATTATGAATCTGAAAACTGTCACAAAAATTTTCTCAAATATTTTCCTCTGAACATGTTATTGTTTTAGGCTTTACATTTAGGTTTATGATACATTCTATCATAAACCATTATTTTTTTAATGGTTCAAATTATGGATAAAATTTCTCTTTTTAAAAGTGGATATTCAATTATTCCAGCACCATTTATGGAAAAGACTACCATTTCTCTACTGTGTTGCCTTTGTAACATTGTAAAAACAATCAGTTGTTCATGTATATGTATTTCTATCACTGGACTCTCCATTTCGTTCCATTTATTTCTGTTTGTGTTTACTCCAGCACAACACTGTGTTGGTTATTATAGCTTTATAATAAATCTTGAAATTGGTTAGTGTTGTCCAATTTTGTTCTTCTTTTTCAAAGTTGTTTGACTATCCGAGGTTCTATCTGATTTCATATAAATTTTAGAATCAATTTGTCAGTCTCTACAAAAATAATTGCTGGTATTTTGATTGAAATTTCATTGAAATTAATTTGAGGAAAGCTGATATGTTAACAATATTGAGTCTTATTTAGTTTATTTAGCTCTTCTTTAATTTCTCTCAGCAATGTTAGTTTTCAGTGTACATGTATGGCATAATTTTGTCAGATTTATGCCTAAGTGCATTAGATTTTTGATGCTATTATAAATAGTATTATTTAAAAATTTTAATTTCTGACTGTCACTAGTATATAGGAAAACAACTGATTTTTTGCTTATTATTTTCCATTCTTTTATCTGTTTCCTCTAGCATTCACCTTTATATTCAGAAAACAATCTTACTGAAAATCATTAACTTTTTTGTAGATTTTCTACATCAATAATTATGTTTTATGCAAATAAAATCAGTTTTACTTTTAAATCCAGATGCATTTTTTCTTGCATTATTTACTAACTAGAACTTCTGGGACAAGTTTGAATAGAAGTCATGAGAATGTACATTCTTGCTTTGTTCTTAATCTTAAAAGGCATATGCTCTTCTAAATTGGGATTCTATTACCAAGAGAAAAGGGGAAAATGGTAGGTAATGCCATTTCTGTCATAGCTCCTAAGAAAAACAATATTCTCTAAGATGAAAACCAGATTTCACTTTTTTGGTCTGATTCTCCTACTTCTCGACCTTTGTTTCAGGATGTTATTTACACAAAGTAGAAACAAAAGCAAGTCAACAAAAGCAGAGCAGGACCGGGTGTAAGCCCCTTGGGCATGTTATTCACTCTCTCCTACATTATTCTCCTTTATTTCACTCCAGAAATAAAGGACAATAATATCTTTTATAGCTCATGGCTGTTGTGATGATCAAATGAGGGCATGTAAAGGAATACTATTGGAAAGATATATAGTAGTATGTGAATGTGAAAGATTATAACTCTCAGAAAGGAACACAGAATGTCCTAATAAACCCTCAACTAGAACTTGTTGCTATTTTTGACCAGGAAAAATGAAATAAAGCAAGAATAGAAAAAGCAAGAATGAGGTAATATGCTACTCAAGTTGAGCAGAAAGGAAGGTCACGGAGAAAGCTCTGGGCAGTGGAAGGAGCAGAGGCCTCTGAGACAGACAGAGTTCACACCCTGATTTCAGAACTTATTGTGCCATTCAAAATGTGGAAAATGCCTACCTTGTAGTGTTGCTGTGAGAAACAGACTCACAGAAATAAAAATAAAGTCCCTGGAACATAGCTGGTATTCAATAAATGACAGCAATTAACAGTGGTTAGGGGTTTGCTGCCTCTGGGGCCAGGTTATCTGGGTTCTATCACCCTATCATTTACTAGTATGCGTTGTATGATTTGGGACAAATTATTCAACCTCTCTGGGCCTGTTTCCTCATCTGTAATGGGATGGTAACAGTAGCTACTATATGGGGCAAGCATGTCATACTCTCAGCCTGCATGCTGCATGCGGCCCACAATGAATATTTTTGTGTCCCAGCCAATATAACAGTATGTAAGAAATGTTTTAATAAAAATTTTGTAACTTAATTTTTACAATATCCCGTTATACATAACCCTATATAATAAAAGGGTAATATGCAAATAGACCGAATGGCAGAACAATTGAACAACCAATCAAAGCATAACATACTAATGATATGCTAAGGCTGCTCAACCACTTGCTATGATGTGCACTGACCACCAGGGGGCAAATGCTCCAATCAGTAGGTTAGCTTGCTGTTGGGATCCAGCCAATTGATCGGGACTGAGCAAGATGGGCCGGACATGCCCTAGAGACCTCCCGTGGTCTCTCCCTGGCCCAATTGTGCACCGGTGAGGTCCCTCAGCCTAGCCTGTGCCCTCTCGCAATCCGGGACCCTCAGGGGATGTTGGAGAGCCGGTTTCAGCCCAATCCCACAGACCACTCCCCTTGGGAGGGCACCAAATGCAGGGCTCATGGCTGGCAAGCGCTGCTATGGCAGCGCAAGCCTCTCCTGATTGGGACTGATTGGGCGCATGCCCACAGCAGGCACCATGGGGCCGGGATGAGCAGGGCGGAAAGTAGGAGCTGCAGGCGGAGTTGGACTGCAGGTTTCGGTTCTATCCCTGCAGGCCACCCAGAGGGACCCCACCCGTGCACGAATTTGTGCACTGGGCCTCTAGTTAATAACAAACTATAACATTCACTAATGACTGATTACTGTAATAGTGTTGCATTCATTTCCCTTACATGCCTTACACGCAGGCGCACCATTTCTCTCCACTAATACTAGCAGCAAATATTTTAGCAGTCGATTGCCATGTCATTAGTCTTGGACTAACTTGTTTGGTGTGCACAACAGGAAATATTTTGCTTTCAGAGAACAAGAAGAATAGGTTTATTTGCATTACGTTTATTAATTTGTGTGGTTATTCAGTGTCTGGTAAGTTAATGTTCAAGAAAAAATATTAATTTTTATTAAAATGTTCTGTTATTTTGTCTTAATGATTACTCATTTATTTCAGCCCTTTGTATTCAGTATGTCTCTATGAAAATAAACCTACATTTCTATGAAAATTGAAGCTTTTGTTTTTCTTGTGGCCCACACAAATTTAAACCTTGTTTATTTGGCCCATGTTAGCCTTTGAGTTTGACACGCTTGATATAGGGTGTTTATAAATAATAAATAGTTTAGTCAATAGAAAATGTATACAATGAAGCCCTGGCACATAATCACTGCTCAATAAATATTAGCTGTTATTATTGTTATTAGCTACTAAGCAACAAAGCAACTGTTTCAATCATGCATTGGGTCATCATTCAGAGTCCGAAGTCACAGATGTAATTTAATTTCTGTGCTAATAAATTTGCGCATAATAAAGAAATAGAGACAACTTGTCCCGGTACCAGGTGGCTAATTATCTAAAGGGCCTCCAGCCTTGTGTCCCAGGTCCCCTATGTCCTTAAACCAGGAGTGATAACATTTGAAGAAATCCTCATGCAAGGCTTCTGGGCCAAGTCCTGATACTATCCTGAAAAACAGAAGCCCTAAATTGGGAAACAACAGGGAAGAAGGTTGAATTCTCTCCTCCCTGATTCATGAGCATCCCTGAAAAGCTCAAATATCATGGCCTTTCCATTTAGTGCAAGAACTGAGAACTTATAGAACTTACTGAACTTTACCCACCTGACTTCAAATATTCCAGGACCAGTTGCCTACCAGAACCAATGACTAGATTGACTCTCGTGACCTCCCAAGACACTCACCAGCCCTGACTTTACCCTGGCTTGCCTTTGTCTCTGAGTTGCCTCTACCCTGGGACTGCCAGCTTCATACTCTGGCATGGTTCCAAATATAAGCATGGCAGCATTGCGCAAGTGCTCAATGAATATTTGTTAAATGAATAATCAGTGTGGGGGATAATATAGCAAATATGTCTGTGTGTGCATCATCCCATATTTATGATACATGAAGATAATATGTAACTTATATTTTTAATGGTAATACCTAGTGTTTGCTGTGCTCCCCTAGTCTTATGTCTTACCTTGTAGTGGTTTAATGTTTGTGTCTCCTCTAAAAGCCTATAAACCTCTTCAAGGAAGGGGACTTATTTTTCTTACCTGTAATAATTGAGGCATGGATGAATAAATGCATTATCCATTCAACAAATACTTGTTGAGCTCTGAGCAATGATCTGGAGATATAGCAGTTCTCAAGACAGAGGAAGTCTGTGATCTCTCATGGAGCTTACATTTTAGAGGAGGAGACAATCTATAAATGAGAATGAACAAGGTAATTTCAGAAGTGGATGCAATAACCCTTCTTAAATCCCATCAATTCAATTATTTATTTCTTTTGCATTTTCCCACAGGGAAAATGTAGAGTGTAATTTGGCCCTGTGTGCCTTCTCTGTGCAACAGATTAGTGCAGAGGGAAGAAGTATAGACTGAAAAGATTTCTCTAGGTTACTAAACTGTAATGATCTAGTCCTCCAAAATGAGACAAGCAGCAGCCTTGCTCAAGTGTTTTAGCGTGGCCTGCAATTGGCTAATCAGAGGCTGGAGGTGACATGTCATGAAACCACACAGGCTTTTGACTGATAGACTCACCGAAGGTTCAGCAGCAAATCCGTGCTCTGTAATTGGAAGTTTAAAGGCACAGATCTCAGGTCACTTAAATAAAAAGCTTAATATTCCTTCTACCTTCTCGCTCTTCTAAAGATTGAAGGAAAACATTTCTGTCAAGAAATAATCTGATGTTGGTCTATCGCTCCCAGTGAAGCAGAAATTGGCAGCTATTCACAATGAAGCCCTTACCCACAGAACTTTTAACTTATAAGTATATGTAAGAAGAATTCTTTCTTAAAAACATGACAAAGGTATTGGGAAATACTACTCTACTGTCTAAATGATAAAAGGAAAACAAATTCAATTAGCCTAGACCAAATTTCATCCTTTGATACGCACAGGTAACTCCTGCCAAGATAATTCTACAAAAGCCAGGCCTGTATTTGGGTCTCAGAATAATGTGTGTTTTTCCAAGGGCAGAAGTTAACTTTTAGGGTGTACACATGCATTCTTTGTCCGTATGCAGTGTTTGTATATATGTGCAGAGTTTTAGTGTCTCTATCCACTACCTTGGAAAAAAAGGTGTTGAGAACTGAATGACTGGGAAGATATTGGTTAAAATATCTTCACTTGTCACTTTCAGAAAAGCTTATGTTGTAGGAGTGTGTGTTTGCATGGAGATCCACTTCTGTCTGACCCTCTGTGATTAGTACCCAGGTGGCCAAGAAATGGGATAAGTAGGAAATGGGGCCATGAAACAGAAATGCCACCAACCAGGGTACATTCTGCCAGTGCTTCTCTCCCCAGCATTCTCTGGTTTCCTTTCTGATCCTTGTTTGGCAGATGGCTGAGCCGAGGAGGGGGCAGAAGGAAAATAAGAAGGGCTGCTATTTTTCTTCCATAGCTATATCTGTCATGGTTAAAATTAAGCTGCAACATCTTAGGATGAAAAGCATTGACATTTGTGCGGATGGGTGTTCCTTTAAGTTTGTATTAAGTCAAATTCTATAATATGATAAAAATAAATTACATATTTCATTCAAGGCATCCCTGAAAATAGTGAGAATAAATTATTTCAAAGAGATTACTCTGTAGAAAAGAGCTATTATCCAATTTTTACTCTTGCCCTTAATGTTTCACTTAGATTTATATTCATAATGTTATCAGAACACATTAAACCAAGCAAGATACTTACCAAGAATGTGGGTTATTATTTACTCTCCTTATATACCTCCACATGCATTTTTGAAGGCAAAGGAAGCATATGCATACAAATAGATAGACAGACAGACGGACACACGAACACATGATGCTTCATCTCCGATGGTGCAGTTGTTTCTGACAGGCTAATTTCTAGTGGGTGCCCAGTCATTTAGTTTCACAGCTTAGCTATTCATTGTCAGACAGGGTGTCTGTGTTTCCCCCATGCACTTCCAGTTTGCAGAACAGTGCCAGACTGGCATGTTGTCTTGTGACTTGATAACAGATTCCACTAGTAGTGCATCCAGTGGTACTGTAACATCCAGTCCCTCTCTGCTGGGGGGAATCTGGCAATTGGTGCCAGCCTGAAGAGCTGCAAGAATTGGGGTGCACATGTGCCAGGTCATGCGTAAAAGGGCAACAGTGAATCCACATTGTCTATACCCATAGGGAATTGCAAAAGGGGAGCTTTGAAACTAGAAATATGAGGAGGGCACAGTGTGTGAAGACTTTTCTGCTATCTGCCATCCTCACTCTGTGAAATCAGGGGTGAAACAAAATCGCCATTGTTCCACTAGGTTGGGTCCATGCCTAGCTCTTGTGCTCCATTTAGCCCTCAGTACATTGCTACTTCTCAGTGATTATCATTATCATTATTAATGATGGTAATAATTGACAGCATGGTAAATAACTTGAAACGAACTGGTTTCCTGAAGAAAAAAAATAAGTCACTGTAATAATGGCTCTTTTACACAGTAATAAATAGCACATTTGTGTCATCGTATTTTAAATTATGTCTTTGTTTGCCGAGGCTGGAGGGCATAGGGTGCAGTTTTGAAATCCAATAAATGAACAAATGAATTAGCATTAGGAAAAGGGTACATGTTAATCAAAACCAGGCATTTGAACATTGGGTCCTTAATTGCATGTAAAATTTCTGTTTTGCCTCTTTCTTTTTGTATCACTTATTCCTGGATTTGCAGAGCTGGCCTTACCCATCTGAAGAGGAGAATGTTGCTTACTTGGGTGCTGAGATTTTACATTATGCCGCATAAAATAGCTCTTTCTGAAAGAAATAGAGGTAAAGCTTAAAATGCAAATATACCAGAAGTGAGGACTGGATAGAATCTGGGAATGCAAATATACTAGAAGTGAAGACTGGTTAGGACATGGGAAGCTCCATACTTACCCAGTTTCTCTCCCTGACTTTGATCAGTCAATGTAGGAGAAAACAGACTTGGATAAACAATCTCTGAAAAATAGAAAATTAACATTTGTTTTCTGCAAGACTTGCCAAAGATCTTGCTCAATACTAGTCTGATATGTGTTTCTTCCTACCTAAATCTTAAAACATTTTCCTTCAAGGTAAATATATTTACCTTTGTAAATAATTTCAATTAAACCGGAATTAGAACAAAATAACATTTCCTGCAATGTGAAACAATAGCTCAAGCTTTTTCACCTCTCCTGTTTATGTGATTTACAATGAGATATAATGTTGGAATGCAAACTCAAATATGAACTATGGAGCTTAAAATGCATTTCTTTTAGAAATGGTGTGGCATGAACGTATTTGTGCAACCAAACTCATTTGTTTTGAAAGATGGCAGAGTAGATTTTACCTAGAAAACCCCTTGGAATTCCAAACACACATTCTCTGAGGTATCCATATATTTATGGAATCTGGTAGAAGAAGATAGGAATCCATTTCAACTAAGAAAGCCTCTCATGAAATATTAGCTTGGTAGATAAAGTGTCAACTTGGTGGAAGTAATAATAAAGATGATCATATCTCATTGAGAAACAGACTGAGCAACATTTCACTCCCTTTTGTTCCACAGCATCAGTGACCAGCAGTATTGCATCTACAGACTGTGAATTTTCATTGCTCCCTGATGCCTCATTTCCTAGGGATCCTTTACTTAGGGCCCAAAGCAACTTGACACACTTGCAGAATCATCGTTCTGTCTCCTGTTTCAAGCTTTGTCATGGATTCCTCACTTCCTCTATCTATACAATTGGAAAGCTTCTTGCCCCACTCTTTAAGATTAGGTTCCATATTGATCCACTTGGTTTCCTCTTAGAGCTACTGAACAGTTTCTGAGTATGGGGAAGTGACTTTTCTCAGTCTCCTACATTATTCTGGATGAGCTAACATCTTCCATGCAGCTGCTGCCTCCAACCACTTCTGCCTCACTCTGCCAGCCAGAGCCTCCCACTTTCTGCATGGGGTCTTTGCTTCCTCCACTGTACTTCCCAGTACTGTGAGTGTTCTATTGAAGCATTCACTCCTCACATGGTACTTATGCTAGTTTCCTGGGCTGCTGTAAAAAATCACCACAAGTGGGGTGGTTTAAAACAACAGAAATTTATTCTTGAATAGTTCTGGAGACTAGAAATCCCAAAATCAAGCTGTCATTGGGGTTGTTTTCCAGTTCTGCCCATTGCTGGCACTTTCTGCCTCATTGTCCTTGTTCTGCCCATGTCTGCCTGTCTACCAAAATTCCAAAGGCATGTTATCATAGATGCAAGAGAACAATAGACAGTCTCAATCAAGGTAAAGATCGACCTTTGGTGAGGAAGATACTAGCCTAGGACATGACTACCCACCATGACTCATTTTTAGCTAGAAACTTAATTTCAGAGCATCCTATGTGGTTACCTTAGGTCTCTGAGTTTGTAAGGCCCTCCATGTGGGCCATTCCTGAGTTTGTCAGGTTTAGTGTGCAGCCCCATTTTCATCCATCACAGTTATAATCTTTATTTACGTTGTTACCATTTCCTACTGCATTATGACCTCCTTGAGGACAGTTCTGTCCATCACAATGCTCAATAAATAATGACTGGTTAATTAATAAGCAAACTTATGTATATTTATAATTACTGGGTTGGGAATTTGGGAAATGTTGCTACCTGATAGAAAAGGACTCCCAATTCCTGCTTGGGTGTCTAGAATTTATTATCTTTCAGAATATTACTGGAGTAGGTATAAACACTACAGTTTTACTTTGCAAAACTAGTTTCAATATTTCAATAAGCCCAACAGAAATGGTGCATATATCCACATAAAGGCTACACGGGCTAACCAAAATGTCAAGTTTCTTTGTTCTCAACTCAGAATTTTATTAAATAGGTACTGAGAGTGGCTCAGAAAAGCCAGAGCTCAGAGCCCTGTGACATTTCAGGGCTAATTTTCAGGAGCTAAGTTCAAAACTGGGTGGTCTCTTTCAAAACCCTAAACAGAAGGGGGAAGCAAGGGCCCACATTTGCCCCTGGTGTTACTCTCACTGTCTTCATTTGTCTACAATAACTGCCCTTCTCTGGTTCAAAGCTGATCTACCAAATCTCTTCTTTCCTTCCACTCCACCAACAGTGCCTGGCTTTTGTATTTCTGTATTTGTTCTTTAACTTTTCTTGCATTACACCTCTCTCCCATAGAGCAACAAGCCGCATCAGCTTCCTGTCTGAGGGGCAAAGGGATAACTTCTCAGCACAGAAGACAAGCTCTGTGACTAGCCCTGTACTAAAGTGAATGCAGAGGACTTTAGAGAATCCTCAATACAAGTGTCTGGCTAGTAAAACTATTGTTTTGCTGCATAATCCTATTTTGTATGTCCAAAGTGAATACTACACTCATCCTTTTCTTTGTTACTTTTACAACTAATCTCCCCATGGCAGACAGCCACCTTGGGCCTGCTAGCGCAAAAACAAACAGGAAAAGCTAATTAAATCATTTAAAAAAGATCATTTCTGATATACTAATTACAAGCTACTCAGTGATAAGAGGAAATCAACAGGGTGATGTGATAGAGGAACTTGGTGGGGAGATCACAGAGGGCTTTCCAACTCATCAAACAGCCTTGAAGCAGTGTGAGAGTTCATAGTATGCCACCCCAAAATATACCACTTTGGCATAAAGATTATTTAGGGCTGGAAGGCCAAAATGAGCATTAAACACTGGAGATAGCTGTAGACTCTTATCAACCCGGAGATGACAGCACCAGAGGAATCTGCATTACACACCTTGTCAGAGTAATCCTTATCTTCCATTAGTATCCCCCGTATGTTTACCTTCCCACAGTCCACCACCCCTAAAAGTCTAAAGCCCCTTTCTTTTGTCTTGTCACTTCTCTATAAAATTTACTGTTCTTTGTTGAGATGCTATATAAGCCCAAGTTCTAACCACTGCTTTGGGTTAGTTACTGTTGAGTAACTCCTGTGTGTGTGTGCAATGCATGTGTTAATAAACTTCTGTTTGATTTCCTCTTGTTAAAAATCTGTTGTTGTTGTTTGTTTGTTTTTTTGTCAGTCTAATTTGCAGGACTCAGCCAATGACTTTAAGATGCATAACAGGAAAATTTTCTTCCTCTCCTACAGGGGAAAAAAACTTAGGGGATGAGCCCCAAAGAGATCATATTATTCTCCTTATTAGGACATGGGACACATCTCACCACTGCCTTAACTAGCCAACCACTTAATTTTCTTCTGCACTTTCCCCCATTTATTTCAGATCAATAAGCATGTTCCTAAGTATTTAGTCTTGGGCAAGTCTTGTGATACTCTCAGATATGCTTATTTAATGACTTTTTAAAAATGTATTGAGAACCTGTTATTTTCATGATGGAGTCTGGGGAAGGGAGGAGGAAGAACTAGAAGCTTTTGTTACTTGGCTGCTCATGAAGCACCTGGGGAGTTTTTAAAAATGTATACATATTAGTATATAAGAATTTATTATTATTACTTAAGCCCTGGCTTCTGGGACAGCATTGATTAGGCAGTGCATTCTGGAAGAATGCCTTTTGGATTTCCATAATGAAGTTGGGTCCATGCTCCTTCTTTTCCAGGTGTTGGTGCTGGCCTGTGTGTGAGTGATATTCTTAAGGCTGTGGTACTCTCCAATCTCTCTTCTCAACCCTTCACATCACATATTTGATTTTAGCATGAGCCTGTGCTATACCCTTGGACAGCTGGGACAGCTGTGTCAAGACCTGCAATGTCACTCCACCCAGTGTCACAGATGCCTAAGTGATCACATCAATGCACAGTGCGTATCTTATTACAGCAGAAAGGTGTGGTGCTGAGTGACTCAAGTCAGGGGCACTTCTCCTTATGAGAGACTAAAGCTACCCAATGAAGATATCTACTGTCTCTGTGGTATTTGACAACATAATGCTCATATTTCCATTTTGTCCTTGAGAAACAGAATGAAGAATAAGATCATTAATCTTATTTGTAAAGAAATTCTACAGCCTGCCTTTATTCAGATCCCTCAAAATTAATGGACCAGATTCACTTGGTTTCACTTGAAACCAACTTCACCATGAAAGTCTGAAGTTATGGCAACTGGGATTTAGCTGTCTTTATTAATGGGTAGGTGAGAAGAAGTCCACACAAGCTAAGGAACCCAAGAGATAAGGAAGCACCCAGCAGAGGCTGTGGTGCTAAAGGACATGTGGATTTGCTGAAGCATTGACTTGACCATTCATTATTTTCTTGTTTTATTTACGTCTAGAAAACATTTAATGTACACTATTGAGTTGGATAGGCTCTGTGAGTGCCTGGCTCATGGAGTAGGCCCACCTTGAATGTTTGTGGAATGAATAAATAAGATAATGATTTTTAGAAGGAGCTCGTTGTGAATGGCCCCAACCTGTAACTTGGTTGTAGACTTCCTGACTGGTCACTTCTGTAATGAATGTGGGTCAAATGCTCCTGCTTACTGATTTCTCCAGCCACCTTTTCTCGTTGAATATTTGTAGTAATGGACATCATTTCTGTCTTACTTCTACATCCTCTCCACATCAGTCTATTGTGACACTCAAATTTGTAAATCTATTTCTGTATCTTTTAATCTACTAGGAAAAATTGGGCTTAATTTCAATATTGTTCATAAATAAATTATATTCTGCTTTTCTATTTGCGTCTTAATTTTCTATGTACTTTCCTTTTGCTTTTGGCCTAGTGTCTATCCTTGCTCCATTTTCGCCAGCTGCTATTTTCTTGTTCAGACATAGATAGGATTAAGAATGAGAGCTAGTGGAAAACTCGATTTTAGAGAAGAATTGTGACAAGGATGTCCATATTTACTAAGGGCATTTTTTCCTTTTTATTAATTCTAACTGAGGCTATGCACTTTGCTGAGGGGATAAAAGGGAAGGACTGAAAGGGACTGTGGTGTTATTAGGGTTGCGGTCAGCCCCTTGGCCCTGGTCTCTTTCTCCTGGATGCCCTGTGGAGGGCCTGGCATATAGAGGTCCTTCATAAATGTTTATTTAATGACTAGAAAGGAAACAGAGAAGCTTTTAAAAACTCAAATGAGTGTAATAAAAAGATTGAAATAGAAATGGGGGAAAGATTGAAATGGAAATGAGATTTCAGAGTTCTCTGTGGATCTTGTTTCTCATTTCTGCCTTCTCTCTATTAGCATTGAAAATTAAAAATTGACTGCATTTAATTTTAAATTTATTAATCGATATTCAATTTATTTTTTTTCTGAAAAAAATCAGTGTTGTTGGAGCCCTAGTCTAATTGATTTATTCAATTAATTTTCAAACCTTTGAATCTTATAAGCTTGTTCTATACCTTTGAATGGTTCAAATATATTACACCACTAAAAACTACTGGAGAGTTAGTAGTAAAGCTTAATGTAACAAAAATATCGATTTATGGACCCAATTTTCCTGGGATGTAGGCTTTATGAAATGGAAATGATGGTTCCAATCCACAGTGTAAAATCTGCCTTCTGCTCAAGGTGACAGCAGAAGCATCGCATTAACGTCTCAGTGAATTGTCTTCTTTAAGCACTCTCGGTCATATGTCGTACTTGGGCTTTCTGTCTCCAGAGCTTGTCCATTTCACATAGTTTCCTGTTCTTCTCAGCTTCTTTGACCCTCACACCATCAGGTGGGTGTGGACAGCCTGAGATTTCCTTCTCACCTCAAACTTCCCAGTCACCTCCCCTTCCTCAGTTTCAAGAACTGTGCAGGTTTCTGTGTGGAGATGAGTCTTTCCTTCCCAGGTTCCCTTTTCTCCTTTTCTGTGTTGGGCAATGGCTGATGTGTTCCCTGGCCGTCAGCAGGAAATTGTTTCTAGTGGAAATGTCAACGTCTGTAAATTTCTTCTTTGCTCTCACATTTCCTGAAGATGGTGAGCTGATTTCCATGTTTATAGAATATTATTTTTAATGGCAGTGCCCTTGACCCTGACCTGTTGTAAAAATGAAATTTTGTTTTATTTTCTCTCATTTTGTGCCAGGTCTTGGAACCAATACTTTCAGTTGAAAGCTATGTTTTCTAGCTCCTCCATACCCTCCCCCCACCCCACCCCCCAGCTTATATTGACAGTTGCACTTGGATCTTCAGTTTACTTTAGTGTGAAACTAGCATAACAAAGTACAATCAATTAGCTAGGAGATTGCCACTAGTGCCTATGGATTTTTATCTATAAAATCAATGAGTTGCTTCAGCTCACAGTCCTAATTTAAAAATTAACTCTTATTGCTTAGAAGCCTGGAATTTGCCTATTGGATGCCAGTAGTAACTTATAAATAATTTAATGATCAAAGGAATAGGGGTTAGAGGTGGAAAAACCACTGCAGGCCCGTGATTGCCCTTGAATAGGAAACACCGTTACAGAATTAAATATATATGCAGCTTCTTCTAATAGCAATTATTGAACCACATCTTAGCTAGATATTTACTAAACATCCCAGTGAAGTTTGAGTATCCCTCCCTTTGACTTGCCTTTCACAACCCAGGAAAGGGGCTTAAGAATTTAATACAAGATTCTCTTCATCTCCTGCTGATGTGGATGAGATTTCAGACCTGCTTCATAGTCCTCTGTGATTTCTAGCTCTTAGGAAACAGTTATTGCGTCTTCATTTCCTCTGCATCTACCTCTCAAAAGGTTTTTAAGTTTCCTTTTTTTCTGGAAAGAAATTAGACTTTGAACTCAAAGTGTACTGGCCCATAGTATACTATGGCTACGTTTCCTTTCTTAAACATTTCGTTTTTCTATACTAAGTATAGAAATTTTCTATCTGCCAGCAGCCGGTATGCCATTGAAAATAGAAATCTACCTTGACCTAGAAGAAAGAAAATAAGTCTGTAACACTCTGCATAAAGGCCAATGTGAACATTGGTCTCAGGCACCTGTAGTTGACCTGGTGGCCCCTGGTGAGTCCTAACCACTCTGCTTTCCAGACGGAAATCTGGGCCAAATTCTGGTTGACCTGAATTTGATGCAAGGTCAGCTTAGAGGACAAAAGACAGATGAGTGCATTTCAAGGAAGCCACGCTGCTCTTTCTCCAACCACTACACTTTCCCCTGAGGGTCTTCAATGGGAATGTGCCATAGTTATAAGACAATGCCACAGATCAATGCATACCAAATACTGGGGCTGACTGAGTAGCTGTCACCCAACTCTAGATCCCAGTGAGGGGCTTCATAGTGTTCCTTTTCTCGGATTTAAAGTGTGCATCTTTCTCCCCCTTGGCACTACAAGCCTTTAAAGGACATTCAATACTAATCCAATAACCTAATGTTTTCAGTGCAAATGGACGAATGTGGTTGTCTCAAAGTTGTCTTCTTATAGGGAACTAGTCCCCTCAGATTTCACTTAAGAATGACTTACTCTACAGAAGCCGGAGATACTCTTAGGGAAGAAAGGGCAGTAAATAGGACATCTGGGGGGCCCTTTGCAGGCCAGATCCCTTGCCATGCAGACTCAAGGTACTGAGGGGGCTTGAGGCTGAGCAAATAAGAACACAGTGCTTGCCTGAGCTAGAGCAAGTTTTAGTATTTTAGATAAGAGTCAGCATTGGCAACGTTGCAACTCTGTAGAGAGAGAGATTTCACAGTGTGCATTAGAGTATTTATCTTTTGATGAATACTCGAATGTGATTTATGACAATTCAGAGAGACATTCATCTGGAATGGTGTTCTTTGCAGATTAATGCTTATGGCAAAAAGTGGTGTGCCTAGATCTTTTGAGAATTTGGGCACACCATTGTTGTTTGAAAAATATTTTTCATAAAGCATTAAAGAGGATTTCACAAAATTATTCATTCAGACACCACCCTTTTTTAAAAACAAAAGCAAACCAACAACACACTTAAGACACATACACACACACACACGAGCACACACACACACACAGAAAAAAGATCGGAAGGAAATGCATTGGAATGTTCATAATGCTAACCTGAAATGGCAGCATCCTTTTTCATACTAATAGGTATATTCTAAATTTTCTACAAAGTGCATACAATAAAATTATTAAAAATTAAACATCATTGTATGTTTGCATCTGGTTTTGAGGTCATTAAAAAAGAAAAAAGCAACCTTCCCCACGTTCCCGGCACTGAAATGGCAATGGGCAGCACGGTTGGATGGGAAGCCCCAGTAGGTCAGTCCGTGGCTCCGCCCTCTCCACGTGCCCCAGAATAAGGAGTGGCCATGACAGCTAACCCTGGTTCAGATAACAAATCAAAGAGAGAGAGAGAGGCTTCTATTTGAAATGTCAGCCTTAGCCTTGAGATATAGCACAAGTGGCTTTAACAGCCAAATCACATCTTTGTGAACAATGTCACAAAGATAGAAAAGGAGAGCTATATTTTTTATCTCACAGATGTCCTGAATAAAGTACACTGGGTTCCAGTTTCATCTTGATAGCGCATCACAGATCACAGTGACAGCCTCGCTGGAAAATTGCTGATACTGGGGTCAGCTTGGCTTTTTCCACTCTGGGTGGAGAAGCTCTACATTTTCATTGGCACAAATCCATTACTATTACTCACCATTTTACTTTTTTAAAAAATATATATTGTTATTGATTTCAGAGAGGAAGGGAGAGGGAGAAATAGAGACATCAATGATGAGAGAGAGTCATTGATTGGCTGCCTCCTGCATGTCCCCTACTGGGGATCAAGCATGCAACCCAAGCATGTGCCCTGATCTGGAATTGAACTGTGACCTCCTGGTTCACAGGCTGATGCTCAACCACTAAGCCACACTGTCTGAGCAGTTACCATTTTAAAAAGTCTTCTTGGTTTTGATGGATTTCTTAGCACTAGTACTAGAAGTTCTGGCAGAACAGGTGAACTTTAGCAAGGAACTCATCTAGCTAAACACAACATGGTGTCACCTACCATCTGCCACAGTGTATGCTTAAAAAACATGATTTACAGATTAAACAGACAGTAACACTCAGGCTTCCTAGACTCACATAATCTCTACTACAAAACCTTAGCTATGTTTTCAAAGGCATCAGGGACCAAAACAATAATGACCTCCTGTAGGTCTCTGGCACTGGGAGAGCACATTTACCAAAAGGTCTAGGTAACCTGGAAGATGGTACACAGCTATTGGGAAGGGAATGAGCTGCTCTCCCTTCTCCCTGGTGGGAGCAGATCTGTGAGTATCTAAGTTAAAGGCCCCAAAGAAGGTCACACACTGTTAATAATCTTAGGTTGATCCTGGAGTTTATATGGCTGGGTCCTGTTTGGTTTGGGACTTTGCCTTAACTGGAAGCCAAATAGAAGAAATAGAAGAAAGTCAGATGAGACCACATCACTCCAGAGAGGAAAGCTATACATAAGTAGGCGTCAGACAGCAGATAAGAATACAAAACAACAGAGATACCTGACAGAGGCAGAGGGGGAGGGAAAAGACAGAGAGGAGGAAGACCAGAAGATAGGAGGAGGTGGCTTTTATGCCACCCCAACTAGACTTGGAATTGTAGTCCATGGTTCGATTGTCCACAGGCCCCAGCATGGTGATGGGTTGGTGAGAGAATAGATGGGGTGACTAGATGAGAAAGACAGAGTGATCCCCACCCCCCAACATGAACATACCAAGCAGCAGAGACATGACACCTTCAACTGGCCCAGAAACCCTTTAACTCTAACATGGTTCTTAATTTCTGAACTAGTCTTCAAATTTGAATAACACTGCCATGGACCTAGTTGGGAGAGGATCACAAGTACATACTTCAAGTGGCCACATGAATCTATGGGAGTGGCCCAATCTGTTGTCCCCATCCTAGTTTATATATCTTCAAAATATGTTTGGAATCTGACCACATTGTATCATCCACATGGCTACTACTTTGGTCCAAGGGTGGGAGCCATCCTCTCCTAACTGCACCCATGCTACAGCTTTCTGATAGGTCTCCCTGCTTCTACTTTTGCCCTCACTACCTATGCCCCCACCTCCAACAGGTATCTTTGACCAAGCAACCAGAGTGATGCTTTAAAAACATTGGTCATATCATGTCACAACTCTGCTCCATATGTCCATATGTCTTATCTCTATAGTTCCCCGCATGGGGGGAAACCCAGCATCATTGCAGAATATGGCCCCTACTTCCATCACCTCATTCCCTGCTCCCCTCATTCACTCTGCTCCAGGCACATGCTTCCATCTCGGGATCTCTGCACTTGTCGTCTTCTCTGCTTGGAAGACTCTTCTTGATATTGGTGTTCATCAAGTCTTTACTTAAATGTCTCCTTCCCAGTGAACTCTACCCTAATTCTATGTAGAATTGTATCCTCACCCTACCTTCCCTGGCGCTTCTCCACTTGATTTTGTCATTATAGCACACAGTAGTTATCACCTTAAAATATAATTGATCAATTTTGCTTACTGTCATTCCACCCCTTTGTCTCCCCCACAGACACCACAAGAATAGAAGCTTCATGAAGGCAGGATTTTTAAATCTATTTTGTTCAAAACTGTATCCTCAGTGCCTAGAATGGTGTTTCACCCATCGTAGGTGCATCAAAAATATCTGTGAGTTGAATTTACTGAATATTTCTAGAAGTCTTGTGGGCAGTTTTCTTGTGTACAGTTTTATATATTTGAAAGGTCATGTCTGAATGGAACAAGAAAAGCATTTGTAACATCTTACACCCATCACCTGAAGGCTGTTCTGCAGCCTGTATATGAAATAGGTTGTAAGTGGCAGCCAATGTCCCGTGAATAGAAATCAGCACCAAGAGAACCTGCTAGATCCTCTGTGTTTTTTTTTTTCAAATGAAGTTGTAGCTCATTGGCTGCAGAGAGGGTATATGATATCTTTATCTTGGTTGTGTCTGGTGTATGGAAAATGCCATCCCCTTTCCCCCCCGCCGCCGTGTTTCTTTCTCACAAACTACTTTTGATTACCTTAAATGGTTTTAAAATAAAATAAAGAAACACAAAAGGTAAAGTTGATGCTAGAAATCTCCAAGTCCATCTGTATGCTTGTTTATTTTTTCATGAGGTTTGTTTCATTAGAAATTTGGACATAAATAATAAAGGCTTACTAGATTGTATTTGGTTTGTGTAGTTGAAACAGCTGGGGTGGGACAATAACTTTAGAAGCCTTTCAAAGATGTTATCCAATACCTTCGCTGATCTTGTTTACATATTATCAGTCCTATTGGCTAAAAGCCATAATTATTTTTCTTGACTTTTCTTTGTGAATTGCTATTGTTATTGAAAATAACATCCCTGAAGACAGAGCAAGGTAATATTCATTTTTTACAAAAGCTATCTTATTATGTTAACCTTGCTGTTAAGTGTATTTCTTATTTAGCCTGGAAGTGCCGTAGTGTGGCAAAATAGTGTATCTTACATAATGATTGTAATTTAAAAACTGCAAAACCACTAGGTATCTTTTCTTCTTTGCTTTGGTTTTACTAGCTGGGTGACTTGGGGGCTCTATCTGTAAACATACACGAAATGAATAAAGTAACTGAATTACAGAGGGATGATTCCATTGAGGGTACTGCTACTGGAAATAGTTTTTAGCCTCAAGAGGCAAGTTCTTACACTCTATTGGATTAGAATTGCAAGACAGAATTATAGCTCTGTTGTATTCAAGGTTTGCTTGTTGCTAATTTTATGAGGACATAAAAGCTAATGTAAAGCATCTATCACATTCTTGACCCTTTAAAAAACCTGTCTTCACAACAGCTGATAGCAGGTAGGAGGAAGAGGAGACCCTGAAACTTCACAGGGCATTTCAAGAAAAATAAAAGAATGCCTTGTCCCTTGAATATCTCTTTGACACTGAATCCATGTGATGGTTAGGTTGGGGTAATTTTTAGTTTATTTAGTTAACATATATTTATTGAGCTCATACTATATGGTATGGCTTGTTCGAATGCTGGGGTTACAGAAGGGAAGAAATCAGGTGAGAAACCCTCCTGCCCTCATGGAGCTTACATATACTTCAACTAAACAAGCAGAATGTGAGATCTGTTACAGGTGTTAATCCATTTAACACAAAATTAGTTAAGGAAAAATAGTTGAAGGAGGATAGGGCCTCAGGGCTGGGGACAAGAATTGCTCTGAAAACAGAATGGATAAGAAAGACCTCCCTGATATCATGGTATATCAGAGAGCTGAAGGAGGCATGGGAGCAAGGCCTGATGCTGATGTCTGGGGAGGAGCCTTCCAGACAGGGAGGACAGTCAGTGCAAAGGCCCTGAGGTGGAAGGCATGGCAGAGGGAGCAGTGATGTTAGTGTGACCACAGCCAAGTGGGTGAGGAAGGGAGCAATGGGGGATTGATGCCCCAGGAGTTTCAGAGGGCTGGATCCTCCAAAACTTTCTAGGTCAAGGGAAGGCCTTGAGAGCCTTTGAGTAGAATGGGAAACCACTGGAAAGTTTTGGTCAGAGAAATGATTACATTTCAAGAGGATCATTCTGGGTACTTCATAGAAAATAGATGATCAGGAGGCAAGGGTTTAGATAGGAGCAATTAAGAGACTGCTGCAAAAATCCAGGCAAGTGATCAGAGTGGTTTGGAGACACAGCCGGTGGAGGTGGTAAGGTATATTCCACCTTTGGTTATAGGTTGAAGTTTAGAGAATTTGCTGACAGGTTGGGTGTGGCGTCACCCCACAGGCCCATTCCACTGGAACTGCTGCGAAGGTGCCATAGAGATCTTTGACATTCCTCCTCCCTCCTGCTTTGGCTCTGATGATGAGTTCTCAGCATTACATCATCCGTTCGTATTGCTTCCTCCAATACTTTTTGCCCTGATATATAGCATTTGCTAGTGCACAAGAATATTATTCTGCTGTCCTCTGATTTTGGAAACTCAGCTTCTTGTTGCCATTGCAAGGACTTCCTGCTATCAGCAATTCTCCTGGATCCAAGACCAACAAGGATCTCTGTCTTCCCCACACCATCATCTCCTTGTGCCAGTCATTCCTCTGCCAGAATCTCAGATGTCTCTTTCCTTCAGACTCTGCTCCAAGCCTTAGCTGCTTCGTGTTAGGCTGATGCAATAATTTTCACCCTGGCAACAAAAGTGGTCCTTGTCCAGCTTCATTCCCATCATTCACAGTTCCTTTCAGATTTCTGTCTTGGCTTCCAATTCTCCCTCACCTCCAACTCCCCCTCCCCAATTTAAATCGCTAACATATTCTTTGGGAAACATTCTCACCACATCCTTTTCATCTTCAGCACATAGTTATATAATTTTGGGTTCACTCTGGCAAACCACTTTGAGGACTGTGAGCAAATAAATCAAACTCAAGATCTGGACCGGGGAAAGGTTTTTCTTGTTTTTATTGTCTGCACATCCCTGCTCAGCTCTACAGAACTGACCACAGTAAGTTTCACTGCTCTAGTGAATACCCCTGGGAGGAGTAACTCTTTTCTCTGTGGATCTTTGTTTTTCTTCTTAGTGTAAATTAATTAATTGGTGTGTTAGTCATTTATGTAGTCCACTAAATAATTCTATTGTTCTGATGCACAAAAGAGGATTGTACTTCCTGGCCTCTTTTTGGTCAAATAGCACAATGTGACCAACTCTGGGCAATGACTAGAAAGTGGAAGCAATATTTATAATTTCTCAGGCAATGTACTTAATTTCCAGGAAAACACTGGAACCTTCTTTCCCTTAGGGATGATGATTGCAACTCCTGAGATGTCAGCCTGGGTCACTGAATGACTCTGAGGAGCAGAGCCCCTTGACAACTTATGATGGATATGAAACACGAGGGAGAAATCTTCATTTTGCTCACTGAAATTTGAGGATTTTTTTTTTACTACAGCAGAGCCTAGTCTATCCTGCCTGATATATTTAGGTCATCTCTCTTTGATAGTTACTTGAGAACAATACCTCAGGCAAAGGAAGGTTTGGATGAATGCCAAGGGCAAGCCTAGCTTAGGTGCCAGGGTGGCCTATGCTGGCCATAGGGTTCCGAAGGATGCTGGCTCTAGGAAGGGGAACAAGGTTGCAGATGGAGGACTAGAAGAACCCTGCATGCAAAATGGAGAAAAATCTCAGGCTCGTCTAAGGTTGATACCATGGTCTCTATGGCTTCTCCATGGTGACAGAAAAAATGATTTAGTGGATTTCTGCCCAGCAACACACAGCCTAATGCTAGTTTCCTTGCAGCTGGGGTCCATGAAGAAACTTTTCTTACACGTGATGACAAGAAGACAAGGCCAGAGGTATGCCTGCCTCCTCTTATAGCCTCCAAAGGGGACGGCTAATGCGCCCCTTTGGCCCAGGTCCGTCCCGGTTATTCAAATGAGTGATCACAGACAATGTCCAGAAGGAGGTACCCAAGGTCAGAAGAACACAACGAGGCATGATGCTATCTAAGTACCACAGTGTGTCAGAGGAGTGATTTCTAGCTTCCTGTAGATACCATTAGCTAAATTGCAATCTCTGCTTTTAGTACCTCTTTTGCCAGAATCACTGTTTTTCGCTTTGAACTTCGGGGGAAGGAGGAGGGAGAAGCAGGTGCCCTCTGCTTCCCTCCCGTCTGTGGGAAGCCTGGAAAAGGAGTTTGCTGTTTAGAAAGTTGCTCTGTTTTTTTTTTTTTTTTTAATTTAATTTTATTTTTATTGTTTTAAGTATTACAAATAGTAGTACATATGTCTCCTTTTTTTTTCCCCCTTTGATCTCCCCCCGACCTCCCCTACCCCCCAGGACATGCCTTCACCTGCCCACCCTCCCCCCCCCACCCCAGTGTCTTATATCCATTGGTTGTGCTTATATGCATGCGTACAAGTCCTTCGGTTGGTCTCTTACAGCCCTCCTCGCCCAACCACCCCTGTCTTTCCAATGTAGTTTGACAGTCTGTTCAATGCTTCTTTGCCTCTGTATCTTTTTCCCACCATTTCTTTCCTTTAAAAAGTTTTGCCTTTGCAGACTGGAAATAAACATATAATAACAAAACAAGACAAAACAAAAAAATGTTTGAGTCCCAATTTCAATGTCCAACAGTTCCTTATGTGTACATGTCAGCAGTGATATCTGGATGGTGGGCACATGGTGGCAATGCAGGTCCGACCCTCTCTGGTTTGGTCCTAGGTAACCTGCAGCGGTGCACAGCTGCTGACTGCTCCCATGGCAAGGCGTTGTCAGCGTCTTCCATCTCTGGACTGTTTTTTCCTCTTGTCTTCGTGGTTGGAGCACTCCTGTCAATTCCTCTCTGTTGCAGGAATCCATCTGGTCTTGGGGTTGTTTTCTGAGGTATGATCTTCTGATCCATGTTTCTCAGCCTCTGGATCTGTTCTTGTTCATCAGACTATGCCGTTCATTATATTCCACAAATGAGCGAGATCATGTGATATTTATCTTTCTCTGCCTGGCTTATTTCACTCAACATAATATTCTCCATCTCCATCCATATTGTTGCAAATGGTAGGAACTCCTTCTTTTTTACCGCAGCGTAGTATTCCATTGTAGAGATATACCACAGTTTTTTAATCCATTCATCTGCTGATGGGCATTTAGGTTGTTTCCAAATCTTGGCTATGGTGAATTGTGCTGCTATGAACATAGGGGTGCATATTTCCTTTCTGATGCCTGTTTCTAGATTCTTGGGATATATTCCTAGAAGTGGGATCACTGGGTCAAATGGGAGTTCCATTTTTATTTTTTTGAGGAAACTCCATACTGTTCTCCACAGTGGCTGCACCAGTCTGCATTCCCACCAGCAGTGCAAAAGAGTTCCTTTTTCTCCACATCCTCGCCAACACTTGTTGTTTGTTGATTTGTTGATAAAAGCCATTCTGACAGGTGTGAGATGGTACCTCATTGTTGTTTTGATTTGCATCTCTCTGATGATTAGTGACTGTGAGCAGGTTTTCATATGTCTCTTGGCCTGCCTTCTATCTTCTTTCGAAAAGTGTCTATTTAGATCAGTTGCCCATTTTTTGATTGGGTTGTTTATCTTCTTTTTGTTAAGTTGTATGAGTTCTCTGTATATGTTGGAGATTAAACCCTTATCATTGATATCATTGGCAAATATGTTCTCCCATGCAGTGGGCTTTCTTGTTGTTTTATTGATGGTTTTCTTTGCTGTGCAAAAGCTTTTTATTTTGATGTAGTCCCATTTGTTTATTTTCTCTTTAGCTTCCATTGCCCTAGGAGTAGTATCAGTG
Organism: Corynorhinus townsendii; assembly: GCA_026230045.1. Lineage (NCBI taxonomy): Eukaryota > Metazoa > Chordata > Mammalia > Chiroptera > Vespertilionidae > Corynorhinus > Corynorhinus townsendii. The sequence continues at coordinate 113,917,032 of JAPDVU010000006.1, read as the reverse complement.
AAGAAGTTCTTTCGGCATATGTCCGAGATTTTGCTGCCTGTGGATTCCTCTAGTATTTTCATGGATTCCCGTCTTATGTTTAAGTCCTTTATCCATTTTGAATTTATTTTTGTGTATGGTGTAAGTTGGTGATCTAGTTTCATTCTTTTGCATGTATCTGTCCAATTTTCCCAACACCATTTGTTGAATAGACTGTCTTGACTCCATTGAATGTTCATGCCTCCTTTGTCAAATATTAATTGAGCATATTGATTTGGGTCAATTTCTGGGTTCTCTATTCTATTCCATTGATCTATATGTCTGTTCTTGTGCCAGTACCAGGCTGTTTTGAGAACAGTAGCTTTGTAATACAACTTGATATCTGGTATTGAGATCCCACCTACTTTGTTCTTCTTTCTCAGGATTGCTGTAGCTATTCGGGTTCTTTTTTTATTCCAGATAAATTTTTGGAAATTTCATTCTAGGTCTGTGAAATATGTTGTTGGTATTTTGATGGGAAGTGCATTGAATTTATAGATTGCTTTGGGTAGTATGGACATTTTGATGATGTTGATTCTACCAATCCATGAACATGGTATGTTCTTCCATCTGTTTATGTCTTCCTCTATCTCTTTTTTCAGTGTCGTGTAGTTTTCTACGTATAGGTCTTTTACCTCTTTAGTTAAGTTAATTCCTAAGTATCTTAATTTTTTTGGTGTGATGGTAAATGGGATTGTTTTTTTAGTCTCTCTTTCTGTAAGTTCATTATTGGTGTATAGAAATGCCATAGATTTCTTGGCATTAATTTTGTATCCTGCTACATTACCGAATTCAGATATTAAGTCTAATAATTTTTTTATGGAGTCTTTAGGGTTTTCTATGTACAGTATCATGTCATCTGCGAATAAGGACAGTTTTACTTCTTCTTTTCCAATTTGGATGCCTTTTATTTCTTCTTCTTGTCTGATCGCAATGGCTAGTACTTCCAGCACTATATTAAACAGGAGTGGTGAGAGTGGGCATCCCTGTCTTGTTCCTGTTCTTAGGGGAAATGGTTTTAGTTTTTGCCCATTGAGTATGATGTTGGCTGTGGGTTTGTCGTATATGGCTTTTATTATGTTCAGGTATGATCCTTCTATTCCCACCTTGCTGAGAGTTTTTATCAAGAAAGGGTGTTGGATTTTATCAAATGCTTTTTCTGCATCAATTGATATGACTATGTGATTTTTATCTCTCAATTTGTTTATGTGATGTATCACGTTTATTGATTTGCAAATATTGTACCATCCTTGCATCCCTGGGATAAATCCTACTTGGTCATGGTGTATAATCTTTCTGATGTACTGCTGGATTCGATTTGCTAGAATTTTGTTGAGGATTTTGGCATCTATGTTCATGAGGGATATTGGCCTGTAATTCTCTTTCATTGTGTTGTCTTTGTCTGGTTTTGGTATTAGGGTGATGCTGGCCTCATAGAAGGAGTTTGGAAGTGTTCCTTCTTCTTGAATTTTCTGGAATAGTCTGAGGAGGATAGGTTTTAGTTCTTCCTTGAATGTTTGGTAAAACTCCCCTGTGAAGCCATCAGGCCCTGGGCTTTTGTTTGCTGGAAGCTTTTTGATGACTGCTTCAATTTCTTCCATAGTTATCAGCCTATTGAGATTCTTAGAATCTTCCTGTGTGAGTTTTGGAAGGTTGTATTTTTCTAGGAATGTGTCCATTTCCTCCAGATTGTGTAGTTTGTTAGAATAGAGTTGTTCATAGTATTTTTTAACAATCCTTTGTATTTCTGTGGGGTCTGTTGTTATTTCACCTCTTTCATTTCTGATTTTGTTTATTTGGGTCCTCTCTCTTTGCTTCTTGGTGAGCCTGGCTAGAGGTTCATCAATCTTGTTTATCCTTTCAAAGAACCAGCTCTTTGTTTTGTTGATCCTGTGTATTGTTTTTTTGGTCTCTATGTCATTCATTTCTGCTCTGATCTTTATTATGTCCTTCCTTCTGCTCACTGTGGGCTTTTCTTGTTGCTCTCTTTCTAATTCTTTGAGTTGTTGAGTTAGAAGATTTATTACCATTTTTTCTTGTTTTTTGAGGTAGGCCTGTAGAGCTATAAACTTCCCTCTCAAGACTGCTTTCATTGTGTCCCATAGCATTTGCATTGTTGTGTTTTTATTGTCATTATTCTCCAGGATGTTTTTAATTTCTTCTTTGATCTCGTTGATCACCCAGTCATTGTTTAATAGCATGCTATTCAGTTTCCACGTGTTTGAATTTTTTGGAATGTTTTTATTATAGTTTATTTCTAATATTATGCCATTGTGGTCTGAGAATATGCTTGATAGGATTTCAATCTTTTTGAATTTAGGGAGGCTTTGTTTGTGACCCAATATGTGGTCTATTTTTGTAAATGTCCCATGGGCACTTGAGAAGAACGTATATTCCGAGGCTTTGGGGTGAAATGCTCTGAAGATGTCAATTAGGTCCATCTGATCTAGTGTGTCATTTAGAATTGCTATTTCTTTGCTGATTTTTTGTCTGGAGGATTTATCCAGTGATGTCAGTGGTGTATTAAAGTCTCCTACTATGATTGTATTGTTGTCGATCTCTCCCTTGATCTCTTCCAGGAGTTTTTTTATGTATTTGGGTGCTCCTGCGTTGGGTGCATATATGTTTACCAGAGTTATATCTTCTTGTTGAATTGCTCCCTTTAGTATTATGTAGTGGCCTTCCTTATCTCTTGTTATGGCCTTTACTTTGAGGTCTATTTTATCAGATATAAGTATTGCTACCCCAGCTTTTTTCTCATTTCCATTTGCTTGAAAAATATTTTTCCATCCCTTCACTCTCAGTCTGTGTGAATCCTTTGCTCTGAGGTGAGTCTCTTGTAGACAGCAAATATATGGGTCATGTTTTCTTATCCATTCAGCTACCCTATGTCTTTTGATTGGTGCATTTAATCCATTTACGTTTAATGTTATTATTGACAAGTACATGTTTGTTGTCATATTTTCCCCCTTAGTGTTTGTGTTTCTTTTTGCCTTTCTCTTTCGTCTTTTTACAGCAGTCCCTTCAGCATTTCTTGCATTGCTGGCTTGGTAGTGATAAACTGTCTTAGCCCTTTTTTGTCTGTGAAGCTCCTGATTCCCCCTTCAATTTTGAATGATAACCTTGCTGGGTATAGTATTCTTGGATTCAGACCCTTGCTTTGCATCACTTTGAATATTTCATTCCATTCCCTTCTGGCCTGGTGTGTTTCTGTTGAGAAATCAGTTGATATTCTAATAGGAGATCCCTTGTAGGTAACTTTCTGTCTCTCTCTGGCAGCCTTTAAGATTCTTACTTTGTCATTGGTATTCGCCAATTTAATTATGATGTGTCTTGGTGTTGGTCTTTTGGGGTTCAACTTGTTTGGGACTCTATGTACTTCTTGGACTTGCATAGTTTTTTTCTTGCCAATATCAGGGAAGTTCTCCGTCATTATTTCTTCAAACAGGTTTTCTATTCCTTGCTTCTCTTCCTCACCTTCTGGTATCCCTATTATTCTAATATTGTTTCGTTTTGTGTTGTCCCAAAGCTCCCTTAGGCTCTCCTCTTGCTTTTTAAGTCTTCTTTCCATTTGCTGCTGTGTTTGTGTGTGTTTTCCTACCTTGTCTTCTAATTCACTGATGCGGTCCTCAGCCTCTTCTAGTCTACTGTTTAAGCCTTCCAATGTGTTCTTTATTGCAGCTATGTCGTTCTTCATCTCCTCTTGGTTTCTTTTCACGTTGGTGACATTTTCATTCAGCTCCTTGTAGTTCTCATTGAGTTGTGTGTATTTGTCATTGAGTTGTGTGTATTTGTCATCCATCCGTTTAAACATCCTTAGAACCATTACTCTGAATTCTCTCTCTGTTAAGCTGCTAGCCTCAATTTCATTTAACTCCCTTTCTGGTGATTCCTCTTTTTCTTTCCTTTGGGTATTGCTTTTTTGTCTCCCCATGTTTTCCTGAAATGTTTTAATTGTAGATCCAATTGCTTTGCTACCCAGGTTCTTTTGGTGATGGTGCTACTGGTGAAATCTGTTCTCCTGGGCTTGGTTATCTAGTGTAATTGAGGTGCTTAGCTTCTAAAGATTTCTCTTTAGAGTAGATCCTATGGCCTCAGGGAGTATTCAGATTCCTTGGTGTTAATCAGGGTGGAATCTGGGTGTGGCTATATTGGTTGCCTGGAGACTGGGGGGAGGGGCTATCTCTCAGGAGAAAATGGATTCTGTGGGCTTAGATATGACTCAGCACCAGACTTGCTACCACTTCTCCTGGACCATCCGTTGCCCACTCTGCCCAGGTTCCACAACTCTACCCCTTCTCCCGCACTTCTGTCACAGGTAAGCGCCTGTCTCCAAAAGGTCCCACGATCTAGGTTCAGTGGGGAAAAGCGCAGGCCCCAGCGCGAGGAAGGACCGCGTCTCTGCCAGTTCCTCTCTTGCCGGCACTCCGCGGTCCGGCAGCTCTTAAAGGCTGCCTTTGAGCTCAGATCCCAAATCCAGATTCTATGGTCTAAAATCCTTCAGACCTTGCCTGTCCTCAGGGACGCGGCTTGGCACTGTGTAGTTTCTCCCTGACCTTCTGGGCACAGAGGTCCGGGAGATTCTACTGCCTAGATCTTTGATTTTACCTTTATCCGGGGGATCCCTGCTCTTCCCAGCTGCAAACTGTCTCACCAGCTGTGCCTCCTTCGCCAATTCGGGCTGGATTCCGCTCGTCTCAGCTGCCTCCTCTATTTGCTCCAGGAGAAGGCTCAGGACACGTCCTTCTATTCCGCCGCCATTTTGTCTCTCTCGTTGCTCTGTTTTTAATTGGTGGGAGGAGGCTTGTGGGAGCCTCCACTGTTCTGCTTGTGTTATGATTTGGTGACAGTGTGAAGTCAGTCTTACAGCACTTAGAGTTCTCCTGAGCTGTCAGGAACTCAGAGACTTCCACTCTGATTAAAACCCATGACTACACAAATTACCATAATCCAGTGACAGGCATGAAGAGAAGGCCATAATACTGATAACAATGTGCCAGTTAAGAGGCTATTATATTTAGGGCCTTACTTCATCAGCACAAGGAAACCTCCTCAGGGTTGCCGTTGATATAACCAGTACCTTATTAATGGATGCATCCAGGGGAAGGCAGGGTCCGCCTGAGATACAGGCTACACACCTGAGGGAGGAAGAGGGAAGAGGTGCGGCCACCCAGAATAATTTGTTTGCTGGGAGTTCTTTTGGTGGCAGGGAATAGAGGCTGCCCATGTGTTCTCTGCTCTGAACCAGTGTGGTTAAGAGGCCAGCAGGGAATGGGACTCTAGTTTCAATCCAACAAATCAATTAATTGTCTGCACCCCCTGAACAAGGTGGAAAGCCTCTCACCTCTGGGTCCTCAAAAACACCCTGTGTTGTCCTTTTTGCCACCAGAGCTGCCCTTCTGTTCTTTGATCACCCAGGACATTTCTTTGCTCCCCAACCTGTGCTGACTTGCACCCCTGCATAATGTCACATACTCTGGTCTCATTTCCTTTCCTGTAGGTGACTCCAGCTACTGCATGATAAGCTCATTTGAACTAAGTTGTTAATGCTGCTAATGGTTTCAGGTGTTAGCCATTCTAGCTCATTTATTTGCATTTTAACAGGGACTTTTCAGCTTAAAGCCAAAGGTGTCACTACTTAGGATTTAGGGCACACAAGGAAAGGTTGGTGGGGGGATGGCATTTGGGAGCATGAGTCTGTAAAACTTTTCAATAGGTCCCTGTCATACTGAGTGAGCCATGGCACTTGTAGCAGGTCAGAACGGGGGCCCAACCCTTCCATTTTAGGTCCATCTCCAATTATTCCTTACATTTTCTCACCCTCTCTTCTTAGCCTCCCTTGCTAATAACATTCTTTCCTCTGCCCCCATTTGCTCGGCAAAGCAAATGCTGCTCATTTTTTCTGGCCTGGCTCAAAACTGATTGCTCCTATGAAGTCTTCTCCCCAGGCAGAACTAATTGTATGCTTGTCTGGGAATTACAGGTCACTGGTTCTTAACGCTTGTTGCATATTAGAATCACCTGGTATATTGCAGGGTTCCCCAGAGATACAGAACCAAAAATATATACAAGATAACATATATATTTACATGCATACAATAAGGAATTGGCTCACACGATTATGGAGCCTGACAAGATCCAAGATCTGCAAGGTGGGTTAGCAGGCTGGAGACCCAGAAAGAGCTGATTTCAGTGTAAGTTTAAAGATAGCGGGCAAACCCAATGAAGGCAGACAGGCAGGAAGAATTCTCTCTAGTTTGTTCCATTGCTGCCCCCCCCCCCCCCCACCTCCAACATATGTTGAAGCCTTAACCCCCTGTACCTGAGAATGCAACCTGGGGACTGCCTTTGGTTTTAGGGTCCTTGCAGATGTAATTAGTTAAAATGAGGTGCAGTGGATTACGGTGGGCTCCTAATTCAATACAATTGGGGTCCTGAAAGAGATGGTCACAGAGACAGACACAGAGAAGAGGCCACATGAAGACAGGCAGAGCTTGGAGTGATGCAGCTGCAGGCCAGGGAACACTGAGGACTGCCAGCAAAGCGGCAGAGAGAAGCAAGGTGGTGGCAAGGCAGAATGCCCCTGCAGGTATCAGAGGAAGCACAGTCTTGCCACACCTTGGTTTCTGACTTCTGGCCTCCAGACCTGCAAGATAATACATTTCTGTTTTTAAGTTACTCCATTTGTGCGTCCTTATTATGGCAGACCTCGGGACCCATGCAATTACCAGTTAAAGAACAGGTGTTAGGAGAACCGTCTGCATTACATTTATGGGAGGGTGGCGGGGAGTAGACAAGAATTGGTCTTTCAGGATAGGCTAAGGAGTGTTTTGAGAATTGCTTTCTTTCTCCCCCCCCCCCCCCAGCTTTAATGTTTGGGATATTTCAGATCCAAGAGATGTTGTGAGAAATGATTGAGTCTTTTGAACGCACCAACTTTCCAGAAAGAATCATCTGAACTAGTCTCATTTCCCTAGCCATTAGAAATGAATACGCAGGCACCTGGCTTATCAATTTATCCTTTCCCCCTACAGCTGGATCTATTCGGGATTCATTCATCAGATCACATTTCTGGATGTGTGACATTCAGGAGGAGTCCGTGGGCTTGGGAGCCCATCAAGGTCACCGAGAGGCATTGCCTGCCTAGCCATCTGCCCCTCGCTCTTTGACGTCCCTTCAAATTAAACACCACACCCTGTGGCAAAATTGCTGCTGCTCTATAAATAGCGGACTTGGCTTGAGTTGCACTGAAAATGTTACAGAGGAAGGGTGTCAGAGAGAAGAAAAAGGAAGGCCACAGACTCAAGGGCAAATTTCTTAGTCAGATGACTCCAGTCTCGGAGGAAGCCCAAGAATTCTCTGTGTAAAGGAGGCATCCTGGGCTTCTCCCCACTTCCTTGTGACCTCCTATCCTAAGCTCCCATCCACCAAAGTGAACATTTCTCTTTTCTTTCCCCAATTATTTTTTTATATTTGAATTTAAATATTTTTTATATTTGAATTTATCAGGAAATTGCTCTGAGGTTGCTTTAAGAAAAATACACAGGCCCCTTTCTGTGGCCTCATGGCACACTCTAATTTCAATCATATTGTTACTGAATTAAAATGGACATTGTTCATAGGTAACACATTGTTAATGATGCTTTTTGCAGCCACATCGTTATAATAACATCATATTATTTTAGGACCGATTGGCCTACACTTTTATAGGGCTGCTACAAGCATCACATTTGCTCCCAGAGAAGGGCTCTGAGAGAGTCCCAATTTCTGTCTCCTGTTCTCTGTACTGTTGTCTCTTGCTTTTCTGTTCTAGCCTTGATTGGTTGCTCTTTCCTCCCATTGGCCATCCCACTTGGGTCTCCTCCTCATGGCAAACACGCACACACCCCCCCACACACCCACACACACACTTCCTGTCCTCTATAGTTAGTCCACTCCCTGGCCCTCATTCCTGGCTACTTTCCAGACTTCAGGTCCAGTTCCTCCCTTGTGCCCCACGGTGTGAAGACAGAGACGTGAGGCTGTGCCTGGGGACAGGGGTTCTCAGCTGCACGGGGAGGTTCACATTTCGGTTCCTGAGCCTTCCTTTTCTGAAAAAGCTGCATCTAGAAGTCCCTCATGTTGAGGGGCCATGGATTTCACTAGAGTAGTGGTCGGCAAACTGCAGCTCTGCTGACTAATGAGTTTGCCGATCACTGCACTAGAGGATTTCCCCTACCAGCAGGTGCAAAATACAGAGGACCTGAACGTGGAGATATTCCTGGACTCATCTTTCTCAGAAGCTGGTTTTTCTTTCCACTCCTTTCAAGAGATTAGGCTTCCAGAATCTGCCATGACTTTAGGTTAACTTTGTTCCGGGTTTGCATAATCTACTACTGGCTTATGTCTTCTCATCTCTGGTTCCCTGGGTTTTAGAAAAGCAGGTAGGAGGCCAACCTATTAGGAAGGCACTGGATAGTTTGTGTGGCTCTCACTGTCCCTCACTCGGACCACCCCACCTTGGGTATATTTCTACGGCTTCTGTTCAGCATTGCTTCTCACAGTGGTCTGGGGATGGCAGCCTTGGCATCATCAGGGGGCCTGTTAGAAACGCAGACTCTCAGGCCTCACCCCAAACCTACTGAATCAAAATCCCACTGTAACAAGATCTCCAGGTGGTTCAGTATGAGGAACTGAGTGGGGTTACCCCTATGTGTGCAGATACTCTGGTCCCATAGGAGTCAGCTCAGCACCTGTGGTTTCAGCTGAAGGAATCCCCTCAAGGATGTTAGCAGGCTCAGTGCATTTAGAGGTCATGAATGTGTCAGCACAACAACCTTTTATGGGGATTGTTTAATTAATGTTAATTGCTCTTGGCCTATTGTATGGCTCAGCCAGGATTTACGGTAAATCGCCATAATCTAAAACCCTATAAAAGAGTCATTGCTTTTAGAGGCCTTGTAACTCATGCAAGGAGACACCTTCTGATCCTTGTTGTAGCACCCAGATGTATAAATACTGCCTACATTTGCATAATTCTCCGAGGAATCCGGACACTTTGTTTTTTTTGGGGGGGAGGGGCAGGTGCATCTGGGTGAAGAACAATGTTCCTCACATGTTATGATCTGGGTGGTAACTGGTGAGAACTTGCTTTATAAAAGAGAGATGATTTATCCAGTTTTATTACCCAATTCTGGGCTTTCATGGAGTCCATAAATTGTGTTGTTGCCTTCAGCCCAGTGGATGTCTATAAAGTTGTTTCCACATCACTACGGAACGCTGTCCCTGCTCCTGAGTGTCCCACAGGATCAGGGAGAGGAAGAGGCAGACCGGAGATAAAAGTGGTGACAGTGATGGCTCATGGAGAGCTGAGGCACAATTGGAGGAAAGCTGGTGGAGCATGTCTGGTGGCTGGTGCCTGGGAAAATACCACTGCTAAGTTAGAATGGAAAGGGAATACGTGGGGAGGGGACACACCAGTCTCTGCTAACCCGTGTCTGCGGTCACAACCATCTGCGAAAGAGAACATGTGTTTTAGCATTGATCTTTGGCCTCTTCCCACCCCCACCCCCGCCCTTTTTCTTAATCCTTCTGTTCCCTTTCATTAGAAAGGGATGTAGGTATAAGTTGGACTCATTCACACTCCGCTTCAATTATCTTCAACACTAACTTATTTCTCATGTTTATTACCCTCCTGAGAGGAGTTGGGCCTCTGAAACTTGCATGTTTTAAGCTTTGAAAAACCATCACTCACAGTCATTTTCCTAAGTGAAGCCTGTCTTCCTTTTCACTTTGAAAACACTCTCTTTCATGGATCTGAAATGTTCTTTCCTCCCCTGCATTCCACCCCTCCCTAACACAGAGCGTCACAGCTTGCTCACGATGAAACACACTCCTACTCCTCTTCCCTGAGCTGGCCTTATTTTGGTTTTATTTTTACACTTGCTCTTTCTTCCAATCTCTCTCGAATCCTGTGATGTAAGTAGGGCGATTCTGGAAAGCCTGTGTCACAGATGAAGAGACCAAGGTGGAGAGCTTTCTCAGGAAGCAGAGCTGGGCTGGAATGTAGATCTCTGGCTGCCCCACTGGAGCAGGCGTAGCCCTGGGGCTGCAGCGGCAGGCTGCTGGCAGCAGCACTGTGCCCAGGGCCAGCCTCCCCACGCCTTCTCCCTGTGTGATGGGTTCATCCTCAGTCTACCCAGAGACAGACCAAAGTTTAGAAACTCCCTGAGCACGGCACTCCCTCTACAGATTGTTGTGGCCATCCTGCTGTGGGCCCAGACCCGGAACAGCGCTGGAGTCTCCACGGACCCACCCATCGGCTCCCCAACCCGCCTGTCGCCGGATGCTCTGCTGCTCTCCCAGGCCTCCCAGGCTGTGCAGTAATTGGTCCGGGAGCAATGACCCATTTTCTATACTGAGCAGCAAGTGCCATCTGCGGACTCTCTCACCCAGATGATTCAAATTCTCCTAAATGCAGTTTCACTGTCACTTGTCATTTGTTCTGCATCCCAGCTTTGCATTGTCTGCGGATACAGAGATCTGAATGTCTGTCATTTCACTGCCTCCAGTGTGTAGATGAATTGAAGGAGATTTAGTGATTCCCAGAAAAGAGAGTCAGAAAATGCCACATTCCCTCCCTCCCACCCCCCATCCCTTATTGAGCATTTACCTTGCCCAAAGCCCAGAGCTGGGTACTGGAGGCCATAAAGCTGGCCAGATGATTCCTGCCTTCTAGAAGCAAACATGCCAACAGCCTCATCCCCAGTGAAACAAACCAACGTGTACAAGAACAGGTGGCACTGAATATCAAATCCTTTCCACCTCCCACTAGAATCAAGCTCCCGAAGCAGGGACGATAGTCTTGTTTTATGATAGATCCCCAGCGCCCGGAAGAGTGCCTGGGACATGTTCCTGCCCTGTAAGCATTGAATCGAATTTCCACTTGCATTATTGACCCCAGCTCTCCACCCTCCCTCATTCACATCCTGGCTGCCAGAGCAGGCGGCTCCTCTGAGGGAGGAGAATCCTTCCTGCTGCTTTACCTGGGCTGGGGCACGCAGCTTGCTTCGACCAGTGGCCTGCGGGGAAGTCCGTGACAATGTGCTAGTTCCAAGCCGAGGCCCCTAGGAGCCCACCGCACTTTCCCACTCTCCGTTGGCCTCTGTCCCTGCCATGAGAAGAGCATGTCCTGGTGAACTCCCCTCCCTCCTTTACGCCCCCCCCCCCCCCCCCCCCCGTCTTGGTCTAAGGAGGAGGGAGACAGCAGTGCAGAGCCAGACCTGCGGACTTCCAGCATCCAGCCAGCTGTTCCCACCTCACCTTCAATTGTCACGAAGTTTAAAATATGCAGTATCTGGAGCTTTACAGAAAAAGTATGCTGACCTCTGACCTGATCACACAGTTCCATACTTGGGTCATTTGAAATTTGATGACAGGTGTCTATAGTGAGCACATATTTTCCTTCTGAGAATTAAGGAATTTCCCAAGTGTTTCACCTGAAATCTTCTGATTGGGCCAATCCACTGTAATTCAAAATAAAAAAGAAAGCAGATTCTTTCATCATATTTGAAATCCAAAAGCCAAGCCGAAGGAATTATCAGAAGTTATTTAAAATTTCAATCAAAACCAGACTTACTAATGGATTGGAGTGAATAACTTCCTAACTTTTCTTGTAAGCCTGGTCTTAATTTAGAAATTAGCGATACATTAGCCAATAAAATATGAAAAAGAGTTTCGCAGTATTAAAGGGAACTTTGTTTTGGTTCCTTTCATTCTCAGAGATGACTCTAACAGGGTAGCAAATGGCCTTTTTCAGGGCTGGAGCCAAATAGAATTGTTCAGAGACAGCAAATCCTTACTCATGTGTTATTTAGGGATGTACCATGGCTAATAGTGTTGTGGCACTTAACATTTCAAGATGAAAATATTGTATATATAAGAAATAGAGTTTCCCTCCTTTTTTGCAACACTAGTAATATAAATATTTACAGTTATTTGCATCCAAGGGTCTCAAAGTGCTCCCTCAAATAAATAACATCAGAATCTTTTAGAAAGCCAAAGCAAAAGCATGCATCACTTCAACCGTGAGGAAATTAGTATTTCACATCACATATCTATTCTAACAATGGTGAAAGGTATTAAAGGAAGGAGAAAATTGTAACCAACAAGAAATACAGCTAGAAAAGAACACATTCTGAGCAGCCCCGCTCATCTTTGATTGGCCTTTCAGCACTGGGTGGAAGAGTGGCGATGGAAACTGAGAACAGGAGGGTGGCAGTGAAGAGAGGAAGAGTAGTCCATGTTCTGGAAAGCTGTTGACCTGCAAACTTAAGAGCTGTCACCTGCCCTAGCCAGTTTGGCTCAGTGGATAGAGCGTCGGCCTGAGAACTGAAAGGTTCTAGGTCCAATTCTGGGTCAAGGGCACATGCCCGGGTTGTGGGCTCGATCCTCAGTGGGGGACTTGCAGGAGGCAGCTGATCCATGATTCTCTTTCATCATGGATGTTTCCATCTCTCTCCCTCTTCCTTCCTCTCTGAAATCAATAAAAATACATTTTTTAAAAAAAGATCTATCACCTATGAATTGTGTCATCAAGCCCCTAGTGATCAATATTTGCTGCTATGTGAAGTTATGAGGGAGTACGCGATCTAAGTGCACTTGTCCTTCTAAGAAAAAAGGAAACTGAGAACAAAGAGATTTGTGCTCAAAGCTGAAACCATTTCCAGACATTTCAAAAACAGTTAACCAGCAATGCAGGTTTCTTCTTCAATCATATATTGATAGCGTCCTATGTCCAGATCATTCAGCCAGGCCTAGCAGGACAGAAAGATACATAAAATAGGGCCCTTGCCTGGGACCCTATAATGTAGTGGAAATAGAATCTAATCTACCAGATCACTCTTGGTAATGTCATCTGCGATGCTGGCTGAATGACCCAAAGAAAGACTTGTGGAAGTTAAGCACATGAAAAGCTAATTTAACATGTTATGTTCATTAAATGAAAGAGAAGGGTTTCCAGTTGGGGGTCAAATGAAAAATTAAGTGTGGGGCATATGGGTATGGTTCCAAGGGGTAGGGAGGTAAGCCGCTCCGGTATTTCCAGAACTGGAGGAAATGCCATTGTAAAGCCTACAGCCCTTAGATTCACCCCCTTTCAGGGTGTGATGGGCACAGTGGGACATATACTTTTTCACAGATTGATTTCTTTTAAAATCTTTGATATAATTGGAATTTATTTTGGCAAACTGCAGATTTTTCCCCCCTCCCAAATAGCTAATGTTCCTTTCTCCCACTGGTTTGGGAAAATATTCATATTCACCATTTATTGAATGCCTGTAATATGTCAGGAGCCTTGATCATTTTTGTAAAGGACTTAACGCATTTTCTGGGTGACCCCAAATCTGAAGTTCCTTCCTTTGGTAAATTCTCCATCTTAATGAATCTTGCTGGGAGAGAGCTTGCTTTGACTTTAAAACTTAAAAATCCCAATAACTCATTTTCCCAGCCTCTTTTGCATGTATGTTGGGAGCATATGATCCAGGTTCAGCCAATCAATAAACCCATTCAGTCTTCACAACTGAATCTATTGCTCCAAAGAGGTGGGGCAAGCCTTTGGAGCAATAGATGTGTGATGTCAACAGTTCCTGCTGGAAGTCTTCACATGCTCTCTGGTGCCATGAATTTCTGGGGTCCTGGCTGCTACCCAGCCCTCCTCAGTCCCTCCTTTTCCAAAGTCTGCTTCTCCAACCTTCTCAGAAAATTTGTAAGCAACACAATAGCCTTGAATAAATTCCTCTTCTGCCTAAATTAGCCAGAGTATGTCTCTGTTGTTTGTATCTAAAGATGTTAGTTGATACATGTAGGATATCATTTGAATCTCAAGTCCTCACACCTTTCAAAAATATATTGTCACCCCCATTATAGGTGTAGCTAGTTAATATTCAGTTAGAGAATTAACTTGGTTAAGAGCACACAGCTAGGAAGTGGTATAACTGGAATTCAAACCTAGGTTTGAATTTGCCTGATTCTGAGGTTCATATTCTTTCTCCTCTGTCACACAATGCCAACATTATCATACCCTACAGTATATACACAAATCCTCTATCTATCATCTATATATATGTACAAAAAATACAGTGATAGATATAGAGGCAGAAGCCATGGATAGTTTCTTTATCCATGATTATGCTCCATTGGTCTAGCTATTTATTCTTGTGCTGGCATCATAGTTCTACTTATTGCAGCTTTCTAATAAGTTTTAAAATCTAGCAAGTTCTTTATTCTTTTTAGCCCTTCTTGGGTTTTTATTTTTCTAGATGAGCAACTGGACAATTCTATAAAGTTTTTCAGCAATCATGGGCAAATTAGCAGCTTTAATTTAAGATGTTTCAACCTTCATGTTATCTTCACTTAACAGGGTTATGTGAGGTAGTCACAGCTCCCATGTATGCATGTGGGCACACAGCCACACCCACACTCACAAATATGTCCCTAGATGAAAGTTTGTGGTACCTTTACAAGGAGGCTTTGTTTGTTAGCTTCGATGTATTTCAGAGTTCTCCAGGAGCAGAAACTATGGCAGTGCTGGCCCGAGGAGCTGTCACATTCAGGCTAGCCAACAAACCGAAAGGAGACAGCTCTGATCAGAGATAACAGCAAGGAGGAAACTAGTGCATCACAGGCTTTATTTTTATGCTGCTTTGTTCCTGCCGAAAGCAGCATGGTTCACTTTGAGCCTTCCATTTTTTTTTCTTCTAAGCATAGTTTTGATGCTGTGGGATTTCTCGCCAAGCAACATCCAGCAAATAAGTCCCAGGAGAATGTCTGATTTGTGTCTGCACATGATTTTCCTGATGTGGATCCTAGGTAATAGAAAGGCTAAATAATAGCTATGGTCCTGGAAGAATTTCTTCAATTATAGAGTTGTTGAGGCTCTGTTAAGAACTGATGAGATGGATGGCCCCTGCCTGGTCCAATAAACCAAGAGGATAATTCCCACCTCCTTAAGTGGATGTGGGTTTGATACATATGTATCCATCACAAGTTAATGAAAAGGCCGTGCTTTTGATCCGGGAAGACACCAGACTCTTCGTTTTCTCTGGCAGAAAAACATTCAAGTAAAAACATCCTTGTGAGAATTCCCCACAGGAAATTCCATGCATCTGCTCAGATTAAAAAGGTATCAACTTATTTATTTCCTTTAATGGAGAGGGACTCCTCTGAACACTGAGTTCTCTCCTGAAAGGCCGATGCTGGGGTTCTGAGAATTGTGAGATACTGGGAGATGGGAATGATGTTCTTAATAGTGGATTCCGAGGGCATAGAGATGCCCATGGCCACATGTAAATTGTGCTGCAGAATCCAGCTGCTTTTGTTGACAGCACAGATTCAGTGCCAGGAAACTTCTGAGATTTTGCACTTTTTGTCCAGATCCAAGGTTATTCTTTGGTACCACAGTTCATGCAGATAGTTCTAGCCTGTCTCAGAACCGTGGATAACACCAGAAATGGAACTGGGCTTGTAGTAAGCCCGAGAGCTAACTTCTTCTAAAATTAAATTAGGATTAGCCACAGTGCCTCATATTTCTGAAAGACGTGCTGCGTAATAAGGTGGAACCAACCGAATGCTGTGCCCGGGAAATTGATGCTGCATTTGCAGCAACATTTCCAATTAAAAAAACAACAACAGTGAATTGATGAGCAGAGAGTTAATCATGCTGTAACTATATAATCTCATGACCCCCTCACCACTGGAGTCAGAATTAACTATTGGTGTGCACTGAGCGACCAGTAATGTGCGGTCCCTTGACTTTCTGTCGGCAAGGACCCAGCAACCAGGCCCAATGGCTTCTGAGGAAAGCCAGTGAAGAAACTGGATTTTCCTATGAAAAGCCAGTGCTGTAGTTTGTCCTGATTTGGAACAGAGCTGTCTTCCTGGCTGAAGGTGTGGTGACTGATGGAAAACAAATTTCTCTTGTAGGCACATTCTGAAAGGTCAGTTCTGGGCATCCATAGAGAAAAAACCCTCATAGTGAATCAAAAAGGACAAAAACAAAAGTTACTCTGGTCCTGCTGTCTGTGCACGGGAGCCTGTAAGCCGGCACAATTAGGCATGAACGGTCCTGCCTCACTGCGGCAGTGAAGAAAGAACGAGCTTGAGCTTCAGAGAAACCTGATTTTGCTATTCATTCAAACAAATTGAAAGTACATATTTGATACCCTTTTAGGTTTCTGAAGTTTCAGTAATGACTATTTTGTAACCAGGGCACTTAGGATTCCTCTGGTGATCAGGAGCTCTGTCTGGTATTAATATGCATACACAGTGCTTTAAAAATCAGCTCGCAGTGCAATCTCCTGTTGTGTTTGGAGTGAATGACTCGTGACTACAAGTTCAATGGCAGCTACAGAGAAATGTCATCTGAGTTTGTTGTTGTTGTCAAACGATCTTTAATTGAAATGTTTTCCTTTATAGTTCTTAACTGGCCAGGCATTCCACTGCACGGCTGCTGATGTCATCTATGATGTCATGAGGGCAAAGGCCATCAACATTGCAGCTCTCAGACAGGGCAGTCCCCAGCATCTCTTTAATGGTTCCCGAGAATTCTCTAGCTAAAGATTGGCGCCTCATTGTCCGGCAATGTTGACAATCTCATTGAAGTCGTGTTTTCATTGTGCTTAATATATATATTTTTTTCTTCTTTCTGTCTCTTGGTGGCTTTTTGGGGGCTTTGATGATGAGGACAGAGGCAGAAGGCGCTGCCACCACCTGGGCCTGTCTGTTTTGAATGGTCAGTTGCACTATAATCCTTAGACCCCTCCAATCACCAGTTGCTTTGGCAATGTCATCTCCAGCCTTTTTTGGAGATGGGCCCGGGGGCGGATCTTGGGGGCCACGGCAGACATGGCACTCACTTTTCTACCAGTGCCGCGCAGGTATACAACTTTGATCTCGTTGGGGTCGAACTTTAGTGACATGGTGGAGGCAGCTGGTGTCAGATGAACCCAAAGACAGTTGCACCTAAGCCTCCTCCGAGCCAAAAGCCGAAAAGCTCATCAGAGTTTTTAATGATGTCCGCTATCCAGGTAAAGTGTCAAAATAAGTCTTCCATTTAATTTGTCTGGAATCCAGGGAAAATGTATCACTCTATTTTTCTCCTCCCTCAAGTGAACAATACACTTTGCTCAAGAACTAATGCAACGACCTGAAATCTTGGTGGAATAAAACCATTTGCCTACCCCCAAATTTAAATTCCAAACTTAAAAAGATTGACATTCAAAATGGCCTATAATAGTGCTCACCAAAGCCAGAAAAAAAGGTCCCAGGGACCACAAGTTATTTATTTCATAAATAAAGCACATTTGGTGGCTTCACAGTATTGGTGGGAGTCCAGGAGTATTGTAAAATTATGATTCTCCTAGCATGGCGAATGTTCTCTAGGGGTGCGTGTCTCTCCTGGGTGAAATGGAGGCCCAGTCATTTCATTTCAAATGTGTGTTATAATCATGAGAACTGTCCTGGATTTTTAAAAAGTTAACGAACATCCAGATGTGGACAGTCTGCTAAAACAATGTCAAATTAGTGAGCCCTAAAATATGTGATTCACATAAGAAAATGAAAAACACTCATTAATCCTGGATGCTGAAGACACAGAACAGTTATTGAGAGCTCTATTAAAACTTGCTATTTATGTAATTCCCCCATAGGGCTTCTGAAACATAAGGAGGCTCAGGACGTAACTTGTGCTGTCCAATATAGTAGCCACTAGCCCTATGTGGCTATTTAAATGTAAGTTAATTAAAGTTATATAAAAATTTAAAAAGTCAATGCCTCAGTGCAACTAGTCCTATTTCAAGTGTTCAATACCCACATGTGGCTGGCGGTTGCCATATTAGATAGTGCGATATGAAACATTTCCATCGTTGCAGAAAGTAATGTTGGATAGTGCCCACTTAAGTGAAGAGGAAAAGAAATATTTATTGAGAAATTATAGTGTGAAAGGCATCCTATTTGATATGTATTTTTTCCATTTCACAGTGAGGAAGCTTAGCCTCAGAGAGCTCAAGTCACTTGTCCAAGTCACATAACTGGTAGCAGAGTTAGAACTTCAACCAATGGCTCTTGACTCCAAACCCAGTGCCATTTCCAACACATGGTCCAGTGTTTGCACCCCACTCTTCCATCTAACACATACGTAATGCTAGAGTGACTGTATATTTAAATAATTCTTATAGGAAAATGGGTAAAAACTTATACTGAGCAAACTGGGCTCTCTGTTTACTGAGAACCTATGGTAGCAATGGGGGCTACTAGTATAAGGTTAAAAGGATGAATACAGTTCCTGACTTCATAGCACTTATAGCCCATGGGGGAATCAAACATTAAATAGATAATCAAAAAAACTAATTATCAGGCACACTTGTGATAAGTATCAAAGAGGAAATTCCATCTGTTTTGGGAGAGGCTTTCCAAACCCCATGAAATAACAACAACAAAAAACAATAATAATTAGCCATAAAACTTTAGCTTTCAATGCTAGTGAAGTTCAAATTAGTAAGATAAATCTATGATACTGCTGGCCTCCTGACTGATGAGTCTCACTGTAATCTTTATGCCTGGTAAACAGAGAGATCTGTTTCATTCAAGGTCATCCTGGGTTGGTATAACCAACTTCAATTTCACCCTCTTCTCTTTGGGTAGAAGCATTTTGAAACAAAGAGCTGAGATCAGCTAATTTGTCAACATTACAAAGCAGGAGCCTCATCCTCGTAACTCTTCTCTCTCATTGAACCTTCCCAGCAACAGCAGCTGACACATGAGCCTTGCAGATGAAGATGCCGTAGCATGGTTATTTCTCAACCACACCATTGAGGGTAAGATAGTGGGAAAATGCTTCTTCTTGGGCCTTTCTTTGTCATTTTTAACAGGGTCAGACTCAAATACCCATAAAAGGAGATTGAGAACCAATATGCTATACTGTCAAATTTAAAAGGCTAGAAAAAAGTCAAAACCATAAACTTCTCATTTTCAGTATTTTATTCCTTTACACGCTAGTCTATTAGTTTCAATAAAAGGACAACAGAATGTCCATTACACCGGAATTTGACATGCCTATTATGCCGATACGATTAGTTTTTGCAACATACTCATGTACTGGTTATAGTTTATAGAAAAATTGATTTCACAGAATCAGAGAAATTAGAATTGGAAACATTCTATTAGGTTACTAGATACCTCCCCTGAGACAAGTATAGAATTGATCCCTAGTTCACAGTGTATTATCTGATGCATTTGTTCTATCAGGTTTTGATAGGCTTATATATTTATTATAGGCTGGAAATATGTACCACTAAAAATTATACCAATCCATCTGAGAAATAACATTCTAGAAAAATAAGCATTTGCTGAGGGCTAATTTTACTTTGGTGGATTCATTTTTAATATACGTACCAGTGTTTATAGCCTCTCATCTTATAAGAGGCAGGGTAGTAGCACAGATCATGGGTTGGCATTACAATCAAATAGTGAATTTGCATAGCTTAAGTTGCAGAAATTTCCCCAGACATAATTTCCCATCAGATTTCTACAAAATGTGGTATGAATTTTTGATTCCCAAGAATGGATCAGTTTCCGTACAGGAAATTGAGGCCTGTACCTTGAGCAAGCGTCCACATCAAATGCTTGACTATACGCGATTTTCTTCTCTTTGGGCAGTGTGTACCAAGCTGCGACTCTGGGAGAGACATTTGCCAGGGGAACTCTGAGCTGGAGGGCTGGCGAGGGCTGTGGCAAGGGAGTGAGCTGATGACACACACACACGCTCCGTGTTCTTTCTTCCTTGTAGTGACCCAGAGAGTGGAAAGGAGGGGAGAAGGAGATGGCTTCACCAGGCAAAATTTACACATAATACAATTAGCCATTAATACATAATACAAAATGTATACATAATACAATCCCACCCATGTGACTTGGATCTCCCAGGTCACATGGGTGGTATTGCTTCTCTCTGCTTCAATGCATTCTGGTCAGGAATTCTCTTCCCCATTAAGACCATTCTTACAGTTCATTTTCACTTGAATTAATTTATTAAAGACGAGTCCTGTTAGGTTTTCCTTCACCCCTTGCAGATAGGAAATGGAGTGTTGGATGTGGGCTAAATTGGGGGCAGGGGAAGGAGGAGAATCAAGGCTATGTCTGGAAAAGGGCAGAGAGGGAAGCATAGAAATAGAGCATTCACTAAATAATGCCTGGTTCCCCATTATTGGTGTTCACATTCTCACATCTCTGTTCAAAAGCTCAGATGAAATTCTTGTTTGTTCAGGATGCAGCTGATGAATATTATGTCTGGAGAGCGTCCCAGAGAAGAGATCATACATCTTTTATACACCTGCACGCTAAATGAGCAAGAGCACCCAGGTGCTGAGTAAGACTTATGAATTTGTTGTAAATTATGCACACAAGTAATTTGGCATGTCCAGAAAGTAGTGCTATCAGTGGAACAGTTTTCCTAAGCTCTGTAATTTAGGAGCATGCACTCTGAAAGGCATGAAACAGTGGCAAGGCCTAATTACTCAGCACAGTGTCTCTGCTTCAACATGTGCCAGTCACAGAGGGCACTAGCCCACCAGGGACTGTTTTACACCCAAAGCAGAAGTCAGTACACCTGTGCTAGGAAACTAAAAAAGGCAGGGATCTTGACCTTGTTAGCTCCTGGGTGGCAGCAGTAATGACGGCTTTATCCATGGGCTGTGTCAAAGTGGTGATGATGGAACAACTCCGAAGAAAGACAGGGATCTGGGATCTTGAGGTCAAACAGACTTTCCATAGCAATTGAGGGTCTACCCTTCTACTATTCAAAGTGTGACCCATGGGCCAGTAGCATTGACATGACCTGGGCCTGGGCCTTACCCCAGACCTACTGAATCAGAATCTGTATTTTAATAAAACACCAGGTGATTTTTATGCACATTAGAGTTTCAGAAGCACTAGTACACATGCCACCAGCTTCCTAGGGGTTCTTCCACTGTAGTGTCCCGGACTCACTAAGAAGGGACATAGCTTTTTCAGCCCAGCAATAAGTTGATCTCATCTTCATTTCAGCAAAAGCCAATGAATGATCATCTTCCCTTCAGGAGTACACATTCCTTTTTTTTCCTTTTGTGTGTTGTGTGTGTGTGTGTGTGTGTGTGTGTGTGTGTGTGTGTGTGATGTCTCCCCACCCCCACCCCCCGCCATTGGTTTCTTTTGGGAACTATTCTTTCCTAACTGCATGTAATATTCTGGCAAATCTGTCAACTAATAGGCTGGGCACCCGACTGAGGGTTGATGTGGAAAGAGAGGGCCTGGTAATTCTTCTGAGAATGTAAGAGGCAAGGACGCTATTCGCTTGGGACTGGCAGGGGGTATCTTATTACCGCATGTAAAGGGCACCTGTTCGAGAACGAAGCCAGAGGAGTCGGAGCAGAAAGGTTCCAGAGAAATCATTTGTACCTAAGTCAGACAACCCCTTGGACTTCTGAATTGAGTGAGCCAATAAATTCACAATAGAGCTTAAAACAGTTTTAGGTTCGTTTTCTGTCATATATAATTAAAAGTGGTCCTGACCAATACATTCCTGAAACTGTATTATCATTTCTTCTGAAATGGAGACTTTACATCTGGCTAATGGAATAAATTCATTGTGAAGTTCATAACCTATAGTTTGACAACTGTGTGAGTATATGTGTAAGTATAATCTGAGTATAATTAAATGTAGAATGTTTAAAACTTTTAGGCATGCATGTGTCCTAAATACTGGTTATCTGTGCAATTGCAGCAGGCTGTATGTATCTAATTCAACATTATGTAGAGTGTGTGTATATATATTTTAAAATTATCAGTTGGGATAGGCTAAGTTATGAATGAAACTTAAAAAGTAGTAGCTTGAATAAAATAGAAATTTCTTTCTTTTTTATTTCTTAAAAAAAAAAGTCTGGAGGTGGACAGTGCAGGGCTGGTATGGTGCCTCCATGGATATTGAGAAGTAAAGATTTGTGGCTTTGAGAAGCTCCACTCCACTCCTCTAGGTTCAGTATGGCTGCTGTGGTTCTAGCCATTACATCCAGTTTCCCAGCAGCAAGATGGAGGAAAGAGGAGGAAGGATTTGCCACCTCTCCTTTAAGGAAACTTTCTGGAACTCCTGTAACATATGGCTGCTTACATACCACTGATCAGAACTTATGAGGGAGACTGGAAAATACAGTCTTTTAACTGGGAGGCCATGTGTCTAAATAAAGATCATTATTCTGTTAATTTGGAAGAGAAGCAAAAAATAAAATAAAATTTGAAGGAAACTCTCAAACTTAGCTCCAAATATTAAATATATGAAATTCATACACTCTGGGGGGTCCCTCAGCCTGGCCTGTGCCCTCTCGCAGTCTGGGAGGCCTTGGGGGATGTCTGGCTGATGGTTTAGGCCCGCTCCTCCTGGGGAGCTGTCAGTCAGACATCCTTAGCACTGCCTCAGGGGTGGGAGAGACTTCTGCCACCACCACTGCGTTCGTTAGACATGAGCCCCCGGCTCAGGGCTTCTGGCTGAGTGGTGCTCCCTCTGTGGGAGTGCACTGACCACCAGGCGGCAGGCGCTTAAGGCAGGAGCTGCCCCCCTGGTTGTCAGTGCGCATCATAGCAACCAGTTGTTCTGCCGTCAGTCGATTTTATTATATAGGATTGATTGACTTATTGTGTATTTCACCCATAAGAAGCTAGCTCTGGGAAAACAAGGACACTATTTTGTTCATAATTGTTTCCTTGAAGCTATTCTATGCTTGTTTTTCCTGATTTTCTTCCATCAGTTTAAGAACCATGGTCAACTATTGAAAAGAATTTGGAAATTGCATCCAGATTTGGTGAGACGAGTGCTGTGACCAACTAATAATGTCTGCAGGGGACAGGCCATGTATGCCAGGCTTACAGAATCCCCTCCAACCACTAGCTTTCTACTAACATGCTTTCAAATATGTGGCTCCTGTGAAGCCAGTTTAAATCTAAATGCCCAAAGATTTCTTTACATTTGTGCTTCAAAATGTTTTATTCTGAGTAGAGAGATGAATATTCTCTGCAACTTGTTTTTTCCTACGCGGAGTTCCCGTGTGCAGTTGTAAATTTGGCAGGTTTCCAGAGAGTTGCTAAAGGAATTATATGCAAATTCCAAGTTTCACTTAGTTGGCAAATTCTAACGAGAAAGTTGCTGGAAATGGTATTTTTACTGTTCTTTAAAAAAAAAATGGAAAAAACAGGTCCCAAATTTTATGCTGTCAGAGGAGAGGCACAGTGCTGTGACATGTTCATCTTTGGATTCAGTGAGAATGCAGAGGAGCCTGGAGGAGTGATAAGGACTTTCCAAGTTAAACACAAGTGCTGGAAAGAAAGCTTCGGCTTTGTCTCTATTTCATTCCAACAATCTAAGCACGAGGACAAGAAGACCAGCGTTAAATTAAACTGTAATGAACAATAGCTCAGACTATTGAGTAATGTACTAAATTGCATCTAAAAAATGTTGTCTTTGAAAAGGTATCACTATAGCAACCTTCTTCTCCTGCCCAGTGCAACACATCTCCTCATCAGTTAGTGGTGATAAGAGAGTGATGTGGTGATTCTTCCATGGGGAGGGAATTATGCAATACCTCTTAAATATAAGTGAGACTTTCAGGGATATAGTTTGCAAAGCCCCTTGATGACTCTTACACACTG
Source organism: Corynorhinus townsendii (assembly GCA_026230045.1). Lineage (NCBI taxonomy): Eukaryota > Metazoa > Chordata > Mammalia > Chiroptera > Vespertilionidae > Corynorhinus > Corynorhinus townsendii. Next base: position 113,893,305 of record JAPDVU010000006.1, on the reverse strand, counting down.
ACCCTAGGACACAGTCCTTCTCTCTTTCCACTTTCCCACTTGCAAGTCAAGAATCACTGACTTATTGGAATGATGTACTTGGCTATTTAGTTTTTGATTTGTTTAGCCATTTCCATGGAAAATGACTTATTTTTTTTAAACTTAAAAATTTTTTTCAATTATAGTTGGCATTCAATATTATACTAGTTTCAGGTGTATAGCATAGTAGTTACATATTTATAAAACTTACAAAGCGATCTCCCCATTAAACCTAGTACCTCCCTGACACCATGCATAGTTATTACAATACTAGAGGCCCGTTGCACAAAATTTGTGCACTGGGGGAGGGATGTCCCTCAGCCCAACCTGCACCCTCTCCAATCTGGGACCCCACAGGGGATGTCCGACTGCCTGTTTAGGGGCTAAACAGGCAGTCGGACATCCCTTTCACAATCTAGGACTGCTGGCTCCCAACTGCTTGCCTGCCTGCCTGATTGCCCCTAACCACTTCTGCCTGCCAGCCTGATCACCCCCTAACCACTCCCCTGCCAGCCCGATCGTCCCCAACTGCCCTCCCTTGACAACCCCGTTGCCCCCAAATGCCCTCCCCTACATATTCCCTCTTTATTAGATAGGGTTTTTTCTTTAGCATATTGGACAGCCCTAACTGGTTTGGCTCAGTGGATGGAGCATCAGCTTGCAGACTCAAGGGTCCCAGGTTCAATTCTGGTCAAGGGCATGTACCTTGGTTGGGAGCACATACCCAGTGGGGAGTGTGCAGGAGGCAGCTGATCAATGTTTCTCTCTCATAGATGTTTCTACCTCTCTATCCCTTTCCCTTCCTCTCTGTAAAAATCAATAAAATATATATTTTTTAAAAAGAAACATTTAAGATTCCTCCATATCTGCCTGGCTGATATGGTTAAAATCCCAGGCTGCCACTGCTGGAAGGGGATCGCACCCTGGCCAGGCTGAGACCCAGCCCAGACTGCCGCCCCTGCCAGGAGATCCCGCCATGAGGGGTGTGCACCCTAGCCAGGCTGAGACCCCGGCCCAGGCTGCCACCTCAGCCCAGCCTGGCTGTGGCTGTGAGGGGAATCGTGTGGTGGGTGTGTGAGGCCCTGCCGGCCTGAGACCCCAGCCCAGGCTGCCGCTGCTGGCCGGGGATCGCACCAGGTGCTGGTGCCTCATAGCAGGACACCCCGGGCTGCCGCTGCTGGGCGGGGATCGATGCATGGGGGGGCGGGCGCCTCCCAGCTGGACACCCCAGACTGCCGCTGCTGGGCAGACTGGGGGGACTCCAGCAGGGCTAAGAGGACTGGGTGCCACCATCTTGTGGCTATGGGTGCCGCCATTTTGTCGTGGAGTGGTGGTTAATTTGCATATTACTCTTTTATTAGATAGGACTAGAGGCCTGATGCACGAAACTTGAGGAAGGAGCTTGACCCTCACAGCCCCGGCTTTGTCTGGAAGGTCGTTTGGCTGTCCAGTCTAATTAGCATATTACGCTTTTATTATTATAGATTGTTGACTATATTCCCTTTGCTGTACTTTACAACCCCATGACGATTTTATAACTGCCCATTTTTATTTCTTAATCCCTTCATCTATTTCACCCATTCTCTCCCCTTGGCAACCATCAGTTTGTTCTCTGTATCTATGAGTTTGTTTCTGTTTTGTTTGTTGCTTTCATATCTTGTCTATTGTAAATAATGCTACAATGAAAGTGGGGGTGCATATGTCTTCAAATTAGTGTTTTGGACTTACTTTTTGGTTGCAATGATGGGTTGAATATGTTTTTGTTCATTCACCTTCAGTAGACAGGCAAGCCATAATATTCATCTCCTTATCTCCAGGGCCAAACATGAAGAGATTTACTGGATGGATGGATGGATGGATGGATGGATGAATGAATGAGTGGGATTCCACAGATCGAAAATTTGCCTTTTGAATCTACCATGGCTTGGAATTCCCCCCAAATGGGCTGAGGCTGTTACATTAAGAGAAGGAGAAGATTACATTTTTTTCTAATCCATTAAGAGAGAGCCTCAGTGATTAGAGTATCTGCAGGCTGGTGAGGGATGCTGATTTAAAAACTCCTTTGTGCCGCAATGGAAAAGAGTGGACTCAGAGAGAACCCTGATGTCCTATACCGACCCGCTCCATTCCCCCTTGGGTTTTAATATTCACCCATTTCTTGTCAGTTTTAGATCTCTCCACATCCCAGAATAGACTAGAAGAGTGGGCATCTATAACATGCCTTTGGAGAAAATAGATTCCAGATACAGCCAATAAGTCCAGCACACAGAATAGCTCCCTTTAACAAAGAGAATGGCTGGTAGAAGGGAAATAATCCTACAGAAAACAAACCATCCAAAAGGCCACAGGAAGTCTGTACTCCATGCTCCTGACAGCCCAAAGGAGGGCACAGCTTGTCCCTTCCCTCAGCCTCTCATGATGCTCTAGCCCTCGGGGGGATGCTGGGTGACCTAAATGACCCGCTGATTTTCTAACAAGAAGGATGATTGGGACACAGAAAGTGAGACTCTCAAGGATGAGGCTGATCTCTCCTGGTCTGTGCACACCGAGACGTTGCGGGTGTCAGGTGGAGGTAGCTGATGGAAGCTCTGAGGTTCAGCATGGCTGCCCCTTCCTCCATCAGGAATCAGTTTTACTGTCTCCAGTCAAAGCAAATCGCCAACAGAGGAGTGCCTCCCACTGAGCAAAGCGTATTTCCCCTTCTCAGTGTCGTCAGCATCACACCAGGGGCCTGGATTCGTCTTTAAAACTTGCTTGTGAAACCCCCTTCTGGATTTACCTCTGGTTCTCACCATTCTTATCCACTTGGTTCAACAAGGGGGAGGAGAGAGGTACAGAAAGGATGGTATTTACAGATCCTCCCCATTATTTTCCCCTGTCTTTCCCCTGCCAGGCCCACCATGCGTCAGTCTTCATAGCAGGCTCTGTCACTCTCTGTCCACACTGCTGCCCAGCATGGAAGGAGCCAGGTTTGGAGGAGCAATGGAGGAGGGCAAAAGTGGGCAAAAGTACGGCTGCTCTTGCCTGCAAGGGCATCCGTGGAGCCTGCCTGGGAGGAGAGAGGAGCTTTCCATGGGTGGGCCACTTAGTTCAGAGTCACGGCACAGCTGTGGGCTTAGCTTTAGAGCTGGAATGACATAGACTTAACTCCTAAGTCTTCACGCCTCATTCTGACAATCAACCAATTGAAATCTTATGCATCAGAGTGCAAGGAGCTGTCTCCGTGGTTTGATTGCAGATATGGCCACTCCATCTAAACCTAATTTCCCTTGGCCCACCTTCGAGGCCAAAATCCCACTGTTTGTGGCTTGTTCCTTAGAGGGAAGCAATGCCCACCTCCCTGGGTCTCGTATAAAATGGAAATCTTCCTCAGAGGAAGAACTCAAGCCACCCACACCTTCCAGTACAGGAATGAACTCCCCATCAAATGCCTCAGACTTGGACTGGAATGAAAGAGGGCAGGAAGGGATTGGGGTATCTGTGAGTGACAGTAACAGAGAATTACCCAGGTTCTATAGCTTTTGGGAGAGTAGACCTGGAGTGTGGCCTTAGGCGAGAATACTAGAAATGTTTCCTAAGAAGCAACAGCAAACTTTGGATGTACCATACACTGCCGATTTCTTAACCACTCAGACCCTGACCAGCATGGGTAATTCCATCACAGGCCCCAGTAACTGATTTTTAGCAGAAGGGCTGGTACTGAGAGTCAGCACTACTGTCTATGTACCTGGGAAGACAGAGCATGGGAGGGACGCCGTAGTTGAGCCAGCAGTGGGGGCTCTAAGCTTCAGGCCCTGGCTGAGGACTCTGCTCAGCAGGCATTCATGCCCAGATGCACATCCAGGCCCCCGTTTGCCCACAATCACTAGGTTCAGAGTGCCCAGAGAGCCACATGCTTCCACAACTCAGCCTGCCTCACTCACCATCTGCTCCGCTGAATGGGCCAGGCTCACAGGGAGGCCTGTCAGCCAGGAACCAGTGCCCGATTCTCCCTCTGTGGCTATGCTGCGATGCAGAGGGCGCTAGTGTTGGCCCTGACTCTTGTTTTAGGGCCACTGATGTCTGCTTATTCTATGCAGGGTGCAGACAGTGCCAGGAGGCCAGATCCCAGCCACCGCTGGATTGCTGAGAGGCCCTGCTTGTTGCCAGGTACATGACCACCTGGGTCTGATGGGTAGGGCTCTAATCCCTGAGTCATGTCCACTGCCTTCTGTAAAGTCCATCTTAATGCGATGCTTTTCTGCATTCATGTGGTAAGCTTAAAGTCAGTATTCTGTTGGAGGAAAAATAAACAGAAACCAAACAGAACCGGTTTCCCGAATAATCCCCTGCTTTCTGCCACCAAGATACACCTCAATTATTTGTGATACATAAAAAAGAAGTGGAAATGAACTGACATGCCAATCAACAACTTATTCTCTCATCATCCGACCTGGGGGGCAGCAGGTACTGTTATGCTGTGAATAGAGAGATACCCACAGAGTACCATGAGCCAATAAATGCAAATCCACACTTGCCCCTCTCCTCTGCTCCCTAGCACAGTGCCCAGCGCACAGTAAGGACTGAATTAATGAGTCCTTCCGTGGGATCAACTCTGAACTGGGCTGACTTGTCAACAATGGGAACACCAGGAGGGAGTGGTCCACTCATTGACCTCAGGTGAACATTGGATAAACCGCTGCTTCCTCTGGTTATTTATGAGTTATAACATGCATGTAAATCAGCATGCTTTATCAGTTGGCACAAATATTAAATTTTCTTTATGTCAAACATGCATTTCATTCTACAGGCAGTTAACCTGGGTTAGACACCAGCTTCTGGAATGCTGTTAGAGCTCGTGTTCCTGAATGCATATCTGCCCCATCAAAGGGCGCTCCTTCCAGTTCTAGGCTCTGGCATTGCAGAGCTCATCCAAGCCACCTCGTTTCATAGAGAAAGAAACAGAGGCCCAGAGCAGTAAAGCAGCTGCGAGTGGTTACCCAGCATGACGTGGGGAAGCAGAACCGGTACTCGGATTCATGCCTTTCCTGCCCGCACCTTTCTCTCTGCCATGCCCCACCGAATCCGAGTTTCTAAGAGCCTCCCAAGCCAGGAAACCTGGCTTGTTGTCATTCTCTTTGAAGCATGCTTTAATAAACAATCGGCAGTGGTTTATTTATTTCTCTCTATAATTCCACATGGGGGTTATAAACCAGCCTATGCTCTTCTGTTGTACTATGCCAGCTCCTTATGCTATTGAAATGTTTTCTATAACTCTATTGGAGTCATCTAGGATTTAAACAGAGGAGAACTAGCCTCTAAGACCGTGGTTGGCAAACTGCGGCTCACAAGCCACATGCAGCTCTTTGGCCCCTTGAGTGTGGCTCTTCCACACAATACCACAGCCTGGGCGAGTCTATTTTGAAGAAGTGGCGTTAGAAGAAGTTTAAGTTTAAAAAATTGGGCTCCCAAAAGAAATTTCAATCATTGTACTGTTGTTATTTGGCTCTGTTGACTGATGAGTTTGCCGACCACTGCTCTAGGAGATGAGGCAGTTTCTAGATCAGGAGCTCAGACACTTTAAATTAGGACAGAAGACCCTAAGCAAAACTGTGAAGGAGGCCAGCATGCTTGGTGTGCACAAGGGGGAACTTATTGCAAGGTGTCAATAGATTCATGAGAACGCTAACCACTGATTATAGACTCAACAAATACTATTTCTGACACTGTATCTCCTTCAGGCCTACAGCATGAATTTCAAACCTCCCGGCTGAATATGCTTTGGAAGTCAGATATATCTGGTTTTAGAAGTCAGGTAATAGGATATATAAACCATGTATTAATAACATTCCCAGCAGAGTGCAGGGTAGCACCCTGTAATCAAACTCTAATAGTTCTGCAATTAAATATGGGCATATTCACTACTAATGGGGTAAAGAAGGACTATAAATAGCCTTCTGTCAATTCAAGTCAGGTTGTGCCACCCAAATTAGTTTGTCACAAACATACCCCAAAATGGTTTCCAGTGCTTTGTGAAGTTCAGGATTGTAGATAAGGAATTGTAGATCTATCTTAAAGATATGAATATACTGATCAATAAGAGAAATTTATTAAATAAGTTTCAATATTTAATAATATGCTATTTGCCATTATCTGTTTTCTCAGTCAGTAGCTAGATACAAAGACAACCAAATCTCATGCCAGAATTCGCAAAATTTTAAGGGCTCCTTTCTGTCCTTGGTGGAACTCCAAGGCTTGGTGTGCCTGTGGAGAACCCTCCTCTAGGGACCACCTTTCTTCCTAGTGCACAGCCACTCCTGAGGGTGGGAGGACCAGTGAGGACCTAAGGCAGGAGCCTGATTAGGAAACACTCTATCCTTTAGGGTAGGAATCCCAAGTCTTATTAAGTAGGACAACCCTTTTTTAATTGTACAGGCTCCAGAGCTAGATTGCTGAGTTAAAACCCTTGCTCTGCTGTTTTTTTGTAAAATCTCAAGCAAGTTATTTTACCTCTTCATGCTACATCCTCCTCCTCAGTTATCAATGGGAGTAAGACCAGTTCCTATATCGCAGGACAACTGTAGGGATTGAATAAGTTAATTCAAGTAGCACTTTTAGAGGGGTACCAAGGACACAGTAATCCTCAATAAATGTTGGATATTATTATTACTATCATGGTTTGTTTACATGTCCATGGTAGGCAGAATAATGCCCGCCCCTCCAATGTTCATGCCCTAATTCCCATAACTTGTTACAGAATATGCTGGAACATAACCCAGAATATAGTTATAAATGTGATTAAGTTAAGGACCTGGATTATCCAAGTGTTCCCAACCCAATCACAGAATCCCTAAAAAGGGAAAACTTTTCCTGGCTGTGGTAGGGGAAAGAGAGATGACAAGGGATGCTGAGTCTGAGAGAATTGACTTTGAAGATGAGCAAAGGGGCCAGAAACAAAATGTGGTATGTCCATAGAATTAACGATGATTGGATCCTAAAAGGAATGAAGTTCTGATACATGCAGTGTTTGCTGTTCCTTAGTTCCACTCTCACTGCATCTTGATTGCTCTCTGCTTACACTTTCCCCTGTGAGGTCCTCGAATGCCAAGGCTCTGCCTCGTCCACTGTTCCACTCAAATCCCGGGCTTGGCACAGGGCCTATCTTAGAGTGGCTGCTTATTGGAGCTTTGGTGAATGAATGAATATTAAATGAGTTATCCATCTTTCTCTCCTGGTCCCTTTGATCATCAGATACATACATATGTGAGAACAAATGACTAGGATAAATGAATCTGTCTTCTTCTCACAAGATCATGTGAGGCTGAAAACACTGAACAAAAATCAGTCCTGTTACCACACTCATCACTAGAGGTAGGCATGGCTCCCTTGCTGCCTAACCAAATTCAATTGTATGTTTCAGAGGCAACAAAGAACCCAAAGAAGGCTCGAGTAAGAGCAGTGGTTCTGAAATCATCCCACATGAGAACCAGTAGAATAGCACCTGGTAAGCACTGACTTGGGGACTGTTCACACTGTTCCATACCCCAAAAGCCTCAGGCTTCCCTTATACCTGCCAGGGAAGGCTAGTTGTTTACAGAGTTACCTGGCAAATAGCAACAGACATATCAGCAAAAGAAAAACTTTGATTTCTTCATTTCCATTTGAGGTAGACTTGGCCCTTTCAAAGTATAGGGCCCCTAATTCCCTATAGGTCAGGTCACAAAGACCTTCTTGTGCTGAGTGTGGTTGAATTAATGAACCAGGCCAATTAGCTGCTTGTTGTCCCACACTAGTCAGAAGCAAGTGGGGACCAAAGTCATGGAGATGGGCAGAAGTCAGGTACACAGAGCACTGGTTCTGGATGGCCTTCAGACAGCAGTTTCTTCCTAATATTTAGACCACAATGCAGACAGGATTTTTGGAGGATGGAAATAAAGAAGAAGAAGAAAAAAAGGACAGAACAAAAAGGAACTCCATAAAAATACCCAAACTATAGTGTTTCCTGACTAGTACCCAAATTTAAGTTATGAGATGTCTCTACATCCTGCCCCTTGGGGGGAGGGAAGGCCAGCTGGTACACTGCAACCTACTTCCAAGTTTTAAATCGATCATTTAGAGATAGACTCACTTTCACTCAGACCTTGGTCCTGTTTCTCTTACAGGTAAGAATTTGCTGATGTGGTGTTAAGCTTGCAATTTGCTGAGAAAAAGAAAGTATTTTTGACTTGGGAAAATTTCCAAACATTGTAGAAATGGCAACAGTATGCAGACCTGGGGTGGACTCCTGGCTACTCAGGCACTTTCCTAGGTAAGACAGGACCTTTTCTCGAGACAGTGAGGATGGGTGCCACTCTTCCCATCAACCAGGACACGGGAGAGAGAGCACCTCCTCTGACCCTCCTGAGACCATCCTCACCAGTTAAAAACACCACTGTCCCATCCTCTCTCTCTGCCTTACAAAATCACCAAAACCCCATCCCAGGTAGAGCAGAAGTCCTCATGTGTTCCCATGTGAGACTCAGCTGCAATGCCTGTTAAAAAAGCAAAGTCTTGCCTGGCCAGTGTGGCTCAGTGGTTGAGCACCAGCCCATGAACCAGGAGGTTGTGGTTTGATTTCCAGTTAGAGCACATGCCTGGGTTGTGGGGCTGGATCCCCAGTAGAGGGTGTGCAGGAGGCAGCCGATCAATGATCCTTTCTCGTCATTGATGTTTCTATCCCTCTCTCCTTCTCTTTTCCTCTCTGAAATCAATAAACATATAAAATTTAAAAAAATTTAAATGCCAAGTCCTGGACCCCACACCCCTGAGGTCTAGGGTAGGACCCAGGACTGTGCAGTCCTACAAGCAGGGCAGCATATCTGGAGAAACTCCGCTGTGGATGCTTGCACAAGTTCCCAAGGAGACAGCAACTGATGGGGCATTATTAATGCCCAAGAGAAAACTGTAAGAAACACAGAGGAGCAGAAGCCCTTTTGAGAGGCTAATGCGTTGTGCTATTTCAAGTACGTTCACAGCAACTCCGGGTGTCATTTATTTGAGATGCTACTTTGTGCTGGGCTTGGTGCCAGGCCTTCACGTGGCATCTCTAATCCTCACAGTAATTCACAGGTTATTAGCCCTGTTTTGCAGGAGAGGAAACAGAAACCCAGAGGAATTATGAAAATTTCTCCAGGCCTGCAGGTCCTCAGGGTTAGAGCAGAATGTAAGTCCAGGTTCATGCGAGCACAAAGCCAAAGTGTGCTCCACGCTGCTGAGCAGGCTATGGGATCAACAGACATCCGGTAAAAATAGCTCTGGATAGGCCTCCCTCTTCCTGCCCCTACATTCAGGGCCCCCAGCACCTCTGAGGGTCAATGGCATTTACTGCAAAAGTGTTTGTTATTCTATTTCCCCCTGCAGTGGATGTCATAAGGAGACTTAACTCTGATTTTAATTAGGCCACTTAGAGTCCCATAAGCTTGTATTAGTGTCAGGGGGAACAAAGCCTTCACAGAGCCCATCTAGAAAGACATTTAGCCGCCTACAGAGAGTCTTTGCCGCTACTTCTGTCTGGCCCCAAGCCCTGAATGAAGATGCTCCAGGCCTCACAGAGGCCTCGGTGCTGAGGGACCCAAGGAACCTTCCCACAAGATGCTGAGTTGTCACAGAGCACATTTGGTCAACCAATGAGTGAGTTCAAGAGCAAGGAAGCTATTTTCCTATTTAAAACCTATGGATAATGTGCTTTCATCTTTTCCTCCATCAGGAAGGCACATGGAGGTGTGGGCCGAGGTAGGGGAACAAGCCAAGTGAGTGCTCAGAGACTAGCGACAGTCACGCTCTTCCTAACCCCAGGCAGCCAGTGGGGCCAGGGCTGGGAGGGAACGGGGTTCAGAGCCTGAGGAAGCCCTCAGTGGGTGGAGATGTGCTCAGTGGGAGCTGCAGGCAAGGAGAGGCCTAGCAGATGCCTTCACATGATCTTCAAAGCCGCTCTCGAAGAAAGAGGATTAGAAATCTTTAAATAGTCTTTTTATTTCCAAAGATCCAATAGGTTAAAGGCGGCTGATCAGAGACATTCTTTTTTCTTACGTTCAGGTTCAGCCCATCATGAGCATTTGGTCCTTGAGGGAAACTGTACCTAAATATTTATCAAACGAAACACCGGACCATGGCAAGCCCTCCTCTGCTGCAGGTTAAACTGTCTGTGCAGCAGCCAGGTCAGTCTCAGTGACACCCAGTTATCAGCCTCAGATGGGACTGAACCCGTTTAGGTGTGCCAGCTTTTGGAAGAGTCAGCACCTCACCTAATATATCTCACCACTTGCACTCATTCTGCATCAGTTCTGGCCCAGACTCTGCTCACCAAAGAAAACCTTGGGTTCTCCTAATGAACACACTTTTTTTCTGTCCAGTTTTCCCTCCAGTGTCGGGCATAGTTCCTATTGCTGTAGGCCAGTGGTCGGCAAACTGCGGCTCGCGAGCCACATGCGGCTCTTTGGCCCCTTGAGTGTGGCTCTTCCACAAAATAACACGTGCGGGCGCGTACAGTGCGATTGAAACTCCGTGGCCCATGCGCAGAAGTCAGTTTTCGGCTCTCAAAAGAAATTTCAATCGTTGTACTGTTGATATTTGGCTCTGTTGACTAATGAGTTTGCCGCCCACTGCTGTAGGTGGTGGGAATGGCACCAGGTATCTAAAAGTTAGACCAAACCTGGATTCAGCAACCTCAGTACTTGGGTTCTGGCTAGGAAATAATTCAAAGTCCAGACACGAACTGTAAGAGAACATTTATTGGGTAGAGTATAGACGTAGAAAAAGTAATTTCTAGAAGAAATGGGCTTAGCAAACAAGTTCTAGAGGTAAAGGAAGGGGCCTTGGAGCATGGGAGTGAGAAAGCTAATGGTAAACGTGCCTGGGGAGGGTGAGGGGGAAGGAAAAGGGAAATGAAGACGGAAGGGAAAGGCAGGGGCGTGATCACTGGGTCCTCCATCCTAAGGGTTTTAAGGGCAGAGATTTTAGGGGGAAGGGGGTCTCAGGGAAAGATCTTAATAGAAGATCCAGTAGCTTTCCAGGTGTGTCCGTATAGGATTGTGGTCTCCATTGATTGATTGGCTGGTACCAGGGCAGGGGGTCATTATTCAATGGAGCTGGTCCTGAGGTCAGCTGTGGCTAGTAATTGCTTACCTGGGCCAGGAATTGAAATACAACCAAGGCCTAGATGTTATCTCTAGAAAGAAAGGTCAGGGGGTCCAATCCTCATGACCAGCAATATGCTAGGGAGGAAAAGTCACCCTTGGGGTGAGGTCCCACCCTACAGCTGATTTCCATTGTTAGGTACCTGGGACTTTCCACCCTGGTGACCTTCTGTACCTAGCCAGCAGTGCTTGCTTGTCTCACGTCTGTGTAACTCCCTTCAGCACTGCCTCTATCCATATCATTATGTTAGGCCTAGCCATGTTCCTACAGTGGGATTCATCCACCCCACCCACACTGTAGTTCTGAGGTCTGGGTGGTCCTATCGCTGAGCTGGGCCAATCTGTCTCAGAATAGGATGACTGAGTTTCCTCCTCAATGGTGGGATTAATAACACTTGGCCTTAGAAGGTCTCTCCAGTCATGTTTCCTGCCATGTGAGCCAGAAAAGCAGAGGAAGCGAGGTTATAGGGAGGAAGGGAAGAATGGAGCAGAAATGAAGAGCTGGGAACAGATGGGGAAGAACCTGGGACTGTTCAGTCCCTGGGCCAGTGCTCCTTCAGCGCAGCCACATTCCTCGATTCAACTGAGCTGGACCCATTAGTCTCTGTACTTTGCATTCAAAAGAGTTCTCTATATTATTGCCTTCTTTTCTGCCAAGTATTAAAGCATGAGGATGCTCGTGTAGATTTGAATGCCTGTGTGGTTTTCCCAGCATTGTCTCAGGGATAGCCATGTGGGCAAAGGCATGGCATTTCCCCCCCTAAAACAGCCTAGTTTGCCTTAGAACTCCTATCATAACAATTTTTATGAAGCACCTATTGACAGTGTTGACTCAATTCACTCATGGTAACTGGAGGCTTAGTGAGGTTAAGCAAGATGCCTCAGGTTGCACAGCCGGCAGGTAAATGGCTGAGCTATTTCCACAACTCTTCCTTGTTCTGCTCTGTGTGGATCCAGCTCACTGGAAAGGTCTTCTAACCAGTGGTTTGAAAACTAGTGTGATGATCACCATCACCCTTGTTCTCACTCCAGAGCTTAAGTAGAGGTTTGGAGTGGGGAAACTAGCAAGGTATGTTTTTAAAAATGTTTTAAAAGTTAAAAGTTTAAAAGAAAAACACATGTATTTTCAACAAATATTTACTAAGCACTCATCTATCAGAATTAGGTTTGGCTACCAAAAAAAAAAAAAAAAATACCAGTCATGCATCTTAGCTAAGGTAGAGGTGCTTCGGTTTGTTTTCTCTCTCTCATGTGAAAGAAGTCCAGAGGTAGGCAGTCTAGACCTGGGACCAAAGACTCAGGCCCTCCTGGAGTAGCTCTTATAAGTAAGCTTACCTCATGGACACAATCAAGGCTGTTGCAGCTCCAGCCATTGCATTCATGTTCTAAGCAGTCAGAAGGAAGACAAGCCAAGGGCAAAAAGGCATGCCTTATTTAAAGAGTAAGCCTCCTTCCAAGTGTTTTCCAAGAGGCTCCATCTCATGACTTCTGCTTGGACCTCTTTAACCATTTCTGTTGATAAGAGAGGCGGCAGAAGTCGTACTATAGCTGGGCACAACTGCTGGACCTGATAATATAGGGACTCTGTTACTAAGGGAAAATGGGAACATGCATGTTAGGTGGGAACCTGCAGCCTTTGCCCTGCCCGTTATGTACCAGGCACCACTCTAGGCCTTGAGGATGCAGCAGTGAAAGGACAAAGTCATTGGCTGCTTTCATGGTGCTTGCATTCAGGAGGGAAATAGACAATAAATACACAGGAAATAAACATTATAGTTTTAAGCAGTGATAAATAAGAGCAGTCATTTTAAATAGGGCAAAAAATATGAAGGTGTCTCTGAGCAGATGACATTTGAGCAGAGATCTGATTGGTGTGATGGGGGTGGGAAAGGTATTCTGGGCAGAGGGAACAGCACCATCGAGGCCTCAGGCAGGATGATACAATGTGCACTTTGGTGGCAATCCCTGATTCAGAACCTTTGAAAGTCTTGGATAGCCCATTCAGATGAGATGAAAAGAATCTGGGTTACATTAATTAGAGGAACAACGTAAGCAACATTCCATTAGTGATGTTTTATTTATTCACAAAGTACATTTTCTCATCAATACGATAGGTATTGACATTGCAAGTTATAACCATTAATCTTGTTGGAGTAATTGTAGTAACAGATACCTCTTGCTCTCTTGAAGCGTCACATGGGATGTAGTTTAAAAAATTAAAGTGAATTATTACAATGGCAGTATAGTACGGGTACTTCTAATTGCATTTCAGGAGTTTCATTTTGCTAATATAATTTCAGAATCTTCCCTCTCCCTAAAAGTGCTGTATGAGATATACTTATTTTTTTTTCAAGTTCAAGTGAATTTAGAGTGAAAAATACCCACTCATGGGTATTTTCACCTACAGCATTTCTTGAGAGGCAGTGTCTTCCCTGTGAGTATTTGGCCTTGCTTTTTCTTTCTCTGACCTTGAGTAGTGACCTCCTGTTATTGTATTCCGAGGGCTAGCAATGGTTTTTCTTCACCTTATCCATATCGTTTATGATTTTATTGATTTCAATAAAATTGCCCTTTCAAGCTTTGTTTTCATGTTCAAATCATAATCTTTGAAAATCTCTTCTCATGTGCCAGTGTTCCCTCCCCCCACACTATACCCTTGCTCTTTTTCATTGCTGTTTTCCAGATCTGTGATACCTTTCTTGATAAAATAGCCATCAGTATGCACCTTCTGTAACTATTACATTGAACAAGCAAGACCATGGCATAGAATCATGAACCAATGCTTTGCCTCTCTCTGTCCCTTTAAATCTGCTGTAGAGGTGTAGTTTTTTTCCTCTTGCATCTAGATGAAATATCAGGCAGGTTTTCTGGTCACCCAGATATGTAAGAGCCTCCAATCAATAATTTAAAAGTCCAGTCGCATGTAATGGATAATACTTTGAACTTGGTTCAGTATGGGTTTCTCTTCCTTCTCTGCCTGTGCCCTGTTACAGGTGGGATCTGGCAGCTGAATGTATTCCTTCTTCTAAGTGTGCTTTTCCATCTCATTAACTGTGAATTCTGGCCCCACCAGGGTAGGAGAAGGGAGAAGAGCACGTTGGTCAGAATAGTTTTTCTTTACTTGATACCACCATGAGCTCAGTGTTGCCCTCTCTGGGTCGGGGATGTGTGTAGAGCCAATTCTTATTCTCATCTGTGTCTGGGTTCTTTGGACATTCCCATCACTGGAGACCTCCTGTCCTCTGTAGTTCACTAATAGGCAATGCACTCTTCTCCAGCTCATCATTGTCTACTCCTCTGCTTGCCGGCATTTCACATTATTTCTGGCTGATCTCTGATGCTGTTCGTCTCTCCAGGCAGCCGCCTTGGGTAAGACAATGCCTGCTCCACATTTGGCTCATGGAAAGCAGGCACACATATCTTTTGCACTGAGCAATTGTGAGAGCAGACCACCCAGCTCAGCCTCCTTTCCTTGGCTAGTGGGTCAGCATCTGGCCACCCCAACTCTTGCTCTTGAAATATCTTGGGTGGGAATCAGACACAGTTTGATTTGTCTCACAACTGCAGAGGACACAGATCATGCTCTCAGCATTTTCCTATGGAAGGCTTTTTAGTAATTTGAACATGAGGAGCTGGCATTCCAATCCCACCTCTGAAGAAAGGATTGGAATCATAACACACCAAGAGTATTCTCTAAAAATGTTCTCTCAACCTCCACTCTCTCCTTTCTTCACTTCTCCAACTTCTTATATAGGCTAGAGGTGGGTGGTCAACCCCCCACTTCTTTCTTAACAAAAACCCTCTTTATTTTTAAATAATTATAGGTTCACAGAAAGTTACAAAAAAATGTACAGGGAGATCCATGAAGCCTCTGCCTTCAATGTTAACATCAAAACCAGGGAACCGACTTTGGCACAATCCACAGAGCTTACTCAGATTTCACCAGTTATGCATGCACTCAAGTGTGTGTGTGTGTGTGTGTGTGTGTGTGTGTGTGTGTGTGTTTGCCTGTTTGCAACTCTGCAGTTTTATCACATGTGGTTTTATGTAACTCCCATCACAATCAAGTACATATCAATACAGTCCCTACAAGGCTTTTTCATGCTGCCCCTTCTTCTCTTGTTCCTAATTTGGAAGCCATTAATCTGTTCTTCATCTCTGTAATTGTTATTTCATGGAATCATTCAGTATGTGTCTTTTGAGATTGCCAGCCATATCCTTTTAATAAGCCCTTTAAAAAGTAATGGTCTTATTTTGGAATGTAAGATGTATTGTTTTGGTGCCTCAGCTAAAATAGAGGTAGGAAGAGTCCCATTTTCACATCCAGTTACAAATAGTTTTGTTCAAGTTTGAACATATTTCATTTTGTGTCTTTCTGGTGATTCAGCATTTTATTCATTTAACAAATATTTTTGGAGTGCTTGGCATGTTATTGTCTTTGATGCTATTGTCCTGCATTAAGCTTCATGTTCTCAGGAAAGCAAATAACTCCTAAGGTCTCCTCTTGGCTTTATGGATTGTTCCTGGGCTACTATTCTATAATGTTTTGTTTATAAGGTGCTTTAACTTGAACTTGCCCACGCAGAAATTCCTGTACCACTTCTTGCTTTGCCTTAAATAGTCTCTATTCCCTTGACTTGCCATTTTACCTCTTAGGATGCAGTGGAGTCATCTACAACCATGAAAGTTTCATTGGGCACCTAGTTTCCCAATCTCTAAAAAAGTTACTCACCAAGATCAGCCCCTCTTAATATCTGAGAACCCTTACTTCTTTGAAGGAAATGGCTCCTTTTCAGTACCTGGTTTTCCTCTCTGGGGATTTTATTCTTCATGCATTTCTAATAGTCCCTTAATCCCATGGTGACTCAATCATTCTTTACTCTCCCACACTAAGTTTTTGGTGTGGACACTTGTCAAAGGCAATTCCAACATCTAAGAAATGACTTGCCGCCTCCTCCCTCCCCCGCTTTCTCTACATAAACGCTGACAACCAGACCTGGTTCTTCCAGATAGAACTCATCCTGCCTTTGCCTCCATGGGTTGTGCTGATTTGAGCTTTGCACGATTCTGGACTTGATTTAATGATTTCACCAGCTTGGTTAGTATGAAAGGGAGAGACCATCAGTGGGTATTTTTCCAGGGGCCCTTCTGGAAACGCAGACTATGGCTGACATAGGCAACCTGACTGTTGCCTGTCTACCACAGCAGTTGTTGCAACAACTGGTCTCATATCGTGGTTGACAGCTCCACTCAGCCCATGAATTCATTCGAAATTCTTAAGTGATCACATTCTGTCTGGGTGATTTATTGATATATGTTTTTTTTCAGTTAAGACTAGAACATTTTGTGCATTTACTACAATTTTGTTGAATGCTCCAATCTGTTCATTTCAAGGGCACACATCTTCCCTGGTAAAGGGCAAGGCACAGCATTGATACAATCTATTTTCTATCTCTTTTTTCGTTTTTTTCATGAGTGCCCTCAGCTTCTTGGTTTTGTTTTTGACATTCTTTGAGGTTTCCTGCAAGGTGTTGTTTAATAGATCACAGGAATTCAGAAGTAAGAGGAATGTTAAAATGTAATTTGGTCCAAATGCCACAGCCTACAGATGAAAAACAAAATTTGAAAGAACTTCGGTGACTTGATTGGCCCCACATAATGGCTTGCATTTCTTTTCTGGCTAGGTGTGCTTATTTTGTGCTAGTTATGTTAATATGAAATTTTGAATAACATGGGTTCCTTTGGGGGCTTTAAAATGCTGTCCTTTTGTGACCTCCATGGTGCTACAAAGTGAGGGCATCTGATAAAAGCCACTGGGTGCCCTGCTGGCAGCTGGCTAGTTGTATTCTGCTATTTGGGATCCAGAGGAGCCTCCAGTAGACCTGTGGGATCGTAAGGTAGAAAGCCCCTCTGCCTACCCTTCCCAAGTTCAGGATCTCCCCTGCTTGGCATTCCCTAAGGCTTCTGCTTAATACCCTCTAACAACTTGTGCATTTCACCATGGAGTGGACTAAAATTCCTGGTCACAGAGTGTCCCTTTTGTAAATGGGCTGCTTTCCCAAAGGCTGCCTCTCAGAGCACCTCATTTTGCCATGTCTACTGGGAGATCTGAGACACGACACACAGGGGTTAAGTGGACAGGATGAGCCGGGAAGCCCTTTCGTCTCTTTCTGGAGGGCCAGCTTCTTTGACTCACCATCCTGCTGCAATAGGCCATTTCTCCTCCTGTTTTTAGATATCAGCATCTCTCTGGGGGGCTTGAAGATTTGGGGTTGATGGTCTCTGTCCCAGCCTTTCAGAGGTTTGGATGAGGGTAAGGTGGTTAAGACAAAGGTATGATTAGCAGACCTGCGTCAGCCTCCTCCTGCCCTGCAAAGGCTGGTGTGTCTGAAGTGCCGGTGATGTTGCTTACCTGTCTACTGGTTACTGGGGCCAGACAGAGACATAACTGCAGGCATCATAATTAGAAAACGTGTGTGTGTGTTTGTGCATGTGTGTGTGTGTATCTATCGACACACACATATATGCATATATATTTATTTGTTATATATCTTCACCCTGGAATTCAAATCTGTTTTATAGCTCATGTGTTCAAGAGCAGCTTTTCAGTAATCTATTAATAAAAGCCCAAGCAACCATTATGGTGTAACAACCAGAATGACTGGTCGCTATGATGTGCACTGACCACCAGGGGGCGGATGCTCAACACAGGAATTGCCCCCTGGTGGTCAGTGCGCTCTCACAGGGGGAGCACTGCTCAGCCAGAAGCTGGGCTCAGGGCTGGCAAACACAGTGGTGGTGGCAGGAGCCTCTCCCACCTCCGCAGCAGCGCTAAGGAGCAGCGAGCCAAGCAGTAAGGAGCAGCGAGCAGGAGGGCAGTAAGGAGCAAGGGGATGTAAGAAGGATGTCTGACTGCTGGCTTAAGCCTGATCCCCACAGGGAGGCAGGGAGAGCAGAGGTGCAAGGCAGGAGGACAGGGGTGCAAGTCAGAGAGGGTAGGGGAGCAAGGCAGGGAAGGTAGGGGTGCAAGGCAGGGATGGCCATGGTGCAAGACAGGGATGGCCTGGGTACAAGGCAGGACAGCAGTCAGGTCAAACTTGTGCAGGCAGACATTCCCTAAGGGGTCCCAGATTGTGAGAGGGCACAGGCCAGGCTGAGGGACCCCACCCCACCCCACTCAGTGCATGAATTTCATGCAACAGGCCTCTAGTTTTTATATAAGAAAGTAAGGAAGTGAGTGAAATCAGGGGTTGCTGTAATTTGGGAGCTGGTTCTCTATCTAAATATAACTCTTGGGTTTAAACAGACATAGACAACCTAGCACCTTCTCAGCCTTGATGGTCAATGGTGAATCCAGACAATTACTTCCAGATATACACTTCCCCACACCCAGTCAGGTGTTACCATACCCCCACAGGGGACAGCCTGCATCACCTGGGGATCACCTTGCTGCCTTCCCACACCTGAGAGCAGGGAGTGAGGTGCTGGGATCTGTACCAGACCCAAGCATGAGTCCCAGTTCAGGTCACTGATGGAGCTGTAAGAAATGAGATCCAGTTTTCCTTGTCAAGGGGTAATAATCCTGGGGAATGTTTTGGCTGCTCTGCCCACTTCATCCATATGAGCCACTCCCTTATCTCCTTCCTCAAAGGGGGCTGCATGTCTGGAGCACACAGATGTATGCTCACATCTTAGATCACTTTTGCCAACTCACATTACCTGATGCCTATTTGAGTTAAGTTTCAACTGCCTTTGGGCTGTGCAGTCCCCAAAGTGTTCAAATGCATCAGGAGTTTTTTTGCAAATCTCCTTAGCTTTTATTAGCCAAAACAATTTAGAGCCAGTTGAAATCTCTGGGAAGAGATTAAATGACAATTATGTGACAATTGCCCATGTAATCTCTGATCAGGTAGCAGAGACAGAGATGGCCATGGTGCAAGGCAGGGATGGCAGGGGTGCAAGGCGAGAGGACAGGGGTGCAAGGCATAGAGGGTAGGGGAACAAGGCAGGGAGGGTAGGGGTGCAAGGCAGGGATGGCCCGGGTATAAGTCAGGACAGCAGTCAGGTCAAACTTGTGCGTCTCAAGATCTCACACCCCAGAGAGGCACCAGGAGCCCATTGCAGTGTTTGCTTCTGCAAGTGGAACATGTGGACATCTGTGCTTCCACTGGGCTGGGAGCCCCCCTTGCTGGGAGTGTGGGGGAGCCATGTTACATAAGGCCCATTCTGTCTGAGCAAGTTGGTTGTCAGAGAGTGAAGAGAGAGCAGAAGAGTTGCTGGCAGGAAGTGAGCCAATGAGGAGAGGAAGCTGGTGCAGCAGCTGCTCGGATATGTAAAAATACCAGCAACTTGTAATCAAGGGGTAGAAAAGGAATAGGAGTGTGGCTCCAAGGACTTATCCAAAAATGTCAACTGATCAACTTGGCCGAACCTGGAAGCAGGAAGTGAGAGACTGGGCAAGGATGGAAGGAACTGCCCTCAGACCCAGGATAAGGAAGACAGTGAAGAGTCCAAACTGTTGAAAATCCAGATCTTTCTGAGCTGGGCAGGTGCCAGGCTGGTCTGTGTGGGCAGAGTCCGAGTGTTCCAACCAGCTAATCTAGTCAGCTTCAAACTGTTGCACGGGCAGAAGGTGTGAACCCAAAATCATCTCAGACGTTCACTCTGCAAGGTTTCCCTTCAGAAATAAATCAAACAAACAAACAAACAAAAAACAAACAAGCAAAAAACATGGAAAAAGCACAAAACCCAAAGGATCTTTTTTCTAGGGACCAGTTGCCTGTGCAGGTATTGGGCCAGTTGTAAGAGGCAAATCTGGGTAGGTCTGAAAAGGCGAGTTGCCTCTTCCTGTCCATCAGTATTCTCAGAAGAGCTTATCTTTCTGACTCACTGTTATTCACCACGGTGGCAGAGCCCACCTTGAGGGGGTGTTCCAGCTCCTGGTGGGTAACAGCAGGTAAATGGAAAGGGGAACTGATGCATGAGAATGTGATGGTGACCCTTCAGGATCCTTGAGAGGGAAAATTCAGGAAAAGATAGATCTAGTCCCCTACCTCATTAGGTAGGGACATTGGGCAGCTTACTTTGGATTTACAAAGGAATTCTGGCTTTATTTTTAGTTATTTAATTTTTAAATGCTTTTATTGATTTGAGAGAGAGAGAAACATCTATGTGTGAGAGAGTTACATTGATAGGCTGCCTCCTGCACGCCCCCCACTGGGGATCCAGCCCGCAACTCAGAATGTGCCCTGACCAATAGAACCAGTGACCCTTTGGTGTATGGGCCATGCTAACTAACTGAGCCACACTGGCCAGACCTATGGCTTTATTTTGAAATAGCAGCTGGAGTGGTGTGAAAAAGGCAGATTGCATAGATAAAGGGGAATGAGAGGTTGGTTGACAAGGACATTGCCTGAAAGTACAACATGTGGAAAAGGGTGGAAAAGTGAATACATCTGCCATATTGGGGGAGCTTCAAGTTCAAATTTAACTGCATTTAATTTTAGACATTTCTCTGCCACTTTACAGTTTATCAAGAGCTTTCACATGGTTTATCTCAAATCTTCACAACAATCCTACAAATATCATGTTAACATTTTACAGTAGAGGAGACTGAGGCTCAGAGATGTTAAGTAACTCGCCAAGTTCACAGAGCTAACCAGTGGCAGGCTTAGGGTTCTAACTAGGGCGCCTAACTTCAAACCTCACATTCTTGACCACAGCGTGCTATGGGGCTCCTGGCTTTGTTGTACCCATTGTTGTACCATGGACATGACCGTGGTCTAGCCATGCAGAGATGAGTATTCTGTCCTGGGCATTGTTTGGGATTGTCAGTTGCCTGGTGATAATAATAAAGCAGACTAACTTGTAGTGGTGTCTGTTCATCATTTGCAAATCTTTACAGACAATTCACCTCCTTCTTATTTGCAGCCAGAGAAAACCTTTTTTTCCACCTTCCTTGGGTACCGCATTGCAATCATCCGCCCTACTGGGCTACGGACTCATGTTTCCAGCCAGCGGCTGCCCAGAGCCAGGAGGAGAAACAATAGGTAGTCAGCACCAGATTATTGCCAACAGGGAAATATGGAACTTTTCAGAAATTATTTCACACTGTGGGTGAGTAACCGAATCCAGCTGGGTGCTGGATAGGAATGTGTGCTCTCCTTCAAAAAGGGAACCCGGGGGGCAGAGATGAGGAGATTCCGGCTCTGCCACAGCTCAGGCCAAACCCCTCCACAGTGAGGCAGACACTTCAGACTCAGCCTGGAGACAGCATGGCAGGGAGAGCTTAGACAGGGATGTGCTGGAGACAGCTAGATTGACAGCATGCACTTGAGGGCCATCAACCAGAATTTTCAACTGCACTTGATATAGGGAAGAAGTAGACATGTGCACCGTAGAATTGGCATTCTGCACGTTTGATTAAAAACCAGCAGCATTTTCTTATGTGAAGATACAATTTCTGTGATAACCTTCCTCTCATGCTCCTTGAGAAAACAATCTTAAAGCAAGATCCTTAGTCAGGCAACTGTGCGGATGTGTGTGTGTGTGTTTATCCAGGTGCCACAGTGAGATGTGCAAAATATTTTCATTCCTTGCCTCTCAAGGTGAATTCTATTAGGAGGAACAGTTGGAGTCTGGCATTCCTGTCTGGTACAATGCAGTACATTCCTGGTGCTTAGCTAAAATTCCCTATCCAGATTCAGAGCTAGAGGGTCATCTGAGCACAGTGGAGCTGTGAAGGTTACAGACAAGTGATCAGCTCACCTGAATCATGGGGCCACCTTCATGGCCATCTCCATAGGGACACTGGTCTGGGGCAATGACCCTCAGGCCATATTCCAAACTATCTTCCTTAAATGCCTGACCTCTTGGGAACCAGTTTATTCATTTCTCTTGTGGGAATATCTTTTGTTTTTGTAAAAAAAAAAAAAAAAGTAATAATAACTTACAAAATCAATGCAATTTCCTTGTAGACCCAAAGTGAAACAATACAGCATTAAATCCTACATAATAAAAGCCTAATATGCTAAGTGTCTGGTCGACCAGCCTGCTGTTCAACCAAACAAAGCACAATCCTATATAATAAAGATGTAATATGCAAATGGTTGTTATGCCATGAAGTGTAACAACTGACCATGTAACGACCGGATCACGGATCAGCAGGAGGGTGGGGCAGCAAGCTACAAGCAAGCGGCAGAGAGCTACAGGAAGGGGCAGGGCAGCAAGCTATGAGGGGGGCAGGAGGGAGGGGGCAGGGGGAGCTACAGGAGGGCGGGGCAGTGGTGGAGAGCTATTGGAGGGTGGCAGCAAGCTACTGGCACACAGATTCGTGCTACTAGTATGCTAATAATATGCTAAGGCTGCTCAACTGCTCACTATGACATGCACTGACTGACCACCAGGGGGAAGAGTTTTGACCAGTAGGTTAGCTTGCTGCTGGGGTCTGGCAGATGAGGACTGAGCCAAATGGGCCAGACACGCCCTGGAGACCTCCTGTGGTCCCTCCCTGGCTGGCCAACTTCCCATGTCCCTCCACAGCCCTGATCATGCACAGGTGGGGTCCCTCGGCCTGGCCTGCATCCTCTCACAATCCGGGATCCCTCGGGGGATGTCAGAGAGCCGGTTTCAATCCCATCCCGCAGGCCAGGCTGAGGGACCCCACTGGTGCACGATTTTGTGCTAGGTCTCTACTAAACAATAACAATCTCCCCCTAACTCCCTCCCTCCCCCCATCCATGGCCTCTGTTGACAGTATGGGATGAACCCATCTTAACCTTTTTCATGTACTGTCACATACATATTTTACATATAGACATAGTCAACATGTGTATGTATGTGTGTATTAATTGGATCCTGTTATAATATTAGACTACACACATTATTCAGTGACTTTCCTTTTTTAATGGAGAATTTTATGTGCCAGTACATATAGATCTTTATTTTTAAATCATTGCATATTATTTATCATTCTCCTAATATGGACATGTAGATTATAGGAATATCAGGCCAAAATTGTTCATGCTTCTTTCACCCTTTTATTGATCCCAATTGTTTAAAGCTCTCCGAAGGGCCAGATCTGAGCTACTGCCTTTGGCAATTTGAAAACTCTTCTCCAGGGTTTACTCCAAATAACTCCTGTCCTGAAGCCTGAACATTTTAATCTTCATTTCTTCATCCTTTGCTATCACCTACCCCCAGGATCATCTTCTAAAATTCAGAGAAACTGGGGGTCAAGAAGGAGTGGGGATAAAACCTTATTCAGAGTTCCTATGCCATGAAAATGAGAGGGTTTTGCAAAGTATAGAGATAATTCACATGAGGTATTGCTGTTATTCTTGCATAGCACTTTCTAAATCATTTTACCTGGGTCATGCCCCTTCTGTACCTAGCCTTCATGTGAACACATGTCCAGCCTCTTTTCTTGGGGAGACAGAAGTGACCTGGGAGGTTGAAGAGGAAGGAGTGTTTGTGTTGAAGAAGCCCTGAAAGGGGGTGGGGAGGAAACAGAGACAAAGAGGGAGCCCCTGGACACCGACAGCTCACAGCTCACATTGCCCAGATCACGATGCTGCCTGGAGCTGACCCTGCCGTCAGCCAGTGTGTTTGCCTGCTGACTGGGCTCAAAAGTTAAAATTGGGTTCCCGTGGATGCTGGCCAATGACTTCCTTGCCATGGGAATGATTGCTTTTTGCTGTGTTTGCAAGATGTGAATTCATTCTTTTTTAATATCAGTAATACACAGTAAAGAGCTTAATCCAATTTACAAAGAAATAGGATCAGACAAGCCTTGAAAATACAATGTGGCTTTATGGCTCTGAGATGTTAGCGCAGGAGAAGAGTGAGTGTTACTGCAGCAGGAAAACACTCTCCATGCCATTATCCTCCCTCTTCATCTTCATGGCAGAGGAATGATAGGACCGTGAGGGGCTCAGAGGTTTAGGGGTGCCTTTGGAGCTTTCAATTCTGCAATGCATGAAGATTGGAACACACTTACCCAGCAAGGCGCCATATTAATGTGCTGTTACTCATCTATGAAAATGAAGCTCCTGACCCCTCTCAGAGAGAATCTATTTAAAGTTATGGTTCATGTGGAGCGCATGCGGATCCACCAGCACTGCCTTTCTGGTCCTTTGTGAGCAGTGATGCTCATTTGCTAGATGTGACTCTGGCCAGAGGTACCATCTGCCTGATTGTGTGAAGGATGCGGCTCAGAGTCATGATGGGCTTGTTTTGTGGACAAGAATACATATGGAGGAAAGAATGGGAGTGGGTGGGACCCCCTGCCCATGAAGCTGCCATAGAACAAAAGCCCATGTTCTATGTCTGCACATGCAAGGGGTGCACCAGCTCCAGATTTGCTTTGACATCCTGGTATACTGAGCTGGTGAGTGGGTGGCCAGAAGTCTTCAGAAATCTAGACTCCTGATGGTTAGGCAGGTAGAAGGGAGGGCTGGGTTCCCTAGTGGAGGTGGGGTTCCCACAGGCTTTAGTGCTTTAGGTCCATACACATTTTTCTTAAAAATGTATCTTTATTGTTGGAAGTATTATAGATGTCCTCTTTGCCCTGCACTGACCTCCTCCACCCCACTCCCATCCCCGCCCCAGGCTTTCACCACACTATTGTCTGTGTCCAGGGGTCCATACACATTTTTTGAATGTTAAGTTAGGTGACAGGCATGTTGCTAGGCTCGGCAATGAATAAAACTTGGCTCACCCTTCAGGAACTTACAAGATGACTTCCACATAATCTGCTGAGGTTGCTGGGAGGCATGGAGGAGAGGTATTAAACTCAGCATGGGATTGGAGGCAAGACTTTCTTCAGAAGGTGAGCTGAAGTTTGGAGGATAAACCATACAGGGTTATGTTTTTAAGATGGTGGGAAGGACATTCTAAGGAGAGGGAAGGACATCAAAGACATGTGGAAACAACATATGTTTCCATATGGTTAGAGTTGCAAGAAATGAGACCAGAGAAGTAGATAGGAGCCAGATCATGGGAGGGTGGATGTGCCCATCTAAGGAGCTGAGACTATAATCAGTAGGTGATGGGGACCCCATCAAATGTTTTAAACAAGGCAGTGGCATGGCTTAACCTGTGTTTTCATAAGTCATGCTGGGGATGTCTGGAGGAGGGAACAATTCTTGAAGTCAGGAGACCACTTAGGAATCTGGGACAGTCGGCCAAGGGAAACCCAGTGGCATGGAGTCTGATAGGGTAAAGGTGGGGAGACAGGTGCAGGGACACAGGCTGGAGTGTTTGGGAAAGGGAATTGACAAGGACTAGGCAGGGTGTCGGGGCCCCTTCAAAAGGAGACAGGAGCCCAGCCTGTGTGGTTCAGTATCAACCTATGAATCAGGTGGTCAGGGCACATGCCCAGGTTGCAGGTTGCAGGCTTGACCCCCAGTAGGGGGAGTGCAGGAGGCAGCCGATAAGTGATTCTCTCTCATCATCGATGTTTATGTCTCTCTCTTCCTCTCTCCCTTCTTCTTCCTCTCTGAAATCAATAAAACTATAATAAAGAAAAGGAGACAAGAATTCCAGCAAGGGGCCCCAGGAGAATTTAGATCTTACAGACAGGTCTCTCTTGGCAGAGACTGGGAAGAAAGCAGACAGATGGGGAGAGTCCAGCTCTGTAAACATGTGGATGGTGGAGGCTCCCCTGGGTATGAGAGTCCTAACTCAGGGTAGTGTGACATATTCTAGAACCTATCTTCCGATGGAAATGGAGTCAGGATGGACCTTGGATAAGATGAGTGGGGAAAAAAACCTGTAGGGCGGAGGTCTCTGGTTTACTGCAGCAGGATGAAGCTGGGATAGGCAGTGACTGGCACAGTCTGACTCACTGTGACCCAACCACCTGCAAGGGTGTGCAATAGGCCAGGTCTTTGGAGCTAAGCAAATCTGAGCCCTAGTCTTTTCTCAGGAACTTTTTGGCAAATTGAGGAACTTGCTTAACTTCTCAGAAAGTCATGATGTATGCCCATCTGTAAAATAGAGCTGATAGTACCTACTTCACCTGGTTTCTGTAAGGATTATGTTAAATGAACACTATATATAAAGTGATCAGCAGGAGTAGGTTCATTTATTCAACTGATTTATCATTCACTGTGTTCCTATTACCATGCAAAGAACTAGAGACCTGGCTGAGAACTTGACACACAAGGTCCTTATACTTCTGGAGCTCCCATAGCAAATGCTCAGGCACTATCAGTAATACTCAGAGGTTGTTTATTGTTGTTGTTGGTTTTTCTCACCACATCACTGCATATCCTGGAGTGCCTTGCTCTCTCTCCTTGGAGTGAGTCACTCATGCATTATTCCCACATCTGATTTCCACCAGCAGCACCCAGGGGAGTTATTTGCGGGAGCAGATTCCAGGCCCCATCACCTGCTCATTGGATCAGAGCTTTCAGAGTCTCCTCATTCATGGGGAGGTGGTTTGGTGATGATATAGGCTTGGCAATCACTGGCCCAGTTACCGGAGTGAAGCAGATGACACTGGGCTTGGGATGTATGCGTTACAGCAGGGTAGAAACCAAGCTGGGCCGATGTCAAGATTTGAAAAGAACAGGAACATCTGCTAACTGTGCTTTTGGGCGTTCTTGTTTCCTTGAGGGGAATTTTATGGTTATTTAATTAAAACATTCCACTTTGATCAAAGGTGTTGCTTTGACTTCTCAAGTATGAAATACAAGACTTGTGCGAGTCAAATAACTTGTTTGACTGCAAACAATTTATAAAGAGCCCTAAACAAGACAAAATATAATACATAATAAGTCTTAGAAATTAGGTGTAAACGTCTGTGGAGAAACCAATTATTCCTCTTGTTATGAACATTAACCCACATTCAGTTTTAAGCCTGTGATACTCGAATGACGTTCACCATTAGCCACTTCTGACTGTGATGAAATAATCACAGGGGGCTCTGTTGCCTCCTCACACGGCCATCCTTCTGTGCATACGCACCCTGGTGTCTTTCTGCTTCTTATTATGAGAACACCAGTCTTTTTGGATTAGGGCCCCAGATTAATGGCCTCATTTTAACTTAAACACCTCTTTGGAGACATTATCTCCAAATATGAGCTACTGGGAGTTGGGACTTCAACATTATGCATTTTAGGGATACACAATTCAACCCATAACACTCCCTATAGCTCCCCAGATTGTTTTGTTTTTGTTTTCATCATGGCCTGGACTGGACTCCAGGCTTCTTGAATAATCCCTGTCTTACTTCCAGGCTTATGTTTCAATCTTGTCCTAGAGAAAAATGGATCAGAAGAGCCAATATGGACAACAGAGGTGTCTTGTCTGAAAACCTGGAACCCAGCTGCGCAGCCCTCCTGAATGTCAGGTGCAGTGCCCACTGTCCTAGGCCTAAAGCATCCTGGAGGTTCCCAGGGGCCTAAGGTGCCCGTGCCAGGCCCTCTGTGGAGAATCTTCCTACCATCTTTCCTCTAGAAACTCTGACCCAAATTTTGCTGGTCCTGAATAAATCCTAAGTTTCAATATCCAAATTAACATTTTACATGTATTGGCCTCCTACTAGCTTCCAGATATTATAACAGCTGCTTCACATACATTAAGCTATTGTAATGGATTCAATTCTGGTTTAATTCTGGAAAGCTGCTGGGATTGGGGCCTGCATGTTTTAAAAGCACAAGCCATGATGTAGTTCTAGAACATCTTCCATGGTTCTGATGAGATATGTATTAGGAGACAAAACACTGACATCGGCATGCTTTTATTGCCAGTTCGGTTATGTTTTTTGGGTTCGTTCAGATTGCAGTGGTTGGTTTATCTTTAGTAATCAGGGTTGGCTGTAAGGATTCATGAGAAAACCAGAAAGACAGAAATGTCAAATGGCCCCGAGGATGCGGAGCCCACAGCCGAACTGCAAGCATGTTCTGGAACCGTGCCTGGTGGCAGCCGGTTTATCACCTACCTGCAGCCACAGCAGCAGGCTCTGTGCTCCAACATGCCACCTGCGTGATGCTTGCTCAGCTCCTCTGGCCCTGCTTCTGCAGTCTCTATGGATCCTGGAGAAAATTGAGCCTCCCTCTGAGGAGTCTAGGCCAGGGGCAGGATGACTAGTCTGTCCGGTGTAACGGATCAAAGTCACCTGGTGGCACAGAACTGTGGGTAGAGTGTCCCAGCAAACCTCAGAAGGTCATTGGCTCATTTCTGCCATGGGCTTTTTATGCAAAATGCCATAATTTCATCTCTAAATAGAGGAGTGGGTGGGCATGTCTGACCTTGACTTAAGGAGCAATGTAATGATGAGGTAGAAAAACAGAAAAGTGGCAGGGTTTCTATAATTGCAGGACAGCCTGGGTATTAGAAACCCAGACAATAGACCTAATCAATTCAGTAGAAGACACCATTAGCACTTAGCTACAAGGCTACTGGTGAGAAAACAAGCTGGTGACTTTTATTGTATTATATCTGAACTGCTGATGTTCTTCCTGCCAGTAGGAGCCTGTGCCAGAGTTGTTCAGAATTACTTTGTCAAGCCTGGCTCTTTGGGAGCTGGGAGGGAAAACAGAGCTGGGGGCATTCTCTGTTGCGAACAACCATAAAATCCACCTTAAAAAGCCCTGCAAAGTTGCAACAGAGATAAGGTGCTTGGGAATTGGCTTCGGCTTGCTCAGAAGAAAATAAAGAGAAGGAGGATGCCCTCCTAGGAGGTTCGTAGTAGAAACATCTCTTCAGGAAGGCACGAGCTGTCCCCACAAAGACACCGCCCTGGGAGACCCAGTGACCAGGCAGGTAAAGAAGAGAGTGGGCACTCAGTGCTTCTTGCTGCTCAGGCCAGCAGTAAGGAAAGGGCCTATGGCAGGAATGCAGTTGGGGAACATGCCCCAAGCCTGGCTGCTCCAGATCGACCAAGGCCAAGGGCTGTGATAAGTCTGATTTCTTCAAGGAGACCAGAAACATGGTCTTTGGGATGAAGAGCAGAACTCAATCCCCGGGGGAGGAAATTGACCAGGGCAATGGAAAGCCTCAAGACCTTAGATAAGCAGTCCTAGAAAAGTGGGGACTGAAACTAAATCAACAAGCTCCAAAGTGGTCCATCCCAGGACGTAGGGACATGTCACTGGGAAGGGGGGAGGTTCAGAGAGGAGGGTTCAGAAGGGAGTGTGGCTGTGGTTGTAGCGAAGGGTCCTGCAAGGCGCAGGGGCAGCTGTCCTAGCTGGTCCCTGGGATCTGGGTTGAACATTAAAATGAAGCGCCCAGCCGGCGTGGCTCAGTGGTTGAGCATTAACCTATGAACCAGGAGGTCACCATTTGATTACAGGTCAGGGTATATGCCCGGATTTCAGGCTTGATCCTATGTGGGGCAATGGTTCTCTCCCATCATTGATGTTTCCATCTCTCTCTCCCTTTCTATCTGAAATCAATGAAAAAATATTTCTATAAAAATGAAGCCACTACTTAAAATTTGGTGACTCCAGAAAATCAATGGCCAGTTCTGGGTTTGGTTTTCCCTGGAAAACAGAGTTAATGATGGAGAGGTCCTTGGGGGAGGAAATGGGGAACAGGGAGAGAAAGAGTGTTATGAGAAGGACTGGGTATTTGTGAGCAGCTTGGAGATCCGTGGCCAAAAGGTGCCCTGCATGTAGTAATTGGAGTAGGGCACCTGGAAGCTATAGAATAATACGACTGAAGCAGTCAGTTCTTTTGATTGGACCCAAACTGTGCAACGTAAAGTTACATGAAAGAAGCAGAGCCCTGGGTAATGTTTTCTTTTCTGTCCTTTGTCTCTCACTTTTCAAACATTTGTCCCTTTATCAATATGTAAGTCTCCATGGGCCTGTCACATGTGGGAAAACAGGCTCCCCGACCAAGATAGTCAATTGCAAACCCAAGACAGCACTGGGGTGCCATCTATCACTCAGGGCTTTCCAGGAAGATCCTGTTAAGAAGCCGGGCTCTTAATAGGCAAGGAACAGTGTTAATAAAAAGTCTTTTTACTTGAAAGGGCACAGAAAAAAACCAATAAAGCTGAGCCCAGCTCTTTAAAAAAAAAGTTGATAAAACTGACAAAAAAAAAAAAAGAAGTAGTTTATTGTGGTTCTAAAAGGAAGACAAGGGTTTTACTTTCTCCTTTTTAAAGGCAGAATTAATTAATCCACCACCACGGCCTGAGCTCTGAATGGAATGTTAGCTTGGACTCTGGGGGGTGGGTAAGTCCTCTGGACTGTCCTCTGGATAAGCTTTTGTTAAAGCAACAGTATTTAAAATAGTGAATTGATAGAATAGGGCACCAGAAGTGGGGGGAAAAGTGAAGACAGGGAGTGCTGTTAAGAAGCAACTCTTGAGAGAAGAAATGCAATTCCTTAAGCCTCCCTTAGGGATAAGATGATAATAATATTAGAGCAACCATAGTGGTATCAATGAGCCTGGTTCATTCGCCTTCCTCTGCCTTTATCAGCTCCTTACAGTTAAATCCATGGGGTTTGCACCCCCAGGCTCAGGCTTCTTTTACTTCCTGAGCAAGCACACAAAGGAAGCTGTCACTTCTTACTCTTCAACCTGTGGGGCTTAAGGAGCAGCTAAGACAACTGCTCCTGACCCGCCCAGGTCCCTTCACTGTAGCTGGAACCAAACTCCTCTAGTGCAGGCCTGAGAACCCCAAAGGGACATGTCTCCCAGGCCCTGGGATGTACCTCTTTGAGGTGATTGATTTCTATTCTATCCCTACTGGTCTAGATCTGCATATCTAAGGTCTTGATAGCTTTCATCCTCTGGCCAATTTCCTCCCCTAGGAACCGAATTCTACCCTCAACCCCTAGGCTAAGGTCCTAACAAATGTGGACAGACTTTGCGGAATTAGGAACACAGCCTGCCGAAGCAGTTGGTGGACATCTGAATTTCTTGCTCTGTCCAGCTCATGTTCAGAGGCCCAGGAGAGCCCAGAGCATTGTGCCTTATTGGACGTTTGTTCTGTTGACTTTCCCATACTCTTGCTTGTTCAGTCCTGGCTTTCCTCTGGGTCTTTTTGCCTTGGGTTGTTGAGAGTCTAGCATGTTTTCCATCTGGCCCTTTCCACCAGCAACCTGGAGCAAGCCATGGAACCCCATGGAAGATCTGGATGGAAGAGAACAAATACTTTGCAAACACAATGGATTTAAATAAGTTTAGGATTAGTTAAGTTTATTCACTGATTCATTCTTTTAATTAAAAAAATTGAGAGGTTATTATATACTAGGCCTTGTTCTGGCTGCTAGGAATACAGCAGTAAGCACAAAAATACTTGTCCTTATGAAAGTTATGATCTAGTAGGGAATATAGAAATGAATAAGTTAAAAATATATAAATTCCATGGAGAGAAATATAGTTGGAAAGAAGATAGACAATCTGGGGTAATTGTTAGGGAAGACCTTACTGAGAAGACCTCACTGGTAATTGTTAGGGAAGACACTAAGTAAAGACCTGAGGGATGCTAAGGAGCGAGCCAGGCTACATGGGTACCTGGAAGAGAGAGATTTTAGACAAGGGAACAATTAATGCAAAGGTACTGAGGTGGGAGTAAGACTGGTATGCCTAGGAAGCCACTGGATTGGAACAGAGAAAATGAGGGGGAGACTGAGTAGGGAGGTCATTCAGAGCCTGCAGGTGGATGTTGGCCTGTAAAATGAGTCTTAGCTCAGGCTGCTCTAACAAAATAGCATACTGGGTGGCTTATAAACAACAGGCATTTATTTCTCAGTTCTGGAGGCTGGAAATCTGAGATCAGCCAGCATGGTCAAGTTTGGGTGAGAGGGCTGCCTGGCCAGCGTGGCTTAGTGATTGAACATCGACCTATAAACCAGGAGGTCATGGTTCGATTCCTAGTCAGGGCATATGCCCAGTTTTGTAGGCTCAATCACAGTGTGGGGCATGCAGGAGGCAGCCAATCAATGATTTGCTCTCATTATTGATGTTTCTATCTCTTTCTCCCTCTCCCTTCCTCTCTTAAATCAATGAAAAAAAAAGGTTTGGGTGAGGGCTTCTTCCCAGTTTACAGATGGCCACCTCTTGCCATATCCTCACATGGTGGAGAGAGGGAGCTCTGGTGTCTCTTCTTATAAGGACACTAATCCTATCATGGGGTCTCCAACCTCATGACCTTATTTAACCTTAATTACTTCCTAAAGGCCCCACCTCCAAATACTAACACATTGGGGTTAGGGCTTCAACATATGGATGTGGGGGGGACGACATAAACATTCAGTTCAAAACAGGGAGCTACAGCAGGGTTTCAAACACTAAGAGAATTAATTCCCAAAGTATGTTACCTTTCATTCAATCACATTTAACAAGTCTTGTTTTTTCCAAATCCCCTCCTGGACACTTTCCACAGAAGCTCTTCAGGGACTTGGAATGAGTCCTGCTTAAGAAAACTTGGGGCTCCTCTGGGTGCTGCTTTGACAGTTGATGCAAATCTTTTTGTTTTCTCCACTCAGCAGAGACAGGTTGCTTTACTAGCTTATAAAATTCAACAACGTCAGCTTTAAAGTTTTCCTTTGGTTGTACTTCTGCGATTTTTATAAAGTCAGCAGTGGCCCACATGAAAAGGTGTTTGGTTGTCCCTTTGACTATAGATTAGACCAAGAAGCTCCGGCTTCAGACAATGTTAATCTTAACCTAGGCTGGATTTACTAGGCTGCCTGGCATCTGAGATCCCAGATAAGCGCATTTTCCACTGTAGACTGTGCTGTATTAAGCCTCACAGGGAAAATATCTTAAATTCAAAAAAGAAAGCCTCTAAACCGTAAACCACATAAGCCTTTCCTTTCAGTGTTGTCTTTCCCTCCCTCCCTCCCCACCTTTTTGTAAAAGGTACAATCATGAAACCACCTTCAATGCCCAACTGATTATCTGGAAGCCTAATCAGTGAACTGAATTATCCTGACTTCTTAAAAAGCAAGATGAACTATTTGTCCCGATGGAGAAAATGTGCCGCAATGACTCAGGATAATGCACACGGAGGCTGCAGTACTACAGCGACTGGGCCGAGGCAGGAAGGTGGATATGCTGTAGGCAGGTAGACAGACATGAGCAAAGCAAGGACAATGGGCCAAGTACAGAAGGTCACCAGGATGGAAAGCCCAAGTGCCTAGCAATGGACAATCAATTGTAGGGGGGACCTAGCTCCCAGGGTGACTTTTCCTCCCATAGCAGATTGCTGGTCATGAGATGTGGATTCCCTGACCTTTCCTCCCTAGAGATAACATCTAGGCCCAGATAAACAATAAAACCAGCCACAGCTGACATCAGGACCAGCTGCAATGAATAATGACCCTGCCCTCTTGCCTGCCAATCAATCAGTGGAGACCACAATCCTAAATGGACATGCCTGGAAAGCTACTGAATATTCTATTAAGATTTTCCCTGGGCCCACCCCCCCCCCCCCCAAAAAAAAAATCTCCATCCTTAAAACTCTTAAAATGGAGGACCCAGTGTGCTCTCCCTCTCAGGGGCATGCCCCTTTCTTTCCCCCATTTCCTCCCCAGGCACGTTACATTAGCTTCCTCACTCCCAAGCTCCAAGGGCTCTTCCTTTACCTCCGTAACTTGTTTCCTAAGCCTTATTTCTTCTAGGAATTACTTTTTCTACCTCTGTAGTTTGGGCCTTGCTCTGAAGTCTTTCCTAGCCAGAACCCAAGTACCAAGTTTGCTAAACCCAGGTTTGGTCTGACTCCACAGGTCAGACACCTGGCACCACTCCTGCCACCTACAACAGCTGCCCACTGAAGAAGTGGCCTATGTGCTCTGTACTGAGCACAGCCCCAGGATCCCAGCTCCAGAATGCCTATGATTCTGGATCAGCCACTGGCTCCCACCCCAGGGTGGGGCTTGTCAGATCTGAACTTGATCCAGTTGATCTCAACATAGTCTCACCCGGGGCCTATGTTCACTCATTCAACAAATATTTGTTGTGCATTTGTGAGACAGCATTGTTCCAGGCACTGGGCTACAGGAGGGAATTAAACAAAAATCCCTGCATGGGCGGAGTTTATGTTCATGTAGGGGAACAGACAGGACCCAAACTTTAATCCTGGCTCAGAGTTCCAGGGCGGCTGGGGGTCAGAGAGGGGAGCGGGACCTTGCTCCAGACCTGCCTCCTGAGGGCTGAGCTGGACTGCACCGGCCCTGGGGCCAGGGAGCAGTGACAGTCAGTCAGGCCTAGCCTGCCCCAGAACTCTTCATGGGTCTCCAAGCGGATTTGCCTCCATGCAGTCCTCTGGCCAGGAATGCTTTTCGAACTAGTCCAGCCTGATGATAACCCTCCATCTGCAAAGCTGAAAACATTGTTTACTTGTGGAATGCTGGATAAAACCAGTCCACATCGCTCTGGTTGCAGAATAAAAGTCTGAGGTAGCAAGAGGATGTGTCCCCAGAGAGAGGAAATTGGGGGAAGGCAGCAGCAGAAGCGTATGAAAGAGGGAGCCCGGGGATAAAAGACTCCATGAGAATCTGCTTTCTTAGCTCCCCAGAGCTGCACCCAGCACTACTCACAGCCCTAGGCCCCTGTCAGAGCTCCCATATGCTATACGCATTAAACAAAATTCAGAGAAGCAGCAGAAAATAAACTAGGTGTTTTATCTGTGGCATGGATTATTTTATTTCCCCAGATAATGACTTACTGCCCTAAAGCTATTAGAAGGGTAGAAGCAATGAGGATCTGTTGGGTGTAGGTTCCTCAGCCAGGGACTTGACCCTTCTGGGTGCAGGAAATTGGGAGAAAACACGAGTGAAAGTAGGTAAGTAGGACATGCTTTATTACAAACAAAGCGTCCAATGACTGGCTGGTCAGGGGCACCTAATATACATACTCAAACAAAAGAGGCCTCATGCCAGTTAGTGATTCCGTGATACATTAACATAAGTAGGTTACATAAGGGTGCGCTTGCACAGTACGTATAGTGCTACTGCTGAGCCATTGCTCTCCTGCAAACGTAGGGCAAAGGGGACTTTAACATGGTAATACTGCTATGTTATTGCCTGCACACATGTGTATGGTGAATGGGCCTTTAACCTTCGGTGTACTCTGGTCAGGGTCCCTACAGGCTCAAAGCCCAACAACTGTTTCAAAGCCATTAACTGGACTTGATTTTAGCCATGCAGCTTCCTTCTGATTGAGATAGTGCACACGTGCATTTATGTCTGATGCCTCTGTGACTATAAAATAAAGGGGCTTGAAGGTCAGATACTATGTACAGCTCTGCACTCAATCCCAATGTGCGGGTTTATCCCCCATACCACCAAGCTATTCTCTGACACCAGCTGGCTGTCCTACAATTTAACTAAATCCTGACACTCTCTACCTGGAGATGGAATCAGATGCCACAGGTTAAGGGCTCTTCCCACAAGATGCTCCGACCTCCCCAACAACAACAACTTCAGATGCCAATCACAAGTCCAGGTTGTCACCTGTGCTTCTGACCCATGGCTATAGACCCATTCCCATCACCCCTCCTCACGTTCGATGGATTTGTTAGAGTTGCTCACAAAACTCAGAGAAACCTTTTACTCACTAGATTGCTGGTTAATTATAAAAGGATATAACTCAGGCAGCCTGATAGAAGAGATGCACAGGGCAAGGTATGGGGAGAGGGTGCCAGGCATCCATGCCCCTTCAAGCACTCCGCTCTCCTCACATCTCCATGTGTTCACCAACAGGGAAGCTCTCTGAACCCTGTCCTTCCGGGATTTAATGGAGGCTTCGTTATATGGGCTGGGTGGATTAAATCATTGGTCAGTAGCCAACAATTCAACCTCCAGCCCCCCTCCCTGGAGGTCAGAGTGGGGGACTGAAAGTTCCAACCCTCCAATCATAAGGCTGCTTCCCCTGGCAACCAGCCCCCATCCATAGGTGCTTTCTAAAAGTCACCACATCAACATAAACTCAGGGTGGGTGTAAGGGGTTTGTTATATACATCAAGGCACCTTTATCGCTCTTCTCTCTTACGAAATTCCAAAGGTGTTAGGAGATTTGTGCCAGAAACAGGCTGAAGACGAAATATCAATTTCTTTTTATAAGTCACCATATCATGGTATGTTAGCCTCAGAACTGAATTGTCAGGGAGGGTTAGAGGAGCTCTGTTGTGGGGAGCATAGGGAAGGCCAGGGGTAGTGAGGAATCTACACAAAGTGTAACAGGGCATGTTGGGAACCAAAGGGGAGTTTCTGGTCACTCCAAAATTTCATTGAAAGCCTAAGAATGGGAATAAAGGCTGTCAACTGACAATCTAAGCTCAGAAAAGCACCTATGACTGTGGCTGGTCACAACCACACCACTACTACCCACCTTGCATTGATGGACAAGGACTTCGGCAGGAGAGTCAGTGCAGTGTTTGTGAGAGGAGAGGAATTTCATCCCTGTGTGCTCCCTTCTAAGGACTGGGCCGCCCGAACTACCCCCATCACTGAGTTGTTTGCAAAGTGCTGAACCTCCAGAAGGGCAGAGGGCCTGCCACTTCTGGGCTGGGAGAAAGAGACAGGAGAGACATGGCTGGGCTGGCAGGGTGGCTGGGAAGAGAGGGGAGCAAGGGCCTCTGTGAGCCCAGCTTTTGTTAATTAGCAGTAATAATAATATAATATGTTGCTATCTATAATTTATTGTTATATGAATTATGTTAATTGCTATGTATAATTTATTATTATATCAAATGCTAATAGATTAACATATCTATTAGATATGAACATAAATGTACTATAGTATGTTAAAATATATATGTAATATACTGTAATGTATTACTATACATAATTTTACATTAACTAATTTTTCAAAATTCTTATGATCAGATTTTCTGTAATAAGAGAAATTTTCTTCAATGGAGAGAATTTTTCCTGCAGAAATATAACACTAGTGAGAAATCTAACCATTTGATTTACTTAAGGTAAGGGTTGCAAACTATAGCCTGTGGGCCGAATCCGTCCAGCTGCTGATTTTTCTATGGCCCATGAGCTAAGAATGGTTCTTACATTTTTGAATAGTTACATTTTGCATGGTTATGTAAGTGCCTATGTGATATCTCTGTTTTTGCCTCTTGGTATATTAGTTTTAGAACTTGAAAAGACTGAAATATTTATTATTTAGCCCTTTAAGAAAATGTTTGCTGATCCCTGACTTAAGAGCTTTTGAGACTCATTTTTCCAAATTCTGCTCTAAAATGTGTAGCTAAATTGAGACCAACCTCTGGCAAAAAAAAAACCCATTTCCAATTAAAACATAAAGGCCATTTAGGAATAAGGCAACACTGCTCATCACGTTCAGTCTTCACCTGGTGGGGCAGCAATAGCGTAGCACCTGCTCCCTCCCTCAGCCCCCTCCCTGCCACACACACACACACACACACACACACACACACACACACACACACACATATACTCCCCATGTTGGAAATGGGAAAATACTATTGCTCTTGGTTGGTTGGATTTTTTTTTCTTTCTTTTTTTTTAAAAAATATTTTATTTATTTATTTATTTATTTGAGACAGGAAGGGAGAGGGAGAGAGAGAGAAACATCAATGATGGGAGAGAATCATTGATTGGCTGCCTTCTGCACGCTCACCAGTGGGGATTGAGCCTGCAACTTGGGCATGTGCTCTTGACCAGAATCGAACCCGGGACCCTTCAGTCCACAGGCTGACACTCTATCCACTGAGCCAAACCAGGTAGGGCTTGGTTGGTTGGAATTTTCTATTGCACACACTCCCCATTTGGTAGACAAGGTCCTGAAGCAACAAAATATAGTTATGTCTCATTCCAGCTGCCAGACACAGAAGGCATAGCATGTATAGCTCAGTATGTCACTGGCTCATGAATTTGGCCCTTAAATACAGAAAGGGTGACACATGTCAGCCCACTGCAATAGGGTTCTGTGGCTTTAAAGAGACCTCTGTATTGTATGTGCATCTAAGTAATTGGAACTTGGACTCCTCACATCTTTTTTAGCAATGACATTGTAACAGCATGGACCCATCCATTCATCATCATGTCATCCTTATGAAAATAGTTTCCAGTGGTCAGCTTGTCATAGTTAATTAGTCTTCCAATACATGACTTCTCAGAAGCAAAGAGACTTTGAGGACCGAGTTTTCAGATACCTTTAGCAGTGAACTCTAGAGGTGTCTGATCTTTCCTGCCTTTTAATTAGAGCTCTTTCATCTAAGAGGGAGAGTGCCCTTGTAGTTAGAGATATAGCTAACCTGGTTCTGCCTTCTGTTCTCAGTTCTGGGGCTAACTCATAGCAACCACAAGCAAGCCAGTGACTCTCTGAGGCCTTAAATATGTGAAATCCAGTAAGTTCTAGAGGAGAACATAGTTAATTGATGGCTGGTCAAATGAAGATATCATTGAAGTTTTAGAGTGAAAGGTAGTGTATCAGTTAAATACTGCCATGAATCCCCTAAACTCGGTAGTTCAAAAAATCTTGTTTAGCTCAAGATTCCGTAAATCATAAATTTAGTCTGGGCTTGGGGGGGTCCCTCAGGCATCCATAGTCAATTGTGTGTTTGTGTGTTGAGTAGGCGGTTTTGCTGATCTTAGCTGGGCTCTCTCAGATGTCTTAGGACTTGGCTAGGACCATGGGGCTACTCATCTCTGGTCCAGGTGGCTTTTAATCCTCCATCAGGCCATTTCAGGTTATTTGCATGGCAGGAACAGGGGTTCTAGAGAGATAGTGGATACATGCAAGGCCCCTTAAGGCCTAGACTTGGAAATGGTAAAATATCACTTCCATCACATTCTAGTGACCAAAACAGGTCACAAAGCAGGTCACAAGGATGGCCCAGATCCAAGGGGTAGGAAAATAGAGTTCCTACAAGTTTCTAACCCTTGATGGAGAAAGCTTCAAAGTCACATCTCAAGGGCATGGATGCAGCAAAGGGAAGAACTTCAGCCATTTTTTGCATCTACCACTGGGAGCTAAGACATTAAGGAACATGTGTAAAGTGTGCAGCAGCCCCTGCTGCCAGAGCAGGTGAAGTGGGATGAGGTCATGATTGTGAAATCTGGATGTTAAACCCATAAGCAAGGGACCAGGATTATGCCACTCTGGTTGTCCCTGGCCTCCTTTCTGACGGAAGAGGGTAAGGAAACCCCCAAGGGGAAAGTCAGACCTGCAGTGGGTGGTAATGTATGAGCAGTGTCCATATGTATTTTGGGTTAATTTAGAAAGTAAAAGGAATAGGGTGTTTTTCCATAAACATTGAAACCCCGAGTGAATACAGGCCCTGGCTTTGCTAGCCTAGTGGCGAAGAAAGCTTTTGCAACCAGGGAAGAAATGCCAAGAGGCAGTGCAGTTTGATGATATGAGCAGTTTTATGGGCAGACATAACTAACTAATTGTGGTTTAAAACCTTACTCACTGGGTGACTTTGGGCAAATCACTTAACTTCTTAAGGCTCAATTTCCTCGTCTATAAAATGAGGATGACAATTGGTCCCTCAGAGTGTCATAGAAGCAAGTAAAGGAGGTAACACATGAGAAGTACCTAGGGCAATATTTGGCATAATGATTGCTCCCCATTAGTGTGCACTGTTATTATTTTTAATATATTTTTATTGATTTCAGAGAGGAAGGGAGAGGGAGAGAGATAGAAACATCAATAGTGAGACAGAATCATTGATTGGCTGCCTCCTGCACACCACATACTGGGGATCAATCCCTCAACCCAGGCATGTGCCCTCACCAGGAATCAAACCGTGACCTCCTGGTTCATAGGTTGACACTCAACCACTGAGCCACACCAGCCAGCCTCACTGTTATTATCCTCTAACTTTCTTGGGCATTGACTCTTCATAGATGATTCACAAATCTTTCTATTTTTACAGTGATGGCTACATTTTTGAGCTCTTTTCTTGGTACAGTAGACCAGCAGTTTTATGCAGATGTCCCATTGTCAACCCAAACCTAACATGCATATTAAAACAAATCTGTCCCTTCAAACCTCTCTCCTTTCCCAACTTTTTATATCTGTTCATTCAGAGCCACCATTTATTTTTAGCCACCTGGATTTGTCACTGTGAGGTTATCTTTGATTCTTTTATTTCCGTTAGTTCTTGTATCCATTTGTACATCAATGTGAAAATCTTTCACCCTTGTCTTTTTAATTCCATTTCCTTTACTATCTGTAGAATCTGCTTCTTCTCTTGATGCTTTGAGTACTGCTCTAGAATTCCTACAAGTCTCCCAGCCTCTAGGCTCTCTACACATTAATCCATTCTCCATAGGGTTGCAAAATTAACCTCCCAAAGGACAATCTCTTGCTCAAGACCATCAATGGTGCCTCACTACTTACAGGGTGACATCCAGACACAGAGCCTGGCATTCAAAGCCCTCCAAATCCAATCCAGTTCCCATTGCTATACTTATCGTCCAAGATTCCAGGAAAATCCTCTTGCATTATGATCATTTGTATACTTGTGTTCCCAATGAGAGCTTCAGTCTCTAGAACAGGGTGAGGAAACCACAGACCAATTTCCTGTGGCCCACAAAGCCTAAAAGATTGACTATATGGCCCTTTATAGATAGTTTGTGGACCTGTGATCTACTGGGTGAAGCATGTCTTAGACCACTTTGTCCTACAGAACTGTGCACTTTTCAATATACATTATCTGAATGAATGTTCCACGTACTAACCCCTAAGCACTCAGTCCTTCCTTGTTCCTGTATTTTTCCCTGTAATAAAGGGCCTTCTGTCTACCTGGATAAACTTTTCCAATATTCTCAGATGCACATCAAATCCTCTGGGAAGCCTTTCTGATGGCTTCTGCTGAATTCTGAATTCCAGTAACACTAACCTGTGTGTATGACACTACATCTCCTGCTTCCAGTTGGTTGTTTGCATCAGAGAGGGTCAGAAACATGATGGATGCCCATTCCTCCCCCATGACTGGCTCTCTTCTCCCCTTCAGAACTCAGCAGGGGTTGCCTGGCCTGGGAAGTTTTCTCTGACTCTTCCCTTCCTCTCCCACCCAACTAGGTTAGAGCTGACTTCTTTGTGCTCCCACAGCTCCCTGAACTTCCCCATCATGGCACTTATCTTTGTGTGTTGTAATCATTGATTTACCTCTCAGATTCTCCAACTGTATTGAGAGTTCCTTATGGGCAGGGTTGGTGTCTTATTCATTGATGTGTTCTAAGTTCCTGGCATGGTGCTGGCTCATGGACACATCCAATTAATACTTTGGAATAAATGGTTTATCAATCAATGGTTGTTGATTGACTCTGTGGCTGAATAGATATCTGGTACTATTCCTTGTGCTCTCCTATTTACACACTTCAGTTCTCTTTCTTCTCTATTATGTGTAGTCATTTCTCATAGTTACATATCAACGGGTAGTCTGTATCTCTGGATATCAGACTGACTGAGGTTATCAGGCCAAATGTGGAGCACCCTGGGAGACACCAAGCATGGAGGTCCCCAGGTCTTTGGTGAGAATGGCAAGTGCCTTTTGTCGACTCACAGTTGTGGGATTCTAAAACCAACAGCAGCTCTTCCTCTTTCTGAATTAAGCATTCCAAAGGCACCTGACTGCTGACCAAAAAGACCCACGACCATATTACAGTGCACTCATAGCCCGCTTTGGGCATCTAGGCTGAGCTCCAGGGTCGCCTGGTGTAAGAACAATACCTAATGTTTGAACCTGGGAACCTTGTTGGGGTAATAGAACAAAGCACACACAATGCCAGAAATGGAAAGTGGCATCCAGGAGGTGGGATAGCCCACTGAAAATCAGAAGTGAGAGCCTCCTTCAGCGGACAGCTTCTATCCCACTCTCTCTGTGTGCTGCTTGTCTCCTCCCTTCCTTTACCTCCCCTCTTTTCCCCAAACCCCCATCCCAGTTTTTACTCAGAGCATGTCTTATTGGAGTCCCATTCCAATTAGCTGTCCACGATCCATTTCTTAAATTCAGATAAATTAAAGGCAGGCTATAAGTGATCAGCCACATCAGCCCAGATCTTCCTAAAATATATTTTAAAAAAATAATCAGAGAAACAAATGAAGCAAAATGAATCAATGCAACAAACAGGAGCAGCAGCAATAGTAACAGCAGCAAAGTAGAGTGTGAAGTGAAGGAGGGTCACTTCTGAGGAATCCCTGGCAGCTGAGGTGCTGCCCTCCCCAGAGAAGCCTGGAAGATGAATTTGCTACTTCTGTGATACCAGATGGGTAAGGATAGCTGCAGGGGGTCTGAAGGTCACCCTGCTTTTAAGGATCCTCTTCCGTCATCACTGGTGCATCCTTCAGCTCAGTGGTCGGCAAACTCATTAGTCAACAGAGCCAAATATCAACAGTATAACGACTGAAATATCTTTTGAGAGCCAAATTTTTTAAACTTAAACTTCTTCTAATGCCACTTCTTCAAAATAGACTCACCCAGGCCGTGGTATTTTGTGGAAGAGCCACACTCAATGGGCCAAAGAGCCGCATGTGGCTCGCGAGCCGCAGTTTGCTGATCACTGCTTTAGCTTGAGCAGCAGATCTGGTTTCCAAAGTGGGGATCAGACTCTATCACCGATGCTGGGTGAAGAGAGAATGGGGTCCATGTGATTCATCTGAGAACCCCACTGCCATCCTCTCTAAGCCTCTGTCTCCTTGGTCAATAATGTTAGGAAATGTTCCATCATTTGACTTGGAGAGCTTCTTGTCCTGCTTTCTTCAGAATGCTCTGGGCTCTCTCTCTCTCTCTCTCTCTCTCTCTCTCTCTCTCTCTCTCTCTCTCTCTCTCTCTCACTGTCTCTCTCTCTCTCTCCCCTCCCTCCCTCCCTCTTCCTCCCTCTCCTTTTCTCTCCCTCTGTTTCCCAGGCAGTACCTCCATGCTTCTCAGAACAGTTCTCCAGGCTCCAAGCTGCCTGGGGAATCCTGTCCTGAGGCTTCCTGCTCATCCATTTGGAGACAACACTTCGACTGGTGGTTCTGCAAAAAGAGGAGGAATCAACGGTATTTACTGCTCATAAATGAACAGTAGCAAAGCACCTCCGGCCGGCCTATAGGATAGCACAACTGTTCCCAAGGCTGGTTGGGTGGCAAGAGGGGTGCATAGAGAATGGGGGCCGGGGAAGGCCTCTCCTGCCTTCCATTTTCTTTTTCAAAGAAGTGACCATTTACACGCCAGAAAGAGTAGTTAAATTTCTAGGCTGCATGCTTCTCTCAGTGGAATGATTTAAACCATGTACAAATAGCACATACAATTTATTATGACTTGGGCCCAAATTGGGGATGTGCCTATATGTACGCACACGCAATCACCTCTCAGCATCCAACAGTGAAAAATAGTGCAGCCTCGTAAAATAACACACACAACAAAGCCACCTTCTTCCCAACTCCTGACAGCCAACATAACCTTAAAATAAATGGGAAAGATTCCCTCTGCACACTTGCGCAACGGAGTTTCTATGAATCAGACAAGTCTCGAATCTCTCAGGTAACATCAGACCTGAGAGTGATGCTCACAGTTCTGGCATTTGTAAGCCTGACTGCTTCCTGGTGATTTACTCAGGCGGCTCCCCAGGCACGAGGGTGTGGAACCTCTATTTATTCACTCCGAAAAAACAAGCAAACAGAAAGTTAGCCCTGACACCAAGTTAATCAAAAAGTTTTTAATAGAGTACTTGAAGGACCCGAGGCAAATGCTTAGAGCCATAACCAGGCGACACAAATCATCTCCAGCCCTGTTAGAGAGCACAGAGCTCACTGCTGCAGGAGAGTGTTTCCTGTGTAATTAATCTGCTCGTTGCCACCCCGGCGTTTATTCACGCGGGGGCATGGAATCCCACCTGTAAGGCCAGTTGTTAGAATTGGTGAGAGAAGACTTCCTTCTTTCCTTATTTATTAGAGGAGAGAGAGAAAGCAGAGCGTGCCTTTGTGGTATATTTCAGGTCGAAGCAAATCAAATACACCTCTAGGCCTTAAGAATTTGCAAGAGGCCAAGTGGCTAATGCCGGAGGGCCCGTTACTTCCATATTCATGAAGTGTGTATGTGTGTGTGTGTGTGTGTGTGTGTGTGTGTGTGTGTGTGTGTGTGTTGTGGCAACATCTAATTGGGTGCAGCTTCTAGGTCATGAAGCTACTCTCTAAGTGTGACGTGAGATGTTGGGAAGCATTGACTCAATCAGGCTTCACTGCACTAGTCCATACGGCACATTATGAACATTAGAAAAAGGCGCCTTCGCTCAAGACATCTTACTCCTGTCTGCTGGAAATTGTCACAGGCTACCGAATACGTTAGAACAGGACACTTTACTGCCACTGCCAGAAAACTGCAAATAAAAATGCAAATCTACAATTTCTTTGACATGAAAGCTACCTCTTTAAATGTGATGTTCTTGTGTATCACATGATCTAACTAATTGTAAATGGGGGCACCACCATCAATGCAAACTTTAGCAAGCTACTTAGGGAATACTAGCTAACTAGGTGAAATAAATACTCATATAGAACCAGCTTATACCATACACTAAAATAATTTCAAGTGGTTTGAATTTTTAAATAGCAATATGAATTTGATAATTATTTTCATAGAAATGGCATTTTAAGCAGAAACATAGTTTTTTAAATGATTAAGGAAAATAGGCTTGATTCATAAAAGTTTAAAGCTTCAGTATGTATGAAAAAAACATTATAAATCAAATTTAAAATAGACAACTGACAAAAAATATCTTCCATAAATATGACAAAGGATTAATATTCTTAATAAACTGATATACTTTGATTAGGGAAAAAAAAAGATGTCAAAACCATAGGAAAAATTTTGTGAGTTCCTTATTTACAGAAGAGGCAATACCTAATAAAATGTTTAGCTTTATTAGAGACCTATCAAATAAAACCG
Organism: Corynorhinus townsendii; assembly: GCA_026230045.1. NCBI lineage: Eukaryota > Metazoa > Chordata > Mammalia > Chiroptera > Vespertilionidae > Corynorhinus > Corynorhinus townsendii. The sequence goes on along the minus strand of JAPDVU010000006.1, from coordinate 113,848,308 downwards.
AAGTACCCACTAAATATTTTTTCATGTATCAAATTAGACAATTTTAAAAACCATCAATTCATTCTCCTTTGATTTCTAGGCCTATTGCAACAATAGGATATGCACCTATCCTCCCAGACATGGGCAATAAGTTTCAAAAGTAGGATAGTCTAAGTAGGTTTTGTAGATACTCTTTATCAAGTTAAGGACAGTTTTTTCCACTTATAGTTGGTTTTAAAACTCTAGAAGATTTATAAGACAACTTGTCCTGCATCCAAGTTGTAGTCAGCATTGTTCTATAGGAGGTCTTACCCAACAGGTGGAGACAAGAAAATGGAAATCACAGGAAAATGGATTAAAAGGAAGAAACAACATTGTCATCATTCACAAATATTATGCTTTCTGGATGTAGAAAATCTTTGCAAGAACTATTAGAATTAGTAAAGATTTCGGCAAATATGCTAAATACAACCACTATACAGATGCAAATAATGGGTCATTAATATCGCCTGTGTCTAGAGGGATAAGTCCATGTCGCATAGTTAGAGCAGGCCTAGATAGAGTGTTTACTATTATCATAGGATATAGTATTTGCCACCAACATGGACATCCTCTTAAACCAAAGCCTTTCTGGAAAAAAATTAACATGTGTAATTTCTAAAGGCCAACTGGGGACATTCTGAAATACCGAGAGTGACTAAGGGAGTAGAACTTTCGGATGGCTTTTAATTTTCATCTCTGTAATTATCTGCTTTACAACATTTCTACAATAAGCAGTACTGTTTTCTAATCTGGAGGGGGAATGTTTTTTTAATAAAAAGAAAGACATTGGATAAAAACCCATTCAGCATCTATACTTACCCTATCACCTCCCTAAGGAGGCATTCTAACTAGCGAGAGAGTTCTTGCCAATCCAAACTGCTTTCTTCCTCATTCCTCCCATTTTACTTTAATCCTTATCTGAAAATATTTTTTTTTCTTCATTCCCTGGTAGTAGATGCCTTAATTTCTCCTACCTGCTTCCTATAACTATATCCTTAAATCATGTGATATACTTTGGCCCCCCCCAAAAGCCTAGATGATAAAACCTTTACCTAAAAACACAATATCTCACACTTCCCCAGTCCTTGATAAATAGCATGGCAGAGGAATAGTGAGCAGGCGTGCCTTTAATGCACAGTGTAGGCCAGAGCTGGGTGGGAAGGTGTCACACTGTCTAAAATTCCACTACTAAAACCTTTAGTTTAGCATTGTCCTCTTTTGGATCCTTTTAAAAGATTTAATCCTGCTGGAAGTGACTAAAACATTAAATAGTTCTTGTTTAAAATCTCCCTCATGTAGGAAGAAAGTAGAGAAAGTAAACAAAAACAAAACAGCCCTAGCCAGTTTGGCTCACTGGACAGAGCATTGGCCTGTGGAGGTAATGGTCCCAAGTTCGATTCCGGTCAAGGGCATGTGCCTGGGGTTGTGGGCTCGATCCCCAGTAGGAGGCATGCAGGAGGCAGCCAATCAATGATTCTCTCTCATCATTGATGTTTCTATCTCTCTCCCTCTCTCTTCCTCTCTGATATCAATAAAAATATATTTTAAAAACAAACAAACAAAAAACCCAAAACAAAACAAAAACCAGTTTCTCATAATTTGGACTAGGACCATCTGATAGTAAGATCCTAACTCTTGTTGTGGTGAGGAAGGATCTTGGGAAGATAGGAAAGGAGATTAGCTGACCTGTTCCATGATATGTCAATGCTACTTTCTCCTAAGACAGACTGTCTCAGATTATTCTGCCAAGGTCTGTTCTGTAGAAACTATTATGACCCAATCTTTCTGAATTTGGACAAATCCTCCCAGTCTTACATCCACGTACTTGCTTCATAAAAGTTAGTAGATAATTTTGGGAAGCCTCTTCTGCTATATAGAAGTTGCTAGGGTAGGAAAGCTTCCTGTGTGCTCCTCACCCCAGAGCAAGGGGCCTGTGCTGAGGGCAGCAGGAAGGCCAGTCCAGCTCCCTCTGCCCAACCAACAGCCGTGGAGGAGTCTGGGCTGTGCACACGGTGGCCCATTAATGTGACTGCAGCTCTAGCTTCTCACTCAAACCCTCTACAGCTTGGTCCAACATGGTCACCTCCTTGACCAGTAGAGTCAGTATTTAGGTTTATTAACTTAGGGATTCCCATCAATAGGCATAGATAAGTCTGGGAAACCCAGAAAATCTAAGTAAAACCTGGACATTTTAAGTAATCTGAATTCCCCCTCCCCCTAGGCCGGCAGAGATTTAGTCAGTACCCGGCCATTCTCTCAGTAAACAACAATCGAACATCTCCCATTGTGAGGCCCCTGCTAGGTCTTGGGAGTTGGGTTTGGATACAGCATACTTTCTGACCCAAGACCTCAGATGGCTAGAAGGCAGAGATATGACAACAGGCAAATAACCATGAAACAAAGCAGCAAAAGAAAAGTATCATGAGAGAGTTCCAAACCAGCTTTGTGGCCGAGCTCTAGGGTTATGCAGATGAGTTGGAATCTCAGATCCAACAATTCCTAGCAGTGTAGCTTTGGGCAAAAATATAGTAGCCCACACTTATGGTGCATGTTCTAGATGTGCCAGCCATTGTACCAAGTGCTGTAACCTGTATTATCTCATTTAATCTTTACAGTAACCATAATAAGCAATAGGAGGTGCTATTGCCCTTTTATAGAATAGGAAGCTGAGGATTAGAAGCCAACTCTGAGATAGAGTTTGGGGTACAAGATATTTATTAGAAATCAGCACCTGTGAAAGGAGGAGATTGGGCAGATGTGACAGAATGTCCCATGTTGGGCCAAAATGGCCAGGCATTATTCACTCACCTCGCTCAGTCACTAGATGAAGGCTGCCCCAGGAAGGATATAGCCTCCAACAAGGCTCTTAGTAGCTGAGGGGGACGCTGAAGGAGCCAAGAGCTAGAGGCTCTTTGGTGACTGTTTTTCCACAGCTGGGCAATGAGTCCTGAGAGGCATCGCTGTCTATTTCATGTGCCTACCCTGCCAAATTATAAGGATTAGAAATAACATGTTATTGGCATAGATACTTGCTCAATAAATTATGGCTTTTGTTATTCAGCAGAGAACCTGGGTGGGGGGTAATTTCCAGAAGATATGACTTAAAGAAAATGTCATCCATATTGATTGGACCTTACAACTCTGTTTCTCTCCTTGCTTTTCGGTGGCCAACTGATGCTGAGACTCACCCAAGTACAAAAACTACAGAGTGCAGAGTGATGGGGCCAAAGAAATTGCCACTCACAGGTGCAGGTGGTGCTGTGAAAAAGAGCAAGGCCTGTTTTGCAGTGTGATTTTCTTAAGGTAATCTCAGATGGAATGTGAGTTTTGAGCATTTTAAGTGGAAATATTTTGTAGGATGGTGTTCATGAAAAAGTGCCTTGGGTGGGCAGTGGGGCACTTGTTCACAAGTGGGATGGCACACAGAGAAGAGGTGGTGGCAGCACTTTGGGATCTCCATGGAAGCCGAGCTCTGCAGGAGCCAAGGCGGAGTCTGTGGGGACATCATGGTCGGTTCCAGAGGAACCGTGATGGAGCTATAGTTACTAAGCAAGCCCACGCTTTCCAATTACTCACAGCAAGATCTGTTCTTAAAAATACAAAATGACAATTGAGACAATGAGAAAAGAGTCTGACTTCCAATTACGTACAGCAAGATCTGTCCTTAAAAATACATCATGGCAAATTGAGACAAAGAAGAAAGAGCCTTTGGGACGGCCCTAGCTCTTACCTGCCGGAGTATGTGTCAGAACCCAATGTTCTCCTGAACTTCCGTGGTGTGATTTCTAGCAATTACTCCTTTGGCTTTCAATCCCTGTTTATTTGTGTCACCTAGCAGTGCCTTTTGTCCTTGCCTCCTTTCTTCTGCTCCTTCCTACCACCTCCCTCTCTTTTTCTATTCCTTTCCTTTGTATTTAACTTAACTTACTTTTTTTAATCTAACACTTCCATTTTTGTGATGGAAGGAGGCTGTATTAGTCCAGTTTATTTTTTTTATCAGAAATTGAAGACCCATACCAAATTTTGCACGCTGTTATTTTAAAACTAAGATTAAACGCAAAGAATTTTTTCATTTTATCACAAACTCCTTTTAATTGCAATGTATTTAATTTCATGAATATACCATAATAAATGTAATGATTTCCTTAACTGAACATTTATATTTCTTCACTTTTAAAAATTAATTGTTAATGGTAAGGTTGATACTGAGTGTAAATACTCTTTCCATATTTTGGGTTGTTTTAATGTTTTTATTACTACGCTGTTACTTTCATAATGAAATTAGGTGGATAACAATTTACATACAGTAAAAAAAAATTAACTGTGTTGGGGGTAAAGAAACTATTGATAGGGAAACAATAATAGGAGATATAGGTTTAGCACAGAAAAATTAATTTTACTTTTTCCTGGAAGTAAGCCGTAGACCTAAGGCACCTAGAGGCCTAAGGGGAGAGGGAAACATAGTTAAATATGTGTTTCACATTGCTCACAAACTAAAATCAAATGAGGGTTCAGGAGAAGAATATTATTTTTACTAACACTATTTTGGGCAAAGAAGAGATCCACAGTGTGATACTGATATGTAATTCAGTAACAGTGGTCTAAAAGAGGTCATCAGAAAAAATGTTTCCTATGTACCACTTTCCAGAAGTTTGGCTTCACACATGGGACACATTTAGAACACCTAGCACACGTCTTACCCTGGAGACAGTGAAAGTCCTGAACTTGTCTGCTGAGTTTGTGTGTTGCATTTTGAGACATAGAGCAGTGATTTTCAACCTTTTTCATCTCATGGCACACATAAAGAAATTACTAAAATACTGCCACACACCCAAAAATATATTTGTTGATGATCTTACAAAAAATAGGTATAATCTTGATTCATTCACACTGGACAGCTATTGTTGTTTTGGCTGTTGCCATTTATTTTTTTATTTTATTTTTTTACAATCTAAGAGAAGAGAGGTCAGTGCCCCTGACTAAATAGTCAGGTATTGTATGCTTTAAAAATTCTTGGGGACACGGTTGAAAATCACTGATCTAGAGATTTGAAGCTGTTGCTGTTAGTCTTGTTTTTCTGGGAACACTGGGTTTGTATGGGCAGACACTACATTCTCAGCTCTGAGACTCTTGCTGGCATGTTCCCCGCCCTTCCCCCCGCCTTCCCGAAACAGTGACATGAGACCTGAGTTAGCTGTAATGAGAAGAAGCTTATTTATTCCACTTCGCTTTGTAGACCTGAATAGGAGGTACAGAGCTCTGGTGGCCACTGGAAGCCCCTAGGAGCCAGCCTTAGAAGGAGGCTGAGACTGAGATGGCAGGATGGAGTAACAGAGAGAAGTGGGCTGTTGATGACATCATTCACTGCTGGTTGCATCATGCCTAGAATCAGCTTGCCTCTAGATTCCAGCTGTTTTCAGACATTTTCTTCTAGTTTAAGGCAGCCTGAGTTACAGTTTTGATACTTGCATCCAAAAGCATCCACATTGATCCAGGGATACATACCTATCATCAGGAAAATATTTTATGTGAAATCTATTGAGCTATAGATTCGGGTGATAATCATAAGAGTTATCCCATATATAATGTTTTCTCAGCACTAGGCATCATTCTCAGCATTCTACATGCATTTCTTCATTTTATCTTCACAAGAACTCAGTGTAATAGGTATCATCATCATCATCCCCATTTTACAAAAGTGGAAACTGAATCATGAGCATTAAGTAACTTGGTCAAGGTCACTCAGCTACTGAACTCAGGAAGCCTGGTTCCGGGGCCTGGTCCAATCACCACTATTCTATACTGCCTCTCAGTAAATGCATGTACCTTCTACACAGATAACATTCCTCCCAACTTATAGAGGCCATGATAGTCATCCTTGCCAAGAATCTGGAGGACAGCTATTCTGTGTTGCCAAGTGGTTGGCAGATGTGCAACGTAGACAGTCACTGGGGCAGGGAGGGTAGCATAATGCTTAAGGGCAAGAACTGGTATTCAGATAACCTGAGTTGAATCCTGATTTTCCACTTACTAGCTCTGTGATCTTATCTGCAGGAGCCTCATTTCCCTCAACTATCAAATGGCAGTGGAACTAAGAAGATGGTAAGATTTTATAAGGATTAAATGAGATGGTGGTCAGAGAGTAACATCTACTCATTGAAAGGCCGCAATTTAGAATGAATGATCACTGGCCCGTGTATGAGGATGTGGCAGGAGAGGCCTGGCGCCTGATTTAGAGGGTGGATTAAAATGCAGGGGCTCGATTCATATCAGTTATCTCAAACAGGCAAATATTAATGACAGAGAGTAGAGTAGAGGTGACCTGGGGCTTGGGGAGAGAGGAATAGGAGACTAGTATTTCACAGATAGAGTTTCTGTCTGAGACGATGAAAAAGTTCTGGAAATTGTGTTAGTAGTTATGCAACATTGGGAATGTACTTAATGTCACTGAATTGTACAATTAAAAATGGTTATACTGGTAAAACTTACGTTAGGTATATTTTATCACAATAAAAATCGTGGGAAAAGAATCAGGAGCTTGTGATTGTTATTGGTTGAGGGGAAGCAGGAATGATGATAACTGATTATGAGCACCATGAGCAGAAACTCTGACATGAAAATTTAAACCTCCTAAATAATGAAATTATATTTTTAAAGCAAATTTCACACATAATATCTATTTGATCATACTCATTGGTTGCATAATAAAAAGGTCAAAGGAATAATGAGATAGAAAGGATATTAAAAGGTAATTTTTTTCATTGCCTTGCTGTTTGGCACAATATATTTACTTGGACCCTTTCCATGGGCTTGTGCCATGGTGGAAGGCTGTGACTTGCGGGCATTAACAAGAGGAGCAAAGCTCACAATGTTGGGTGCCCTGTTTAAATACAGGTCAAGTTTTCCTTAGAGGCCCCACTGACTTCCTGTGTCCTTACTGCCTATGTGGTTAAGTTTCAGCCTTAAAACTAAGAAGCATCTTTTTAAAAAAAAAAAAAAATGCACGTGACCTCCTGTGACTAAAAGAAGAAAAAAATCCCTAGCTCTAAACTTTTAAAAGAAAGTGCATCTTTACAATAACAATAAAATCCTCCCAATCAAGCCTTTAAGAGGCAGCCAGCATCTCCATCTTTGCCTGGGGCCCATAACTATCCTTGGCTAATCTGTTTCTGACATATAAAGAGCTGCTATTGCGGTTCTTATACATGCATATTAAACTCTATTCAGAGAAGTGGGGAGAGGGAGCCCTGGGTGGGAATAAAGAATGAGTATTTGAGACTGGGTAAAGGAAAGAGGAAGGTAGAATCACTGACTTGTAGAAGAGATGCTTCTAGAAGAAGAAAAAAGTAAGATCCACAGCCCTCAGATTTGTTCATGGCTTGTTTAGACAAACCTCTGAGACTGGTGGTCTCATCCAGGCCAGTCATCCACAGAATTCCACATCTACCCCAGTCCTGCTTTATGTGAGCTGTACCATCCTGGATAGTTGTTCTGGGGGGTAAATTGGTGATAAGCTGGCCCCTTCTTGATGAGGAGCAAACATGGGGAGTTTTTCACTTGCTGTGGAAAGACAAAGGTGAGAAAGAAGAAAGTGTCTGGGAGAACTGTGAGTCCTCACCAATGGTCCCCAAGGAAGGCCGTGAGATCTTTTGTGTGAGACATCTTTAAAAGAAAGAAAGATATGTAGCAGCTCACGATGACTTCAGCTCTGTATTAGAGGCGGCACTTCCAAGGAGACCTGCAGTGCCAGGTCTTCGTGAAGCTGATATCTGTGTTCAATATGAACCTTGTTAGAAAGGCATTTTGGGGGATGTCTGCTCAGCTCACATAGACCCCTTTCTCTATGACCTGCTCTTTCCAGGTGGGTGGGCGGAGGCAACCATATTTATGTTATTTGGTCCTGTCCTCATGACTACAGGTGATTGGACCCCTCACTCCAGGGATTTATTTATTTTTATTTTTGTTAATCCTCACCTGAGGATATCTTTCCATTGATTTTAGAGAGAGTGGAAGAGAGGGGGAGAGACAGAGAGAGAGAAACATCCATGGGAGAGAGACACATCAATTGGTTGCCTCGCGCACAGACCCTGACCAGGGCTAGGGATCAAACCTGCAGCCTAGGTGCGTGCCCTTGACTGGAATCAAACCCGGGACCCTTCAGTCTGCAGGCTGACGCTCTGTCCACTAAGCCAAACCAGCTAAGGCACTCCCAGGGGATTAGAATTGAGACTTAGAGTGTCTAGATTGGTTTAGTCTACTTGCTACTAGTAATAGAAACTCAGAATCCATGGAAACATCACCCATCATCACATGTATATGGAAAAGTAGAAACAGTGGTGTATTCAGGGACACAGAGCTGAGGGTAGTCTGGTTCCTGTCATTTCTCTAGTCTCAGTTCTAGTCTGTTATAAAGTACTATGCTTGGTTTCTGTGAGCTGTCATAATCCTTTCAAGAAATCACTTTTACATCTTAAAAGAGCCAGAGATGGTTTCTATGACATACAACTAAAATAATTGTATTTTCAGCTTAAATGTGGGGTATGATATCATGTCTATACAGAAGATCACTAGACTGACACTGTGGAAGGATCATCTCGAAGTTTGCTATCTCCGGGTAGTTCCTATGCCATAGATGCCCATGGAAGGGATGCATCAGTGGTTCCACCTCCCATATCTTTAGATCCCATCTGGATGGGAAAATTACCAAAGGACACAAAGCTGGGAGTTACCTTGATTATTATTTCCTCAGCCTCCCTCCCCATTATCAAGCCATCCATCTCAGATCTAGTCACTCATCTCTGCAGAGCTGCCCTATCTAAGCCATCAGTACCTTTGTTTGGATTACTGTGATGGTCTCCTAGCTGGCCTCTGGTCTATGCCACTTTCCTGCTCCAAACATTCCATATTAGGAAGCAGACTAAGCTGACGTAGCAGAAATCCAAAATATAATGACTCAAGCAAAAGGAGGGCGCTGGTTATAAGCTGCATGCGGTCATGAAGGGCCCTACAGTTTCACTTTCTTATTGCTCACCATACCACAGGGTGTTGCCCTTATGTTCCAAAGCTAAGCTGGTTCTGCAGCCATATCCATGAACCAGTCACCAGGATGGGTAAAACAGAGAGGGACATGTCCAATCACGTAAGAGCAATGCCCAGAAGTTGTGCACATCACTTCTGCTTGCATCTCATTGACAAGAACTTAATCATGGCCACATATTTATGCAAAAACAGCTGAAAAATATACTTTCAAATAGGGTGGCATATGCTGGCTACAACTCAAGGGTTCCAGGACTAAAAAGAAGGGGAGAATGGGTATGAGGGGGACAACTGGTAGTCTCTTCTCAACCTCTAATGGTTGCCTGTGCTTGCAAAATGAAACGCAGATCTTTGACCATAGCCTCCAAGGTGGTCTGGCACCCATTTCCCTCTCCTGCCGCTCTTCCCCTTGCTCACTTGGCTACATCAGGACCTTACTTCTTTCTGCTTGTGGGACATGCCATGCATGCTTTTGCTCTTGCTGTTGCTTCTGCCTAGAAAGCTCTTAGTTGGATCTTCCCATGTCTATCTGCTGCTCATTCTTTGGGTCTCAGCTCAAATGCTTTCTCCTTCCAGAAACCTTCAGCGTTCACTCTATGAATCGTCCAGGCTCCCAGAGGCCTACCTTTTCCCACTCACGGTTCTCTGTTTTGTTGATTATTATTTTTTATTGCTGTGTTGGCTTTCTTGTTTGCTTACTTATCATCTGTCTCCCCTAGAATCTGAGTTTTGGGAGAGCAGAGACCTTGCCTGTCCTCTTTACCACTCAGACCAGCACAGAGCATGGTGTTCCTGGCACACGGTACAGGCTCAGATATTTGCTGAGTGAATCAATGGGTAGCCTAGGATGTGGTATCAACATTCCTAAGTAGAAGCACACCTTTTAACTTTGGGGAATAGGCTAATAATGTCCTCTCCTTTGCTCCTGAGGGTGTCCTGTCTGGTTAGAAGCCTGGCCTTTCTGTGATGGTTCCTGGTTTCTTACTCTGTGGCAGGTCAGTGTCATTTGTTCTATAACCTCATCTCCCCCTGAGGTTATAGAACAAATGGGCCAATTCAATCTGTTTTCCATTTTTGAGATGAGTAAATAACGTGCCTGTTATTTACATCCCTGGAGAATTGAATGAATGACCTGAAATAAGGAATCATTTGTTATGGCTTATTTAATCATATTCAAGATAATTTTCAAACTTGCTTCAATGCACAGATCTTCCAAATAACACCCTCTTCCAACTCCCACACAGCCCTTCAGCACCCTTAGCCCCTGTGTGCTTGGAGGAAGGTGAAGGGTATGGTATTTATCACAAGCAAGTCCAAGCATTAGAATTCCCAGAGAGTTACACAGGATGAGAATCTAGCCCAATAATAATAATCCTAAATGTTATTTATATGTGATCTCCCTGCCAAAGTCATCTAGGTGGCTCCCAAAAGGACCATGCAGGGAAAATTCCACTGTCAGCATGTGCCAAAAGTCTTAATAAGTAAGGTCCAGGAGGTTTTAATTTAAAAGAACTCATTTAGTGGCCTTTCTCCAGTTGGAATAAGTCTGTTCCAGTGAAGTGTGCTGCAGCCGGCAATCCTGGGCCAGCGTCATCTTCCCAGAGCATTCCTGGGGCCCATTTATCTGAGGAAGGCACACTCCTGTGTCCATCCTGAGACACTTCTCTGCCCTGAATGGAGCTCCATCACCAGGAGCTGCCTTGGCTAAAACATTGCCAGCTCCCATGGAGGCAGGGTAGTAAAGACCCTGAACACGGGGGGAAGCCGTGCAAGGGATGCTGCTTTTCAAATAGTGCTTAATGCAGCATTAAGCAAAGAAGATTCCTCTGGATCCTGGATAAGTGTGGCAGTCAGTAGACCTGTCACTCTTGAATGAATTGGAGCATCAGACAGAGCATTTCTAAAACCCAGGAATCGTTTTTATCCATTACTTTACAAATATGTTTCTACTTACTGATTTATGGGGATAAAAATGCCATAAAGGGGGTGGTGAGGGGGAGCTCTTCTTTCAAGTCATACTGGAGTGTGAGCCCGGACACTCAGGAGAGAGATTCAAGTTTCCAGCTCCTTCTGAGGTTTCAGTCTGATGTCTCATGGGGCCCAGGTCTCATCAGTGAGACATGGCAGGTATTCTCTGTGGGTCCCTGAAGGGCAGCCAGGCCATGGAATCGGAAGAGGAGACTTAAGTGTTGCCTGCTGGGTCTGCTGGACCAGATCACTGGTATTTGCGGATTCTGCATGTTAAGCTGTTGACCTGGCGACCTGCAGAGCTCCAGGGAGTACATTTCTGCTCTGAGAAAACAGCTCTGATTGGCAATAGCAGCTAATGAATTCTTACTTGGAGGCAAACATTGACTTCACCTTCAAGCCCCAAGGAGCCTTGGGAAAGCTCAGGCTACTGAGAGCTTTTTGAGGAATTCCACCTTAGAGCTGAGGATTTGGGCAGGATCTTGTCCATGGGAGGTGAGAGGTCAGCATGCTACAGGACCTTACCAGTGGTGGGGTCTAGTCACCTGCCCTTCAAGCAGGTCAGTGCCTAATCCAGCTGCTAATCTGTCTAAAGGAATTTCTAGTGTCAAGCGTTCACGTGACATTACAGGGGCATTGATGTTAGTCAGGGAGGGGGAGGGCTTGTGACCATCTCCCCTCCTTGTACAGACATGAAGGTCAGACTGGTGCCAAGGTCATTGAGCTAGTTAACGGCATAACTCAAATCTTTCCTGTACTAACATTTCAAGGGCCAGCTTTGGTGATGTGACAGATAAATACAGCCTAACAATTTGTCATGAAAGTGATCAGGAGATCTGAAAACTAGGAGCAGATGCAGCTCCACAAGAAGCATGCTAAGAATGTTCCGCACACCTGCCAGGGAATGCAGGGGCAGAAGCATCCCCCAGCTCCCACCGGAGCACCTACCCTGGGACCAATGCCCTTCTGGCCACTGGGTCTTGGCATGAACTCCCAAGCATTGAAGGGAAGGAATGAAAAGGGATGCCAACTGTAGATTGCAGGTTGATCAATGAGGACAGAGCTGACACTATTTGAGTGCTACTTTAGCCAAACATTGAGAAATAGAAGAGGAAAATAAAGAGGCAGAGGTGAGGATATGGAAATCTGCCTCAGTCTCCAGCGATGGGGCAAAGTCCAGAGAGGCTTGCTCAGAACTCTAGTAAAGATGCTATCTAACATCAGAGTATAATCTGCCCCAAATGTAAAGCAATACAAATTGAGGCTACATTAAAGATTTGGAAAATATCAACAATGACAACAGCAAAACACATTCATTTCAAAATACACGAAGCTGGTTTTTTGAGGTTTGTGGACATAAGCCACAGTAAAATCTAGTGTCACTTTATTGTAGCACATCCCCACCCCTCACCCCTCAGCTATTCCAGGCATTGGGACATGATGTTCCCACAGGCCCTCTGCTCAGCACCATCTCTGGTTCTGCTCTGTCTTTAGGAAGTTACTTCCTCTCTGAAGTTATAGGCATAAATTTGGTTTTCTGTAGTTTTTTTCAGCTAAAGCTCCTTTTCATACTCATTCATTCATTCATTAAATATTTATTGAGCACTTACTATATTTTAGATGCTTGCTATGCAACAGTAAACAAAACAGAAAAAAAATCATGGGAAATTATATCCTAGTAAGGACATAGACACCAAACAAAATAAATCAGTAAATATATAGTGATAAGTGCTGAGATGAAAAATAAAGAAGGGAAGGTGATAGGAAATTGTGCGTGTGTGTGTGTGTGTGTGTGTGTGTGTGTGTGTGTGTTGGCAGAGGGCTTACAATTTAGAAAGTGAGTTTCACAGAACACAGTGCTTAAAAATTAAAGCTTCTGTGCTTTTACTGAATTGGTGAGAAAATTCTAGGGAAGCAAGAGCAAGGGACAGGAGTAGTGAGGCAAGAAAGACGTGAGAATCAATGCAAGGTTGTGTTCCACAGAAGCCACTGCTTGGTGTCAAGTGCAACCCATTGTTGCCTCTCACAGGACTCACTTCCCAGAAATCACAAGAACCATTATGTCTCAGGCCATCTGTCTGAAGGGAGGAAGGGAGAAGAATTTGACCTTGGGCACCTGAATCCCTTTGGGGCATTAACTTTGCCATAATTCTGGTTGCATGTATGGTGGCCATAAGCAGATCTTGTGACATCTGCTACCATTACCTATGGCAAAGGTAGGGAAGCCCTGAAGTGTGAGGTGGGGTCATATGGTATGTGTATAACAGGAGGTCTTGCTGGGTTGTGCCCACATGGGAGCTCCCACAGGGTCGGAACTGCAAGAGCTCTGGAGACAGGAGAAACCAAAAGGACCTGAGGGGCCCCATATGAGGTGTCTGATGCAGAAAGAGTGGCCAGGGGCGGGAGGTCCATCAAGAAGATGAGATTTTAGTAAAGTCTTGCAGCTATAAAACTATATGGGAGAAGAGCATTTTGGGCCGAGTATTCATGCAAAGGTGGTCAGCCTGGGAGTGCCACTTGCATATTCACAGAACCAGAGAGGCCAGGGCAGCTGCAGTGGAATGAAGGAAAAGGAGATGGTAGGAGATGAGGTTGGAAAGGTAGCTGTTGGTCAGCTCTTGCAAGGTTATGGGTCTTAGAAGGATTTGGGTTTTACTCAAAGTATGATGGAAAACCTTGGGTGAGGGAGATTCCTGGAGAATTCTGGCATAATCTGACTCACATTTTAAAAGGCTCAGACTCTGGGGCTGATAGATGTGGAGAGAAGAGTTAGGAGCTCAGGCTAGAAGCAGGGCAACTAGTCAGGAGGCTACTTCTGCGGTGTCCAGGAGAGGTGGTAGTAACTTATATAGGATGTAGCAGTGTGGGTGGTGAGAGGGGGGCTGGATTCTGGATATACTTTGAAGAATTTCCTGGTGGATTGGATATTTGTAGGGCATGAGAGAAAGAGAGGAAGGAATCAAAGATGCTCTCAAGGTTTCTGTTCTAAGCAACTCAAGAAATGGACTTGCCACCTACAGAAATGAAGAAGACACTGAAAACCAGTAGGTTCAGGGCAGAACAGCAAGAGCTCAGCTTTGGACATCTAATATTCGAGAGCGTGAGTATGGGGCTGGACAGTGGAGAGTTTTCCACTAGAGACGTGACTTTTGGGAGCCACCAGCAGATAGATCACCTTGAAAGCCACCAGAGGGTGGGTGGAGGTAGGATAGCGGTGAAGTCGAATGGCTGAGCTCAGATGTGTTTAGAGGTTGAAAGGATGAGAAAAAAATCAATTTGATGGAGAAAGACAGAGAGACAGAGGGAGAACCAGGGGTGCAGGTGCTCAGGAGCCAAGCAAGGCAAGGCCTCAGATGTTTGTGACTTGCAGAATGATAGCCATCTGGTAGAAGGCTGCCCCTTCACCTGTGGGCTTCTCTGAAAGTCATAGCTACCCTGGGCTTCCTCTTCCTTTCCTTATCTGTGAAACAGCAACAGCATCTTCCTTAAAAAGTTGTTGTTAGGAGATTCCATAAGAAGCTTCATAAACTCTTATGTATTACACACAAAGAGGGCTTCATAGCACATTTAGTTCCATCAGTGATGTCAGCGCTTAATCCGAATCTGGTTCTCCTTAACTCTTTTTTATTATTCTTTTTCATTTTCTCTCTCTCTTCTTTTTGTCTCATTATTTTTGTCTCTCCCTCCCTCTTCTCTCTCATCCTTCCTTCCTTTATTCTCTCCTCACCACCCCATGTGGAGGAAGAGGAACCTGGGGGATAGAGTTATGCTTCAGAGAGTATTACCTCTAGCAGGGGTCATTGGATGTTGGATGTGGCTTTTTATGCTCTTTCTGAGTTTCAGTTTTGGCCAAGATCCCCAAAGACTAAGAACAGTAGATGTCAGAGCACCCATAGAAGAAATACTAAGAGATTATGAAATAAATTTTGTGATCCTTTGCTCAAGGCCCACCTAGGGGTACATTACAAATCCTGGAAGAGGCAAAAAATCAGAGGGAGAACATTTCTTTGGAGAGAATTATCAAGGTGCTGGGAGTTTCACTTACAAGAACCCAAGTGCGCCAAGGATACCTTTCAGGAAGCTTGGCCTGTGTCTCTGGACATTTGGAAACTCCAGAGTCTGGTTCCTCTTGAATGTCTAAAAATCTACAGGCTAGTGACTGGCTGAGCAGCTGACGCACAGCAGTATGGAAAGATAAGACTGTTCGGTGAAGAGCCGAATGCCCGAGCTTGCTCCCCTGCGCACCAGTTTCAACTGCACTGAAGAAATCCAACTGAAAGTCATCTTGAAAGGGTCCTGGCAAAGAGGAACACTGGGCCAGCAGGGGTGAGGGTGGGTGACTACCTGATGTTGGGGAGGTCCTAAGGGGCAACCCGAGGCATCACCCATGTCAAGGGGAATGGGATCTCCTTGCCATTAGAAGCCAGAGCTGAGTTTCCCACGTTCAAATTCATGCTCTGCCATTTTCTAACTGCAGGCAAGTGATGGCTCATCTTTGTGCTCTAATATCCCCACTGTGCTATAATAAATCTAATCCCAGGGGGCATAGGAAGTACCAACACTAGATTACAGCCATGCAGGTCTTTCAGACTCTTTCATCTAATCCTTCTGCCCTGAGCTTCAGTCTCAGGGTCTTGAAGCAGACACAGTGAGTTGGGGGAAAAGTTAAAAAGAGAGTGAAGATTTCCTCCCTTCTGACTAAGATGTTCAAGGCTCCCTCTCTCATCGACTCCAATAAATTTGCCAACCTAAGATGGGCCCAAGTGGGGTAAAAGTGAAGAACTCTAAACGAACACATGAAAAACAAAAAAAATAGAAATATGGGTAAGAGATTGCATTGATCTGGTCTGGAGCTGTTCGTATCTGGGTGGGAAAGACCAAGGCCACAGGGGACTCTGAGGGTGCCCCCGTAGGAAGGACCTAGTGACTTTCTGCTTGTAGCCAGTGATGTCCAATAAACTCATTCAATACATACCAGCTTAGGGATTGTTTTGTAAGTGGTGGTCCAGCAATTGCTTCCAGTTCTGCCCAATGACCTTTAGAGCAGAGAAATTTCTTTCAACCCTCTTCCTCCAGGAACTGGGTAGGCAGTGGTATTATTTTCTTCCATGACCTCCAACTACTGTTTGAAATACTGGCATTTCATATTTTTCTAGGAGGAACCTGGGCATATTCTGAGATGAGAAGAGTTGGGACTTGCTGGCCTCAATGCAAATCATCCATGAAGATTTCAAGCACCTTTTCAGGAGTTTTTATTTTTGACAAACCCTTTGCTGAGGTATTCCCCAAGGTATAGGGATCTTTATGGATGTTTATAAGTGTCTTGGAAATTCTTTATTCTTAAGCAGTTTTCTAATTTTATGTATTATTGTTTTGTTGTTGCCGTTTGTATGTTCTCAGGAGATTCATTCCCCTGTGGCTTGAAATTTCTGGTTAATATTTAAAGTTGCCCCTGAATCATGTGCCTCCCTTGACTTACTGTTCAGGTATCTTTCATTTTGGCAAATAACAGTTACCAGCTGTGATTAAAATATGGTGCCAATGTTTTAGGACTGACACAGAAGATGGCAGATGGCACCTCCGGCATTATTCAGACCAGCCATCTAAGCCCATGTGGCTTTGGATCTGTGCCTGAGGTCAAGGGTCAAACCAACTTGTAAGTGGGCCCCAGGCCAACTTAACAGATGGGGGAAGATGGAGAAGGCCGGCAGACCACATGAGCCCTAGAGTCTGTGCACCCAGAGAGACTGTAGCATTTCACGATCTCCCTGAAGAGGTCCTAGTGCTTAAGCACAAAAATTATGGTTGACCACAGGAGTGAAGCATTTAAGGAGAGATTTCTACACATCCCCAGTCAAAAGCCTTCAGGCGTGGAATTGAGTGAGGGAACTCTGAATCTCAGCCTTTATCCGTATTGACCAAAAGAGCTCCTCTGAGGCAGAAAACTGGGGCTTTCTGTAGTCTGAAGATTTTCTCTCATTCTGAGAGTGGAGTGAGCTCCTTGGCCTGCATGGTCCTGAGTGATGTAGACACTGGAGTGTGGCCCCTGAGGCTTATGGGGCAGAACTGGGGGTGGTGCAGCAGCTCAGGCCAGAGAAGTGGGTTTTTAGGACTTTCCCTCTTTCTCTTTTACTATCTTAAATTTTTTTAATTAAATGTATTAGGATGGCACTAATTAATAAGATTTTACAGGTTTCAAGTGTATATTTCTATGATACATGATTTGTATATTGTATTGTATGCCTACCACGCAAGGTCAAATCATATTCAATCACCATGTATTTGGCCCCCATTAGCCTTTACTACCCGTCCACCCCACTTCTGTCTGGTAACCATTGTACTGTTGTCTGTGTCTATGAGTGTCAGTCTTATATCTCACATATATCTCTCATATAACATTATATGGTTCTTAGCTTTTTCTGACTGATTTTGCTGAGCATGATATTCTCAAGGTCCATTCATTTTTCCCCTTCTCTTTCTCCTGCAAAGTAATTTGTGCCATAACTTCACTGCCTGCTGTATAGGTGACATTCTGGTGTTGTCTCTATCTGTGGCAGTTGGCTGGCTCTGAGTTTTGCCAGACAAGTGTCATGGGTGCTCTTTCAGGGGATAGGGCTAGGACAATAAAGAACATCCTGTGATGGTCTGTAGATCCAAACTTACTTTTGTTCAACAGGCAACATGCATACCTGGCCAGGAAGGCTGGAAATGGCTTCCAGTGTGTGCCTTTGGGGACACATGAGGGAATGTCTAGGGTAAGCTGAGAGCAGTCTAGCCACATAGTACAGCTAGAGGTTTTGCAGATGAAGGAGGATGGAAAATGGTGAGGATGCAGACAGGTGAGCTGGAGTGGAACTGTGTGGATGGCAAAGGAAATGCACTGTAAATGGCATATGCTCTTCCTCATTCCAGGTGATGAGAAGTTAACACAGGGATTGCTGAGTGCACCGATGGCCAAGCTTTTCAGGCTCAGTTCCACCTTGGGCTGGGGATCTGAGTTTGAAAGACACTACTTCCTTCGCCCAGAGAAGGTGTCTTACAACAGTGTGCAACATTCAGTAGGATCGTCCAGGAACCACCTAATGGAATAGTTGGGAAGTGGTCGGGAGCCAGCACCGCAGGTGTGCCCTAGCTGGCTGTCATCTTTAAGGCTTGTAAGGAACATGCATCTTACGGTTTAGTAGACATTATCCTCAGCACTTTACAACTAGCATGCATTCAGTTCTCATAGCAACCTATGACACAGTACTCTCATCATTTGTGTTTTTACAGATGAGAGATTAAGTAACTTCTGTGAGGTCACACAGCTAGTGTGATACAGATCCTGATTCCAGCCCTGGCTCCAGAGTCCACACTCTCAACTACTGGGCTTTGTTTTAGATCTACAAAGCAAGCTAATCAGCAACACACGTGATGTTAGGCCTTTCGGCTCCTGAGATAAGGAGCTCCATATGGACAGGGATCATATCTGGTTCACTTTTGTTTTTCTCAGCAAGTAACTCAGTGCCTGGTACTGAGTTGGCACTCAGTGAATGTATCTTTCAACCACAACTCTTGGTGCCAATGGCCATGCCATTATCTCCTCCAGGGCACAACACTGTAGAATAAACAGCTTTCATTTTTAGTTTGCACTCAGAATGTTTGCCACACTCCTCCTGGGCACTGTGCCCTTGACTCTTCCTGAGTGTTTCCTGCTACAGGAAGCAGCTCAGGGTGAACAGCCGGCTGCCAACTAGGTGTGACCAACCTCTCAGGTCTGTTTGTTCCGGCCACAGAGAGCCACCCACGGCACCAAGCAGCACTTCTGAAAGCACTCCTCCCTCCAAATTTCTCCCCTCTGCCCTCCAAAGTTACCTAGCAACCTCCCTTTTCCCACTCTCCACTTCAGAGGGAAGCCATTCTTATTTTCATCACCACATCATCAAACCCCAAACTCTTTTCTGTGCTGTTAACCCTTCACATCTCTCAACCTCATTCTCCCATCATCAGACCTCACACAGACTCCATTTTCAAAACAAACTCCACCTGACTCAACAGCACTTGTCAGTCTCTTGTCCGTCACCTCTTTATAGAAGTCTCTATACCATCCTTTTAGCATGAACCTCAAGATCAAACTACCAAAGAAAGAG
This sequence comes from Corynorhinus townsendii, assembly GCA_026230045.1. NCBI lineage: Eukaryota > Metazoa > Chordata > Mammalia > Chiroptera > Vespertilionidae > Corynorhinus > Corynorhinus townsendii. The sequence continues at coordinate 113,829,154 of JAPDVU010000006.1, read as the reverse complement.
GCAGAAAACCCAAACCACAATGAAAAAAACTACAGACTAAAATTCCTAAGAGGTTTATTTAAGCTTCAAATGACTCATTTTTTTCTCCACTTAAAAAATCAGAGCATATCAGCCCTGGCCGGATAGCCCCGTTGGATAGAGCATTATCTCTATACACCAAGATTGCAGGTTCAGTCTTTGGTCAGGCCACATACAAGAATCAACCAATAAACGCATGAATTAGTAAACAACAAATTGATGTTTCTCTTTCTCCCTCTCCCTCTTTCCTTTTCTCTTTCTCTAAAATCAATAGTTAAAAAAAAAAAATCAGATCACATCATACACCCATTACACCTGATACCATCACATGAATATGTAAATGGGATAGGATATAACACAAAGTAGCTTGATGAAGGTGTGCATGGTTCTAATTCATACAAAGATGCCATATGGGCTAGCAGTGACTCTACTCTCCCTGGTGAAGAAGGCAGATGGTTCTGGGGCAGGAAAACCCTGAAGTGGTCACAGCAGTAGACAGGACATCTATATGGACAGGTGAAAGAACACATGGGTTTGAAACTGGCTTTGCTACTTACTCTGCATAAGTTCCTCAACTTCTGAGTCTCAGTTTTAATCTATATCCTGGGCATAATATAATGATAGTATTACCAACATTGCAGGTTCTTTGGTCATATTAGGAATACACATGCATGACAGAAAAGCATCAAGATATGAAATGAAATAAAAACAACCTGTAATCCCTCCACCTTGCACAAATAAAAAAATATACATATTTGCATGCACATGTGTGTGTGTTTGTGTGTGTGTGTGTGTGTGTGTGTGTGTGTATCTATTTATCTATCATTTATCTTTCAACCTGGCCTATATTAGGCACTTGAGAAATTAAAGCTGTTATTATAAACTAGAAGAGTACAAGTGAAACCAAGATTCTTGGTGGTCAGCATGGTCAAGAAATTGGTCAAGAAACTCAATATTGCCCTAACCGATTTGGCTCAGTGGATAGAGTGTTGGCCTGTGGACTGGAAGGTCCCAGGTTTGATTCTGGTCAAGGGCATGTACCTTGGTTGCGGGCACATCCCCAGTAGGAGGTGTGCAGGAGGCAGCTGATCAATGTTTCTCTCTCATCAATGTTTCTAACTCTCTATCCCTCTCCCTTCATCTCTGTAAAAAATCAATAAAATATATTAAAAAAAGAAACTCAATATTGATCAAAGTTACCTATGATCAATACCCAGAACATTAAATACCAACACTAAAGGTTTTAGAGCATTCATTGTTTGTTATGATGAAATCATGTTGGGTTGCAAGAAGAAAATGAATGAAATATGGTAGGATTCTGAACTGGTATAAATATTCACTTATCCTTTCCTTGGCCAATTGCTTACCCTGTGGTGAGCACTGGCATAGAAGCTGTGGAAGCTGAAGAGAAGGTGTTAGTGTAGGTTAGGGCTATGGTAACAAATATACCTGAATAGAAAACAGCCAAGGCCATAGAAGATTATGTCTTTCTCGCATTAAGTGTTCTGAGAGTGTGCTCTGGGTGAGGGAGCAGCTTTCCTCCCATCTGTGAGTTCCTTTTAATCTGTGGATTCTTCATGTCTGAAGACCTCATTATCATCTACAAGTAGTCAAATTAAGGAGAAAGAGCACGGATGAGCATGTGTGGAGACTTTTCAGGGCCACGGCAGAAGTGGTCCACGTCATTTCTGCTCACATTGCACTGGAGAAAACCGAACCAATGTGGCCACTCCTAGCCATACGGCAGGCTGAGAAATAGGACTTCTCTCTGTGCCCATAAGGAGAGAACACATGTTGCTGAACAGTTAGTGATGACCTTCCCAGGAGGACAGTCCCAGGAGGTGGGGCCATGCCATTTGATGACTGAGAATTGCTGGATGTGGAAAAAGAACCTCTGAACAAACTATGATTAGAAAAGGGCATGGGAGGCAGTGCTTTGTTCTGAACAGAGTCATTGGGAAGACTGCAAAGTGAAGAAGCAAGGGATGCCAGCTTCCACAAAGGGAGTTGCAGCCACAAACAGGCCTATCTTTATCTGTGTACAGGGTGAGAAGATACTGTCAACCACCCAGGGAGAGCGTCACTATCAGAGGTGCTGTTTTCTGGCACTCAGAATACCTTCCTGACCTACATCAGACTAGTTGGTCCCAACCAATGTCAAGTTGCTTAGCCTTAGTCTTGCTGAATATGTCAAATATGTGCTCTATAGAGGGAGAGGGGACTCGTGACTTTGAAGAGGACCTCTACAAGGGAAATGGACCTGATAAAGGATGAGTGCATAGGAGCTTAAGGCCTCTGATAACCCATCTCTTCAGTTCACATGGAAAACTCTTGGATCACCTAGATCAGAATTCTGATCCTTAAAATAGATCTGTGGGTGTGTGGAGGGCAGAACTCTAAGTTGGCCCCCAAGACTCCCACCTCTGGTGTCCAAACACTCAAGGGAGCTGTGAATGTGGTGATGGAATAGTGGTTCCCTTGAAAAGTTTATATTAAATGGCAAGGGTGTTGGGATAGCCATCTCATTACATTGTATTATGTTATATAAGACTTCATCACATCCCACAGGACAGAGATTCTCCTGCTGGGTCTGAAGAAGTAAGCTGCCACATTGTGAGAGGGCCATGTGAAGGGAAGGCTTCTAAGAGCTGAGGCTGACCCTGATTACTAGCCAGCAAGAAAACAGGACCCTCAGCCCTACAATGATAAGGAACCAAATTCTTCTAGCAACCATGTGAGCTCAGTAGAGAACCCCAGCCTTACATGAAATTGCTGCTTTTGCCAAGAACTTGATTTAGAGCAGAGAACTCAGCCAACTTGTGCCTGGACTCCTGGTACATATTCAACTTTGCTATAATAAATGTGTGCTCATTTAAGCTGCTAAGTTTGTGGTGGTTTGTTACATGGGCCCAGAAAATGAATAGAAGGTACTTGGGTAAGTCACTGAACTTTCCTGAGCATCCAGTTGTTTTTTGTCAATCTCTGAAATGGGTATTCCTTTTAGATGTATTATGATATTCCCATGAGATTGCATATCTAAAAGTGTTTTATAAATTACCAAGTTACCAACACCTGTAGAAAGAATCCTATATAATAAAATGCTAATATGCAAATTGACTGAATGGCAGAACAACTGATCGCTATGCTCACTGACCACTAGAGGGCAGACACTAAACACAGAAGCTGCCCCCTGGTAGTCAGTGCACTCCCACAGGGGGAGTGCCACTCAGCCAGAATCCAGGCTCACAGCTGGCAAGTGCAGTGGTGGTGGTGGGAGCCTCTCAGTTGGACATCCCCTGAGGGCTCCCAGACTGTGAGAGGGTGCAGGCTGGGCTGAGGGACGCCCCCCCTCCCCGCCCCCACCTCATCTGCCCCCGAGTGCACAAATTTCGTGCACTGGGCCTCTAGTTTATTAATAAAAGGCAGTAACGTCATAAATTAATATTGAAAGGAAAAACAAGGAACTAAGCATTTGTTTTTAAAAAGTGGATCTAATTAGTGTCTATTTTTAGAAGTCATTCTGGCCTTCCCTGCTATTTAAAGACCTATTTTTTCCTCCTTAGCAATCAGAGTGAGCAAGGCCTTCTGGCATGAGATTCAGTGTGATTCTGGGGATGCAAACAAGAATGCCTCCAAGATGGATTGGACTGTACAGGTTATTCCTATTTGAGAAGTAGCTGCAAGGAGGTTCTGAACATATTCTGCCCTCCTGTCAATTCAAGTTCCAAATCTTCTGGAGTTTCCTTCATAGTAAAAAGACTTCAGGACAAAACAAAATCAACTGAAACTATCAGTGTCATTGACACATATTATTGAGTGACCTATTAATTTGTAATCACCTCCCCCAAGGTCATGTCTATTTGGTATTGGGGATGCTCAGGGGCCCGCAGATCCCACTTTGAGAACCGCTGGTACACAGAAGCCAATACCATACGAAATAGGGAATGGAATAGGAGTGAATTGGACCCTTTTGACTGTTAGATGTCACAGAGGCTGCTCCAGATAGCAAACACAGTCTTAGAATAGCAAGACCTTCCAGGGAGCCTGTTGAGGTCAACACTATTTTCATAATAATACTAAGATGTTTGCCTTTGTCTTGTTTTGATATTTGTGTTGATGCTGTAAAGACCATAGTGGATAAAACTGCTGGCTCCTTAGCACCATTCAAGGCAGTGGTACCAAACTGCCAGGGATCTAGTAAAATAAACAAACATTAAAAACCACAAGGAAAGCAAAGTCATATCCATTTCAGAATGTTCTTGATAAAACAATAAAATTAATTCTCAGTTCTTGAGTACATGCCTTTTTAATATTCTAAATTACAAAATGGGAAGTATGCATAAAGCCCTTATGTTGCATACCAATTATGATGATTGTCTCAAGGAAAAACACTTGTGTGATGGTTTGAGTCGCAAGCTAATTAGCCACTCCCGCCCCCACCTCCATGGATCATCATTTTTATTTGAAAGAAGAGTCGACTAACTAGGCCTATGCAGACTTGGGTTTTAGGCAGCTATTTTCTCAAAAATTAACTAAACAAGCATGTCACTTGAACAGATAGAACAGTTAGAATTTTGAAAAGTTTGTTGACAGTTTCCCATCAGATTTTCCTCATAAACTTCATGGTGATATTAATGACAGTGATTTTAAAATATTGTATCATGAAATTGGTCAATCTGAGGAAGATCTGCATAATGTAGTAAATCAATATTTTCCAATGACCAGTATTATAATATAATATTATAACATAATGCATGGTAAAAGAGCTATTCAACATGGATTCAAAGTAGACCATGATTTTACCAGAATAGAGTATGAAAAAGTCATGGATATGTTTTCCGATTCCATGAAAACTTAAGTGCAATTAACCTTAAGTTTTAGTGTAGTATCAAAGAAGAATATTCACAACTATGTGAAAGAGCTATTAAAGTATACTTTCCTTTTCAACTACATATCTGTGTGAGGCTAGATATTTATACTACTGGGTGAGAATTAACAAAATATAATAATCATAAAATATACTTCAACCAAAACATATCACAACAGATATGCCAGCTGTCTTTTATTAATCTGGACATTAAAGAGACTTTTTAAATGTGGTATATAATGCCACTCTTTTTACTTACTGCCTTTTTGTTTTGTTTGGGAAAATAAAATTATTTTTCATTAAAAAATATATACCTGTAATGAATTGTTGTTATTTTTAATGAGTTAGTAAATAAATACTGTTTAAATCTCTCAATTTTAATTTCTAAATTTCTAACATGGGAGACATTGATAGATAGAATCCACATAAACAAAACCTCATGGAGATCTGTGATCGGCTCCCTAAAGTAGTCTACATCCTAATTCTCAGAATCTGTGACTGTTACTTTATATGGCACAGGGACTTTATGGATGTGATTAAGTTAAGGATCTTGTGATCGGAGATTATCCTGGATTATCTGGATGGGGCTGATGTAATAACACGGGTCCTTAGAAGAGAAAGGCAGGTGATCAGAGGGAGCAGTAGGAGATGTGACGATGGAAGCAGAGACTAGAGTGATGTGAGGAAGGGACATGAGTCAGGGAATACAGGTGGCCTCAAGAAGCTCCAAAAAAACAAGGAAATGGACTCTCCTCAGAGCCTCCAGAAGGAACCAGCTCTGTCGACTCCTTGAGTTTGGACTTCAGATCTTCAAAACTGTAAGGTAATAACATTTCATTGTTTTATACCACTAAGTTTGTGGTTATTTTTATAGTAGAAACAAGAAAACAAATACATGTCCTCAAGAATTTGTAAGAGTGGAAAGGGGTCCTGAGACCAAAAAGTTTGAGAACCACTAATTTATGGTAATCCAAGGGCAGCTTCTAAGGAATCAGATCCCTGGCAGAATGGAATGGCCCAAATCCTTCCCCTTGGTCTAGAGCAGGGGTGGGGAACCTTTTTTCTGCCTAGGGCCATTCGGATATTTATAACAGCCATACAACATTATCAACTTAAAAATTAGCCTGCTATATTTGATCAAACATTTAACTAACTCACTCCTAATATCTTGGCAGTGCCAGACCAAATGATTTCACGGGCCTGATATGGCCCTCGGGCCAGGCATTCCCCACCCCTGGCCTAGAGGGATCATCAGCAACTCTGGAGCACCAGGAATTGGAACATGCAATGTGCTCCATATTTATGTATTAAGTAAAGGAACTAATGAATAAATGGGCCTCCTGTTCTTTGTTACTTCAACAGGACACTTGAGACAAAAATATGATTTATGGGGCTCCTACTAATGCCAGTCACTGTTAGCCATGTAATGCCATTGCCTTTATTCCACACAACACTGGTCCAGCGGGGCCGAGGCACTTGCCTGAGTCACACAGCTAGCAAGTGGCAGAGCCAGGTGTGGAATCATTGTCAATCTGGTCCTCAAATCCATGTTCTTGGCTCCACAATCTCCGTGGATTTCAATGAATACACTCAATGCTGAATAGGCAGTAAGCTATAGGTGATATCACATTATTTTATTCTTGTCAGAAAATAAGGATGAATCTAATCATAAACACAGGCCAAGGTAGGGATGGGTAGATAGGAAGAGCAAATGGGGGATTAACATTTCTTGAGTGCCTGCTATTATCATCAGCTACTTTTCTTTCACTGGACACCACATTTTCTGTGTTGGCAAAAACTCTTAGGCAACTTGTCCAAGAAGTGACTTATTTTCACGTGGATGAATCTCTTCTCCTCAGATTTTAAATGAAAGGAATAAATTCATAGGAAGGAAACAATGGCTCAGTTGCTTGTATCTCTATGATAAGCATTATCTCATGCAATTTACTGAAATTGTTATCATTATCGTTTGTCTTCTGGATGCAGCACAGCACTCAGAATGGAGCGTTACCATCGGGCCTCTGATCCTGTGCAATTTTCCCTTTTGTTCTCTTCCATTGGTAAATATTGTCTTGCTTTGCCCTTAACCTAGGATAAAACAGCAGAGGACTGACCAGTCCCTGGGTGGCCTTTAGCAGTTTCTCTACTCTTGGATGGCTAAATTAGTTAATTAAGCTTCCTGTTAATTACTTTAATCATTAGCGTTGATATGGTCCTACCAAATGGTTATCACCTTGGCTACATAATGTTAACTCAGCCTGTCAATCAGAATATGCCAATATTGCCAAGGGGAAACCTGACCCTGTGGGGCAAGAAATAGAGAACTTTGCCAGATGTCTCTATCTTTGGGAGATCAAAGCTCCAGAAATGGAAGAATAATTTGTATCTAACCTCTTAATGTCCAAACTTCTGACCTTCTTAAGGTATCTTTATTTTAATGAGGCGCTGCAGAGTGAGTCATCTTGCCTTCATTTACATCTAATTCCAAAAGACTGATCTGGTTAAGAAAAAACAAAACAAAATGTTGACAGGTTCTAGAGGTTTTTTTGTTTTGTTTTTAAGGAACCTATCCTCTTCTAGAAAGACTGACTTACAAAAATAAGCCATCAATGGTAAATCAGTGTCTGTGCTGGCATTGCCTTTCTGGTATTTTCCAGCCCCACATTCACTTGGCTCTTTCAGGCCTAGAGACTCTAACTGCCCAGCAAGGGCGCGGGCAGACCTGACGAATAATGATCGTGGCCACGAGAGCAGCACGGAGCTCCCTGACCACAACACCTTGCTAATGACTTTCAGAACTGCTTGCTGTCAGCTGCACCTGGAGTGGCGATGATCCTTGTCAGCTAATTTGGCTTTAATACTCCCAACATCCTGACTGCTCTGAGGTGCTTCCAAAGCCAAGTTGTCTTGCCTGCTACATTTGTAATATATTTAGGGAACTTCATTTTACATGTTTAGAAAAATGGCCTTGGAGACTTGTGGGTGCTTTGGCAGCAGAGCTCGGGGCTCCTGGAATGGGTGCTGATGCTGAGGCAGAGTGCCGGCGATGGGTTGGGCGCTGGGCTGCCTCCCTTGAAGCACTTGCTCGTTTCTGTTCAGGGTTTCAAAAGAAAAAATTCCAAAATGCTGATATTTTTAGTTCCCACTCACTCCTTGACTATGAATAGGAATATGATTGAAATTTCCACCAGGCTTCAAAGCAGACTTACCTTTAAAGCAAATGCCAAGGGTTTGAAAACTCATTTTAGATGGAATAATGTTTGCAAAACCAGAGAAGGCCTTCAGAACCAAAGGACACAAACACCCTGGAACTTTCAGCAGAGGCGAGTTAAGGCCTGTTCCCCCACCTGTGCCACGGCAGACGGAAGAACAGCAGTGGCTTCCTACCCAAGAGGGAATGAATACACCTCATAAGTAAGGGTAGAGAGGACCAGCCGGAGCCTGGCTTGCCCCAGCGCCTCAGCTCCCTTCAGCATCATTGGAGTACTTGCAAACCCAGAGAGGCCCTCAAGGAAATGACCTACAGGGACATGCGGGGGTGGATTCAAATATTTCCTTGTCACCTTACAGCATAAGAGACTGGACAGAGTCAGGGATGGAGAAGAGTAGGGGAAGGGGAAGAAAGAGAGGGAAAACTCAGGAAATAAAACATGGCTGTTGAGCAAGCACACACTAATGGGGTCTTGAGTAGAGAAGTGACAGCTGAAAGCTCTTTGGCTTTTATAGATCCCTAACTCCCAGGGCAGCTGAGTGCCAACAGTTGGAAGCCCAATCAGGATATGCCCTGTAAACTTTCATTGCCTCTGCCCTTCTGAGGAAGTCACCCAGGAACTCATTTCAGTTGCCTTTGATGCCTGCTAGGAACTTCTGGGCAATGCCATTTAAAAAAATGTTTGGGGGCCATAAATACTCAATAGCATCAACATCAGGATACATTCCTTTTCTTTTTCAGGTCACAGACAGGAGCAATCACCATATACATGTATTAATTTAAGAATCTGGGGCAGGCATATGAAAAGGTTCCAAAAATCACCCAGAGCCCATCATAAAATGTAATATATGTTCTAGTGTTTTTCATGCTCGCAGCATGTCTCCAATTCTTTTGTTCCCTTGTCCTTCTAGATCCACCCACTAAATCCCAGGCTTGGAGCAGAGCAGTTGTCAACATTACTGCTCCCATATCCACTCTGTAGAAACTGTCCATGTCCTGCAGCTTGGGACTAATATAAAATATAACTCACTCACTCCAGCTGGGCCCTCATTGGCACTTTCCCTTTCCTTTCCTAAACTTTGCTCTCCCACTGCTCCCAATTTCCTCCATGTCTTTTGCAACAATCCCCTCCATGACAGCTGCAATCCACACCAGGCGTCTCAATTCCTGTCCTCCTCCTCCTCCTCCACTGCTCCCATTTTATCCTCTGCCCAGGCAGCCAGGTCAGAATAGGGAGGCATCCTGTCTTGTTACCCTTGTCTCTCTTCACCCACATCTACTGTCCAAGTTCTATCAGTACTGTCTCCCAAAAGGCTCTCTGTCAAATTTAATGTCTTTAGGCACCTGGATTTCTCTTCTCTCTGTCCCATACACATGGCATAGATTCATGTCCCTATCACCTTTTGCTAGATTACTGCAATGGCTTCTGAATTGTCATCCCTTCCTCCTGTGTGGCCATTCTCTGACTGCCTCTTGTGCCTTGCCTCACACCCTTGGTCCATCTTTTAAACAAGCCACTGCTGTAGCAATCAGCTTCTCCCCTCAGATGCATGAAAGCTTCTCTCAGGCAGCGTGTTTGGTGCCCACCAGAGAGCCCTGCACAGATGTACCTCCCATGAGACCTGGAAGGGTGAGGAATTTATTGCATCTCTTGACAATGAGTGGTGGGAGCTCATTAATACATGCTCCCCTTACCAGGTGGTGACCACCTAAAGAACACACCACACATGGGTTTCCCCTCCTTCCTATTTCTCCCTTCCCATGCCCACCCCGATGCCTGGGATCCCATCCCAAAGTAAAGCACTTCCATCAGCACCCATCTCAGGCTCAGCACAAATGTACATAAGCCTCAATCCCTTCCCTTTGGGGCTCACACCTGAAGAAGAAGCCGAATCTTTGCCAGACAAACATAACATAACATGGTCCGAGAGGCATTTATTATGCACAGGGTTCCTGTGGACGCCTTGGGGAGAGCACAGAACCCAGCCTCAGGGGCTCAGGAAGTGTCCTCTGCTCCGTCAGAAGGTGGTCATGGTCAGGTGGGAGGGTGGGCTAGGGGGTGGTGATGATGTGCAGTTAAATGCTAATTAATGAACAACTTTAATGTCTTTAGGCACCTGGATTTCTTAATAAATTGTTGTATAGCTGAGGGAAAAAAAGCTCTAAGCTGCATGCTTTATTCCATAATATATTATCTGGCTTGCCCATATTTTAGGCTAGTTAATTCCCACATGACAAGAATGTTACACAGCTCACAGAGCTGGTTACTTAGTTGGTGTGTATCGGAGTATTTTATGGCAATTTTGTAAGAGCAAAGATGAATATAAGGAAAAGAAAAACCTAGCTATCTCGTGAATCAACCATCGTACTAGGGCATTCACTATCAACGGTAAGCATGCTAAGATGAATTAGAAAGCTTCTCTGTGTCCCCATTGCCTCTTTCACTATGAGGAGTCAATGTCTAGATTAAAGAGAAGCCAAGTATCTTTGCCACATTGACCCAGAGCAGCAGGGGGTATACCTGGCACCCATACCGGGCCTCCTGGGGTTACTAGACTCCTGGTGACATCCATCTGCATCAGTTCAGGCTGTGATGCACACTTCCCCGCTCCCACTCACCAGCACCCCTCATCACCTCCAGAGATGAATTCATCTCTTCTCTCCAAACTTGCTTTCTGAGTCAACACTCATTCTTCTCACCTGGGGTCTAACTAAAAGACTTGACAAAAGATCAGAGTAATCTGTAGCTACATTAGACCTTGTCACCTTGGTTTTAGTCTTTCATGCTGGTCTCAAGTGGGGCTGACTTTGAAGATCGGCTAGGAGCATAATCCCTCTCTTTTCTTTTGAAATGTTTATCCTCCCCTCTCCATTCCCACTCTCTTTGGGGTTCTGTTCTCTCTCCCGCATAGGCCTGTGTTTGAACTCCATGGAGCCATGCAGCTGCCAGTTGCTTGCCTGCAGCTATCAGTTGGGGAAAAGCATTTTCTTTCTCATCCTTTTTTTTGTCCCAGTTTGCATCTAGGTAAAGGCATGTTGATAACTAAGCTGTGCCTTGGCTATATGAACTTCAAAAAAAAAAGTAGTTTCATATTCTGAACATTTTAAAATATGTCTCCCAATATTTTGATATCCCTCCTGTCAAAAGGTGGAGCTCATTTCTCCTTCCCTTGACTATGGTCTGTGCTTGGTGACTCACTTCTAATGAATAAGTGAATGTGGTGGAAGTGATGCTGTGTGGCTCCTGAGACGAGATCATAAAAGCCACTGTGGCTTAGCCCTCGTGCTCTCTCTGCAATCACTTGCTAGTGCTGGGGTCCTGGGGGTGGGGAAGCCTCCATAGAAGCCAACCCTCTGGCCCCACTCAAGCTTTCAGATGACTGCAGCCCGGGCAACATCTTGGCCGAAATCTCACGAGAGACTCTAATCCAGAGCCTCCAGCTGCTCCCACATTCCGGACTCACAGAAACTGTGTGAGGTAATATATTTGCTGTTTTAGTGGTCAAGCATTTTTAAATGTAGCAATAGTGAAATAATACACTACGCACTCAATTCATTTCCTGTGGAGGCTAGAGGTGCTAAGGCAATGTCTCTTTGTCACGTTAGTGAGGCCAAGGCTGTTAAAGCAATTACCAAGGACAGGGCTGTTTAGTAATTTTTAGTTCGAGAAGCTCAGTCCAAGGACAGATAATGGAACTGGTTTGGTTTTCTTTGTTTTTTGTTTTGTTTTTTTTTTGTACTCTCTTTTCCCAAAACATGCACAACAATTTATGGCAGAAATATGTGCAAGGAAGTCATATGTACAAATAGGAAACAGAAAAGCAGGATCAAACTCAAGGAATGGTAATTACAATAAGGGCCAACATAGTTGCACCAGTTGAACCTTAACCATGACTCTGCATTTCCTAGTCTCCATATTAAAAGACGAAACTTAGTAAGTTCTATAACTCTTATTACTTGAAAGGAAATAAAACTATCTAGCACTGAATTTTAAAACAAAGTTCTCTTGTGGACTTCAATGCAGCTGTTGATCTAGGTAGAAGATGAGGCTCTCAGTCCTACTTTCAGAGATACGATGTTAGCAAAATTCATTTAGTTGCTACTGGTGTTTATTAGTAAAGAAGGAAAGTGATAGAGCTAAACACAATGGTGAATTATAGCAAATAAATAAAAGGAATTCCTTTGACTTAAGTGCTACCAGGCCGTTTGAAATTGGTCGTTTGAAATAGAAATATAGTTAAAATATATTTCATCTGAGCTGAGGCACTTGCTTTCCTTTCTCTTTTTCTGTTGGTATCTATGCGTAGCACGAAAGCTATATTCCAGGTCTTGGTCTATAAATTCTTTCTGCTATCTTGGACTTGGCTGGAGAATGTGAATCCTTCAGCACATCCCATGACATTCCACCAATTCCTGACCCCCCGTTTTCCTCAGCAGCCCCTGGGCTTTGTGCGCAGTCCTGCGGGGAGGCTGCACAGACTGCCCAGGGGCCTAATTGGCTGCGGCAAGTCTTCAGAGGTGGCGGTTCAGGGCTGTGCTCTAAGTGACAAGTGATGGCGGGGCTGCGGGGCCTGGACTAGCATGAGACACCTGTAGGGTAAAATCAAAGGAGGCATTACTCTTAGGGTTGGGCAGGGGCGCTTCTCCCGCCTCCTCCCCTGGTCCTGTGTAGATCTGTTGGGCTTGAAAGTATGTGCCGAATGATCTGAAGATGCTTAGTATATTACACACCCTCTCACCCCCACCCACCCACCCCCGTCTCTTCCTTCAATTCTGCAAGCATTGGAGGAGCAGGGCTGCTGTTTCCCCCACCTGGAATCCTACTCTTTCTCCTCTTTGCTGAGTTAACGCCATTCTATTCGTTTTATAAGGCTCAAGCCTTTGCTGACCTTCTTTACTAGGTTAGCTTCCCCTGTTCACTGTTTCCAGTATGCTTACATGATTTAAATAGATTTTATATTTATTGGTACGCTGACGTCCCGGAGACTGTAACATGATTCTGGTCACCTTTCTAGTCCCAGGACTCAGAACAGTGCCTAGGACATAGCAGGCACGAATAGTCATTGGTGGAATGAATGAGTTGGAGAGTGCAAGGTCTAGTTCCATGAGCTGTGCCAGGTGTGAGCCATGAATCAGTTTCCGTGTGATGAGGATGGATATTTCTATCTACTAGGGCATGCTCAGCACTGAGGAGACCCGAGGGAACTCAAGCTGCTGGACACCAGGTGCCCAGGGCACCAGAGATGCCGTCTCCACATGCTGAACACAGGAGAGCAGGCAGGACCAGATTGGGTAGCCTCATTAATGAAGCAGTCTCCAGCCTTTCTTCAGCACTCGCCACGTACCTACACTAGTCAGTGTGGGCTGCATGACAAAGTACCACAGAGTGATAGGCTTAAGCAGCAAAAATATATTTCCTCACTGTCCCAGAGGCCAAAAGGCTATCAGGGTGTTGGCAGAGTTGCTTTCTTCAGAGGCCTCTCTCCTTGGCTAGGAGATGGCCACACTCTCTATGTCTCTTCATGTGGACTTCTCTCTGAACTTGTCTATGTCCACATTTCCTCATCTTATAAGGACAATGACCTCATTTAATTCATTTCCCTCTTTAGTGACCCTGTCTCCAGTAGAGTTTTTTCTGAGGTACTGGGGATTAAGACTTCAACAAATTAATTGGGGAAGGGGGGGCGCATAATTCAGCCCATAGCAGTACTTCTAAAGTTAAACTGCTTCTGACTGAGTGACCACAGGCAAAATATTAACCTCTCTGTGCTTCCACTTCCTCATCTCAAGGTAATAAAAGTTCCATCTCATTATGTGGAGTGATGATGGTTAAATGAAGGTTTGGGACAAGGGTGTGTGGTGAGTGCTCAATAAGCATTAGCTATTATTATTATTATTAATTAGCACTAAGAAAATTATTGTTGGCTATTCAAGTATAAGAATTGATCTCTGCCCTCAACATGCTTACAGGTCCCTTAGATTGAAGATAAAACTAACAAATGAAAATCACATGAGTAAATTTTCTTAAGTAATGCTTTCTGGGCCACCACTGGGGAAGAAAAGTTAAGGGAAGGATGGGACCATGGCAATCAGACTTGGGTCTCAGCTGAGCCCCTGCAACCAGCTGCCCAGCTCCTCGACTTCCCAGCAGGATGCTGGCTGAGAGGGGCCTAGTCCTCAAAGATATTTAGCGGCTCACAGACCTTGTAGTCTCCACCCACGGCTTTCCACCTCCAGCTTTCCAGGGAGGGGTCTGTGGGCTCTCCCCAGGTCTGCCCTCCTGTACCTCTGATATACCATGTATTTCACTTATTAGTCTGTTTTCTCTGTTGGAATGTAAGCTCCTTGGGGCCAGGGGTTTTCTTCAGCTCTGTTCACTGCTCTAGATCCAGTCACTAGATTGGCACTCAGTACTTACTAGGCATTCACTAAATATTTGTTCAATGAATGAAAGAATGAGTGAGTGAGCGAATGGATGAACTTCAGTACTGTGAGCTCTTGGCATCCAGAAGCAGAAGGAGGGTCAGTGAGAATGAGTCTTCCTGCCCGTTATTCATGCTTCTACTGGTGGCAACAGCCAACTGTGAGTGGACCACCCAGTGCATCTCAGTCTGGTTCCATCAGTCAGGAAGTCAGCAGTCCTCCCCAGGATCATGGCACTAGGCATCCAGCCAGCTGCAAGGGCAGTAGTTGTAATAACTGACATTTATGCTACTTAAAGTGTTTATCATTACAATTAACTCATTTCCCAAACTCTATAAGGTAGGGTAGTAGTATTATTCCCCAAAATGAAGCACGAAGAGATTAACCACGCCCCAAATGGCACAGCTAGTAAGCAGCAGGTGGAGAGATGTAATTCAGATCTGACTCTCAAGTCCTTGCTTTTACTGTGAGCTCCCACCTCTTTTGTTTTTGCAGGTATTTTAAGCTGTGTTAGGGGCTGCTCACCATGTGGCTTTTTAACCTCTCTCCTGTTGCTACATTACTCATCTCTAAATGGTGTAGTAGCAAGAAAAACTGGTACAGAAGGAAGGGACAGGCTTTCTGATAGAGCCACTGACATTTCATGTGGAGGGTGGGCCAGGACTTGGTACAGGAAGGAGACAGAAGCACAGGACAGTTGGGGGAACAACAATGGGACCATAAGCCCTGCAGCTGCCCTTATCGGGATCCAACAGACACACCCCATGTCACTAGCAAAACCAAGCTGTGAACCTGATTTAGTCAACTATTTAGCTGGTGGTTGCTTCTTGCTTTTGTCTGCTCAGAAAGGGATAAAGAATTTCTTGCAATCTTCCATAGTCTGAAAACTCACACTGCACTTTCATAGTCTTTGTGGAAAATGGTTGATGCTTCAGGCAGAGTTCTGCATTTAGCAAAGGCCCACAGCCTGGAAGCTTTCCCTGGACACGCTTTCCCCTTCGAATGCGTCATGCTAAGCCAGGGACAGACAGCTGCCATATGCCCTTTGAATAGGCTGTGTAGGAGGTGGATGGAGCTTGATGTGGCTCCTGTGGTCCTTGCATCTCCACAGGATGAGGGGAAGGTGTCCTCAGATGAGTAAAGTAGATGGGGGCTGAAATCTGCAAGGCTCATTTATTCTGCCAAGCATAAAACATTTTGAACTTGCTCCCCCTTTCTATTTTCCATCTGTCTCATTATTCATCCCAGTAATATTTGGGCACTTTGAAAAGAGTGATATTTTAACATGAAGCTATTCCAAGGAGAAGGAAAAATTTTCTCATTTGGCATAAACCAGTCATGCAAATTAGCCTAAATAAAAATAAGATTAACGGCAGCGTAGAATATTATTTTACTTTCCCAGGCTCCTGCCAGTCACTGCTGTCAGCTGTAGCATCTTTCCACCCTGGTTACTGTTGAGAAGTGGGGCTTACATGTCTGGTTGATGCTCAAGAATCCATTCAAAGAGACTGGACATCCAAGATCCAAGATTTGAGCAATGTTCAAACCGGCCCTTGAAGAGGTACCATGGCGTGGCTTCCCAGAAGACCCATGAGATTTTACCTTTGACTCATCACAGACAGGCCCATCAAGAATTCTGAAATGGCAAAGGAGAAGATGGTGGCTGGCAGGATGGAGGTGAGAGAGAGGAAGTGAGTGAGTGAGGGTATGAAAGGAGAGTGTGTGGATGTGTGTGGTATGTGTGTGAGTGAGTAAGGGACAGTTAAATCTCACAGGAGCAGCAGGGGCTGGCAGACAGGCTATCTTGGACAAGGAGAGACTACCACTGCTGTGGGCACTCCGCAGACTGTGGGACTCCAGCACGGAGGCCAAGCCATCTTGAAAGGGAGAAAAACCTTTTTTAGGAACTCATCAGCACCACCAACCAGACAGGCCTTGGAAGTGCCCTGCGACCCAGCAGCCACTCTAGCCAAAATCCTGCTGCCCCACCCACAGATCCATGGACGCTGGGAACTCCACCTCCAAAGGTGCACCGCTCAGCAGCAGTAAGTGCAACCTCCTCCTCCCCAGCAGCAAAACTCCGGACAACACATTTGGCATTTCCAGCGTGTGCAGGCAGCCAGGGCACTCCACTCCGTAGGCAGCACCTGGGAGCCACTGGGAGCCCCCGTGGGTGTGATTTTGTACAGACAAGGGCGCGTGGCCCTGCAGTAGAAATTCTGAACTCCCTCTTTCTGAACTGCCCACGGACACCCCAGCTATGCAACTTCAGTGCTAGGGCCCCTCAGAGTGTGTCAGAGCTCTGTGCCAGCAAACTCAGCACCACAGACACGCACATTTCCAAAGGGCAGGCATCCTAAGCCCATATATCCACAGGGTCCTCTGGGGAGCTGCTTTGAGCCCCTGCTGGGTGTGATTCTGTACAGACAAGGACGCGCTGCCCTACAGTAGAAATTCTGAACTCCCTCTTCTTTGAATAACTGCCCACATACACCCCAGCTGCTCAACCTCAGTGCCAGGACCCCCTCAGAGTGCATAAGAGCTCTGAGCTGGCAAACGCACCTCCACAGATACAAATTTCCAACAGGCAGGCACCCTGAGCCCATCTACCCACAGAGCGCTAGTGGGAGCCACTGTGGGCTCTCCCTGGGTGTGATCTTAGACAAACAGGGGCACACTCCCCCGGCAGTAGAAATTTTGAATTCACTTATCTTGGAGACCTGCTCACAGACACCTCAATTATGCGGCTACACTGCCAAGGCCCTTCAGAGAGCTTCAGTGTGCCTTGCAGGCAAACGTACTGTGGGTGCCCCTGTGAGCCGCCCCTGGGAGTGAGCGCCTATCCATCACAGGTACAGCAGCAAAAACTGAGTCTGCCCACCCCACAACTACAGAACTCTGGACACCACAGTCACGCCTTTCCAGAGTACAGGAAAAACCCCATCACTCCAACAGACGGTTCCTGGGTGCCACTGTGAGTCCCCACCGGGCATGCGTGATTTCAACTAAGGGTGAAAGACAGCAAAAATTGGGACACTCCCCTCCAAAGCTGCTGACTTCTAGATACCATAGTTGTGCCTCTCAAGCTCGCAGGCCTACATCAAGAGAACCCAAATAGCTCAAGTAGGGAGCTACACTAGATTACCAAGCCCAGGAGAACTGAGAGATTACACCAGTAGCACCATCCCCAAAAGAACCTGGGTAGCAAAGCAATTGGATCTACAATTAAAACATTACAGGAAGACATGGGAAGACAAAAAAGCAACCTCCAAAGGAAAGAAAAAGAAGAATCACCAGAAAAGGAGTTAAATGAAATTGAGGCTAGCAGCTTAACAGAGAAAGAATTCAGAGTAATGGTTGTAAAGATATTTAAATGGCTGGATGACAAATACATGCAACTCAATGACAATTATAAGGAGCTGAATGAGAATGTCACCAACATGAAAAAGAACCAAGAGGAGATGAAGAATGACATAGCTGCAATAAAAAACACGATGGAAGGCTTAAACAATAGACTAGAAGAGGCTGAGGACCGCATCAGCAAATTAGAGGACAAGGTAGGAAAAAACACACAAACACAGCAGCAACTGGAAAGAAGACTTAAAAAGCAAGAGGAGAGTCTAAGGGAGCTTTGGGATAACACAAAACTAAATAATACTCACATAATAGGGGTACCAGAAGGAGAGGGAGAGAAGCAAGGGATAGAAAACCTGTTTGAAGAAATAATGACAGAAAACTTCCCTGATACTGGCAAGAAAAAAACAATGCAAGTCCAAGAAGCACATAGAGTCCCAAACAAGATGAACCCTAAAAGACCGACACCAAGACACATCATAATTAAGTTGGCAAACACCAACGACAAAGTAAGAATCTTAAAGGCTGCCAGAGAGAGACAGAAAGTTACCTACAAGGGTTCTTCTATTAGAATGGCAATGGATTTCTCAACAGAAACACACAAGGCCAGAAGGGAATGGAATGAAATTTACAAAGTGATGCAAAGCAAGGGACTAAACCCAAGAATACCATACCCAGCAAGGCTATCATTCAAAATTGAAGGTGGAATCAACAGCTTCACAGAAAAAAAAAGGACTAAGAGAGTTTATCACTACAAAGCCAGCAATGCAAGAAATGCTGAAGGGACTGCTGTAAAAAGAAGAAAGGCAAGAAGAAACACAAACATTAAGGAAAAATATGACAACAAACATGTACTTGTCAATAATAACATTAAACATAAATGTATTAAATGCACCAATCAAAAGACATAGGGTAGCTGAATGGATAAGAAAACATGACCCATATATTTGCGGTCTGCAAGAGACCCACTTCAGAACAAAGGATTCACACAGACTGAGAGTGAAGGGATGGAA
The DNA here is from genome assembly GCA_026230045.1 of Corynorhinus townsendii. NCBI lineage: Eukaryota > Metazoa > Chordata > Mammalia > Chiroptera > Vespertilionidae > Corynorhinus > Corynorhinus townsendii. The sequence continues at coordinate 113,810,268 of JAPDVU010000006.1, read as the reverse complement.
AAACTTTTTTCAGGCAAATGGAAATGAGAAAAAAGCTGGGGTTGCGATACTTATATCTGATAAAATAGACCTCAAAGTAAAGGCCATAACAAGAGATAAGGAAGGCCACTACATAATACTAAAGGGAGCAATTCAACAAGAAGATATAACTCTGGTAAACATATATGCACCCAATACAGGAGCACCCAAATACATAAAACAACTTCTGGAACATATCAAGGAGAGAGTGATAGCAATACAGTCATAGTGGGGACTTTAATACCCCACTGACACCGCTGGATAAATCAACCAAACACAAAATCAGCAAAGAAACAGCAATCCTAAATGACACACTAGATCAGATGGACTTAATTGACATCTTTAGAACATTCCACCCCAAAGATACAGAATATACATTCTTTTCCAGCACACATGGAACATTTTCAAGGATAGACCATATATTAGGACACAGGCATAGTCTCTTCAAATTCAAGAAGATAGAAATTATATCAAGGATCTTCTCAGATCACAATGGCATAAAACTGGAAATCAACTACAATAAAAACAATCCAAAATAATCAAACACTTGGAGACTAAATAGCATGCTATTAAACAATGACTGGGTTACCAGAGAGATCAAAGAAGAAATAAAAAACATCATGGCAACAAATGACAATGAAAACACAAATCCAAAATCTATGGGACACAGTGAAAGCAGTCTTGAGAGGGAAGTTCATAGCTCTACAAGCATACTGCAAAAAACAAGAAACAATGGTAATAAATTATCTAACCCTACAACTCAAAGAGTTAGAATGAGAGCAACAAGAAAAACCCAGTGTAAGCAGAAGGAAGGAAATAATAAAGATCAGAGTGGAGATAAATGACATAGAGACCAAAGAAACAATACAAAAGATCAATAAAACCAAGAGTTGGTTCTTTGAAAGGATAAACAAGATTGATGAACCTCTAGCCAGGCTCACCAAGAAGCAAAGAGAGAGAACTCAAATAAACAAAATCAGAAATGAAAGAGGAGAAATAACAACAGACCCCACAGAAATACAAAGGATTGTTAAAAAATATTATGAACAACTCTATTCCAACAAACTAGACAACCTGGAGGAAATGGACATATTCCTAGAAAAATTCAACCTTCCAAAACTCAATCAGGAAGAATCTAAATATCTCAATAGGCCAATAACTATGGAAGAAATTGAAGCAGTCATCAAAAAGCTTCCAGCAAACAAAAGCCTGGGGCCAGACGGCTTCACAGGGGAGTTTTACCAAACATTCAAGGAAGAGCTAAAACCTATCCTCCTCAGACTATTTCAAAAAATTCAAGAGGAAGGAACACTTCCAAGCTCCTTCTATGAAGCCAGCATCACCCTAATACCAAAACCAGATAAAGAAAACACAATGAAAGAGATTTACAGGCCAACATCCCTCATGAACATAGATGCCAAAATCCGCAACAAAATTCTAGCAGATCGGATCCAGGAGTACATCAGAAAGATCATACACCATGACCAAGTAGGATTTATCCCAGGGATGCAAAGATGGTACAATTTCTGCAAATCAATAATCATGATACATCACATAAACAAACTGAGAGATAAAAACCACATAGTCATATCAATTGATGCAGAAAAAGCATTTGACAAAATCCAATACCCATTTTTGATAAAACCTCTCAGCAAGGTGGGAATAGAAGGATCATACCTCAACATAATAAAAGCCATATATGACAAACCTACAGCCAACATCATACTTAATGGACAAAAACTAAAACCATTTCCCCTAAGAACAGGAACAAGACAAGGATGCCCGCTTTCACCACTCCTGTTCAACATAGTACTAGAAGTACTAGCCATGGTGATTAGACAAGAAGAAGAAATAAAAGGCATCCAAATTGGAAAAGAAGAAGTAAAACTGTCCTTATTCGCAGATGACATTATACTGTACATAGAAAACCCTAAAGACTCCATCAAAAAATTATTAGACTTAATACATGAATTCGGCAATGTAGCAGGATACAAAATTAATGCCAAGAAATCTATGGCATTTCTACACACCAACAGTGAACTTACAGAAAGAGAGACTAAGAAAACAATCCCATTTACCATCACACCAAAAAAATTAAGATACATAGGAATAAACTTAACTAAGGAGGTAAAAGACCTCTACTCAGAAAACTACAAGACATTGAAAAAAGAGATAGAGGAAGACATAAATAGATGCAAGAGCATACCGTGTTCATGGATTGGGAGAATCAACATCATTAAAATGTTCATACTACCCAACGCAATCTATAGATTCAATGCACTCCCCATTAAAATACCAACGGCATATTTCACAGACTTAGAAAGAACTCTCCAAAAATTCATCTGAAATAAAAAAAAGACCCCAAATAGCCACAGCAATCCTGAGAAAGAAGAACAAAGTAGAAGGGATCTCAATACCAGATTTCAAGCTGTATTACAAAGCCACTGTTCTCAAAACAGCCTGGTACTGGCACAAGAATAGGCATATAGACCAATGGAATAGAATAGAGAACCCAGATATCGACCCAAACCACTATGCTCAATTAATATTTGACAATGGATGCATGAACATACAATGGAGTCAAGACAGTTTCTTCAATAAATGGTGTTGGGAAAACTGGACAGATACATGCAAAAAAATGAAACTAGACCACCAACTTACACAATACACAAAAATAAACTCAAAATGGATAAAGGACTTAAACATAAGATGGGAAACCATAAAAATACTAGAAGAATCCACAGGCAGAGAAATCTCAGACATATGCTGAAGCAATTTCCTAAGGCAATGGAAACTAAAGAGAAAATAAACAAATAGGACTACATCAAAATAAAAAGCTTTTGCACAGCAAAACAAACCATCAACAAAACAACAAGAAAGCCCACTGTATGGAAGAACATATTTGCAAATGTTATCACTGATAAAGGTTTAATCTCCAACATCTACAGGGAACTTATACAACTTAATAAAAGGAAAATGAATGATCCAATAAAAAAGCAGGCAACGGACCTAAATAGAATCTTTTCAAAAGAAGGCAGAAGGAAGGCCAAGAGACATATGAAAACATTCTCAAAGTCACTATCTGAGAGATGCGAATCAAAATAACAATGCGGTACCATCTCACACCTGTCAGAATGGCTATCATCAACAAATGACAAGTGCTGTAGAGATGCAGAGAAAAAGGAACCCTCCTGCACTGCTGGTGGGAATGCAGACTGGTGCAGCCACTGTGGAAAACAGTATGGAGTTTCCTCAAAAAACTAAAAATGGAACTCCCATTTGACCCAGTAATCCCACTCCTAGGAATATATCCTAAGAAACTAGAAACACCAATCAGAAAGGATATATGCACCCCTATGTTCATAGCAGCACAATGTACAATAGCTAAGATTTGGAAACAGCCTAAGTGCCCATCAGCAGATGACTGGATCAGAAAACTATGGTACATCTACACAATGGAATACTACACTGCCATAAAAAGGAAGGAATTCTTACCATTTGCAGCAACCTGGATGGAACTGGAGAGCATTATGCTAAGTGAAATAAGCCAGTCAATGAAAGAAAAATACCACATGATCTCACTCATTTGTGGATAATAAACAACATTATAAACTGATGAACAAAAAGATAGATACAGAGGCAGTAAAGCATCAAACAGACTGTCAAATTACAGCAGGAAGGTTAGGGAGAGGTGGGGGAGATAAGAGATCAACCGAAAGACTTGTATGCATTCATATAAGCATAACCAATGGACGCAAGACATTGGGGGGTGAGGGCATGTATGAGAGTAGGGTGGGGAGGCAATGGGAAGATATGTACACATGTAATACCTTAATAAAAAAGACTCTGAAATGTACTCTGTTTAGTCCCTGGGAGATATTTAAGGGGTGTGAGTGTGTGTGTATTAAGGGCTAAGGCTATGTAAACTGACATTTTAAAGAAGTTTTTCTTCTGGAGGAAAAGAGATCCCTGGTACAGGAAGGCTTTAGAACATGGCTAACAAGTCATTCTTCTCATGCCACTGTTGGCAATGAAACAGTTTCTCAACTTTTCATTCTCACCTCTTTCTTTTCTTCCCTTCTCCAACTCTTCGTCTCCATCTTAACTCCTCTCTTTCCTTCTTCTCCAGGTGTGCCTTATGTGTGCTCTGTGCTCCAGGGTATCTGAGCTTGAAGGAAATTGTAAGTCCAAAATTGAGGGCACTTTCCACGGCCACCCAAGGCAACAGATGGTCGTTTTTACTATTAATTTTCTCAAGTCATGATTGAAATGGCATCATTAGATACATCCTCAAAACCCTTCCCTAACCCTCCTTGTGTTTGTGAACCGTTCTGAAAGCAGGATCTCAGCCTCCTCTATTCACCCAAAGGTTCTATTTCAACTGGACATCAGGACAACTGAGCCAACACCCTTACCAGTCCTATCGCAAAGGGAAAAACATGTCACTTCTGTCATTTCTACATCTTTAATTTCAAAGGTCACCAGGATGGGGGTTGTCATATACTCGACTGGCAGCTTTGATTTTTTTTGGGGGGGGGGCGTTTGCAACCCTACATGAAATCAACAATGCTGACTTTTAAACAGCCCCCTCCCCTCCAAAAAATCTTCTTTTTAAAAAACTGTTGAGAAAATGATCTTGCAATCTGTTTTTTGGTCTAAGAAATATTTCATTGAGGAAACATGCCAAGAGATGCTTGGAGAAGTGCTGAGGTGACCAATCTATAAAGTTAGTTTTCTGGCTAACTCAGGGAGGAGACTGACAAGATTTCTGAAGTATCGTACAGACTCCATTCCTCTACCTGTTTTTGTTTACCAGCGAAGCTTCCAATCTCTTTTTGCTCTGCCTGAGTGTTCTCACTAATGATGTTGCTCACATTCTTCTCAAAGGGCCCCATTTTCTCTTTATCTTTCCTCTCACCTCAAGTTCTCAATCTTTCCAGCAGATCAGATTCAGATCTGAGCCATGTGGCCCATTTGTGACGAAATCCTCAGCATTTTGCATGCTCTTTGATCTAGTAAGTCCACTCAGAGTTACTGCTTTCTATTGCTATGTGCAAATATTTAGGCATAAACATGACCATCGGAGCATCAGTAATGAGATGAAAATTAGAAATGAAGACATTTGCTGAATAAATTATGAACATAAATGAAATGGAATATTATGCAGTCATTTCAAATGATGTAAAAGATTGATGATATCCTAACATCCCTAATGTGTTCTTTAGCAGAGATAAAAAGAGAATTATAGATAGTATCATCCCATTTTATTAAAAATATGTACATATGGCATTTTCCCCAAAGATTATTAATATATACATCAAAGTATAAAAAATGGTTGTCTCTAAATGATAGGATTAGAGATGATTTTTATCTTTTTCATATTTATCTTCTCTATTTCATGATATCTATATTTTTGCTTGTCTGTATCTTCTCATATAAATATATGCATAGAGTACAATTTAAATTTTATTTTAAAAATAAACCATCTTCTTATTAAAGTATAATTAGAATGGCTAAATTAAAGAAGGAATGGGAGAACTTGCAGAGAGTTCAAAGTTCAGCTACAAAAATGGTTTGGGTAGGATGGGTGAGTAGAAGTGGGGCTGGGAAGAAGTCAAGGGAAGAAGGCAGATGAGCTAAAAGGGCTGTGCCAGTCAGCTGAGCCAAGAAGGCTGGGGGAGACTCGGTCAGCCCTTGGGTCTATGAGGGCTCTCTCACAGAGCAGGGAGATTTGTGGTGCTCCAGTGACCCAAGAAAGAGATGACTTCAAAGTCTGGTATAAGAAATGGGGGAAGGTTTCCTTTAGGAAGCACTGGGAGAGGATACTAAAGAGTCCTATAAGACAGGAGTTTCCATGTGTCTCTGATGGCTTGTTTCCTTTAAAATAGAAGTAAACCTGTGTTAAGAGCCTGAATTCTGAAGGGACAAGGGGTCTGAACAATAGGAAATTAGGAACGTTGCCAAAATTACTCTAGGGATAAACAAAATTATCCAGGAAAAATCCGCTTGGACTGAGTGACAACCCTCTTTAGGCTGTGGAAGTCATTGTACTGACCAACCTGTACCATGGCAGACCTGGGACCAGCCTTCCCCCAGGACACTAAGGTGGGCAGATCAATGGGCCTCACCCCCCCCCCCCAAGATTATGAGATATTTGGAGGAGTTTGTCAAAAAGAAGCCATACTGATAACATTACTAGGGAATATGGATTATACAGAAAGTTTAAGAGAGAATTGCAAATATTTCACCCAAAGAAATGGTATTTAAGAGAATAAGATAACATTACCTACCCCATACCAGTCTGATGTAAGAGAGTACAAACAATCTTTGGAATGATAATAGAATAAAGAAAGTCCGGAAACATAATTTAATAAAGATAGTTAAATCGTTTGGGGAAATTGGAAAAGCACCAGAAGAAAATATGACAGTGACAGGAAAAAAAATCTTAAATAAAGACGTAAAAAAATCTCTACTCACTGGAACCTAACTAACCCATTTCTAAATCAACCAGAGAGTTTACATTTAAGGGAAAATGTGGAACATTAGGCCTAGCAGAGAAGACTTGGCAAGCTAAACCACCAGCTTGATCTGGTATGACAATTCCCACAAGTTTATTTGTGTTTAAAAACTTTGAGTGTCTTGAAAGTCAGCTCTGTTGCCCAGACCTAAAATTTAGAATGACAGCCCCGAGTGCTGCTAGATTCTCAGTCATCAAAGAAATATTCCTTCATGCTTAGTATAATCCTCTTAGAATGGTGGGGACAGCCAATGTTATACTTTAGGAAGAACTTTCCATAATGGGGGTAGAAGATCAAAGAGGTTTTCTATAATTGTTTTTCTTTCAGGATAAAGCTTCCTTTGACAAGAAAATTATATAAACCAGAACAATACTGAATTCATTAAAATATTCTTGCACTAGATCACTCAACAAATGGTGACTAAACACATAGCAGGTGCCAGGAACAGTGCTAATTGTTAAGGATAAAAAAGAAAAAACAGTTCCTGCCCTCAGGAAGATCACAGTCTAACCGAAGACAGAGCATTTATGAAATGTACCATCAATATCAAATACCCTACAGAGTCAAATGGAAATAATCTCATCAATTCCCCCAAGTAAATATTTTTATTCCTTGTGCAATGTCATTGAAGTATCATTAATATGAATTGACTTCCCAATGATGGTGTGCTGGCTACCTTCTATTTCCCCCTCCCTGTCACTCTCTACCCTTCTCCATCCTACTCTGCCTTGGAAGCTGGCCTATGTGTCCTCTGGTTTTTGGTTGGGTTCAGCCAGTGAGAGGTGTGGCAGGAAATGAATGGATGAGGGGAAGGTAAGGTAGGCTGCTTATCTTTCTACAAAGACCAGTAGGGAATCCTCTCCCAATACTGCCCTTCATGCCTGAGGGTGGAATGGTTCCCACTATTGGTAGTCTGGGGTACTGCCCTATTCTGATGATCTCCTAAATCCAGCCCACATCTTACCTAGCTTCAGGATGCCCTCTGTTTTATGCCTCCCTTCTACAGAGGGGGAAAGGACTTCTTCATTAAAGGGAAAAGCAAGATATCTAGTTTAGATTATTTCTGGGACTAGGATTAATGGAAGGCTTTGAGGAAGTTTTATGTAATTCAAATAATCCTTTGCTCATGATTGTTCCTTTTTGGATATGTAAATTAGTAGCACCTTGTGAGATGTTAGTGGATCATAGATCTTAAAGCCTTTTTTTTGTTTGTTTCTTTTACCACCCAAGAAGCTGTAAGTATGCTAACTCCACGGCCTCACCAAGTTTTCAGCTCCTGTAACTCTTCATCTCACAGCTAGGTTCAACTTGCTGTGAGTTCCCACAGCAGATCCTGACCTCAAGCATCAGGACTGGGCATCAAGGCTTGCTGGTTTCTAGTCCGGCTGTGACCTCGTGTTCCTCTCCTTACTCTAGCACTGCCCTGTCTATTCTCTCTGGGCATTGAAATCCTACTTTAACCAATACCCCTCCCAGGAATCCCACAGCCCATAGGGTACAGGGACTGGGACCTGGCTCTCTGCTAACCAACCACCAGTGGGACTGGGTTTCTCAATAGGGCCTGGTCTGTACTTCAGATCCTGCCTTCGCAATGGACCACACCTGCCCTCTGCACAAAGAGGTAAGTGGCCACACTGTGCGAGGTGCTCTTCTAGGTCTTGGAGAGACTGGATTCATATTGCATTTAGAAAGTAGAAATAAAGTCATGAATTCTAGTTTTGGTAGCTAAAGGAAGGGAGCTGAGTTCTGTTCTGAAACCTTAGGTTTGATTCATCCTGTTGGTTTATAATTGTCATAAATCAATGCTTTGAATGCACATCCACCACAAACCTTCTTGTTTTCTTTTAAAGGTAGCTCACTTTCCCTTCATAGATAAGTAAAATAGTTATATTTTTAAATGATTGTATCCAAGGATCTGATCCTGCTGTAATTCTAGAAGTAGTGTTTATTTTCAAAGACCACAGGGCTACAATAATCAAAACTCTACTTTCAAACTCTCATGATGTTTATTGCAAATATATTCAGTATTTTCCCCATTTCTACATAACGAGATTATTTCTGTCTTTCCACTAACTATACAAACTAGCCCTGATTTGCTGAGATAGATTTAACAAACTCTTTTGAATAAAATAGCCCATACAACAGCTTTAGTAACAGGTCGCTGTCCATTTAACAGATTTTAGAGTTTTATTTAATAAAGCTGTTTGAGAAACTTTTTATGTACCATTTGGGTGCATTTTTTGTTTGTTTCTTAATTTCATAACTGACAATTTAGCTTTTATAAGCACTTTATTTTTTAAGGTAAATAAGTGGTGAGTAAAGAGGGTTTTCCAGCTATTGGCTCACAAGCTGGGGATGGCCACACAGCCAGATCTTCATTCTGAAGAGTTCACAAGGCTACTGGAAACACTGACAAGGCTTTACTGCATCCCCATAGGATGGAAACAATTGCTCTGTAAATGGGAAACTGGCCTGAGAGCAAACATGTCAAGAGCATCTACCCTGAAGCTAGAAGAGTCAGAAGCAGAAAACACGCCTCCTGATTCATGTTCCATTACTTTAATCACTAGCCACTCAGTTTAAGCTAAAGAGATATAAATGGTGCATTTGACATATGCCTTCACATCAAGATTAGATAAGAGCACTGAAAGTCTAAGGTTGAACTCTTCTTACCTTCTGCCCAGGATGTCACTCAAAATCTATTCTCTCAGCTCCTCTTTGATCATGAAATTCAGAACCATTTTTACTGTAGCCTAACACCCTCCCAGGTGAACCTTGCTTTACAGGAAACACCTGTGTGTAAATAAAATGGTAATAATTCATGTTGTATTCTCAATGCACCACAGGGATCTTACTATTGAAAAAGGAACACCGAAATAAATGCTTCTATAGGCAGATTACCACCTTTATACTGTAAACAATATAAACACTGTTAAAGCTTCCGATACACCTAAATTTAGATTTTTACATTTTGGGTTTCATTAAAGCAGAACATATCGGTAAGTGAAAATATTTTAAGCCTCAGCCCTTTGCCCATCATAATGGTTTTTTAAAATCTCATTACAATAAAACCCATTAGTTTGAATAATTAAATACCAAAAAAAAAATGCTTTCTGCAGGCATTGAAATTTCTGTTTTTAATAGGAAAAGAACCCAATGGAATGCCTTGTTTTTAAACTTCTATTTCGATCTTGTTTTAAAATGACAAACAGAATAATGACTAGCAGAAAGTACATTGCAGAGAGAGGAAGGGATTGAAGAAACACAGCCAGCACCTAAGTTCAGGACAATAGAGGTAGGTAGGTACAAAGGTTTGGGGTCTCAGAGCTCCGTACCTTGGAGCACAGCTAAGTGGTCAGCAAGTATTACCTTAGTTCAATCTTTACAACTATGCAGGTGTCATCCTCAGTTCTACAAAGAAATTGAAGCTTAGAAACGTACAGAAATCTGAACACTGTCACACAGGTTCTAAGCAGAGGTCAGCATTCAAACTCACATCCCTGCACCTCCAGTAAGTGCTCTTTACCCCTCTGCCTACTATGAAGGTGAAACTGAAATTGTCAAAAATTGTACATTTAATATATATATACACATACATATATATACATATATACACAAACACACACACACACACATACACACACATATATATATTTATTTCAGAGAGGAAGGGAGAGGGAGAGAGAGACAGAAACATCAATGATGAGAGAGAATCATTGATCGGCTGCCTCCCGCACGCCCCACAATGGGGATCAAGTCCACAGCTCTGGCATGTGCCCTGAATGGGAATCGAACTATGACCTCCTGGTTCATAGTTCGACCCTCAACCACTGAGTCATATCGGCCAGACAACAGTTGTACATTTTTGACTAACAAACATGGAATTTCATGTGGCTTAACTGAGACCTCTCTGCCATAAAGTAATCCGAGGCGGAAACGGCAGCGATGACCCCAGGTGGACTGAGTGTGTTTTGTGGGACACAGGTCACTGCTGTTTCTCACCTCCAGTCCTGCTGGCTTCATGCTGCTCCCACCCACATTTGGATGTACTTTGAACATCCCCCTTTTTCTTCAAGAATTTGTATAGGGCACCATCTGCACACCAGGTCCTGTGTTAAGTGCTGAAGATACCAACCTGAGTACAAGCTTGTCCTTGACCTTAAGAAGTCTGCAGCCTTAATCTTAAGGGAACTAACCAAGAATCTATAAATTGCCTGAGCAGAAGATCATTTCAGGGATGGATCGGGCTGCACATGTGGGAATGTCCATACTGACCTAACACCCCATCGAAGAGGAGGTGGGAAGGGGGCAGTGGGGACAGCCTCTTCTCTAGGACCTCCTGATCTGCAGTGTCTCCACCCTCAGGGTGAAAGTACAGACTGAGATGTGGAGAAAAGAATCAAAAGCCTAGCATGTAAAACGGCATGCAGGTTGCTCATTCCTCATCTCATCTGTCACTCTTAAAGACCCATCATTTCATGGCTCAAGTGAAGCCACGGTTTATTTCTTTGGAGATGGAAGCCCCACAATCTGGCTTCTACCCCATGGACTGTATTTAATTTTTGTAAAATCCCAGCAAATCAAATAACTTGCAAACAGCTGAAACTTAATGAAATTTAGCTTACACATCCATATACTTATGTGGTCACTAAAGTGAGTTGATAGTTCGTGTTGCTTAAAAACAAACTAACTAGCAAAATAGCCTCCTAACTCAGTTATTTCTTCTAGAACATTGCCTCCCAGAACAGAGGTGGCAAGTTCCTGCCCAGTGCACAAGGGTTCACACACGCCTCCTATGGCCTTGAAATGCTTTTCTTTAGAACATGGCCCTTTCAGACATTTTAAGCAGACATTAAATTTAGTCAGTTATTGTGTTTAGTTCAGAACAGAAAACAAGCTCACCTTGAACATTCTGGGGGATGTTTTTGTTTAATGGAGACAAATCCTTCACATATGGCCGGCCCTTAGTACCAATAAACAAACTCTCATTTACCCTGAACTTTGAGGTGGCATGTCATGGGGTTAGTAATTATTAATGACAACTAATGGCTAGTAGTTACTGGTGACATTTGTGAGAGCAGGATTAAAATAATAATTATAATAATGAGGGGTATCATGAACAAACAGTAATTGCCATAATGATCACCATTACAGTAATGAGTGAGAAAATGATTTTAGGTTATTAAATCAATAAGGATAACAGAAATCTGCATGTATCTATGCAGGGTGGGGCAAGAGTAGGTTTATAGTTGTGAGTATGCAAAACACAGAATTTATTCTTGTATTGTTATTAATTATTGTATTTTTCATATGAACAATTGTAAACCTACTTTTGCCCCACCCTATATATCTCACTGTGTGTCAGGCACTGTGCCCAAGACATAGCATACATTGTCTCCTTTAATTCACAGCAGCTCTGGCAGTAGATATTATTGGTAGCCTGATCAATGCTGTGCTGAGAAAACATTGGTTTAGAGCAGTTACTCATTTTAACAACAGTAAATGGAATAAAGGAAATCTAAATCTGGTCTAGCTAACACCAAAGTCAATGTTCCTAACCAGTGTTCTATAGGGTTATTGGAAATCAACAGATATATTGTCATTTAGGACAACCCTGACATCTGCTGAACTGCCAGGTTCCCCAAGCATGCCCTAGGACCTGTCCACAGAACAACGAGACCTCATAGAGACCAGCCTTCAGAACTGCCTAATAAAGAAACAGCATTTCTATAAAGAGGGGGCACTTGGTTTACTCCCCTAGGCTGAGGATAAAGCCTCATAAAAATGTTCCTCCTTGTCCTGGTTGCTATGGCTCGGTTGGTTGGGCGTCATCCCCTGAACCAAAGGTTGTCGATTTGATTCCCGGTCAGAATGCATGCCCAGGTTGCGGACTCAATCCCTAGTGTTTCTCTCTCTCTAAAAATCAATTAAAATTTAAAAAATAAAAGTGCCTTCTTGGGTTTTTTATTAGAGTTGTGACCTAAGCTACCTCTTGGCTCTCCTTCAGGGCAAGTGGCAAGTTCACTGACATCCAGCGACCATGAATTGTACACTCAGAAAAGGTTTTGTGTTTGTACACATCTGTGTTGCCTTAAGAATGTCAGTGGGGCTGCAACTTCCCCATGAATATATCCATTAAAAACAAACATGCTGAATCCTTCAGTGATTCGTTTTAATAGTGGTTCTCCCAGCTTCTATATTTGAAAGATACCCAGTCATCTTTTTTTCTTTATTTGACAGTGGGATAATCAGATTGTTGGTTAATGTTTTCTCTAACCCGGAGTTGCTTATACATCAACCTAGGTTATCCATTTTGCAATGAATTACAACAGAATCACAAACCCTACCGGATGCCTGTGGTGAGCATGATTTAGTCCTTGATGGTTCCACAGCCACTGGATCCCACGTGGTGCTGGAATCATCATTAAGAGCACCACTTGTCACTGTGCGAAGAAATAAGGCCATCTGAGTACTGCCCATGGGCTTGCGGATAAATGGACACTTGCTACTGACTTTGAAAAATGACACATGGGACTAATAAGAGCTAGAAATAGTTGAACATTCACTTTAATGCAGATAAAATAGAAACCTTTCTACTAACAGCACAACTGTGCACCTGTCCCCCTCATGAATATATGATTACATTCCACAGCAAATGGGCCTCAGCAGGCATGACAGAGACTTCAGGGTCCATCCATGATTGGCCAAGAAGCAAGCATATCTGGTTCGGTGTAGTCACCCACTGCAGGGTGGAGGTGGAGTCCTTTTTCTTAGACTGTATTTCTAAACCAAAGCAATCTGTTGTGAATCAAGGAAATAAAATGGGGGGGGGGGGGTTCTCCAGGACAAGGACACACTTCTTTGCAGAGTACATTAACTCAGGGAGCCACATGGGAGCACGTACCTCCCTCCCCTGAGGAGAGATGCACCCACCTCTAGTGAAGCATAGGTACAGATTGTGAGCAGCTGAGGGATGCTCGAGTTCACTTGCTGAATGGCAGGCCAGCATGCTGTGGTTGCAAATGTATAGCTTACATAAAAAATTAAAAAGTCATGAAAGGCGCTGAATGATCAACATTATGCAATTTGCAATTTTCCCACCTCTCTGCATCTCTGGTTAAATTTGGTAGGTTAATATTTCATGAGTGTTATTTCGGTCAGCTTCGTGAACATGTTTAAATAAAACGGTGCTTGTGTAGAAGCACATCAAGATGCTGGCACCCAGGGCCGTGGAAAGGACTCATGCTGTGGAGTGGCTGCACATGACCACGAGAGCTCCTTGCAGATCTGTAGGGTTTTCCGGCAAAACCCCTTTTGTCATTTGCTCCTCGCTATTATTTCTGAGGTAGGCAGAGATTATGTTTACGGTAAGAGTGATGAGATAAAAAGAAAGGGAACACCCCAGCCGCTGTGGCTCAGTTGGTTGTGCACCAGAAGGTCATCGGTTCAATTCCCAATCAGGGCACATGCCCGGGTTGCAGGCTTGATTCCCAGTAGGCAGTGTGCAGGAGGCAGCCAATCAATGTTGATGTTTCTCTCTCTCTCTCCCTTTCTCTCTCTGAAATAAATAAGAACATATTTTTTTTAATAAAGGGAACAAAGCATTTCATAAAACCATTAAAGCTCAGTTATATCAGAGTGCCCCAGTCTACAGGGCAGAAATACATTGCAATGCTCAGCTGACAAAATGATAAACCGCATTTGGATAAAGTAGTCATTAACAAGTTCCCCACTTATAACAACATCAGAGATTTTACTTCTGTTATTCCTTTTCAGTAGAAACATTTTCATCAAAATGGGGTCTTTGGTGCTTGAGAGTTCTCCTGACACTGCTTCTTACTCACCAAATAGAGTCATAATCCTTAGTATGTAACTGCAAAATCCTTTACACAATAACCAATTGCTTCCCCAAAGAGGATTGCGACTTCAGAGGGAGAATAAGCTGCTGAAGGAAATTAACTCTCAAGAAATGAAAGTCCTGTTTCTGTGCACTTGGAGGCAGGAAAGGAAAAATCCAGAGGCTATCACACAAATGCCGAACATCCTTTATTCTGTCTATAGACTGTCAGGCCCAGACAGGCTACTTGCAAGGTTACTCTGCCCTCTTATTCTAAGCTCCCAGGGGGAGCACGGGGGCGACTCTGGAATCATTCAACAAACTTGCTGAGAGGCCACGCCCCAGCTTTAAGACCTCCTAAATTACCTAACTGAAATGATACCCAAACCGCTTCATTTACTTTACCCTTTAGACGTTTATGCACCAGCTGAATCCTAAAAGGTTTCCTGCATTTTACACTTGAAGAAGGTGGGGGAGATAAATTTCACAGATAAAAGGAAGCCAGCACATATCATTTAGCTTGGGAAAAAGAAAATACAGATACACGTTATGAAAAGTGGCTTGTGCACTCCCATGATCAAGATGCTGCCTCAGGGTCAAATTAGTAATGATCATGAGAGCAAATTCAGGAGAGCATAAAATGCCACATCAAGTCAGGTAAACCCTCCATCTTGTCCTGTGCTCTGCTTTCTGGGGCACCAATGAGCAGAGGGTGGGCAGCTCTGTGGGGGTGAAAGAGCTTGGTGGCCAGGGTCACAGCTCGGAGTCCTGATGACACTGATGGATAAGCTTGAGCGGGTCACATCACATCTTGGAGTCTAGCCTTCTCGTCTGGATCATGAAGCCTAAGAGACTATCTGCTCCTTCCAACTAAGGGGCTGTTCTGAGAGCCAAATTATACAACGGATATTTGTATACAGTATGATTGACATCCTGGCACAAAATGAGGTACCTGGATATCTGGACAAGGGGAGACATGAAAGAGCTCCCCAGTGTGCCCATGTGAGCTCCCTGGACTTCCAACCCAGTGCCCCTCCACTCCCAGCCATCAATATTGGGTTCAAGCCCTTTACATTCATCCTTTCATTTGAGGTAACCATCCTGGGTGGCTTCCCAAGAGTAGAACCTGAAATGGAGATTCTTGTGTAAGCGATTGTGGAGGGAGTACTCTCAGGAGAGGAACCCACAGGGAAGTGGGGGTCACAGCATGAGGCAGGAGAGGAAGTGAAGCCCAGACTCAGCCAGATCCACAGGCCCTGGAGCATGACGGCCAGCAACAGAGAAGAGGCTGGCCTTCCGTAACCTATCAGTCAGTCCATGGCTGTGGGCTGCACACTCCCCTTCCTACTGAAGAATGGGGTAGGATAGGGGTATCAGAACCTTCTAGGCATTTCCAAGGGATGTGGCTCTGTCGGCAGAGGGCAAATTCTCCAAAGGAGCAGCTCTGAGCTACTGGCAGGTAACCCTCACAGCAGGTGGGGAAGGTGTGCAGTGGCCTGGTGTAGGCCACCACCAGCATCTACTACAGATAAGGAAACCAAGACTCAGAGGAGTAAGGACCATGCTGGCCTCAGTGCCTTCACTTCTGCCTAGAACTCCCCTCTCCCTCTCTTCACTTGACAATTCTTATTGATCATATAAATTCCTTCGAGGAAGCCATCATTCCCCACACCTGGTTAATCTGGTCCTTCCAGACACTCTCACAGCACCTGTGCCTGTCCTTGGACGCACTTATCAAAGTTATAATTTAAATAATTATTTCTGCAATCATTTATTTGATATCTGCCTTCCTCACTAAACTGTAAACTCTTTGAGAGCAGGGACCATGAATGTCTCATTTGCTACTGGAACCTGTGGTATAGCTCAGGCCTGGCACATATAAGTGTTCAATAAATAGTCATTGAAGGAAAAATAGAACACAGATAGTAAGAGACTTTAGAACCATGTCTCTCTGTATCTCAAAACACATTATTTTGCCACATGCCTTCGACCATGCAAAATCCTCACTAATTTATATTTAATGTCTGTAAAATCCCATCCCAGATGTCAGTTTCCTGCTCTAGTTATATTTACCTTTATTCCACACCGCATGCCATTAACGAACCTGCTACAGATAGTAGTACTTTGGTTCTTTATCTTTAAACCAACTCTTCAGGGTGCAGGGTGTGCTCCTTTGCAGGGGTTTGTGAAATTCAGAGAGGCAGACCCGCTCCTGTCCCTCCGTCTCCTTCATCACAGAAACCCTTGATCATATCATGCTCAGCCTTTGTGTTTGGGGCTGAAGAGTCCCCATCATTTAGCTTCCCCTCTTACCAAAACCACATCACTTCGATCATTTCAGTTCTTCTCCTCTGGATATTTTCCAGCTCTTTATAGCTTTCCTGGGGAGAAATCCAACTTCAGTAAGGCTCTAGGTAAGCAATGCCTGCTCATTGCTTCTCTAGGAAACACTGGGAGAATGGCAAGGGTTTCCGACCCATGGTCTCTCCTCCAGCCCCATGTCCACCCCTACCCAGGGAGCTCAGTAGTGAATCCCTCATCTTCCTCTTGCCAGGAAGATTAGACCATTACATGGGAGCCCTCACCCTCGATTCTGTCCTCTCAGCCTGCCTTCCACTCCAAGGGAAAAACTGCCCTCCTTTCAAAATCCCATTCTCTCTCTTATCCTATATAATAAAAGCCTAATATGCTAAGTTTCCAGTTGTCCCATCTTCTATTCAACCAATCAAAGCATAATATGCTAATGATATGCTAAGGCTGCTCAACTTCTTGCTATGATGTGTACAGACCACCAGGGGGCAGAGCTCTGACCAGTAGATTAGCTTGCTGCTGGGGTCCAGATGATCAGGACTGAGCAAGATGGGCCAGACATGCCCTGGAGCCCTCCTGCGATCCCTCCCTGGCTAGCCAACCTCCTGAGTCCCTTCCTGACCTCAATCATGCACCTGTGGGGTCCCTCAGCCTGGCCTGCACCCTCTCGCAATCTGGGACCCCTTGGGGGATGTCAGAGAGCTGGTTTCAATCCGATTCTGCTCAATGCAGGAGCTGCCCCCTGGTGGTCAGTGGGTTCCCACAGGGGGAGTGCAGCTCAGCCAGAAGCTGGGCTCATGGCTGGTGAGCACAGCAGCAGTGGCAGGAGCCTCTCCTGCCTCCGTGGCAGCACTAAGGATGTCCGACTGCCGGCTTAGGCCTGCTCCCCATGGGTAGTGTGTCTAAGCCTTCAGTTGGACATCTCCCAAGGACTCCCAGACTGCAAGAGGGCGCAGGCCAGGCTGAGGGACCACCCCCACCGAGTGCACGAATTTCATGCACTGGGTCTCTAGTAATGAGATAAGCACAGGTCAACAATAAAAAAACAGTGGAACTGACACTTTTAATCCAAATACAAACTTTCCATCAGCCACATTCAAGGTTTAAAAAACAAAATCATAACATAATAAGGTCTGTCAAAAGGCTAACCAAAGTATTTAAAAGGACTTTATCATATTAGCAAAATATTTTAAAATGCTATCATTTTCATCTTTATCCTCTCTGTTTTTAATTTCAATTTTTATGTATAGTTTGTAATGTATCAAACAAATAGCATAGTATTATTTACACATAATGTTGTAATAAATAATAATAAATAGTGGCAAAAAACTTTTGCTGACGAGGGTGTGTGATGAAAAATATTTGAAGACAACATTGAAACCAAACTAGTTGCCGTCCATGGCCCAGCATTTTGGTCTCAATGTCTCAATGTCACTCTAAACCAAATGAGTTCAAAATGGAATGCTTCCTTACCCTACCAAGAGAAATCACTTTTGATGGCCCATTTTGCCTCATTGATACCCTTGGATTTCCAAGTCCAAGGCTTTTAAGAGAGCTTGGACTTTGTCTTTTTCTAGACCATTTCCCTCAATACGCACTTATTCTTCAGGCTTCTTCCTCCTTCATCTCTCTCCATTCCTTTCCTTTTCCCCTGCCACACCTTTCCTCCTGCCTCTCCCGCATCATCTCCTCCATTATTCTAATCAACAGCTGTCTTCCCTCCAATTTCCCCTCTCCTATCCTTAGGCACTATGCTACCACACTCACCTTTCCAGATCTCTAGTCTCATTCTGTCCCTCCCCTCAAAAGCACAATAGTTAAGTCTCTCATTACCCTTAATTTGGAGATTCTTGTATGTCTTGAAGAATGCAAGACCTTTTATAATCTGACCCCACCCTTTCATTGGTTTACTTAGTCAAAAAATATAGAGTGAGCTTTTCTTTATTCCAGGCACTGTGTGGATGAGTAGATTACATCAGTGAATAACAGAACATTAACAACAATTTATTAGGTGCCTACTATGTGGCAGACACTGTACTGGCAAACAAAATAATGCCTTTCACGGGCTTTTAAGGCTACATTACAAGGGCTTATACTTTCTACTAAATCATATATTTGACTTTCCCCCTATTTAAATCCTCCAGCTAAATGTTTTTCTTACAGACATGCTAGATTCACTTCCTCATTTCTTCCAGGCTCCCCCATTCCCTCTTCTCTCCACCCCTATGCTGAGATAGCAGCCTTGCCTCTACCATGGCTGTCCATTTAGCACGCTGCTACTCATTTCCCATGACCTTTGTGGAGCTCTCCCTGACCACTAACCTGTATTCATTTCTTCCCTCTAAAGTCCTATCCAAGTCATTTGGACTTTATCACACACTGTCCTAGTCTATTACCTGAGTAAATGTGCATGTGGGGCCCTTCCATCTAGCCTGCAAGCATCTGACTGGATACTTTTGTTGCTGTAGTTGTTTGTCCCACCAAACAGCATCACCACTGTAGATGCTCCTTAAAAATTATTCATTTACATGAAGATTGACACAATAGTTTTGTTAGGGCCGGGGATTATGGGAGTCGGTTTTTTCCCAATATATTTTTCATATTCTCTATAATGCGGCTATATTACTTTTATAATGAAAAAAATGCAAATAAAAACAAATAAAATACTTCTTCAACTTGATTTAATTGAAATCCAGAAATAATTGTTCTCATTAGGTAGCTAGACCTTGGCAGTACTAGGGCTAATTTAGACAAGATTGGAAAAATTCAAAAGTGGTTATTAGCAGACACCAGTTTTTCCAGATATAAATTGCCCCTTCCCAGTGACAGGCGGGTTTCTGGGGCACAGCTGATGTTGCCCTAGTTCTGGGCTTCCTAGAACACCCTCCGGGGTCAGGCCAGGAGCGGCTGTCAGAAACGTCTCATACCAGGCCTTGCTTATAGACAGTTAAGCCAATAGAAACATATATTCATTCACATTTCTAGCGGTTGCAAAATGGATCTTGAAAGGTTTTTGCTTTCTGGGTATCCTATAAATGGTAGATTGGAAAAATGAAAAGACCCAAATTACTCGCAATAGTGGGAGTGGGTATAATGCTGTTCCCGCCCCCCCCCACCCCCCCCACCCCCCCCACCCATTACCATGAAAACGGAGGCATGACTTGCATAGGATGGTGGAAATCCTTGGTTTAACTGGGCAAAGCTTTAAAATATCAGAAGGGATGGAGGATGAGGTAGGTGGACCTCCTATAAAATAAACAACCAGTCTGAATCCTGCAGCTGAGCCAAGCAGGTTAGGGTGACGCTGAAATAAATAGGATTCCTGCAGAGCAAATATACATTTTTTCTCAACCACCAATTCCCTTCACCTCCTGCCTCACCGAGTGACTAATTGAGCAGTGAGTTTTATTGCTCTGATCATTTATGTCATATCTTTTCATCTCTCTCCCACTTAACTCTCCCTGGTCCTTGAAGGGCAGTTTTGATATGCAGCCCAGTTGAAATGTACTGGACTGGTTCAATGGACCACGTATCTGGAGTGTTAAACTGCCAGGGCCTCTCCCCACCTTAGTTTTGCTGAAAAGAAAAACACATTTTTGCCCCACTTTTCTAATAAAGAAAGCCCTGAGCATCTAGCTGTCTTCGATGTAGATAATAAATAGAGTGGACAGAGAAGCTTTGAGAACTGAGGTACAGGCCATGTTTCTAGCTCAGACGTTCTTTGCTTTAAGACATATTGTGGGGGTGTTAAAGGTTAGGAATAGAAAACTTGTGGTTCATACAAAATCAGCACCCCAAATGCTCTGTTTCTCAGAAGAGGTATAACCATCGTATTTGAGAGGGCAGGTGTCCGCGATGATAAATGCTCCTTCTATTCTAGCTCCCACCTCCTCTTCCTCCCACGGAAGAGGAAATGTTAGCAGTGCTCCAGTGTGCAGCACTGTAAATACCTCTCTGCAGTCAGTTCCAATTGCGAAAGGATCTATGGTGGGGGCAAGATAATACGGGGAAATTGGATGTCCAGGGACTGCAGATTTCAGCATTTTCCTCAGTGCTATCTGAGCAAAAGGGCTTCCATGGAGCGGAGAGGCCTCCAAGCATGAATCCGATTCAGGGTAAACAAGGCAAGCTGCCAGGGGCCTTCCCTTTCCCCAGCGTGGTTACATAAGCACCTCCCCACTTTTTCAAAAATTAGGAACTCTATTGATTCGGTACTCGCCATGCCTCTGGGTGATTTATGACCCAGAAGATGACTGAACGCTTTCAGGCTGCTTTGTGAGGTGCCAGGCCAAAAGCACAACAAAGAAACACAGGAGGAACTTCTCCTAGCTTGCAGAGAAGCCTCTAAAAATCCCATCACTGTCTTTAAATTCACCTCTGCTCTGCTTACGGCCTCCTTTATGAAAATCACTGGAAACACGATACTTCAAATTTGACCATTTTCTCTACAAATGTTTATCTTTTTGGGACTGAAACACCAGGACAGCTGCCTTGTTCTGTTTTCTGATGGCAGCTTCAACTCTTTCCATCCTTCTGGTTGAGATATTTAAGTTTTTTGATGTACTACTACTTATTTCAACCAACATTTATTGGACATCTGTTTGATGCCAGCACCATAATATATGTATGAAACTAACCAAGATGAATGTGTGAAAACTTACAATCCTTCCTTCAAAGAGCTGGTAGTATAGTAGGTGGATAGCAGAAATGGGTGGCTGTCCAACAGACTTCATGCAACCCTTACATAGTGTAGAATGTCCGTGAGAGGTAGCTGCGCATCCAGGCATTTCCTAACTTGCCTGCACCTAGGTGGACCAGGTGACTATTTCTAGTTCTCAATGTGAGAAGTCTTGGATGTCTTGGGGCCCATAAATCCCCCTCCCCACCATACACATGTATGCAAGCTTTCGCTTCTTCATACTCTCTTCCTCTCCTGTCTGGGAGGAATAAAGATGAGTTTCATGGAAACCTGGAAAACCAAGTATTGAAAATGGCAATGCTCCCATCAGCCTGGGTCCCTGAATGACTGTGTGGAGGAAGGATACCTGCTGACTTTTTCATCTGCCCTGTACAATTGCCACATCAACAGGAAATATATTTCTTTGGTAGTTGAGCCAGTATATACTTTCTAGGTCTATTCATTGTAGCAGCTAACTTACCCTAACTAATATAAGAAGAAAAATAATGTATTCAAATAACAATAATACAACCTTGTGAGCAGAAGAGGCAAGACATGGAAGAGGCCAATGTTCAAAACTGGTACAATTCTGCAGTGAATGCTCTGTACCTGGAGCGACTTCATGTGAGAGGGGTATAATGAGCAAGAACATCAACATGAGGCAAAGGAATCCTCTTAAGTTCAAAATTATATTTCCAAATGTGTTAATAGGTATTAAAAGTCAAAGAAGTTGGAGTAACTGGGTTAAACAAAGTTTTACATATTTCTTCCTCTGAAAGTTCCCAGAGAGTTTATTATTCCTCTATGTATTGAATAAAAGCTGCTTAAAATCTCCTGATCAGGATAAAAGCCAAAGTCCTCTCCATGGCCTACAAGGCCTTGCATGACTCACCTCTGCCTTTTCTCTGACCTTACCTCACACCACGATCCACGAGAGTTCAGGCCCTGAATGACTCATTCATCACAGCACTCTGCCGCCTCCAACGTACTCAGAAAATCATTTTTAAAAGCCTTTCCTAAGTTCCTTGATCAGAAATTCTAATTTGAAGAGCATCTAGGGAGCTAGTATTCTGTGAATCACATTTCAGAAAATGCTGCTTTAAAGTACATCCTAGATCTTTCCCTGTAGTTTCATATGGATTCAGAGATACATGCAAATACAAAGGAGACTTGTAGTTCATTCTATAAGGCAGTGGGGGTAAAGTAATGTTCTTTGGGAGCAACCTGACAAACAGATTCATAAAGTGAACAGAAAACAGGTCTAGACTCTCCGTGACTTCATTGCTTCTCTCCTCAACTGCCAAGATATTGATGATGAGTGTTTTTACCAGGTTAAAGAATACCCATTGAGCTTGATGGCCAAGTGTTGACAGCATTTAGCAGATTTAATCTCTAGTAATTAATCCAAGATCTGACCTGTCATTTGGTTTTGAACAAATATAGTTATTATCAGTGGCTTTGTTTTTGGTAAAGTAGGGTATGGTCTGCTTTGGTAAACCCTCCCTTCTTCCACTTTACACAGCTTCCTCCAGCACCCCACAGTGGATGCGGCCCACCTTCCACATGTGTCATCCTGCAGGGAGTTTGGCATTTGCTGAGAAGTTAAGTGCATTTCGTTGTCGTCATTATCTGCACTGAGCATGTGACTGCTCCCCTCCTCTGGGGCTCTGCATGCTACATATCTGCATAGCAGCCCCTCATGAGGCAGGCATCTTAAGGTCAAAGAAATGAGGGAACAAAGCAGTTAATCATTTGCAACTCCCATCTGTTAATAAACAATGTAAATGGGACAGAATTCATCATTTGCTTTTGGAGACACAAAGGTTAAGTGCTTTGTCCCACCCTACTAATCAAGACACTGTCAGCGCCCAGAATGGAACCGAGAGAATTGGCATGGCTCTTTTCAATTCACTGATTCCTTCTCTCCACAGAAGTGTTAGCTGACTTCCTCCATGGTGGGAGTCAGCAATGGCAGCTAAAGGAAAACTTAAAGCTCCCAGAGCAACTGGTGGATGCTTGAGGTCAAACTATGGGATTCCAAGTAGTAATGTTCACTCAACAGATTCCTATCTTCTCCACACTGAAAGGCAAGTTTGATTTCCTAAATTTCATCCCATCCAGATGATAAAATAAATGAATGCCAATGAAAGAAAGGGTTTTGAAATTCTCCAATCATATCGACTCATTTACTCCTCATTTCCAGGCTTATTAAATAAGGCAAGATGCCATCTCATCACATCTGAAAGTAGTTTGGGCAAGATTTAAAGAAAAATGTTTCCTGGACATTATTCTTTATGTGACTTTTTCTTAAAGTGCCAAAGGGCAGTGAGAAATATAAAAACAGAGTGTATTAGTTGGCAGGCAGCCCCCTTTCTCATCCCTACCTTTTATCTTGTGAGGTTCATATTGTATGGTTTAGGGACATTCCTAAGATATATAGTCTAAATCAATAGGCCATACATGCAGGAACCTCAGGGCCCTGAGATCAGAAAGATACTGACCTTACTCTTCCCAGACTTTAACTTGGGACCAATGTCTCATTTGACTCCTTTCACCCGATAAAGCCCCTTCTTTCTTAGATCACTAGGAATGTCAAAGCAATTGCTAATGGCATGGACCCAGGCAGCTGGGGACAGGCTTGACCCTCAGATGGATCCATCATCTTTCCTCTGTGTCATGGCACAGAGTGCACTGCCTTGGAATCCCATTATTTCAGAGAGGATAAAGTGAGCAAATGTATGTGAATCAGAAGTTAACTTTCCTCCAAAGGTTGCTTGTTATCTTTAAGATCAAGTCCAAATCCCTTAGTACAGTTGAAAAGACACACTATGAGCTATTCTTGGGTCAATATTTCTAAGTTCATTGTTCACCACTTTCTCATATAAATAAAGCTGTAGGTTCCAGCCTTGCTGAGGTGCCTGCTGTTGCCAGAATGTTCCAAGCACTTTCCTTCCTCTCTTATTTTTACACATGATGTTTATAGTTGCTGGGAATTACAATCATTCTTTCCTATGGGAAGCACATGCAAAGTTAAGGGATTCTACCTTGGTCCATCCATGGTATCTTAAAATACAGTTCTTTTTTGTTGTTAATCCTCACCTAAGGATATTTTTAGAGAGAGTGGACAGGAGCGGGGAAGAGAGTGGGGGAGGGGGGAGAGGGAGAGAAAGGAACCTTAATGTGAGGGAAACACATCAATTGGTTGCCTCCCACATAGGGATCGAACCTGCAACCCAGGTACGTGTCCTTGACTGGGAATTGAACCCATGACCCTTCGGTCTGTGGGCTGGCACTCTAATCACTGAGCAACATTGACCAGGGCTGAAATATAGTTCTTTATAGCATATCTTATTTTATGGAATTTCTGTGTTCATGTTTCTCCTTCACCAAATTTGGAGCTCCTGGAAGGAAATTGGGCTTGGTACAATATAGGTATTAGACAAATGTTTGATAAATGAAGAATTTGATTATTAGAAATACAACTTTAGTGCATTTCCTGATGACAGTGGGATGGAAGTTTTGTCTTTCCTGTATAATTTTACCCATGCACCTCTGATGTTCATGCTGTAGGTCTTTCAACTGTGAGCCTGAAAATCTGCTAATGACTCTTTGGAATGACATAGACATAGTCTTATAAATTTAATAGAAAAATACTGTTAAAAATTCATGTGGAAAAGGATTCCAAATTACTTTATATTTGCATACAGTGTAAAATTGTGCATCATATAGATGAAATTACATTTTGTTTCTGTCCATCAATGAAAAGTTCTGGGCAAAGAATTCACCAACGAAAGAATGGTAAAGTAATATGATGCTACTACATTTGATTTTTTTTAAGCTGCAAATATGGAGGAAAGACTGTTCCTAGATGTGTTATTGCATGATTTATAATCCTCTCAGTCCTAAGAAGCAAATTAAACTCTGGCAGATGGTTCTCCGAAGCCCTGCAATGCCGTTTGTCTGAAGCTCTAGTTACATGTTTTAAGACTCAGAAACATCTTAGTGAACTGCTGTTGAATTGTAGAGCTTCTCCAAGTTTCAAAAAGGCTTCTCTATCCAGAAGCATTGGCCCAAAGAGGATGTGTGACTCTGAGGCAGCTAACACCTCTATCTCATTTCCTGGCAGTATTTTCCCAGATGCCTGAGGCTACTCTTCCCAGGTAGCTCTTGTCTCAAGAGCCATATAAGGAGCCTTGTCTCATTTGATGGATGAGGCTTGCTGTGGAGTAATTGGTCCCCCTAGAATGTGTAAGTTCCACGAGGAGATAGGTTTTTGGAGGTTTTGTTTGCAAAAGTGTCCCAGGCCCTGGACTAGTGCTGGCACACAGTAGGCATTCAATAACCATTGATTGAATGAATAAATGCATAAAAGACTCTGTTAGTCTGACTTCTTTGGGTGCTTCTGAGTGCCCCCAAGCACCGAGAAGTCCTTGTTGGGAGGGAACGGATCACTGAATTCCCGAGTTCTAATGAGTAGGGGTCTGTTCCTTTCTCCCCACCCATTGTTCAACCTGGTTCTTGCCCAATTCCCATTCAAATTGCATTCCCTTTATAGCCATCCATCCTTTTTAGCCACCTTGAGAAAACTTTCTCTATACCTGGAGATAGTTGCTATTTGCTTTGCCTACCCTTGAACATCCATATTACACAACTCATGCCCCCTCTGTAGGTTGTAGTGATGCATTCTCGTCCTTCCTCAAAACCTCATCTCCCTGAAAGTAAGTAGTCATCCCTGTCCACTGAGCCCTGAGAAGTCTTGAGAGAAATTATGAGCCCACTGATGCCCTGGCACTGCAGCAAAAGAGGTCATCTGAGAGAATTATGAATGTGCCTCTAATTGGAGACTTAAGCTGTATCTTTATATCCATTGGTATATTTTTCTGATTCAGGTCTCCTTGTTTGAAACATAAAATCCCAGACCCCAGAAAACTCAAAATTTCCCTTTCAATGGTGCTTTTCAGACAAGACCCTTTAGAGATTATGAAGGGTCATTTTAATAAAAATGAAAGACATCTCTTATTACGATGGCTTTGCTGACAAATAATTAAGATGAATTACTAGCATATACTAGCCCCAGCTGCCTCATTGGTGTCCATTTGGACTAAGCATATGAAGCTCATAGTTCATGCCTCAGCACTTTAAATGCAATTTATAACCTAACTTACCATCCTAACTACCTGAGAAGATTTTAATCCTAAACCTGTCACCACCCATTATGTTCATGGGGTCCTGACAGTTCTACATTAAAAGATTTTATAAGTAGAAGTTAACAAGGCCTAGAGAGAATGATTTATGTTTCAGTGTATGAAACAGTCAACATGCTTTCCCTGGCCAAGGATAGCCCAGAGCTCTCTGTAGGCCGAAAGAAGAAAATTATCCCAGAAAGACGAATGGTCCATGCCTTTGTGCAGGTGACTGGTACGTGGTCCCCGGCTTGAGGCCTAGGTGTCAAGCAAAGCTTATGAATGTCAGGAAGGAAGTGCAGCCCTCCCCTAAACTTAACTCCTTTCTGGCATGGGTCTACGTCCCTTCTCAGATATTTGGCAGTATGAAGGCAGTGTAAGCTTTTGTTCGTAGGCTGATGACTAAGAAATGAGCCATGACTCATTAAAGCCAATAGTGAGGTGTCACAAAACTGTTCTGTTTGCTACTGACAAATATGGAGGGTGAGTCAGAGGAGGCAGGAGGCGTATTGATGAAATACACCCCCCATCAATAAACCCACTTGGGGTATAGCTGCTGCTTTCTTCAACCCTGACTTACTTCCCCAATGTACTGATTAACATACCTTCTGAGAAGCTGTTTTTTTTTGTAAAAGCACGCCCATACCCACCCCAGTTGTACTAGTTTGCTAAGGCTGTCATAACAAAATACCACAGCCTGGGTGTCCGACACAGCAGAAATTCATTTTCTTGCAGTTTTAGAGGTTGGAAATCCAAGATCAAGGTGTTAGCAGATTTGGTTCCTTCTGAGGCCTCTCCCCTTGTGTTGCAAATGACTACCTTCTCATTGTGTATTCATCTGCCCTTCCCTCCAGTGCATAAACCCCCTGGTCTCTCTCTCTCTCTGTCCAAATTTCCTCTTCATATAAGAACACCAGTCAGATTGGATTAGAGCCCACGCTAACGTGGGCTCATTTAACTTAATCATTTATTTAAAGGCCTTATCTCCAAATAGTCACATTCTGAGGTTCTGGTGGCTAGGGCTTCAACATGTCAATTTTTTCTGAGGGGTGGGGCACAATTCAGCCCATAATACCACTGAACTGCAAAAGCACTCCATAGCTGAGCATACCTCCAGAGGAAGCATGTTGAGGTTTCTCTAACTCTTAAGATGACCAAGATAATCCCATTTTGAATAATAAAGGAAACCCATTTCCCAAAAGGTAACAGAAATGCCATTTTAAGGAAGCTATTAAAATACTTGCAGACAGCGAGCAAAACAAACTCCTCCCAAAGACATTAATTGTGTTTCCTTCTTTTGATGCATCGTTAATCACATCTCTGTCCTTTTCTTTTTAAAGAAGAAAGGGGCTTGCCCTTTCTTGTTTCATTCAAGTATACCATTAAGGCAACATCCTCTCCTCTCCACAACTGTATTCCATTTTCGGCACCCAACTTTCTAATGGGAGCAGAGACTAATTTAGAGTGCTCAGTCTGAAGCTGGTATGGTAGGTATTTCTCCATCCATTATTTCAAGTTATAATAAGCGGGTGAGATTGGAGCTGCTCCCAAGATAAGCAGGCCATAATATTTTCACTGTCACCATGATCACAGACGAAGATAAGAGGCCAGCAGTGCTATTTTTACTCCCTATTTTTTACTCCTGGTGTTAAATACAAGGAGAACAAGTGAAAAACAAACTGTCTCAGCCCCTACAGCAGAATACAAAACGTCCGATCTCTTTCTGGGGTTCAGGCTGCCCGTCATGTTGCTCAAGGATGACATGATAGTATTGAGGTGTTTCAGTGCCAGGAGATGCCTCTTAATTGTGTTTGCAGCCCAGAGCAGAAAGCATGCCCATTAGAGGTACTTGTTGTATCATTTTTAAATCAAGGCCATCTTTTTCTCAGTGGTAAACGTGAAATGTTTTTAAAGGCCAGACTTAGCATAAAAATCTATTGGTTGCCATGGATACCACTTACCACACAGGACTGCGCTCCGTGTTCAACTGTGTGATTTTCTCTATTCAAAGGTTCAGCATTGTCAAAAAAATGACTTTTTCTGTTGTTTTTCTCGAAGTTCATTATGGGGAAGGCAATAAATAAGATATTCACGTATAGGGAGTCACGTGGGCGCTATGCCTTAAAATTCCGTATTTTACAATAATTAGAGTCAAACTGGCTATTGTTAGGAAATAAAATGCGGTTGATCTTTTCTGTGTATGTGAATATAAAGTAAAGCAGGTACTTGGAAGTAGACTCCCAACAAAATTACACGGTAATAAGGCTTTCCACACCTACACAGCACTTAGCAAGGAAGCTCTGAAGAGATTTAGCTCTGATAGGCTTGAAACTTCCTGGCCTTCCCCTTTATGAGAGAAAATCTGGGTTCAGGACCTCGTGCCCAGTGAATTATTCATGCCATCTTCGCATCACATACCTTTAGGAATGGAACAGTTAGGCTGCTATTAACCAAGTGCACAGGTCCCCGGCTCCCAGGCAGCCTAGCCGCCCACACCGCAGGCTGGCCCCCAGTGCTCTGCTAATTAGCTTGAATATTTGTAGCTAACATCTTCCAAGCCCCACCTCTTCTTCTGGCTCACCTCCAGTCCCCAAGGAAAAGTAGGAAGTTAAAAAAACAACCCCACAGAGAACTGACAGAAGTAGCAAGAGGGAGTTTCTCACATTACTGGAGGGTATTCAGAGATAATTTGGTGTCAGCAAGTTCCCATTGGCTGAAGTCTCTAATGTCTTGCTGTAACTCCCAACTAATCAAGGAATGTCCTGAACATTGACTTGTCACTTATTTAAGTTGTTCTCCAGTCACCTCTCTAGCATTTTTAGACTCCTTGATTCAGGCTATTTGCATGACAGTGAGGGAAAGGGGAGACCTTAATGTAGGCCTCAGTTTTGGAATGTGCAGCCACTTTGGGTGTGCCCAATAATCGCTTGGAGGGAGATGGAATTCTCATTTGGGTTCAAGGCCAAGCAGTACACTGATGCCTGCTAATATGCAAATTCCAACTTGTCACCAAAATTACCTATAGCTGGTGGAGTTTTCTGAACTGCGGAGCGATAGTCAAATCCCTGCCTGGACATAACCTACTTGCACTGGCAACTAATTAACATAAAAACAAAGCAAAAATGCCCAGGGAAAGCACACGTGGCATAGATCATCTCCTGACTGCACACAGCCTTGGGGGAAATTGCCAGGTCCGTCTGACCTGGAGTTTCAGTCAGATCCACACTAAAGAAACTGAGAGAAGGGAACCCTGCAAACCAGTTTTGCTGGCTGGAAATGAGAAGGGGTGGCTGTGAAGGACAGCTCGCTGAGGTATGGTTGTCCGCTTGGTACATTGATTTATCTTAGTGTCTAGAACATTGTCTGGCACACGGTAGATATGCAAGAAATCTTAGTTATTGAGATAAGCTGTAGGCAGTTACTAAAAGATAACTATATTAGTTGGATCTTTCTTAAAAGTAATGAACACTAACTCTGGTTAGCTTAAGCAGAGATGGTACTTATAGCCATGCCATAGCAGTGGTCGGCAAACTCATTAGTCAACAGAGCCAAATATCAACAGTACAATTGAAATTTCTTTTGAGAGCCAAATTTTTTAAACTTAAACTTCTAACGCCACTTCTTCAAAATAGACTCGCCCAGGCCGTGGTATTTTGTGGAAAAGCCACACTCAAGGGGCCAAAGAGCTGCATGTGGCTCGCGAGCCGCAGTTTGCCGACCACTGCCATAGGGAAAGGTGAAACACCCAGGTAGGAATTAAGGAAGTTGCAGGAGTCTGGGTGGCAGAAATCAATGGAAGATTTCTTTAGGATGTTGCCACTGGGATGAATCAGCACCAACCATTTTCAGTCTGTTTGCCATTTGCTCAAGATTCAAATTTTTAGTGAGACTGTTTGAGGAAGAATATCCTTAGCTTAGACCATCTGCTCACCTTGTCACTAGAGTATGGCTGGAACACATAGGACCTGGCTAGAAACTACAAGTCCCAGCCTCCCTTGCAGCCAATTGTAATCAGGTGACCAAGTTTGCACCAAAGGAATATAACCCCAAGTGCTAAGTAGACACTTATAGGGCTGGCACTCCTCTATGCTTCCTTTTCTTCCTGCTAGATGGAAATAGCAAAGACTAGGGTAACCTTGGAAACCATGCATTGAGGATGGCAGAGTTGCCCCACCAGCCTAGGTCCCCTGATGACTGTGTGGAGCACAGCCTATCTACTGGCTCTGGATTGTTATCTGAGAGAGAAATAACCTTCTATTCTCTTTGAGACAATATATTTTGGAGTCTCTTCGTTATGGCTACTAAAGCCTTCACTTTAATACTGGATGTAAGAAGAGAAACATCACCCCCTCCAAAGCAATCTGTTCAGTCACTTTCAAACTGAAGGAGAAATGGACCCTTGGAAGCAAAAACAATAAATGCCCATTATGATAGTTGATGTTATTGGCAATACATGTGTGCTATGATCACCATGCACCAGCTACATTCAGCACCTGTGTTCACAGTTCCTGCTTCTAGACTAGACTGTGTGATTTGAAATTCCCAACCCAGAAATGCCTTTTTCTTTGCCCCTTAAACAAACACATGACTTGCCCCAAGTGTTCCACTCTCCTCAACTTACCGAAGTTCCAATCATAGAATTATTTGCTGAAGGGGCTGATGAATTAAATCAAAACCCACTTTAAATGAAAATAATTGAAGTTCCGTGCCTGCCATCTTGTCACCGTAGCTGCCACCACTTGAGCTACAGACTAATCTCTAACACTGATTAGCACATGCTCAGGCTCAAGAAACACCGTTTTGTGCTAACAACCCCTAAGGAGCCGTCACCAAGTAAACAACTCATTAGTCTGTGGAGAGAATGGACAGCAGAGGCGCAGACTCCTAATTTGTATTTTTACTTTGTGATTTATTTTCAATCAATCAACAAGTCCTTATCGATTGCTTACTATGGACCCATCACTGCTTTCATTTTGAGTAGAACAATGTATTGTTTTCAACATGAGTATTATTGTTGGTGTTTAATAAAAAAGTTATTGGATATTTTTTCCTAGTTAAAATACACACATACACTTATGTATTTAAATTCTTGCTGTGTTGTTAAGGGTCACTTTCCAATTTCATGTTGAAAGTCAAAAGGAAAGTGGGAGGTAAACTTTTGCTGAAATGTGCTTTCTTCATTGGTGCAGCCTTTAAGTTTTTCTTTTTTCTTCAATTTATTCGGTTCCCCTTCCTGGGTCGATCTCTTGCCCACATTCTGGCATTACACAGATTTGGGACTGTGTAACCAGTTCAGAGTTCTCTTTAAATGAGCGAGCTGGCATCACCACCATCTCTGTTCATGTCCATCTCACATAGTCTGCCAATTCTTAGATACGGTCCTTCATACTTTCCCCAAGAACCTGGTTCTGACTAGCCCAGTCCTGATCATCAGTGTCTACATACAAAATCTTCTACACTGCTCACCCAAGTCAACCCTTCCATTCCTCCTTGGCCATTGGCTTGCTGCGCCCACCCCATCCCCCAAAGAAGAGGTACAAGAGCAAGATCTGAGGTCTTCAGAGAAAGGTCCTTTGAACCTTAGTATCCATAAGGGTAGGCAATTCAGAGGTCAGAGAAAGTTAGAAGTGGGTCCAATCAGGACTCTAAACATCTGATTACAGGCTAATATGGCAAAGCTAGGCATCAGTGATGAGCCTGATTATTAATGAAGTTTGTAGGACAAAAATGCCACACTGCATTTCTGTGGCTGGACACTGTCAGATTTAGGGGGAAAGGAGGACCTGCTGGATACCCATGCGGCAATGCAGCCCCTCAGTGCCTACTTTGGGGGCAGAAATACTACTCCCCTGAGTGATAGAAGCTGGAAGTTCCCTGGCAGAGATGAGGAGGCCTTCCCTTCAGAAGCTGCTACGCTTTGCCATCATCCTGGAAGGTCCTCCCCTCAAGCACTCTAGTCTTCTGCATGTCCCCTCCTCATCCTCCTCTTCCTTCCTTCTATTACATCCTGAATTATAACAGTTAAGAGAAGAAATGATCAGAATCACTTAACACCCACAGGCTGAACTTGCAGCTACAGTGGTTGTCTGATAAATTTGGAGGCGAATCTGTGAGCTTCCACTGATAAGGGACCTGAGGCCTGCAAGTAGCACAGAGCACCCTCCAGGTGCTCCAAATGGCAGGACAATGAAGACATAGACGACCCCACCTACCCTTAGCAGGAGGTCAAGGCCAAGACAAGGACTGGTCCCAAAGTGCTTGCACAGCTTCAGTTCCTTCTGGACCCCACTGATGACAAATAGAGGGCTCAGCTCTCCCAGGCTGCCAATTCTAACTCTCTCCTGAACGCTTACATTGGCTTAATTATTTTAATTGAAAAAAATAGGCTACTAATGATTGCAGCTCTCTCAGCCAATACACAATGGGATGGCGGTCCACTGTGCATTTTTAAAGGCTTGCTGCCTCAGAATGGCTCTCACACTTGGCTGGAAGCAGGGAACTCCCGGTCCTTTAGGGAGGGCTAGTTAATGAAGTCAATGTCAATTCATTCCTTCTGCCTTTTGTGGAAAACTCACCCCATAGCTCTGCCTGAGTCAAAAGGGTTCCACAGTGCCTATGATTTCTTGCTCAAGAAAAAAGAATAGCTTTTTGCATAATTCTGAGAGCAAGCTACATGACTCTCCACCACATCCTGGAAAATTCTGAGATACACAATGCATAACATGAATAATAAGGAGGTGCGTGGCATTCCACAGTCAGTCACTTGCCTGTGAAGCAACATAAAAGCCCAGTTAGTGCTGAGTAACAGCTGTATTTTTCTTGTTTACAAATTCCAGTTGTATGAAAGTGGCACACAACAAAGAAACACCATGTCTGCCAATAATGGAAATTGTTTGAGGTTGCTGAGGAATTGGTGAACCAGAGGGGGTTGCAGAGGTAGCTTTGGGAGTTCATGTCTCAGCTCAAGATTTTAGACACAGGCATGTTGATCTTAACTTATCAGCCCAAAAAAGGGTGAGAGGAAAGTTGGTACATATGTGGAGGATGTTTGAAGCAGGGCATGGAATTTGAGGGTCTGTGGAGGCCAGAACTGCAACATGAGGTGAGATGAAGGGAACAGAAGTGATATCCATTCAAGTACTAAGATCATCTTAGATTCTTCCCAACTACTGCCACATCCCGCGTTCTTCTGCTCAGAGGGTCTTAGAAGGGCCAGAGCAGAAACACGTTAAGTAGGAAGCTTCTGCTTCTGAATCAAGGTGTCTCCCAAGGAGCCTGTTAATTGCTCTTTCACCTTAGGCTCTCATACCTTTGGAATCTTAGTTTTGTGATGAGGGGAGACCTGGGCATGGAGTCTCACAACCACCTATGAGATGGATGGGTGGGTATCATTATGTCCAGCTTTACCGATGAAGAGGTTGGGGTTCAAGAGGTTTAAGTGCCTGCGTCCATGCAGCTAGCACAGAATCAGCAGTGTCAAAACTCACCCAGGCCTTTTGAAGTCACTCTTTATTATCCATGCTGCCTCTTCTGGGTGTGCAGGTTGCTCGCTATCAACCCACTCTTTTGGCTCCTACCTCACTTTGCACCTCAATATGTCCATCTGGTTCCTAACAGCCTGCTTGCCTCAGCTCCAGTAGCCATACGTGCTCCTCCTGTTTCTGCTTACGGGGCTAGCTTTGGAGAGCTTGCTGGTGATTGCTAGTTTCCCAGGTTTCCACACTCCTGACAATCCATCTGCCTGCTTTCTGACCCCGACTTCAGCCCACTCCGGGTCCAGCAGCCTGGAGTTTTGTCTGTCTCTGTGCTTCATTGGCCATGTTTACTAGAAGACTGCCTGTGATGTTGGGCCACGTTTCGGGGGAAGAGGGTTATCAGCCAATGACCACTCCACTGAGATGCTGAGCCAGGTGGGAGAGGCCAAGTCAGAGCCGGGGAATGGAGCCAGATACAACAGGTGTGAGCACTGGGGGAAGAGGCACCAGAATTTATGCAGAGGTCAGTAGTGTGGAAGCCAAGGAGAGATGCCAGGCAAAGGCAGATAAAATCGGGGCAGCTCCGGAGTTAATTCTATCTCCCTGGGCCACTACCCATGTGGTGTTCCTGGAAAGCACAGCTAATATGTTTTACTAGTTTCAACTATATTACCTTAGGTGAGATATGGTGATGCCAGGTGCAGATCAAGAGGGAGAAGCAAGAAAGAGTTTTACAGTTTGTTATACTCACAGTTTTCTGGGAAGAACACCATGCAGGACCACTCAGACAAGCACCAGGGTCGTCGTAAGGCAGAGAGAAAGTAGAACAGTGGACACGAGCTTTTATTGTGTTTTCTGTGGGAAGGAACATAAGAGGCAGAATTGGTTAGTTTCTATAATTTTGCCAGGCTCTGGGCCTCAGGCCCTGGGGAGATTGGGGCAAGTGCATAGTGACTCGGAGTGTGAGAGCACCATAGAGGAGGTGGTTGGGGGTGTAGAATTAATTGGCTTCTACAGAAGGAGAACTCACCAGCCTTTAGCTAGGACCTCAAAACTGGGTAGAGACAGCATTTACCTGAACCATTTTACAACTGAATTGGGATGGACACAATTCTTAGGAGAGTTTTTTAAATAATTACAAAAGTAGTACAGTGAGGTTGAAAAACTCAACGACACACTGAAAACATTTAAAAAGTGATTCCCAACATCACAGGGAAATAAATTTAATAGATAAATTATGTAGATAAATGTAATGGATAAATATGTATTTCTCCAGAATTTTGGCTATGTCTATAGGAAATGTGTGTCCATGGACACACATGCATATACTTATGCATATACACAGTGTTTTGTAGTTTATAACAAAGATAAAAATAGGATTATACTATGGCATACATTTCTTTTCTTTAAGCACAACACCACCATGTGGAACTTTTCCATGTTAATACATAGAGACATCATTCTTTATCAATGGCTGCATAGTATTCCGCAGTATGGTTCAAGTATTATATATTATGAATAATTTTTCTATTAATTTCTATTTATATTGCTACCAGACTTTTCTTATTCATTCAGTAAATACTATACACATGACTTTTCTGGGAAATAAACTCAAAGAAGTGAAATTTCTGGATCAAAGTGGGGATAAATGGTGATGGAAGGAGAACTGACTTTAGGTGGTAAACTCACGATGTAATATACTAATGATATATTTACAGAGTTGTACACTTGAAGCCTGTATTTTATTAACCAATAAACCCCAATAAATGTAATAAAATTTTAAAAAATTATATGCCTTTTAAATGTAATTAGGAACTGTCCAGTTTTTCTCTGAAAATATTATACCAGTTTTTATTCCCACAATAGTCTATGACTTAGACATTAATTTTTGCCATTGAATATTTTTATTAAAATGCTATATAGAAATGTATTTATATATATAAACATATTATACACACACACACACACACACACACACACAGGCTAAGGGAGTTTATTACCACCAAGCCAACAATGCTAGAAATATATTTTTAAAATATTTTTACAAAAATGAGGTCATGATGTATAAATTGTTTGCTAACATGAAATCCTATTGAGTAAATGTATCATGATTTATTTTATTTTTTAAAATTTAGTAAATCTTTATTGTTTAGATTTTTACAATTATTCCTCTTTTTTCCCCCCATAGCTCCCCTCTACCCGGTTCCCACCCACCCTCTGCCCTTACCTCCCCGCACTGTCCTCATCCATAGGTGTACGATTTTTGTCCAGTCTCTTCCTGCACCCCCCACACCCCTTTCCCCCCAGAATTGTCAGTCCACTCCCTTTCTATGCCCCTGATTCTATTATATTCACCAGTTTATTCTGTTCATCAGATTTTTTATTCAATTGATTTTTAGATTCACTTGTTGATAGACATGTATTTGTTGTTCATAATTTTTATCTTTACCTTTTTCTTCTTCTTCCTCTTCTTAAAGAATACCTTTCAGCATTTCATAGAATATTGGTTTGGCGGTGATGAAATCCTTTAGATTTTTCTTATCTGTGAAGCTCTTTATCTGACTTTCAATTCTGAACGATAGCTTTGTTGGGTAGGGTACTCTTGGTTGTAGGTTCTTGCTATTCATCACTTTGAATATTTCTTGACACTCCCATCTGGCCTGCATAGTTTCTGTTGAGAAATTAGCTGACAATCATATGGGTGCTCCCTTGTAGGTAATTAACTGTTTTTCTCTTGCTGCCTTTAATATTCTCTCATTGTCTTTTGCTCTTGGCATTTTAATTATGATGTGTCTTGGTGTGGTCCTCTTTGGATTCCTTTTGGTTTGGGGTTCTGTGCACTTCCTGGACTTGTAAGTCTATTTCTTTCACCAGGTAGGGGAAGTTTTCAGTCATTATTTCTTCAAATAGGTTTTCAGTATCTTGGTCTCTCTCTTCTTCTGGCACCCCCATAATTCTGATGTTGGTACTCTTGAGATTGTCCCAGAGGCTCCTTACACTATCTTCAAGTTTTTGGATTCTTTTTTCTTTTTGCTTTTCCAGTTGAGTGCTTTTTGCTTCTTTGTATTTCAAATCTTTTACTTGATTCTTGCAGTCCTTTAGTCTGCCGTTAGGTCTCTGTAAAATATTTTTATTTCAGTCAGTGTATGTTTAATTTCTACTTGGTCCTTTTTCATATCCTCGAGGGTCTCGCTAAATTTATCGGCCTTTTCTAGAAAATTCTTGAAAAACCTCATAACCATGGTTTTGAACTCTATATCCAGTTGTTTGTTTTCCTCCATTTCTTTCATTTGTGAGCTGTTTCTTTGTCTCCACATTTTTGCTGCTTCCCTGAGTTGGTAGAGTAGCTTTGTGTGGTAGGTGTCCTATAGGGCCCAGTGGCTCAGCCTCCCCCAGTTACCTGAGGTGGACACTTTTGGTGCACCCCTTTGTGGAATGTGTGCACAGCCTTTTTGTAGTTAAGTCTTGATTATTGTTGGTATCACTGGGAGGAAATGACCTCCAGGCCAATTGGCTGTGAGGATCAGCTGTGTCTATGCTGGGAGCACTTCTGTGCTGGAGACACCCTTATGAGACAAGACTTGCCAAATTGCAAAAGCCTCTGTGCTCAGCTTGGATGGGGTGGAGTCTCAGGGTGGAGCAGACAGCCTTGGCTTCCCATCAGCCCTGCCTTATGAGGCCCCTGGGTCTCAGTGTCCTTCGGTAATTGCTGCAAGCACCTCTGAGAGAAAGGTGCCTTCAAGTTTTGCCCACTGCCAGACAGTCCAGTTTCTCCCCGAATAAGTCTGGGTTCCCAGAAACTCGCCCGGAACTGGAGTTCAGCGTAGTCAGGAGCTTCCGTTTCCCTCCCGCTTTAGAAAGTCAGCCATGCACTCAGCCGCCCATGCACTCAGCAGTCAGTCCTCTCTGCGCATGTGCACCTCTGGACCTCTGCCTTCCGCAGCTCCCCTGAGTCTCAGTGTACTTTCTCTTTTCCTGACAGTCCAGATTTCCCCCGAAAGAGTCTGGGTTCCCAGAGTCTTGCCCGGGACTGGAGTTCAGCGCAGTTGGGAGCTTCCATCTCCCTCTCACTTGGGAAAGCCAGCCACACACTCAACCGCCCGTGCACTCAGCCACCCATCCTCTCTGTGCGCACGTGCAAGTCTCCATACCTCAGCCTTTTGCAGCTCCTCTGAGTCTCAATGTGCTTTCCTCTTTCCTTTTAGTTGTAGAATTTCCATTCAGCCAGCTTTCCTGAGGTTCTGGATGGTATCCGTTTTGTCTTTTAGTTGTAGTTTTGATATTGTTGTGCAAGGCAGCAGTTTAGGTGTTTACTTATGCCACCATCTTGGTTTCTCCCTGACTGAGATATTATTGATCTTCATTTTTCCAATCTAATGGGTAAAAAATTTGTCTCTTTGTTTTAGACTGTATATATCTGGTAACTGAGGAAGTTTGTTCTGAAATATATATTAGCTATTTTAATCTCCTCATCTAGGAATGAACTCTAAATCTTTTCCTAATTTTTAAACTTTTTTGTATATTAAAATCTTAACTTTTTATTATGTAAATTATAAACATTTTTATGAATATTATTTACTTTTAATTTTGTTGTGTTTTTCTGTATAAAAACTTTTCTGTTTTATATAATAAAATCTGTCCATATTTTCTTTTATGGTATCTGGGTTTTCTGTCTTGCTTAGGAAGGCTTTCCCATTGGGGGAGACTTTTAATATACTAGTGCTGGGCAATAGTCCTAATGCTGATATTACCCTGATGAGGTACTATTTCTGCTTTCCCAAAAGTCTCCTGCTTGCTAGGGGGCTGGGTAGGCATGCCAACAGTACAAGTCACGGATTAAGTGCTTCTTAACTTCTCCTGTTCCAAATACCTCTTTGAGATTCTGATAAAAGTTATAGACCCCACACAATTTTAACTACTACGTCAGAGGTTTTATAGACTACACAAACTCAATCTATCATAGACCCCTGTTTATTCTTCCTCAGGTAAAGAACACGCCCCTACTGAATTCAGAAGTATCTGATCTAGGTACTTGTTTCAAATGATTTCTGCTATCAAATGTATTGTCTCGGTTGTCTCCTCTAAAATGTCACCTGGGAAGCTCTTTATGGAACCCCCTTGTCCACCCTGGATTTTCATGACATCCCCACAGTCCCAAATATAAGGGCAAATGTCACCCCAGCTTAGGCCTAGTGTCCCAGTCCCTTCCCACAAGAGCAGTTTCCTTCACTGCAACCATGTTTCCTCAGATCACTCTGACTTCACACTGGGGCTTTTGCACAGGACCTGAGGTGGCTGAGGGAGGAAGAGGATTTGCAAGGGGAGATGCCAAGGGCTGTACGACAGTCATCATCGAGATCAAAATTTACCTATCCTCAGAAAGCCCATAATGAAGGGCAGTGCACTAAGCAGCAGGACCTTACAAGGGCTCTGATGGGAAGGAGCCAGGAACTTGGAGGTCCAAAGCCTCTTCTGAGAAAACCAATAGATTGTCATTGAGAGAAAAGGTTCAAGGACCTCTCTAGAGTGTTGGGCCTCCCCAAGTGCCAGAGAGGAAGGGGATTCAATTATGGGGACCTCAAGTCTCTGCATGTGTAGGAACTTCAAAACAGATGCAAACATACTCTGCAGTCACATCTCTCTGTGATAAAAACTTCTGAGCGAATCTAAATACTTTAACAGGAGCTCCAAGGGGCTGATCCCAGCTTGGGAAAAGCCAGCTTTGTAAGGCTCTGATTGCTTTCCATGGGGCTCTGGTCACAAAAGTCAGCTTAGAGCATAGAATTTGGCATGCTCAGCACTTAAATTAAGGAGTATCATCTAACACCACCACCACCCTCACATCGAGAATTCAGATCCCATATGCGGCAGGCTTCAGTCCTCTATGGGTCTGTGTCTCCCAGCTTCCCTTTCCACCTCAGATTCCCTCTGGGTGTCTATATGCAATGAACAAAATGTTCATTTGGATGTTTGTGCCTCCAAACATAACTACTCTTTTTTAAAAAAATATATATTTTTATTGACTTCAGAGAGAAAGGGAGAAGGAGAGAGAGAGAGAAATATCAATAATGAGAGAGAATCACTGATCAGCTGCCTCCTGCACTCCTCACACTGGGGATTGAGCCTACAACCCGGGCATATGCCTTGACTGGGAATTGAACCATGACCTCCAAGTTCATTGGTTGGTGCTTAACCACTGAACCATGCCGGCCAGGCTAAACATAACTACTCTTGACCATAATCTTCCCAGAGCAATAATCAGCCAAGATTCAACTCTTATGGAATATGGAGAATAAGCTAACCAACCCAAAGGAATGCAGGTCAATCCAATTTTTACCCTAGACTTTTTTTCTCCCAATGGCTGTGTTTGTTTAATCTTCCATTTCTCATAAAGAATTTCAAGTGAAGAGGAAGAAGATTACCACCCACAATGGAGATCTGGGTGAAGTGGAGAAGGGCTGCTTGAGCTCCAGGCATAAACCAGTGGCTGCTGGTGAGATAACATCTTTCTAATCCTGAGTACCATCCAGGTGATGCACTGGACCAGAGAGAAGCCTGAGTTCAGCACAGTTCCTGCCTTCAAGGAACTTCCAGTTTAAGAAGATTCTCCTGGCAGAAACACATGAATAAACAGTGGCTACATGCCATTCAATACACTTGATCAATTTTTAGATAAAACATTTGCTTCATGCAGCTAACATGTAGCAGGCCCTATAGAACAAGCCCTATTGGGAACATGGTCTGGAAGAACTGCTGCTTCTCTATTTCCCCAAGGGCTATAGTGAGGTAGATCCCTTAATCTGCATATTCATAATCAGTGCCTAAGGTGTGTGGTTTTTGTTTTTTTTTTTAATTTTGAATCACTGAGCTCACATTCTAGAATGAGAACATTCTAGAAATAAATATTTTACTCACTGTTAATTTTCATACAGCTATGTACACCATATCTTTCATATGCCCTATGACACTATTATCACATAGAGATCGAAGTTGGAGTAGCTCTTTCTTGTTTCATTTGCACAAAATCTTTAGTTTCAACTTACATTCTGTCAGCTAATTTCTTCAAAAGTTAGTCTTTCTAAAAACCTACAAAATGCGGGTTGCCCACAGCTCACCTCTCTCCCTTGCTCTGTGTCTGTATTCTCTTTTTATCCCCTGCTGCAATCAGCATTCTCCACACTGTGAAGATAAAATGAGAATTTTACATTTCTTTTGGTGGAAAAAGTCACTTCTTATTTGGGGTATAAAATCAGAATTAATTTCCTCAACTTTTCCTCCTCTTGGAGCAGAAATCAAATGTTTGGTGATTCCTGTGTAACACAATTAAACAACCCCTCCACCCCGCCTGCAACCAAAACATACACACACCATTGCATAAGATCACAGTACTCTAAGAAGGGTTCTTCCTTAATATTTTATACCACAGTGTATAAGCCCAAGGGCCAACCTGGCTAAAGTGGGCAGTATTTTTAGCAATACAAATTCCCAAGCCTACCTGGGCTTTTGAAGTTAGAATCTTTGGGGGTAAACCTGGCAGAACTATGTCTAACCAAACTTCTATGATTTGCTTGACACAGGTGTAATATATGGGAGATTTACAACAGCAAAGAGTAAATGCAATGAGGACGTACTTTGCATTTACA
This sequence comes from Corynorhinus townsendii, assembly GCA_026230045.1. NCBI lineage: Eukaryota > Metazoa > Chordata > Mammalia > Chiroptera > Vespertilionidae > Corynorhinus > Corynorhinus townsendii. The sequence goes on along the minus strand of JAPDVU010000006.1, from coordinate 113,768,606 downwards.
CAAAGTAAGAGAAGCAGAGAAAGCCTCCCATTCTTGAAATTGGGGCATAATCCACCCAAGAGTAGATATTTCAGACCCACCGAATGCAGAGAGCTCACGGAGGAGTGGGTTGCATGGGCAGAGATGGAGCTGTGGAGGGTTTAGAAGTGAACATGGAATCAAGGGGTGCTCAATCTCTGTCCAGGGAGGAAGGAAGAGCCCAGATTGAAAGGCTCCAGGATTTGTGATCCTTCACTCTCTTGGGACTCTCAACCTTTGAGGAGGAGGTGCTTTCCTCTCCAAAGTCACAAACCCAGAGAAATCTGTGATGGAGATGCACATCCTGCCTGAGCAGTGGTCCCTGTTCACATTAGAATCACCTGGGAGCTTTTACCTATACCTGGGCCCCTTTCCCCAAACTTCTGATTTAACTGGTCTGGAGTTGGACCTCGGCACAGGTATGTTTAAGAGTTCTCAGGTTATTCTGATGGTTGTCAGAGCTGAGCTCCACTGAACCGGCCAGTTGGAACCCACCAACTGGGAAATTCTTATTTGACCCTGTGCCTGAATGGCCTTATCTGTCCTGAAGGACGTTGCTGAGGTACTGAGGCTCCTCAGTGCCACTCTACACTCTTGCCTACCATTCCTCTCCTCTTCACAGGCATTTCACTCTCTCTGCAAGTCTCTGTGCCACTCCATGGGGTGCCTCCCTCCCACTTTCCTCCTCATATCTTATCTGTTATGCTTTGGTTCCTCTGGGCCTCCAATCTCTGCTAAGTGACAAAGACTGCTAATTGCTTAATCACATGAACTAATTGCTGCTAACACTACCTGGCTAAAGTGTTCTCTGAGCCAGTTCAATTCTTCCCTGAGGAGCAGTCCCTACACAGGTACTTGCAGGCAGGGCCAGCAGGAGACAGCAGGGCTTCTCAGACCTTCTAGTAGGACCCTAGAGGGGCCACATCATGCAGAGAGCTAAGAACAGAGCGCTGTCTAGGTGGGTGAAACTGGGCCATTCCTAGGTCTATCTGCAATATAGGGGATAGCAACACTTACCTTCTAGAATCATTATTAGGACCCTTTAAAGGGTGTGGCACACTGGAGGTGTTCTGTAAATATTAGCTTCGTTTGCCTTCCAGTCAAAGGCCAGATCCAATTATATCTTTTAATAGCCACATCTCATTCTCACTATGTGGAGATTAAATCTGCAAAAAAGCCCGCTCTCCTTCACCCTGCACTTGTGCAGTTTGATTTTTTATACCTAAATATTGAGTTTTATAATTTTTTTCCTGCTAAATATTTTCTGATTATTTCCTCCCAGCCCCTTGGTCTTTCAAGAGTCTCTGGATCCTGATTCTATTCTCCGACGTAGTAGCTAACCTTTCTGGTTCATGCTATCAGTGGAGATAGACAGAGGCGCTCTCATGTTTTTACCAAATCACGGATAACATCATGGAAGAGAATGGGGCAAAAGAGGAAGCCTATTTACACCCCATGATGTTGACATGTTAACCAGATCTCTTTAGTGTTAATATCAATTTTATACCAACTATGCTGTCATTCAGTTTACATGACCACATTTCTCCACTGTTACTTTTGAGGCAGAAACTCATTTCCTGCCCCAATATCCATTCTTTTCTTCCTCTTAACAAAACCCTATATTTAGCTGCAGGGATAACCTCTCTTCCTGCTAGAAATGGCCATGTGCACATGGTCTGGCCAGTGAAATGCAAGTAGAATTGTTTTGTGGGACTACAGGCAAATCTTCTTAAAAGTAGCTGACTTGGCTGGGAGGAGCTAGCCCTTCTCCCTTCTGGTGCTGGAATGTGATGCAATGGCTGAGTCTCTAGCAGCCATTTTAGATCATGAGGTGACCCTGAGGATGAAAGACAGAAGCAGCCTATTGTTTGAACTTGGAAACACCAGAACAGACCATGACTGCGAAACATTTTCTTATAGGAGAGAGAAATAAGTGTGTGCTTTTTAGACTTTGGATGGGAATCTGAGATTTCTCTTATATCTGGAAGAGTTCTATATTTCCACAGCCCTTCCAACCTTTGAAAAATAGCTTGGGAGGTCCTTATAAAAAGGAGAAAAACAAAAAGAAAAATTTGTCAGTATGCGTCTGAATAGACTTCCTAATGTTAAATGCTAGAAAAGCCTTTCTTGGGAGACTTAGGCCATTTCTAACAGTTTCCTTTGAAATAGCTCATTATGCTCTAAAAGAGCCAGAACCAGCAGCCAATTACCCAATGGAAATCACTCACTGTGTGGGCTGCCTTCTCTCTCTGTGCGCATAATTTCAAAATGCAATTTCCAGAACCACGCTAAATACTTGTAAACAGAGATTGGTTTAATTGAAAGGAGGAACAATTTCAGGGGATAAAAATGAGAGTTGTTTCTCATTGGATCAATAACAGAGCAGTCCTTTTGGGGTCAGACTTGCGGTTCCCATCCGTCTTCCCACCCAGCTCAGGTCCATCACTTCAGTGAGAGTACTGACCTTAGCAGAGGAAGGCAGAGGTTAATATGGAATAGTAGAAAGAGCATAGCATTTGCATTCAGAAGATATGAGTTCACATCCCAGCTCTGGCACTTACTAGGTTGTTGTCATTAGCAAATTAGCCTTCTTGAGCTCGGTTTCCTCATCTCAAAAATGAGACTGATGTACAGGGTTAGGAGGATTGAATGGGTAACATATGTGCGTAAACTGTCCAGTGCTCTTTTGGAATGTGAGCTCCATGAGAGCTGTGGCTCAGTTGTATTCCCTGCTGCCTTCTTCAATGTTCTGTACTCTTTGTGGAAGATCATACGGGCGATATCAGTCACTATTGCCATAAAACGGTGGCCTAACAAATATTATAAAATGGCAATGGTCTACCACCATCAACATTTGGTTTTCATAGGTCTGCAGGGTCTAGCTCACCTGGCTGGGCCTGACTGCTCTCCACTGGGCTGGCTCTGCCTAGGCACTTTGGCTGGGGCAACCGAACGGGGACAGCTCTGCTCCACAGATTTCTCCTATGTCTCTGGTCTCATCTTTCTCACGGTGATGGCAGATGCACAGGAGGAAGCAAGACCAGTATGCCTGCACTTTGTCTAGTAATATCCCATTGGTCAATAGAGAAAGACGCATGGCTAAGCCCAGGGATGGGGATTTCTCTTTGCTCACAGAAGGCTACTGCCAAGTTACACATCAAAGGGAGTAGACAGAACGAGGGGTGAAAAATTGGGCCATTAATGCAATCTACCACAAGATGCAGTGAACTACTAGAGTTTATTATAGGCATGAATGTTTTTTTGAATGAATGAAGACAAATGTGAGATATCTGAGCCTCTTAAAGCAAGCCCTCCTCTTGCCCATCAAGGCTCTGTTCTTCCCATACCTGTAAACCTGGGGGTGGGGTAGGGAGCAGGTACATGACCTGACAAAGCCATGCAGTAAAATAAGGACATTCATCTGCAGCTCCTTCCCTCATCCTTCTTGGAGTTCCCCCTTCCTCTCTAGCACTCCCAGCACCTAGCCTAAGTGGTTTAGCTCACTCTTAACTAATTGTTAGGATAGTAACTGAGGTCTAAGGGTATTAACTAACGATGTTGAGGCCATTTAAGAAGTGCAGGCACAACCAAGGTGGAACATTTCTGTCTCCTTTCATTTACAAAGATAATAACTATCAAAAGCACTAAAAACAGAAACTGTTCATGGTGCTCCTTTTGAGGAGTTAGTCTAGGGTTAAGGTAGGTGAAGAAGACATTGCCTTTATATTTTATACCTGTGCCTCTGTGAAAAAATGTTGAACCATATCCCCATGCTATTTTTAGAATGTATTTTTTTAAAGGTTTAAAGATTCAGTCTGTGAATACTCTTATGCTTTCCAGCCCTGGAGAGATGAAGCTATAAGGGTGAGAAGGCAAGCACTGTTGTAGGAAGCCAATTTTACCCTGTGGACGGCAGCTTGCCTACCCTACTCAGAAGGCCTCTGTTTTAAAAAAGAAAAAGAAAGCAATTCACCCTTCCTCATAAAAATACATAGAAGAGAGCGTGGGTGAAATTAACATTCTTGTCTGCTCACCTAGAATGAAATGTCACTGAGTGAGTGAGAAAGCGGTTACTTCCAAGGCTGAATGAGCAAACTATTTAGGCAGATGGGAAAGTCTTGTTGTACTACTGATTTGGGGCTTATTTTCCTTGTCTTTCCATTTCTTCCTGCCTCCTCTAGGCTTCCTGTGGGCCTGGGTTTGCATGAAGAGTGTGTTTGGGGGAGTATATCCTGGGAAGGCAGTAGCCTCATTTTAGAACTTGCAATTTTCTTTTAAAGTGGTGCCGTACAGCAGGAAGGCGCAGTAGGAAAAGGCATATGAGATGATAAATTTTGGGGGAATGCTGTTCCCAGCCCTCATATGGGTGAGGCTTGGATGGTTCTGTTCTCAAGGTTTATTTCTGCTGCAGAATAACACAGGTGGAAAGCACTTGCCCAGAGTTTTACTTTGCATAAGGGGTGGACAGGGCCCTAGAGCCACTGAGTCCATCTGTGGCATCACAGCTGATCAGAAATCTGCTCGCTTTCTCCTGGGGAGATGCTCAGCCCAGCCTCCCCTGAAATGACAGAGAACAGACCCTGGAACTGTATTTATTCCTGGAGTTCCTTATTTATGGCCGTTGGTGTGTGTGGATGGACTTGTGTGTGTGTGTGTGTGTGTGCTGGAGTGGGGGCATTTGGGAGAAAATCTTGGAACAAAATGACATTTCCAAAAAAGCATTATTTACCCTGTGCTTCTGTCATTTGGGCCACAGAGAAGAAAGCATGCCATAAAAATGGATGCTCCAGCCCCTGATAAACTAAGACAAATGACCACATGCCTCAAAGTCGCTCCAACCTTGAGGCCAGTAAGATGGGCCTGTAAGTGCCAGGTGACGTTGAAACCCACAGCTTGGCAAACATCTTTCGGTAATAGGCAGCGACCAGTCATCCGGGACCCAGGTGGGTTTCAAACCAGTGAGGACTTGCCCTCCCTGACTTTGTAAGGGAGGTCACAGCCCAGTGGTCTTCTCTTTCTCTCCCCATCTTCCCCTGCCTTCCCTTCACTCACTTGCAGAGATTTTCAGCCTATTGCAGCATCTCCCCATTAAAGGAAATAGTGCCTTCCCCAGAGCACGTCTTCGATATTTCTGCAATTGCGCCAAAGCCTGCTAATGTGTAATGCTGTAGTTTAACAGTCTATTAAAACGCAGCACTGCACATTAAAATCTCCACTGTATCACTGCGGATCCACTTAACAAAGGCGAGGTCCCCAGGAAGCACTAGGTGCTTGCTGAGAGTTGCTGCAACAGAACAGGGGAAATCTCCTACGGCAGAAAATTGTAAAGGGGAACCTGAAGGGCTCAGGGGTCAGTGTAAACACCCCCTTCCCAGCCCCTCCCCCAGGGGCCAGCCCCTTGGCCTGTCAGGAAGGAGCTAAATCAACTGGTGCAATGGGCTGTGTCTAGAAATTCTTGGAGTTCCATCCCATCCTTCAGATCACATCTCATTACTCGGATCTCTATTTGGAAGCACTTCAGTTTCCCTTCTCTCCCCAGACAGAAATGGGGTTCAGGTGAGCTGCCCCCCCCGCCTTGGCAGGGAAATGCACCCGGGGCTTCTCCCTGCAGAACACTCGCAGGTGGAGGGATTCTTCAGCAGCTGTACATCCTCCACCATCATCTCCCTCCTTTAGAAATGATGACCTATCCCCACCTCATAGCCTCCTGTCAGCTGCCAAGAGAAAGAATCAATAGTTTAATAGAAAGGAAGCAACGTGAATGCTGGGTGTGTGGTGTAAACACCTGTATTGCAAATAACCCAACTATCCAGAATCACCTTAGAAGTAGGGGAGAAGCCAAGTCCTGTGACCTCGGAGGGGTCCCAGGGTGGTTCCCCCAAGTGAGTGCTCCGAATACAGCAGCAGCTTTGCTGAGGAGTCGAGAGAAGGAAAAAGGAGGATGGGAATTTGAGGGTGGGGTGGGCAGAGCCCCAGACGTGAGTGGAGAAATCAGGTAGAGAAATGTGGATGATACACACTGAACTAACTGAGCAGCAGGAGCCCCTGCCAGTCTCCACTCCCCCACTGGTCATTGTGATGGCTCAAGTCAGTGACACTGGGGCCTTTATCCATATTCGGACAGTGAAGGAAATCAGAACATGTCACCAAAATATGCCTCTTTGACATAAAAATTACTTTGAGCTGAAGGCAATGTAGAAGTAGTAAGTGTAGGGGGGAAACCTCCCCGTTTTCTTCTTTTAGGCAGGAATAATTTCTCCTTTTATTGGAGACAGACTCTCATCAGCTCAGAGAAGGCACCAGAGGAACCTGCAAACACACCTTGTTAAACAAACTCTTACCTTCCCATGTAAGGAAAAGGAGGATGCCCTAGCTCTAGTTGAACAACCTCCAGCCCAAATCCTTGACTTGTCAACTCTTGACAAATTTTTTTCTTGGTCACAAAGGTAGAACGTTTCCTGCTCTAACCACTTCTTCAGGCCTTCATTCTCTTGTGAAGGTTCCCACGGACATATACAAATTCAATAAAGTGCATATGCTTTGTCCTATTAATCTGTCTCTGTGAGTTTAATTTTTAGACCTAGCCAGAGACCCTACGAGGGTGGAGGGAAACCTTCAACCCCTTCAACAGATACTCTCTACAAGTTTCCCTCTAGCTCTTCAAGTCCATGGGCTCCAGGTAAACCCACAGTGTGTGTGTGGGTGTGGGTGTGTGGGTGGGTGTGTGTGTGGGTGTGTGTAGGCCAGAAGTGAGGTGAACTTTTTACTTAGAGTTTAAATGAAATGAGATGAGTAACAGTGAAAAGAGTGTGTCACAAAAGGTAAGATTACCTTCTTTTTTTATGATCCCACAGCTCTTTTATCCATGCATCTACTGATAGGCACTTGGGCTGTTTCCAGATCTTGGCTATTGTAAACAATGCTGCTATGAATAGGGGTGCATATATTCTTTCTGATTTGTGTTTCAGGATTCTTAGGATATATTCCCAGAAGTGGAATCGCTGCTTGGGTCATAAGGCAGTTCTATTTTTAATTTTTTGAAATAAAATAAAATTCTCTAACTTATTTGTTACTTTGATCCACTAGGATCAAAGATAAATATTCAGAAAAATAAGAACTTCTCAAAGAAAATTCAAATTGATGTTACATGGCTCCACCTTTGGAGGGAGGGCAGGTGTATTCTGCCTTGAGCTTCCACTGAGATGCCCATTTTCTCAGTTGGCTTTAAGAGAAGCAAATGGGAGGAGCAAAAGTGTGAGAGTCCAAAATCCACAAATGAATTGGTATGTTATATATAATACCTACATGAGACAAAATACTTCAAACAATTTTTTAAAGTTTGCAGTCTGCAGTGATATGGCAGTACGTTTGAAGGGGAGAAATAAAGAGCCCCAAGGGCAACATGATTTCCGCAGTGAGGGGTGCTGTTTTTCTTTGGTTTTCAGTTCGGTGCAAAGGCACCGAGAACCTGCTCAGGAGGCCTCTGTGTGTGTGTGTGGGGGGGGGGGGCGGGGGGGAAGGGGGTCGGGAGGGCCTCAGTGGGCCAGTGGCTTTCCCACGCATTAGCCCATTGAGTCCTACAAGGAATTTTTCAGATTGGAACTGTTCACATTTTATAAATGGAGAAACTGGGGCAGAAAGGAGTTAAGTAATGGGCCTAAGGACACATACCAGCAAGGGGCAAAAATCAGTACTTCCAAGCAGCATCTCTGATCGTCTCCTTATATTATATCATGGAGCCACTTAGCCCATTAAAAACGTTCAGCTTTAAATAATTGAATGAGCCAGTATTCTTCCCTCAAGCCATGTAAAATCTGGGAGATGGAGGAATAAAATCCAGGAATGCCTACTGTATAAATAGGAGGGATAAGAAAGGACAAAACCAGTGTTTTCAGGAAGATGACAATGCCTCTACTTGGTCTAAAGGAGCTCTGAGGACAGAAGGAGGGTCAGGAAGCAGGCCTTGTTCACCACTCTCCACCCCCTCACTGTCTGGGAATGGCCCAGATCCTCAAACAGGGTTTCTCCCAAGTCCCAGGGATTCCCCAGGGTTCCCTACCAGCCATGTCCTCACCCTCAGTTCAACCAGGCCAGGAGCGGGAGGCATCCTGGAGAGCAGAGGAAGGCACAGAGGAGAGGCAGGGATGTGGAGTTGTGTGCGGGGCACGGTGAAGAGATCCTCCTGGTAAGGAGATACTCCCTGGGCTGGGAGCTGGAGCTGACTTCTCCTGCCCTCTCTCCACACTATGACTGATGATGTACACCATTGTCTTCGTGTGAAGGGCTCCCAAACTGAACAAGTGAGATTTACACCCACAAACCTTGGGAAAGGGCTTTAAGGGATAAATTGCTACACCCTTATCTCTGCCCCCAGCTGTGTGAGGCTGATTGATGCTATTAAAATTCCCAGGGAGCCTCTACTTGCAGTGTGTGTGTGTGTGTGTGTGTGTGTGTGTGTGTGTGTGTGTGAGAGAGAGAGAGAGAGAGAGAGAGAGAAGCAGCTTGAGAAATGTTTGTTGATTTCCTTCTCCAAATAGCCCAGGTGGGAGGGGTGATAAATGAGGATGAAAATGCAGAATGTGAAGGATTTCATGGCTGTTGCCCATGATAACACGGGGTAGGTACCATCCAAGGACCACGGCCTGAAAGACTCTTAGTTGCTACTTTAGATGCAAGAATTTAGAACTATGTCTCTAAATTAGAATAATCAAATTAATGCAAAAGTCTCACCCCTCAGGTTCCTCTTTAGGTTTCCAACACAGAATTGGAGGAATATTTAGGAATAAAGATCTGAGCTCCAGTCCTCATCAGCTATGTGACCTTGGGGATGTCTATAATAACCTCCTTAGTCCAGTTTATTCATCAGCAACCTCACAGTATTGCTATTAAAAAAAAAGGGGGGGGGATAGTGAAGGTGAAGGCACACTGTATGCAGTGAAATGCTTTTTATGAAAATGAAGATTATTTAGCCTTGAGAGATCCAAAGCACGGTAACCTCACCCGGTCCGCTCTGACTCCCTACCACCTGCTTCACAGGGCTTCACCCCGGCTGAGTCCAGGGGACCTCAGATGCCCTCAGCAGCTCGCATGGGGCTCTGGCAGGGGAAATCCAATAAACCCACTCCCAGGAGACCTACGTGTGGCCATGCAGGGATCCTAGCAACCCTGCCCCACACTGAGTGTATTGTTAACACGCCCCACTCAGGCAAGAGGCCTGGAGAAGAAGTCGTAAGACTGTGCTGCGTCTCTGCTCAGGCAAGGCGGGATGGATCATAGAACATCTTTAAAGGAAAGCCTGGTTCCCTCTCTGCCAAGGAGAGGGGACTGGTCCTGCCTTATCCCAGGAAATGGGGGTGCTCAGTTTGACATCTTCCATCCCTCACCCCAAAGATACACACAGTCTATCATTAAAACCAGCTGGAGAGAGTATGCCATCTCTAGATCTCCTTGGGCCTTTTTTATTTGTTGTTCATTAAGGAAAGGATGTGGAGGGAGGAGATGCTCTGAGGCAAGTGAGGAGGAGAGAAAGAGGGTCCCTTCCTTGCTCCTAAAAGCCCACTCACAGGTTCTCTTTTATCCTGAGGGGGGTCTGCTATTTATCTATATACAAAGTTCCCAGCTTCTTAGAAGCAGACAGGCCTGGCACACAGAGATCTCTGTGGGCTGGGATTTAGAGAGAACAGTTTAGCAAGCCTTTTCCAGGCCTGGAGGAGCAGAGAAAGGACTCCTTTCTGTCCATGGCCTGAAAGCTTGCCCAGAAAGAAGTTGTAGCAGGCACAGTTCAGCCACTGTGAAGGACGTCTGTCCTCTCTCGCATTCTCCTAGTTCTCTCTTCCTCTGGCTCTCAAGACAAAAGAGTCAAGGAAAGGACTTAGAAACACGACCTGTGGAGTGCATGAAGAGTCCTGGGTTGGACTTCTTATCTGCATTGCTTCTTTCAGGGTGGTTTCCTTGTATCTGCCTTCTGAAAGGTGAGGCTGTGTCAGTAGCAGCCAATCATCTCATCAGACAAGCTGGCCAGCAGAGCCCCACAAACAGACGGTGTGTGAATGAGACACCATGTCTCCTCTGCGGCTCTGGAATTCTACATGGACCACTTGGAACAGAGCAGCTCTGTGGCCGCTTCTGGTAAGTAACATCTCCAATGTGCCAACTGCAGAAACTGGCTTCTCCCTCTGCTCTTTTGACAGGAAGTGAAGACTGCACCGAGGAGAACACTGACTGTACGAAGGATGTTTTTTCCCGTCTCTCGGTCTCTAGGCATTGTGTTTTGTGGGTTCAGGGATGACAGCAGGAGGAAAACTGGGCTGGGTGTTGACTTGACCCAGCCACATGGGGCAGGGAAGGCAATGTCAGCCACTAAGAGGCAAAAACTGTCACGTGCACTCTCTGCATCTCCATGCCCAAGAGGACTTCAACTCTAACATGCCCTGCACTGAGTTCACTGTCTCCTCTCCAAAGCCTCCTCTGGTGTGTCTTCTCTCAACCCATGGCACAGTCATCGACCCCATCTCAACTGAGCATGAAGAACTGGGGTCCTCCTGACTCCTCTTTTCTTTGTCCCCACGTCCTCTCACCAAGTCTCATCAATTTTATTTGATAAGATTGTAAAATCTTCTAAAATAAATCTATCCTCTCATCTCCACTTCTCTATATCTGGTTTACAAATGGGGAAACTGAAGCACAAACTTAATGGCTATTCTAAGTCTCAGGGTTAACAGAGGCTTTGAACTCAGGATATCTGAGGGCATCATCTATCCTCCCATCTCCCCGTGTCTCTCCTGGTCCAAGCACCCATCACCTCTAACTTGTAGGACTGCAGTGGCCTCCTTGCTTTCTTCCTACCCATTCCTGACCCTGCAGCAAAATAAAGTTTGTAAAAAATACCATACAAATCATAGTGTGATCCGTCTTGCTGTAGAGTCCTTAAATGTCTGCCCATGCCCTTTAAGTGCCCTCTAAGTTTGAGTTCAAGTTCCAAGGTCTTTAACCAAAGTTTCCTGTACCTCTCTCAGTACCTGGCTGCCCACCTTACCTGCCCATCCCCACTCTCCGCCCCTGAGTTCTTTCAGCCTTTCACTCCCTCCACAGGTGCCTCGGAGGCTTTGAATGCATTGTTTCTTCTGCCTCATAAGGTCTTCCTCTCTTCATCCCCCTTCACAGTGCTCGAGCTTGGTGTTACTGATTTATCTAGCTTTTGTCTTTCTTACTTGACTCTCAGCTCCCTAGAAGAAGGTGCTATGTCTGTTTTGATTACCATTATACCCTTAGCATCCAATACAGGGCCTGGCACCCAGTACATATTCACTAAACTCATATGTATGCAGTTGACCCTTAAACAATGCAGGGGATAGGGGTGCCCCTCCCCCATGCAGCTGAAAATCCACCTAATAAATTACGTTAACCCTCTGCATCAAGGATTCCCAAATGTGTGTGTATCAGAAATATAGTTGACCCTTGAACAACACCAGTTGCATGAGAATCCGCCTATAAATGGACACGTGCCGTTCAAACTGGTGTTCAAGGGTCAATTGTATATTGAACTGAGGAAACTTTGGTAGAGCTGCTTTGGAACTGTAAGTTTAATATTGGTGAGCGTTAGTGCTGCTTTCTAGCTCAGAACAAGTAGGATAGAATATTCTATTGTCATTTGGACTTGAGTGGAACTTATTTATATCTGTGAGTTAAGGCTTCCAGGCATTTGCATCTTAAGCTTTTTATTTATATCTGCAGAACGAAGGGGTTTGTACTTCTTTATAGACATTTCAGGCAATAGCCAGCAGGTAGGTTCATTAAGGAGGCAACAAAAACACTCTCATTCCTATTTTTATTTCTCTTTTATAATTTGGAAACTGAAAAACAAGGAAACAAGTAGCCGAGGCCATAGCAAAAGGTGTGGAGCTGCGCTCTGGCTCTTACCTCACCCCCTTTAAAGTGAGTAACCTCAGGTTCCCCATGGAGGTCGGGGAGTGGTGGCTGCTGGTTTCCCGGGAAGACAGCTTTGTGGAATAGGAAGTGCCAGGGCCACGCTCAGATATCCTGAGTTCAAAGCCTTTATTAACCCTGGGACTTTGAATAGCCACTTAGTTTGTGCCTCAGTTTCACCACTTATAAACCAGAGATTAAATCCTTATTCTTAAAGGATTATTGTCAGGATGGAAGGAGATGATGTATCAGAAAACACATTGTACTTTGTTAATGTAAATTAAAGGTGATATGATGATACCACTCAACCAGACTTCCCAAGTCCAAAAATGAGGTCTGATATTTCTTTACCAGGAGCTGCCCCTTATGCAGCCTTGTGTATATGACCATGTTTCCGCAGCTTCAAAACCAATGCTGAGTATTTGTATTTCTCCCTACTCCAGTGGTCATCTTACCTCCCTAGTAACAGGCAGTCAGACACCCAGGACACTTGAAACACATGTTTGTTGGATGAATATAGGGTGGGAAGCAAGGAGGAGGTAGGTCTGAAGGAAAAGGTCAGTAAGGGAGGAGTGGGCTAGATCCTGAAAGAAATTTACATTTTCTTAGAAGTCAAGGAGAACAACTTAAGGCTCCAGGTTAACTGGGGTGCCTCCTCCTAACTCCCTGGCCTTAACCCCAACTCCTAGAACTCTCCTGGAGTGGGGCCAGTGTTTTAGGGATGGGAGGGAGCGAGATGCTCTGTCTAGGCTTCATTCCACTGGGTGGGGGGTGGAGTTCTCCTTGGGGGACCCTGCTGAGCTGCTGGAAGCAGCAGTATAAGAAGAATGCCCAGATTTTCAGAGTTGGGAGCCTTTGAGGAGATGCATGCCCTGGTATTACCCCCAAACAAAGTTAATAGAGCCCAAAATGTTCCTTACCCATCCCCAAACCCAACTAAGCGACTAGCCATCCATTAAATAACTGTTAAGTCCCTGCTGTGTGCTTTGCTGGGTGCTGGCATGAAGCAAGATGTATCACACCCTTGGCTGGTCTCAAACAGGGGGAGCGTGACTTCTGGTCCATGGGGAAAATGCCTGAGTGGGGAGACAATGACACTGATACTGGTGGGGGAAGAACATAGCCCTGCCACCCAGCAGGCATGGCACTGTCCCCCCTCTCTCCACTGCCCTTGCGTTATCCTTAGCCCACAGATACCAAAGGTACATAGTGCCAGCAATGCAGGGGACTCCCTTAAATCTTCCACATTACTGGGAAATTGCAATTCACCAAATAGCATGTTGGCCATGCAGCAAACTGTTGGAACTATTCAATAGCTTTCTGTAGCAATCCTTTTTTTTTTTTTTTACACATTATTTTTATTGATTTCAGAGAAGAAGGGAGAGGGAGAGAGAGATAGAAACATCAGTGATGAGAGAGACTCATTGATCGGCTGCCTGAACATCCTACGAGCCCACAACCTGGGTATGTGCCCTCACCGGGAATCAAACTGTGACCTCCTGGTTCATAGGTCGATGCTCAACCATTGAGCCATGCCAGCCAGGCTATAGCAATCCTTTCTGGAGCCGACAAATAAGGATATCATTCCTTTAAGATTAAAAAAAAATTATTTCTAAGGGAAATGGCTTTCTCTTGTGGACTGAAACTAGCTCTCTCCCCAGCCGGAATGGAGCCCATCTGTCGGTGCTCCTTGAGGCCTGAGAGGTGATGATCTAGATGTTTTTCTAGGGTCAGGGGAGGGTGGGCTGAGGACCCATCTTCCCCACGGGCTGCCGCTCACGCCCGTGGCATCCAAGTTTCAGGTGATGAGGCTGGACTGGAGGGCTGAGTGTCCTTCAGCTGATACAAGACCACTTCAGAGCAGAGGGAGAAGATGGTAATTACTCAACTGGTCCCGTGCCCCATGTTGAATCTATCCTGCTCTTCAGTTTTTTCCACACACACAAAGCAAGAGGCTCTTTGTCATTTGAAAAGCTTGCACCAGAGCGGCAGTGTGGACTGAGCCTTCGCTGTCAGAGCCACTTTCTCAGTACATTAACAAGCAGAGCTGCCGAGGGCCCCCAGCCAGCCCCACACAATTCTGGCCCAGGCCCTTTAAGCTCCATTTCTGGATGTGCTATAGCCAACTAGCTTTCCGCAAGACAACCCTCTACTTCCAAAGCTGGCTGGTCAGCCAGCTTGACTGCCAGACCTTTCTTCCCAGGCCTCGAAGAAAGAACCAAAGGAAGCTGCCTCTGCTCATGCGTGCAGCATTTGTGAACAAAGGGGCTTGTGTGTGCTGTGACAGTGTGGCTCTGGATCCAGAACACGGGCACTGCCTGGTGCGTCAGGCTGGAGAGCCGGCAGCATGGCCGAGGGCATGCGTTGGAATACAGATTGCTGCTGAGAGCTTTGGGGCAGTGCCCATCATGTGGCTGGTCCTGGCTCTGGCAGCCCGACATTCGGCTGTCAACAGCTTGCAGGCCTGTTTGCTGCGTGGCCAACATCCTGTGTGGTGATTTGATAAGAGACCTAGCCTCTCTTTGCATATCAGAACTCTGATCTCTGTGCACCGAGCGTGGGATGATGCATATGGACCACTGAGACATTCCTTACCATTGATCTACCCCTCAGTGAGCTCAGAAAGTACAGTTGGACACATCTTCAGAGCCTCCCACTTACTGCCCTGCATACAGACTCTCCCTGCTTCATTATATGCGAATAGACATGTCTACATGTTAAAGGTACTGTTTTGAAAAAGGGCTGAAATAATTCATCAGATTCTGAAAAGGTAAGAAAAATCAACAGCCACTTCCTTTATTTTCTAGAACACCCCCCCCTCCCCTTAATAATAATTAGTGACATCATTGTGGGGCCCAATCTATCTAAAAGGCACCATCCAATTGAGTTGAGATGCATCTTATATCTTTCCCTCTTTAATCAGCTGCAATACTTGGGTGTAAGCAGTTTGTAAGAGGAACATGGATTCGTCAGTGTTAAGGCTTCCTATTCACTTGTATCTCACACTCAGTAAAATCATAAGCAGGAGAAGTATGTCCCTCTTTAATCATATCTGTGACCTTCTGCTTTCTCATGTCCTCGCCTCCCTGAGGCCTCCATCTTCTGCCCGTATTTATCAGGCTTCTCCTGCCCTCTCTTCCTTCCCTCTCCTACCTCGACCTTGGGACTCATCTGGTCTCACCAGATCACTCAGCTCCCCTCAAGAGTCACCAAGCAAAATAACAGCTTGTATGCATGGAAGCCCTCATTACCTTGGCCTTTGCTATAGCTATGAGACTGAGCACTGCTGGGGAAATCCATCATCCTGCATGGGCTGAGCCACCATGAATTCATGGCCCCAACCTCCATTGGGCTCTCAGTGCTGCCGCCCATCTAACCTTTACCTGTTCTCAGAGATCTCCCTTCTCTATGTCCCTGGGTGATCATTCCAAGTACTCTAACACTCTTCTATTCCAACTTTCCTACCCAATCTTTAGTCCCTTATACTTCAGCAGATAAATTCACCTCCAATGTCAAGGCCATCAGGCTCAGACTCCATCTACTTCCCACCCTCTTCCTACAAACACCTCTTCATCCAGCTCCACCCCCTTCTTCTGTCTCAGAAGTGTGTTACTCTCTCCCTTGATGCCCATCAATAGACTTTGAGTTATCTCCTCAGTTTCATTTTTATAAATGTCTTCCATCTCCCATATAGCCTCTAAATACAGGGGGAGCATGATGTTGGCCTTGGTGATTAGAGTGCGTGAGAATGGAGAGGGGGAGAGTGAGTGTTGGCATCATCACTGGAGATTAGTTGAAATCCTAATCCCCAGTAGCTCAGAATGTGATCTTATTTGTAAATAAGGTTATTAGAGATGTAATTAGTTAAGATGAGATCATACTGAAGTAAAGTGAGGCCCTAATCCAATATAAATTGTGTCCTTATAAAAAGGGGAAATTCATCCCTGACCAGTTTGTTCAGGAGTTAGAATGTGGGCCTATAGACCAAAGGGTTGGAGTAGGAGAAAACCAATCTCTCTCTCTCTCTCTCTCTCTCTCTCTCTCTCTCTCTCTCTCTCTCCCCCCCCCCCTCCCTCCCTCCTTACCTTCTTCCCTCCTCCCCTCCCTTCCACTCTCTCTAAAAATCAATTGAAAAAATATCCTTGGGTGAGTATTTGAAAAAAGGGGGGGTGGGGATTTACACACAGATACACACACAGAGAGAATGCCATGTGAAGAGGAAGGCAGAGATTAGGATGATGTTTCTACAAACCAAAAAACACCAAAGATTGCCAGCAAACCACCAGAAGCTAAGGGAGCAAACTGGAACAGACCTTCTCTCGCAGGCCTCAGAAGGAGTCAACCTGCCAACACCTGGATCTCAGACTTCAAGCTCTGAACTGTGAGACACAGATTTCTGTTGTTCAAGACATCCAGCTGGCAGTACTTCAGTAGGGTATTATGACAGCCCTAGGAAGCTAATACACCCATGTTTGCATTATTATATTGTACTAGAGGCCCGGTGCACGAAATTTGTGCACTGGGGGGGGGGGGGGGGTTGTCCCTCAGCCCAGCCTGCACCCTCTCCAATTTGGGATCCCTCTCACAATCCAGGACTGCTAGCACCCAACTGCTTGCCTGCCTGCCTTCCTGATTGCCCCTAACCACTTCTGCCTGCCAGCCTGATCACCCCCTAACCACTCCCCTGCTAGCCTGATTGATGCCTAAGTGCTCCCCTGCCAGCTTGTTTGCCCCTAACTGCCTTCCCCTACAAGCCTGGTCACCCCCAACTGCCCTCCCTTGCAGGCCTGGTCCCTCCCAAGTGCCCTCCCCTGCTGGCCTGATCGCCCATAACTGCCCTCCCTTGCAGGCCCAGTTCCTCCCAACCCTCCCCTGCTGACCATTTTGTGGTGGCCACCTTGTATCCACATGGGGACAGGATCTTTGACCACATGGGGGCAGCCATCATGTGTGTTGGAGTGATGGTCGATCTGCATATTACTCTTTTATTAGATAGGATAGAGGCCTGGTGCATAGAGGCCAGCTGGTTTGCCCTGAAGGGCGTTCCTGATCAGGGTGGGGGTTCCCTTGGGGTGTGGGGTGACCTGGGCGAGGGGCCTGTGGTGGTTTGCAGGCTGGCCACGCCCCCGGCGACCCAAGGAGAGGCCCTGGGATTTATTTATCTTCTACAATTGAAACTTTGTAGCCTGGAGTAGAGCCAAGCCTTCTGCTCACTCCGTGGAGGCAGCCATTTCTGTTGGGATTTATGTATCTTTTATAATTGAAACTTTGTAGCCTTAAGCGGAGGCCAAAGCAGGCCAGGGCTGCAGAAGCTTGGCATCCTCCATCGCCGCGGGCAACCCTAGCCTCCTGCTCTCTCCAGCTCTGTGGCTGCCGCCATTTCTGTTGGGCTTTATTTATCTTCTATAATTGAAACTTTGTAGCATTGAGTGGAGGCCTGGGCTGGCAAGGGCAGGCGGAAAGCTTGGCTTCCTCCATTGCCAGGGAAACCCAAGCCTCCCTCCTGCTCTCTGTGGCTGCAACCATCTTGGTTGGGTTTATTTGCATATTCCCTCCTGATTGGCTGGTGGGTGTGGCTTGTGGGTGTAGCAGAGGTATGGTCAATTTGCATATTACTCTTTCATTAGATAGGATTGTCATTGCCTGCCTATGTCCCCCACTTCCCACTGTGAACTTCCTAAGGGCAGGAATGTGTCTTACTCATCCTGATTATTCAGTGCCAAAAACAATGTCTATAACATAAAAGACTCAAGTACTTTATGAATGAATTAATGAAAGACAGCATTCCCCAGAAGTCAGACATGCTGCAGACTAAAGAGCTTAAGTGATTTATTGCCCTTCAGCTCCTTAAATTTTTTGTCTGTATTTTTTTCTAAGGACTATTGCTGAATCTGTCCATAGCTTGCTGTTCTCCTGGGTGAGCATGCGGGTGATTCCCTGGTTGGCCTTCAGAGGAATGTTCTACCTTCTCTGCCCATCTCATGCCTATGGCTACAGTCCTTCTGTGCAGCCTTCTCTCAAGGTTCCAGTTCTCGATAGGATCTGGCTACTGTCCCCTGGTCCCTTCAGGACTAGGAACGGGAAAGACATCTTACTCTAGCTAGTACCAGGACATCATTCTATGTGTCCCCTTAATTCTGCCCACTCCTCTGTAAATAGTTTCTTCATTCAATCTCTGGCAAGCCATATGCTTCCTGCTAGGACCCTGAGGAGTCTAGTTAGTAGGCAGTTAGGTGGGGACTGAGATGATAACCATGAAGCAAAAACCATCACTTGGTTTTTATAAAAAATAATCATTTAATCTCATTGTTCAATTCTTTCCCAGTTCTGTTTTCAAAGCATCACATACCTAGCATTTTTATATAAACCCTGTTATTTGACTAAATATACAAAATGTTTAGTTTAACTTGACATTTTATTGAATACCTACAATTTGCCGGGCACAGTGATGGGCATTGGGAATCCAAAGAGAAAATGATTCTGTTTCTGTGCAAGAAGACCCAGAGTTTCATGGGGGAGACGGAAATATCATCGCTGGAGCACTGGGCTGAGAGCACCAAGGAGGGCGCTGTGCCTGGCTTTCAGTCAGGTCCCACAACTGCAGAGACAAAAATATAGATGGTCTCCTCCTCAATATAGACAACTTAGAGCTACACTAATCCTCCTCCAATTGTTTTCCATAGAATCATTTCTGACTCTTTCCACCAGAGAGATGTCTTCTGACAGCTAAATACACACAAGATTATCATTTAGCATGTTTTGGGGTCAAAGTTCCATCTTATATTTTCTCTTTTTCCTAACATTATAGGTCGCTTGAGTTGGCAAATAAATTAAATCATCAGCTACCCCAGCAATTCCCAATTCTGATGATTGTGAGAGGGCCTCTTTAAAACAGAGGTTCCTGAGCCTCATAGCCAATCAAAACCTGAGCAGAAGAAGTGGGGGGATGGGAGAGAGGAACCTGAAGCATAAGTTTTCTAGATTAGCTCTAGATTTTCAGCAACTATATTTAGACCAAAGTTTTTCCAAATTTGGTTCCTCAGCCATCTGAGTGTATGGTACTGGTGTAAGGATAGACATATAGATCAATGGGTATCTAGACCATTCAATGGGTAAAACAACCTTTTCAACAAATGTTGCTGGGATAACTGGATATTCACATACACAAATAAATGAGGTTGCACTCTTACATTACACCATGTACCAAAGTTAATTCAAAATGGATCAATGACCTAAAGGGTAAAAGCTCAAACTATAAAACTCTTAGAAAAAAAATAGGTATAAATTTCCATGATCTTGATTTAGGCAATAGTTTCTTAGATATGACATCAAATGCTTGAGAAACAAAAGAAAAATAGCTAAATTGGACTTTATAAAAATAACTCTTGTGCATCAAAAGACTATCAAGGGAACGAAAGATAACCCACAGAATGGGAGGAAATATTTGCAAATCATATATTTGACCAGAGAAATAGAATATAGAAAGGACTCCTATTACTCAACAAGAAGAACAAAATGTCCACACAACACAATTAAAAATTGGGCAAAGCAGTTGACTAGAATTTCCTCCAAAGAAGAAATAAAAATGCTCAGTGAGCACATGAAAAGATATTCAACATCACTAGTTACTAGGGAAATGCAAATGCACAAAGAGCTATCCATGTCATACCCACTAGGATAGCTATAATAAAGAAGATGGACAATCACAAGTGTTGGTGAGGCTCTGGGGAAACTGGAACCCTCCAACATTTTTGGTGGAAAGGCAAAATGGTCCAGCTGCTATGGTAAATAGTTTTGGCAGTGCCTCATGACCTAGCAATTTCACTCCCTTGGGTATATACCCAGGAGAATTAGAAACATATGTCCATACAAAAACTTGTATGCACATGTTCACATTGCATTATTCATAACAGCTAAGACATGGAAACAATTAAAATGTCTATCAACTGATTAATGGATGAACAAAATGTGATCTATCTAGATGATGAATATTATTCAACCATAAAAAGGCATGAAGTACCAAGACATGCTACAATATGGATGAACCTTGAAAACCTTATGCTAAATGAAAGAAGCCATCATAAAAGATCATATATTGTATGGTTCTATTAATAGGAAATGTTCAACACAGGCAAATCCATGGAGACCAAAAAGTAGTCTAGTGCTTACCAGGGGCTGGTGGGAGTGGTGAATGGGGAGTGACTGCTAATGGACATAGGTTTCTTTGGGGGATGATAAAAATGTTCTGAAATTAGTGGTGATGATCACACACATTTGTGAATATACTAAAAATGAACACTGAATTGTACAGTTTAAAAAAGGTAAACTTCATTATACAAAACTGACATCTGTTTTAAAAAATTAATTAATTAAAACACTTACCTGGTCACTTCAAGCCTGGAATTTGCATTTGAAACAAGTCCCCAAGATGATTCTTTAGCACACTGACATTCAAAACACCTAGTATCTCATTTGTATCACTTTATCTCCTGAAAATTTGAAGAATTTAAAATCTCTTCAAGAACAAAACAAACAAAAAGCAAAAATCAGACCACCTAGGGCATAGTAAGTGATAATTCATTGAACAAATATGTAGCTGCTGCCTCTCTTGTAGTAGGTAGCATGCTGAGCCCAATGAGCTAGTCACGGTCTCTGTGATATAAGGGTTTAGAGTTTGGAAGGGATTGCAGGCATGCAAACAAATAGTTACCGTACAAAAAGAGACAACTGTGATATCTGCTTTAGGGGAGGTTTGTTCAGAGTAAGGCAAGGTCAATATGGAGCCCCAGAGTCAGCCCGAAGGAGCAAAGCATGAGGCAGTATCGGAGTGAAGGCCCAAGATCTGGGCACCTAGCAAGGTGGACGGGAGGGCCCTCCAGGCAGAAGAACAGAGTGTACAAAGGCACAGAGGTTTGGGAAAGCTAGATTTATTAAAGCAACTGAAGTTGGTTGAAACAAATGCCAACAGGAGAAGGGGCAGAAGAGGAAGCAGAGATTTATAGCATATTGTGCAGAGAGGAGCCACCAGAGAATTTAGAAAAATAGGATACCCATCCTAATTTGGGAAGATCAGTCTGATGGCAGGGTGGGCGGTTGGGAAGTGGGAACAGGGGGCTGGCAGGCTGGATGGAAGAAGGTTTTGTCTGAAATGATGAAGGTCCAAACTAGGGCAGTAGAAGGGAAAGGAGAAGCAAGATTGATTCTATACTTATTTAGGAAGGAGCACATATAGTCCTAGGGGACTGATGGAATGCACTGTGGATGGTTTAACAGCATCCCTGGCCTCTACCCACTAGATTCTAGTAGTATCTCCCTAGGAAAAAAAAGGGGGGAAAAAACCTACAAATATTGCTTGGGGGGTAAAATCTGCTCTAGTTGAAAACCACTGGTCTAGGTTAACTGAATCCTGCAATGGGATATGGTCACATCTCCCTCAAGGAGAACCTTTCATGCAAAGTGCTTTTGTGTGCCTAGCTGATGCGAAGTTGGGCTCCTTTGAACTTATAGATCTGACCATGTGACCATTTTTGTCCTTGTTTGCTAATAAATATCTGCATGTGAGGCAGAAAGTAGTCTGAGATGTGCTTTGATTACGGGGTTATTAAGGAGGAGACCTGTAGCCCTTACCTTCCTCTAACTGGGAGATAGCATTAGCTACCAAATAGATGGCACTTATTATGAACAACCAACCTGACTTAGGTCAATTTGAAACTGTGAGTTGTCCAAGGTGATTTGTGTGTGCTGGCTGGAAGAGTGATGCCAGTCCTTAAAACAGAAGTTCCCCAGGACAGTGCATGGCCTAGGGCAAGAGAGAGATGCAATAGAGCTAGACTGTGAACGTTCGGAGGGCAAAGAATGGATTTCTTCTGAGCTTCTCAAATGATTAGTTTATAGGAACTCTCACCCCAAACTCATGGGCCAGTGATTATCACAGCCTGCTCCAAGCACAGTTCTGCCCAGCTTTGGGGCCAAGCAGATCTCCTCAAGAGAGAGCTGCACGTTGATGGCCAGGGCACTCAGGCAATAGTCGCAGAATGTCTGAGTGGGAAAAGACCTTAGAGAGATCTCACCTGTCATTATTCACAACACTCTGTGCCCACATCAGCCCAAGGTCTGGAACCCTCCATCACCACCCTTGTCCACACCACCACCACTTCCACTTGGACGGCTGCTAAGCCCTCTATCTAGTGTTCCAGTTTCTTTCTTCTTCCTCTATGTCCTATTTCCCATAAAGCCTCCAGGATGGTTACTCATAAGCAAATCTAGTTTGTCATTTGGGACTCCTGATGAAATTCCTTCAATGGTCTCCCACTGCACTTAGAATAAATTCCACAGTCTTTATTTGTTTTACACAGTTCTATAAACTCTGCTTCCCAGCTCATCCAACCCTTGCTTCTCCATTAAACTCCAGCCATACTGGACTCCTTTTGTTTTCTGGGATGCGTATGAATCTTTCCCATCTGTGGGCCTTGGACTTCGATGGTCCCTCTTCCAGGAGTGCTTTCTCCAGGTCTTTCCATGGCTGCCTCCTTCCCATCCATCAGGCTCAGCCCAGATGACACACTCTCAGAGAGGCCTCACTTGCGTTCCCTATCTGGAGAAGCTCCTGGTGTACCCACCCTCACTGTCACATCATCTTCTTAGTCTTCTGTTGCCACTTTCACTGTAGTGAATTACCTTGTTTATTTGTTGATTGGATTCAGCTTGCTCCTCCCTCTAAAATGCAAGATCAATCCCTGGGAGCGAAGGATTGCCCAGACCTTGGTCAGCATTTTATCTCAGGTACTTAATGGATATTTGGTAAAAAGATGAGAAGATCTCTCTGTACCTTTGTCTTCACCGGAAATTAAACTCTGTTTTTTTCTGACTAGTGTGAAGGCCTACTTGTGGGATACTAATAATTTTGGACCCCCCTATCCTTCCCCCTTCTCCACAAAAGAGTGAAGATGTCCTCGTTTAACGGCAGATCATAGGTCTTTCAGTTAGACGTCTCAAAATTTTTTCTCCTGTTACTGAGGTTCCCTTCTCTCCCTCCCTCTCTCATGGCATCTTCTCTCTCTGGTTTGTTCCTGAAAAGTTGTGTGTTAATTGAATAAGTGAACATTGAATCCCTCTTCCTGTTAACTTACAGAGGAGCTTCAGAAGCCTGGCGATTCTGTTCTAAAGGCTCTGATGGGCTGCACATTAGCTTTTGGCCTCTTTGTAAAATGATTAATGACCTGTAAACAAACACTTACATAGAATGGTTAAAGCACCAGCTATTTAGAGGCCCCTTGTGGTGAATCCTTTTCCTAAATGGAAGAACTGTCCAGTTTATCTCCTCTGTAAATATGGATTTTTCCTATTTTGGAAGCTGTGTTGGATATACCTGCCCCATTTATACGAATCCAAAACATGCTGCTACCATCTCTCTCTCCTTTCACCTGATCATTCCATCTAGTATTTCAACACACCTTTATTGAGCATCCACCACATGCCACCGACATAAATAAGACAGGCCATTTTCTCAGTGGCACTCCATCCGGCAGGGAAATGGACAAGATAGTAATCACAATGTGGTCTGATATGAGAATTGCTCATAAGTGAGCCCCAGGAGATCAGGGAATACTTTTGTGATTATCCTTGAGCTGTTTGAAAGAAAATGAGTGGCAGGTAGGCAAGGAGCCGGAAGGTGAAAGGCCAGGAAGGGCAAAGAACTACCCCATTCAAAGCACATTATGAGAGAGTGGTTTCTCAGAATGACTTCAACCTGTGTGGATGGGGAGCACTAAAGGGCTGAGAATGAAGCAGGACCACACAGCCATACACAGAACTTGGGAGTTTATTCTTAAGGTGACAGGAGACCACTGAGAGCTGTTTAGGGGTCACATAGAAGGCCATGGACAAACCCTTCTCTTAAAAATCATTTAGGCAGTTTTTGTGGGGAGTGGGTGGAAAGGGGTCGGCTCAGGAGCAGGGAGACCTGTGGAAGGACATTGTCTTAGTCCATTTGGGCTGCTATAGCAGAATACCATAAACAGGTGGTTCATAAATAACGAACATTATTTCTCCCAGTTCTAGGCGCTGAGATGTTCAGGATCAAGGTTGCTGGCAGCTTTGGGTCTGACGAGGGCCCACTTCCTCACTGTGCTGTCTTCTCAATGTAAACTACCTGCAGGTTTCCAATCATCTTAGGTCCCCCCGCCCAACCCTCTGCCTCAAAAGGAGTGGAGATGTTCTTGTTTAAAGGCAGATTTGGGGTCTTTTAGCTAGACTTCTCAAATTGTTTCTGCTGTTACTGTGGTTCTCCTCTTCTTTTTCTCCCCTTTCCCACACCCTCTTTTTTTCTCTCTCTCTGGCTTATTCTTGGAGTTATATGTGTCTCATGCAGAAAAGGACAAACTAGTTTCCCAGAGTCTCTTTTCTAAGGGCACTAACCTTATTCACGAGGGCCCTGCCTTTGTGACCTTGTCACCTCCCACAGACCCCACCTCCTAATAACCATCATGTTGGGGGTTAGGATTTCCACATGTGCATTTTGGGGGACATAAACATTCGGACCATAGCAGACATCAAAGTCATCCAGGTGAGAAAGGAGGCTTTGAGACAGAGATTTTTAGCTTTTGACAAAGTAGCACCTGGGGAGGGGCTCTCAGTGGTCTTTGAAGAATCTAGAAATCCTTTTGTGTAAAATGTTGTGTTCATGCCCATTTTCTTAAGAATAGGACCCGGAGGGATCCATGACATTGAGCCAAGACCATGGCAGTGAGGATGGAGAAATTAAATGCAATAGGAGACAAATTTAGAAAGATTTACTGAGAAATGTGACAGATGGAATGTGGGTGGAGAAAATAGGGCAGGGATGAGGCCAAAGGCCAGGCTTCTGGCTTGGGCCATGATTAGGAAAACTGGGTACCTTTTACCTAGAATCCTGGTGAAAACACAGTGTGTAGGCATGGGTAGGAAAGGGGGAGGAAATAAATTATTCATTCACTTATCAATTATTTATTGACTTCTTCCTCTGTATTAAGTACTGTTCTAGGTGCTGAAGATTCACCTAATAAAGAAACATTCTAATGAGGGTAAACCGACAATAAGCACACTCATGTCAGGTTGTGGTGCCACTCTGAAAAAAATAAAAAGAACACCAAGCAGGGTAAGGGGCTAGAGAGTGATGGGGGTGCTATTTTTGACAGGCTGGTTAGAGAAGCTTCTATGAGCAGCTGGTATTTTAGCAGAAACCTGAGAGAGGTGCAGGAGAGAGGTCCAGGGCTATCTGATCTCAGGCAATTGAATTTCAGGTAGAGGGAATTGTCAGGACAAACATCCCATAATAAGTGCCTCCTTGGCTTACTGTAGGAACAGCACGGAGTTTGGCTTTAGCAGAGTGAGTCATGAGGAAAGTCTAGATGATGAGGTGGAGGAGGGAGCTAAAGGCTAGACTGCTTAGACCCCAGGACCTGGAAGACCATAGCAATAATGACAGATTTCCCCTTAAATGCAATGGGAAACTATTGGAGAGCACTCTGGAGGGAGAAGAAGCCAACTTCAGTTTGGGAGAGGTTGTGTTTGAAAGGGTATGCGAGACACACAGGTGTAGGGGTGTAGCAGGCATTGGTTATGAACCCACAAATGGCTGAGGATTTCAGATAGATGGGAGTAGAAATCTCATATAGATGGGAGTGGAAATCTTGGGTGGAAATCCAGGTTTGCCTTGGAATGTTGTAGGGTCTGTTGAGAAGAGGAGGAAACTGAGGAACCAGCAGTTAAGGGGTAGAGAGAAGAGAAGGAATTTATGAAGAAGTTTGAAAAAAAGGAGCAAGATAGGGAACTAGGAAAGAGAGAGTCATCAAAGTAGTGGGGAAGAGACTTTGAAGGTCAAAAATCTCAGATGCTGCAAAGAAAGTAACATAAGGACCAAAGAATATGCTTTCCATTTCTCAGTCTGTAAGATAGTGCAGAGGGATTGGGAGTGGGAAGATATCAGTGAGCTAAATAATAAATGAGCAGTGTGACTCAGTGTGGACATCATCCTACACTTATAGGCCTGGCCCAGACATGTTTATGTCTACACTTCACGGGCCATACCCATTGGGCTGGAGGCCAAGCTGGTTATCAGGAGGACAGAACTCAAATATCTCATGCCAACTGGTGGGCAGATCAGCAGGTAGTGTCACAGGGTCTGTGTGGGTTGGGGAGGAAGCAAAACTGGAAAGATTCTGATATAGGAGAGCCAATGAAAGAGTAAGGGTCCAAAGTTCCTGATAAGCTTCAAGTGTAGATAAAGTGGGTATAATGGGATGCCAGGCTGGAAGAACAGAGGGCTGGGGTCCAGGGAGATACTGGGTAAAGTAGGGCAGAAGTGAAGCTCACTGGCCTCCAGGAGAGAAAAAATAAAAATTCTGTTCATATAGGCTAGTGACTGGGGAGGCTAGTAGATTACAGCCATGACAACCTATGGAAGATGGTTTGCCTAAACAATTTAGTGAGTCCTAAGCAGCATTTTTTAAATAAATGAAATAAAATAAAATTAAGCAGAAATATTAGAGTGCATTTTTTAATGAAAAAAAGAATTAAAAAAAATTTGTTTTAAGTGTGTGTGGGTGTGTGCGAGTGTGCTTGTGTGTATTGGGTGAAAATGTAAAATGTATTTATTAATGTGGGTCATGATAAAAGAAAAAAAAAGGAAGCCTGGGATGAGCTGCAAAGCAGAGTTTTTGCAGGAATGTGAAAGGTGAGACAGGAAGTGACAGCCTGAGCCAGAGCCACAGGGAGCCCAGCAGAATAGGCAGCAGTCCGGTGGTAGGCCAATCAGAGTCGTGGGTACTTCATTTAGACATGCCAGTAATGGGAGCCATTCCTTTAGGCCCAGAGCTTTAAGAACTGAACTCTCCCAAACAAGATCTGATTATTACCAATGGTATTACTTGCGGATGTAGGATTGAGTCCCAATATCCGGGAATCATTACATGGAAACAATCAAACACTTGTTTTGAGAAAGAAGCAAGGTCTGGCTTAAATTTAGTTTTGTTGAAACACAGCAAAGTCTATTGATGCAGCGCTTGGTTTCTTAGAGGCTTCATCTCTAGACTCTCCTGTAAGTAGAGAGGGTGAATGTCGATTCTTCCCCATAGTATAAATTTCATTTGACTTTTCCTTTCTAGAGTCCTTATTTTTTTCTCTTGTCTACATTTTTCTCTTGTCTATTTTGTTATTGTGCTGTGTAAAAATTTACTTGTAATACCAAGAACATGGGGACTAAATACTTGGGTTGAGTGGCAAGAATGAAGACAAGGAAGAACAGATCTTTGATTTTCCAGACACAGCAGGGAAAGTGCCTGGAGTCTGCACACGTCCTGTGTGCCAGAGACTGATTGCTGTTCTGAATCAGCAGAAACTTCCATTTCCTCCTGAGCAAACAGAGATCTTTTTCCCAGTCTCCTTTGCAATTAGGTATGGCCATGTGACTAATATTAGCCAATGGTGTGTGGCAATGGGACATCCATGTTCATTTATTTATAGTCTGTTTTTGGAGCCAAAAAAGTTTGGTGATTTCATTTTCTCTTTCCACAGAAGCTTGGACTAGTGTTTTGAAATAGGCTTTCTCGCTTGTTTCCATTTTCATTTGCGTTTTTATTTTCTCACCATCATTGGGAAAGCACTCAGTGGTGTGCTCCCTGCTCTCCCATCTCTATTAAAGTCCAGAGAAATGATAGCTATCCAGCAGAAACTCTGTAAGTGTTGCTCAGCTGATTGCTCATTTTCCTTTCAGAAATTATTTTCGCTCACTTTTGGAAGTCCTTGACTTAATTTACAATTGAGACAAGCCAAGTGTTAGTGGAAATCCCCAGTGATTATATAAAAAAAAAAAAAAAAAGACAATTACCAAGCATTGGGTATTGTAAGATGCCAGGCACCAGGCTAGACATTTTATGTACACTATCACTAATCTAATAATCCCACAAAGCAGGTATTAGTGCATTATTTCAATTATCTTGAAACAAAACCTGAGAATAGTTATGGGCATATCAAGGTCACATAGCTAGTGACTAATTAGAAGCAAAATTTAAAATCAGATGTCATTGGCTCTAAAGCCCAGTTTTGATGCATTTGCTTCCCAAATGTGTGCTTTACAGCCGCTCACTTTACTTCTGTTCATTTCTTTCTTCTACTTTCCTTTGATACCAATTTTCCTGGCTCTGCCCATTAACTGGTTAACACAGTATTTACCCTGAATCTAGCCAGGGCCACTTAATTTTAACAGGGGAAATATAACTTAGGCCATTTAGTGCATGGAGCTTTAGGTCTGCCTTGGTAGTATTAGAATATATAAATATTTGCATAACCCTTCTAGCAAACAGGTGAGTATGCACTGCTCACTCTTAAAGGACAACAGCAGAAAGTATCACCTAGTGGACTCCTTTCAATTATCTGGTTCAAAGTAAAAGATTCTGATGGATTTAAAAATTCTGGAGGTCAGATATTACATTGGAAAAGCACTCTGCACCCCCATTCTCATCTCATGCCTTACACAGTTCTGAAACTTAAAATGTGAATGTTGAATGCATTTCCAAGTTTACAGTTTTTATTAAAGACTAGAGGCCCAGTGCACGGATTTGTGCACCAGTGGGGTCCCTCAGCCTGGCCTATGGGGATTGGGCTGAAACTAGCTCTCAGACATCCCCTGAGGGATCCCAGATTGTGAGAGGTGCAGGCCAGGCTGAGGGATCCCACCAGTGCATGATTGGGGCCAGGGAGGGACAGTGGAGGGCTCCAGGACGTATCTAGCCAGTCTCACCTAGTCCTGATCGGCCAGACTCCAGCAGCAAGCTAACCTACCGGTCGGAGCATCTGCCCCCTCGTGGTCAGTGCACTTCATAGCGACTTGTCGAATGGTCGAATGGTTGGACACTTAGCATATTAGGCTTTTATTATATAGGCTGAGTGCCCATGCTAAGGAGGGCAAGGTGGCTAGGAGGCTGTGACCAGGAGACACCTGAGCAGGCTTGGGTGTGGAGAGGAGGAAAGGACTGATTGATTGCTTTTACAGGTGGTCATTTTAAGGCTTACTGGACTGCTCCTAAATGGTCTTGGACATTCTTCAGGACCAGAGATATTTGGCACTCAATCTAGTTTCCCTTCTTACCTCATGCAAGTTTCAAAACTATCTGGGAATAAAACCTGCCCAAGGGAACAAGTTGGCACTGAGTCCCTTTCAATGCTAAGGCATGAGAGTTAAGAGGATTGTCTCTAAAATTGTACAGCTCAGCTTAAAGTCTTGGCCTGGTCACCAACTAGCTATGTGACTTTGGGTAAGTGGCTCAACCATCCAGAATCTCATTTTCCTCAGCATAGAAATAAGGTTAATGCTCTTACCTACAACACAGGATTATCTTAGTGGCTAAATGGCCTATGTCACACATGGAGTATAGTGCTTGGCACATCGGAAGTGCTGGGTGAATGTGAGCTATTGCTGCTGCTCATGTTTACCGACCTGGGCTTTATATCCTGTCCCCTCATGGAAGTTTTAACTCATCTAGTAAAGGAAGAATTCTGTATTGGGTACTAAGATTGCCACTAACATAAAAGAGCTTTGCCCTTGGGGAGCTTAGAGGTTCTATACAGGATTTAACTATTAACTGACAAGACCTTGAGCAAGGGACCTCACCTCTCTGTGCCTGACCTTCCACATGTGGAAGGAGAGAGTGGGCAGCAGGAACCTTCCAACCTGATGTGTCTGCAAGCCTTGATGTTGGCTGACACTCAATGACAGACAGAGGGAAGAATGATTACTCACTACCCCAGTAAACAGAGGGAGGTTATCATCTCCTTTATTAATAGACTGGCTACGTAAGCCGTAAAAATAGGGTAGGTTCAAAATTTCAGTCCTTTGATTTCTAATTTTTGTTGTATCTGATGATATGTGAAAAGAGAATTGTGTTATGTATGGACTTTGCATAATGGTCTTCTATCTCATGCTGCAAATCAATTACTTATTAGCTTTTATTGACAAGAAAAGGAAAATATATTACTATTCATTTTAGCCTTTTCCTTATTGATTCTAAGAGTATAATACTTGTTATTTAAGAGTAATGAGTCTATTCATTCTTTCATTCTATCACATCACACAAAATTAAAAAGGGGGGAAAGCAGGAAAAAACAGCCACTGTTCCTGTTTAAGGGCTCTGCTTCCATTTTCATTCTGCATATTTTTACAGTAAGGACTACAGTTTTCAATAAACACTACATAATGAGCATTTGCCACAGAGTTCATAATAATTTTAATTGTAAGATAACATCCCAGGAGGTAGATTCTGGTTTACCATTTTCCCATCCTTGTCAGAAGGGAGTAGAGAGGGGATTTGGTGCCAGGGCTAGGTTGAGGTGTGGCTCGGCCCCTTCCTAGAAGTGCCACCTTGGTCAAGCTACCCAATCTCTCCAGGCCTCGATGTCCTCAGCTGTGAAAATACGGACTGTGCTGGTACCAATATCACCAGATTATTGGGAAGACCAAACAAGATCATGCTCACAGAAGGCTCAACAGTATGTGTACCACCGTGGGGTTCGCTGATGTCAGAGGCTGCCGCTGCTTTGTAGCCTTCATTCCAACCTGATGAGTGGTTTGGTGTTTATAAACATCCCACTAGAAAATGCTCATCAAATATCAGGCTATGTCACTCCACCTCTCTCATTGGCCTGGTTCCTCATTTGCCCAGTCAGATGGTCAGACTACAGAGTGTGACCGTGAAGGCCCTTCACCCCATGAATGCTCCGTAGTTTGGTCATTATTCAAAGCAGCTGTAACCACTGCAGGGAAATGACCTACAGGAACTCCCAGCCTTGATCATGAAGAAAGAACCCTGCCATGACCTGGGGGCTTGAGCACTTTTCTTCACATCCAGATGAACAGTTCACATCTGTTTGTTGGCCTTCCTCCTAAGGTCTCCCTTGGTTCAGTGTGTGCTCCTCAATCTCTGTTTTTCAGACAGGTTTAGCAGCCAGTGTGCTCACAAGAGATTTTATTTATCCATTTCTAATGTTGCTGCACTGCTGTGATCATTTTCCTATGTGGTCATTTAAGAAAGATAAATTGGACTGCAAACCTCAGTAGTAGACGCATTGCTCTTAGTCAGTCCCTGAGGGACAAAGAAGATTTTTTCCACTCTTAATACCACCTGCTTGTGCTCTCCCTGTAACCTCCCAAGGAGTTTTTAATTAAAAAATAAATAAACTCTGACACCAGAGTGGTTGGATGGGCCCCTTACCTGGTACATGGTTACCCACCACATTCAGACCTCCCAGATTCCCAAAATCAAGTGCCAAAAGGATGGAACTAATGATCACGTTAGGACCAGAGCTGCCACTGCATGGAAACAGATGATGCCATTAGCATGAGCTGCCACCTGCCACCTCCGACATCCTGTTCCCAGGGAATTTCAGTGCAGCCTTCCCACTCATTCACCCCGTGCCTCTCCGGTGTGCACACTATTGCATGAGGGACAGAGGAGAGGCCTGGCCCACAGGCACCCACTGGGAGGAGGTGTACAGTCAGAGGCCAATCATGCAGGCTCTGGGTCCAGGCTGCCTGTCCTGACTATATGAGCTTAGGTACGTTACTCAACCTCTCTGTGCCTCAATTTCTAAGATGAGAAAAACCGGGGAGTCTCTCGGAAGGTATGAGAGAACTAGCTGAGGTAACGCATAGAAGAAAATGCAGAATGTGCCAGTCACATGTTCATTAAAGAGCAGCCTAGACCACGAACGACCAAGGACTGTGTGTTCAATGAATGACTCAATCATCACTTTAAGGGACAATCAGCAGTAATGGAAGGAGCGGCAAAAGTTTGAGAGACAGACCTGAGTTTGAATCCCACCTCCAGTTTGTGTTTAACTTTCAATAAATGGCTGGGTTTCTCATACCTTCAGTAGACTCATCTGTTAAATGGGAACACTTGCTGTGTCTTGGAGGTAGTGAGGACTAAATGAGAGACCACATAATGTGTTAACACAGTGCTTGCCATGTAATTGCCTTTGAGATTGTGTGTTCCCCAAGTGGCCTAGCTCTCTGGGAGTTAGGCTCTGGCTAGGGTTTGCAGAGGCAAGCACTGTTTCACTTGCTCCTGGTGTTGGCTGCTGCCAGTCTAGTCTTGGCAGTTCCTGGGCCTTGGGTCATCCAAGCCATTTGAAAGTCTCTATTTTCCTCCAGTATCTCTGTCTGTCCTGGTGGAGGGATGCCTGCCACCAGCCAGTAGCCTCTGTGTTTTGGGCTGCACTGCAGCTTTCTGGTGCCTTAGCTGCTTTGTCCTCTAACAAATAAAGAGCCCCCGACCCTTGCCCCTTCAGCCCCCTTCCATCACCCAGACACAAAAGCCAGTAGGGTTCCATTCTTGTTCTCTTTCTGCTCGCCTTTGTGGAGGGCTGGAACCAGGAAGCAATCAGTCCTTCCTGGGACCATTTCTTCAGGCAGCTTCTCCTCCCACTGCTACTATGCTGCCTCTTCTTTTTCCTGAGCTGGAACAGTCTATCTTCAACTGGAACAGTCGCCCTGCATACATCATCGCTCTCGCACCTCCCCAGGTGAGCCTTCTGGGCCCAGCTAAAGTCCCATCTCCCTCACAAAGACTTCCAGACCTTCTATGGTCCCAGAGAGCTCTGTTGTCTGAACTTACAAAAGACGCAGCCTTCATATTGCCAATAAGCCTGCCCTTGGAAGGATAGATGCTGTGTGCTTCTCTGGTCCTCTGGCTTGCAAACTCCTGAGGGCAAACACAAACCTTCTCTATGAGAGGGGCTCTGTCAATACTGGTCATGGTTGATATATTATGAATAGGTCTCATTTGGTAACTGAGGCCAGGGTATGAATGTATGTATGTATGTATGTATGTATGTATGTATGTAGCTGTCTATCTCTACATCTCTAGCTCTAGCTCTCTCTACCATCTATCTTATTTGGTTATCACAGCATCTCCACAAAGTGGCTATTACTCTTTGTACACTGAAGAAAATGAGAGGAAAACAAAACATTCAGAGAGAAAAACAAAAAAACTTGACGAAGGTCAAATGACTAGAAAGGAGTAGGGCCCAGGATCACAATGCAAACACATTTCCCAGGTTCATGCACTAAACAAGTAGTCTCTAAACTTTCTGTATTAGGAATTCCTTTGAGGAAATATGTGTATCATTGTTTGGCATTTATAAATTATATGGTATCTACCATGGTATTAATATATTATGTACATTATAAAACATATATCAAAACATTTTAAATAAAAGTTTAATCTAACTCTAAGTATAGATTGTCATTTCTAAGTACCATTTCCCACTAAAAGGAACCAGCTCCTTGGAGAAATCCAGAAATGAGCTCAGAACATCTTATTATGCCAGAAAGCAAGAAAGCTACCAATTATTGTTGGGGTCATATCAAAACGACTCGGGAGACAACCTGAATAGGTTTCTATTGGCCAAAAATTTAACACTTTGAGCACCTTCAATGGGTTAAACTACATTATATGTGTTGAAATTCATTTATAATACTTTAAAAATACCCTGGGGATCACTTTTGGTGACTACTAGGTAACCAACTTATTATTTTGAGAACTGGTAAAGAAAACAAATTTTCCCCCAAAGACCCGTGCCTCAGAGTTAGCAAATAGCCAATGAGAAGTTCTCTTTACAGAAGTTATTTCGGCTAATAAATGAAAATAGATAGCTAGGATGAGAATACCATACCTTGTAACTACTAGTAAATTAAAGGATTTGGCAATGGTCATTGAAGACTGCTGATCTCACCACACAAAAAAGGAGAAAACCACATATTACATTCTCCCAATAGATGTCCATAACAACATCTACAAAGTGTTCATGCCAAAAACATTTAATTTGAACCTGATGGAGCCTCTTCATTTTCACTTCCAGGAAATACAAAGGATAAAGGCACATGATAAATGACCATGGGAACATATTCCACAAAATTCAGCATGTAGAAGATTAACCAGGAAAAACAATCCAAGGTCTTCAAAAATGTTTGCAAAAAATAGAAAATAAGAGATTGAGAGAGGGATCCATAGATTAAAAATGACTTAAGGGCATATTTATTCATCACAAATATAGGACATTGTTTAAATCCCAATTCTAACCATAAAAAAATATTTAGGACAATTGAAGAAATGGGAATACTGATTGGATATTCAATTATACTTAGCAATTATTGTTGGTACTAGGAATATAATGATGGCATTGTGGTTATGTTTTTAGAGGGAAAATCGGCATATTGAAATATCTATAGCTGTAAACCTAGGTTGTCCAGCAGAACATGGGACACTGGTTATCAATTCCAGAAGAGGACTCCAAATACTTCTCTGACCATTGCATTGTGGTGCTGGAGTTGCCAAAGAAAATATTGGGTGGAATAACACTACTTATATAGGAAAGAAACAGAGTGCTATCAGCCTCAATAGTGGGGGTTGGTCCTCCATGCCTATTATATCTCTCCCAGTAGCCAACCAAAGGCAAGTGGCCTACATGGATCCCTCTCCGAACAGAAGGACCATAAACCCTCCCCAGTGGAGGCTGGGGGTGTGCCTGAATGTCGAAGATGCAAATGTTTAAGCAAAATAAAGGGATATCCATAGAGCCTGAAATAGGGAAAAGTATTCCAATACAAGGTGATAAGCAATAACTCAGCACAGGCTATGGGGGCTCTTTATCTCTTGGTATGAAGTGCTCCAGGCCCAAGAATCATTTTTACGAAGCCAACTGGGCATTGAAAGACTATGCATGAGACTGCCTTTCTCAACATATAATCTATATGATTTGCTTCAAATAATGTGTTTGTGCTTCGGAGGGAGCTAGGGGTAGTAGGTAGGTGGATGAATAGAGGACACAGACTAGCCATGAACTAATAATTTTTTGAAGTTGGATGATGGTTACATGGACATTTGGGAAGTTAATTTCATCATTCCACTTTTATATATATTTGAACTTTTAATACCAAAACCACCTTTGTTATGATAACATAAAAATAAGCATAATATTTTTAAAAATACTTTCTCCACTTCCAATGGTGTTTGGGGAAAATACCTCTGGATGTGACAATCTACTTGGAAGATAACTGCATTACCTCTCAACCCAGGGTTCACAGAATATGTGATTATCAAAGGGGTCTTTTCCATGCAGAAACCAAAGTCTGCATCCCATATAATGGTCTTCAGAGAAGAGATGTGACCCCCCACCTTGCCAAATCAGCAATACTCAAAGCCTTGCCAAAAGAAATTCCTTCATTCTGTGCAACCGCTGTCCCTTTTATAGCAATGGAAGGAATCTGCTTGTCAAGATTCCTTCAAAAGGAAAGATTTGCATTGTTTAAAGAAAAAAAATCTGGTGTTTCATAAAAAGGAAAAAGACAAAGTTCTCCTTAAAGAAGTAACAGCCCTGCCAGCTTCCTCCAGGTGAAAAATAATGCCATTGGCAATGAGATTGGAGTGTTCTATCACTGTCTCAATAAACTTCCTCTCCCTTGGGTAGTATTTTATAGTTACTGCTTCTATGCCCCACTGCATGGGCATAATTTATTATTTGTTTACATGTTTCACTTGCTCTGCTAAGGTGGAAGCCCAGTGATGCATTGTTACTGAGAGCATCACTGTGTGTGTGTGTGTGTGTGTGTGTGTGTGTGTGTGTGTGTGTGTCCAAGCTGGCATGCATACTGAAAGGCTCAAGGAGATCTGGCAGGTTCTGAACCTTCAACTTTTTGTAGCACCTATGGCCTCCCCAGGACTATAGGACTTTCCTTGGGTTCTTAGATCAAACATGTCCCATGTCCCCATACATAGTCGCTTCTCCTCTGAGAATGAGCAAGATGATCCTAGGAGGACTCAGGTTCATGTGATTCTGAGTTCTTATTCCCTCCTTTGACTTAACTTCCTGCATGAAGATTAAATTCCTCCCATTTCTGGGTAGAATGTCAGTGTGCATAGCACTTTTCTCAAGACAATCATGGGAAGGAAATAAAGCAGGTGTTATTATCTGCCTTTAATTGCCATAGGAGACCCAGCAAGGTCAAGACCCAGCAAGGGCAAGTTCAAATAGCAAGAGGGGAATCCAGCCCAAGCTAGCTCTGATGAGACAGGAGGGACCCTGAGAGCCCAGTCACTGACCAGCTCTCTCACCTGGGACAAGTCACTAAATGGTCAGGTCCTTCTTTGTTAAAAGATGGAAATGATAGCACTTACTGTAAACACAGGACTGTTTCTGAAATTATAGCTTATTTAAAATGCTCAGCAGATGGCTGGCATGTCATAAATATACAATAAATGTAACCAGTACTAGTGATCTTTTCAAAGCATTGTTTCTAGAAAGCTCTGGGACTTCATAACAATAACAACAATAGGTAACTCTTATGTATAATCTCTCTATATATAAAAGGCTAATATGCTAAGTGTCTATCCAACCAGTTGCTATGATGCGCACTTACCACCAGGGGGCAGATGCTTAATGCAGAAGCTGCTGTGATGCGTACTATCCATTTACAGAGAAATGGCACCACGGACCTGGCACCCACAAAGCAACACTCGGCTTCCCCGAAGTGGGACACAGGCCCTGCCACCACCCTGGAGTGATACCCCACCAAATCGCAACTGATGCTGCCGAGACCCCATGGCGCAAAATATGGCCCACAGCCCAGCCCAGCCTGGAAATGGTGGCTGTGGGCGCTGAGTAATGATGTCATGTAGCAACACCCAGTTTCATCTCCCTAGCAACTAGCCTCCTTGCATTTTCTTCAGCCCAGGAACACAACTTGATTTATAGCCAGGTGGAAACATTTTACACTTTAACCAAATGTCTGTGAAGCATTTTCCTATGCCTCATCTCATTTGATCCTCACAGAAGTCCTGGAGTAGGTAGATAGGAGACTCGGTGGAATCCTATTTCCTTTTCATTAACTGAAAAATGGAGATTTAGAAAGCTTAGACACTTGACCCGACTGAAAAGAAGAAAGAAATGGTGGACCTTGAAAGTGACTTCAGATTTTCTTACTACACAGAATATAGTCAAACACTGCTGCAGTTAAATATTTTACCCTTTGTTCTCCCTGCATGATCTAAAATAATAATCTGCTTTGTGTTGATATTTACTGCTGTGTTGCTGACAATTACCAAAAGAAGAGAAAGGGGTGCTTCATTGGGCTAGAAAAAATTTAGCTAAATCAGAAAGCAGGTCTAATTAAGCAAATTTATTCTATATATATATATAAAAGTCATGTGTAATGCATATAAGCTCTTGCTGGCACCAATTACACACTTGTGTTTCTATATGTCATTGTCGATCGTGAATTTGGTTGACACTTCTATTATAGAGAAAGGGCGAATAGTGATATTAAAATATTTCTTCTAATTAATTTCCTTTCAATGTGCACAAATTTGTGCACTGGGCCACTAGTAATGATAACAACCACCACTACCACCACCATCAGAGTAGGTGACTTACTACATACCAGGCACTGTTTGAAGCCCTTTCCTGAATTAATCCATATTGTCACCACAACAGATCCATCTAGTAGGTATTATTTTCACTCCCATATCACAGATGAGGAACATGAAGAGCTGTTAAGTTTAAGTAACCTGACAACTTCCTTGTCTTTTAAAAGAATTCACCAGCACTGAAATGTATCCTTGCTCTGGCACCTTTCCTATCCCCTTGCAAGGCACACAGACCTGTGACTGCACGGGGTTTCCAAAGCCCCACCTGCCAGAGCTTACCACCTTGGTAGCTCCCACTCTCTCACATCCCCCTCTAACAGTGGTAGTCACAAGTTTATCTGCCAGGAGTTCTTTTGGTGAGGAAACCAAGGCCCAGGGGGAGTAGGGACTTGCTTACACTCATGGGCGAGCTCTGAGGGTCAAGGCTGGCCATGATCTTCCCCTGCCTTCCGTGACTCTGGGATGTTATTCTGTAAGAGAAACAAGGGCCCAGCTGTCTGCAGACTCCAGACCTAAAGGAGGCTTGGACTACTGTAGGAGTCAGGGTCAGAGGGACACAAACATTCAGTAGGGGGCATCCGAGAGCCCAGATGGCTGCTGAGCCTGTAAGAGAGCTGCTGGCTCCCCTCCCTTGGGGCCCAGAGGACAGGGAAGGGCTTGGAATTTAATCCTCCGCATTCCACTTGGGGTTCCTGTGACATAATAAAGCCCAAGGAGGGATCTCCAGTGACTTGTCAGCAAAACCCCCAGAGAGATTTTCTATAGATAGTCAGGGTGTGTCTTGAGCTCTGCCCCTCTCTGCAGGAGGGAAGTTCTTTTATGCCTGGGCTGGGCAATGCCCTGTGCAGCAGGTGGGTGGGGTGGGGGACAAGCCAGGCACTGGGCCCACAGGACTTTGTGAGGCTGGGAGAATTATGGCAGCAGGGAAAGGGGGTGAGAATTCCAACTATGGTGTTTTGGAGGAAACTATTTAGTTATTTGCCCTCACTGACCTCACCCCACTGTTGGGACTGCGGCTGCAAGGAGCTGCCCCAAATACCGAGCCTCACGCAGCCTTTGATGCTGGCTCTGAGCAGATTCTGTGGCCGGGGCCAGGACCTCTTTGGGCAGCGAGGCACGTCTGGAATGCTGGTGTGCCAGTGCCGGGATTGGAGGTTTGGGGTTTCAGAGTTCCATAATTTGCATGGCCATGCACACGGTTTTTCCTTTCCACAATAGAGGGTTGGAATCTGAAACTGTTTACCTTCCAGATTCCAAGCAAGCAACATTCCTATGGATAATGTCACATAAACACCAGCATAAAATCCCATCATTACTAATATTTTTTTGTCCTGTCTGCTGGTGGAGAGGAATCCTCAGAAGCCATGCATATATTTTACATAAAATAAGAGCTAAGCTGCCAAGGGCTTTAACGATATAATTTCATCATGGAATTCTGGGCTCTTTGGTTTATGCTGCCACCAGAACCCCAAGACAGAATTAATTCATGTAACTGGGACAAACCCAAGTGCTGTTTTTCCATTTCCTTGTTAAGTGAACTCAACTATTTTAATCGCCTATTTGGTGGGTAGGATATGAGGTGGAGAAAAGCCCAGCTAATACATTCATTAGTTTTAGAATAAACTCAAAATGTACTGTTGTTAAAAACATGAGCATTTGGGTCAAACAGCCTGGGTTTGAATCCTGACTTGGCCTTACAGCAGTGGTTGACAATCTCTGGGTCTCCATTTACTCTTCTGCAAAATGTCACTGTTATTCCCTACCTCTCAGGGTGGCTGAGAGGATTAAATGCCTCCAGAACTGATGGAATGAATGAATATAATACCTGTGAACGAGCCTTGGTACCCTGCCTGGAGCACAG
The DNA here is from genome assembly GCA_026230045.1 of Corynorhinus townsendii. Lineage (NCBI taxonomy): Eukaryota > Metazoa > Chordata > Mammalia > Chiroptera > Vespertilionidae > Corynorhinus > Corynorhinus townsendii. The sequence goes on along the minus strand of JAPDVU010000006.1, from coordinate 113,729,345 downwards.
GAACCATCTATACATGGTTGCTTTATTATTAGGTCCACAGCAAAAATAAAACATCCCTGAAACTGTCCCCTGACACCACTGAGGTCCAAGAACCTTAGCCACGTCCAGCCATGAGCTCCTCTTTTTAGTCCCCAAAATTCCCAGGATGCTCCACATTTGCGAATTGTATTATTCCCAGTCTGACAGAGCAGGGTGGCAGTCCTGCCCTGTCTGGAATCCTGAAACACCTCTGAGATTCTGACCTAGCACAGCTGCTAGGGGCATATAAGTCAGGAAACATGAAATTGCCCTTTCACAGAAAGGTCTGAGAGTGAACTCAAAGTGTCTGTTATGGACACACGTTCTTCTGTGAGCAGCATGAGTTCCTCAAACGCAGAAGATGGGGTCCAGAAGGTCCCGTTTCCTCCTGAAGTCTGTCACAATGCTACTTTCTGGTAGACATAAACACAGTGCCTGCCTGTGAATGGACCTGAGTTTTGTAATACAAAACTATGGCTTTAAATTTTGTCTCCGCTATGTATTAGCTATGTGACCTTGGGCAAGGACCTCAATGTGTTTGGACCTGTTTATTCTTAAAATCCATAAGATGAAGAGAATGATATGCCCCTCCCTGGGTGGTCGGGTGGTTAGATGGCTAATTGCGTGTAAAAGGCCTGGTACAGCTTCTGGCACGTGGTAGACCTCCCAGGAACCTCAACCTTGTTTCCCTTGCAAACAGCCAAGACGACCAAGCAGAGAGACAGTGCCCATTCAGCTCCCTCCTATGCTGTTTCAAGAGGGAAAAAACCGAAGAACATAGAACAGAGGAGGATAAGGTTGAATGCCACTTAAGAGAGGAACAGGTGGCAATGTCCCAGGGCACCTACCGGAGTCCTCAGAATGTAGGAATGTCAAGGGTCGGTGAAATGCATTGTCTTACAGCCCAAGTCCAAGTGAGCTGCAGGACCCAGTCCAGTTACTGATACCACTCTTTCTTGAGTCCTTTCTGAGTACATCAACCTAGGGGTCCTATGAGAAGGTATTTTAGAGAGCCAGATATTACTGTTAATTATCAAAGTAAAAAGAAATTTTATCTCAAAAAATATATTTTTTTTGCTTGAAATCTGGCTACCCTATTTCTTAGCTTTGACCTCCAGAACTGGGAGTTCCATCTCATCAGGATACAGTTTAGCGCCTTGAAATATTCCCACCCACTTTCCTTGTCAAGCATGGCAGCAGATAAATTATTCAATGTAGATGGGAGGCTGACACACCCCACAAGCTGTTGGCTGGGTCCCATGGAGGATGCATGTTGAGATTTTTCTTTGAAACTGGAAGGACTACTGCTGGAAGAATTTGTTCAATTTATGAAATCTTAAGCTTTTTGTACTTATTTTATGCAACTTTTTCTTATGTACCTCTCTGCTCTCTGAAATATTTCCTTCTCACCTCTGTGTGTGAACTGGTCACAGTCCTTTTTAGGAACTGTGAATGTAGTTGCATTTATTTGCAGGTCAATTTTATAGCTGCCAGGTACCCAGAACAGATCTTTGGAGAGAAAGAACCCTAGCTACAAAGGAAAATAAATGGAGACTTGCTTGTTTTTAGCTCTAAAACGGTACCCACCTGTTAAGTCCTGTGTATTTCCCCACAACACATAGAATAGTTCTCTCTAGTGGTTGGCATTCCATAAATATTACAGTCTAATTTCAGGTTCAAGAAGGGACTCAGAAGCAAATAGAGTGGGGAGTGGGCTGCAAAAAATGGGTTCTTCTCTTCTTAGCGATCCGGTTTTTGTGATTGATGTCATTATTCATCCCAGAGGGCAAAGGATATGGTTTACAGTAAATCATTCTGAGCAAGTGTCATATAAAAGATGCTACACAAAATAGCCACTGGACCTGCTTTCAGATTGTAATCACACAGAGACTGAGCCCCTGGTTGGTCTTCTATGTATCATGCCCAGCACCGTATTACTTGTAAGCGCTATTAGAAATTGACAACAATGCTGGAAAGACCACTGGGCTGGAAATGCCTCCATATTTGCAATGAACTAACATGTCTCTTTGGTAAGTCTCTTGCATCTTCTGCATCTGGTGATATTTGTAAAATGATCAGTCCATTGTTTTCCAAACTTTTTAACCATAAAAAAATTCTTGGACACCCTTCTCCAGGTATACCATCTCATAAGTTTGCTTAGCAAATGTTTACTGAGCACTTACTATGTTTCAGGCTGTCTAGTAGGGGCTGGGAATGCATGTGGGCAAAACAAATGCATTTCTCACCCTCATGAAGCTTATAGTCTAATGGGAGAGAAAGATGAAATAAGTAACCATGTAAATAAAAATATACTTAAAAATTGCATTACATGCTCTGAAGGAAAATACAGCTCTATGGGTATAACATGGAAACCTAATTAGGGAATGGGGGAGCCCAGAAAAGGCCCATAGTTGTATTTTTAATGTCCTTTGAGAAATCCATAATAAAAAAATTTTATTGTCAATTGAATAATGTTGTAAAATGATTTGTGTTTTATTAATCACAACAGCATCCATATGCATGTCCAAGTGGTAGTCTATATATGTTAAGACAACCAGAATCCATGAATGCTTTGTACATGAATATATACATAGACATCGGGCATCCTGCAAATTTTGTAGCCTCCGAACAGCCTGGGGAATATTTAACTAAAATATCCTTTATCTCCCACTGATAAAGTAGCTTGGAGGGCTCCACAGGAGAGATCTTAAAAACAGTTGGCTTCCAAGCCAAGGTTCATATCAACATTCAGTGAGGGCCAGGTCAGCTCCCTCCTCCCCAGAGGCCAACATACCCATCAGCTGATGACAAATAGGTCACTTGGCCAGACGTGCAGGCCAGATCCCCACCCCCTGGAAAAGTTTACTTGCGTCCAGGCCAGTCTGATTGAGATAAAACCCCAACGTTCAAAAACGACATGAAGTCCTCTCAACATTCAGGAAAGAAGAGGCAGCAAGGGCCTCTTCAGCCCCCACCCCCCAAACCCGAACCATGACATTGTCCATCTATATTTTATTTCTCAGGGCTCAGCTAGGTGATCGCATGTCATCTCCCTGAAGGAAACATATATTTCTTCCACAATGGCCCCCTAGCTATGTAAATGACTGTACATATTTGATTTACGTTTCCAGATTATATTCTTTAAGGCTTTCTGTCAAACTCCCTATTGGCAGTAGAAGTTTTCAATATTCCCATCTTTGCTTAACCAGGAAACAGTGAATTCAGATAAGAAGCTGGGCCCAGGATGAAGACAGTCCCCTCTAATAGCAAAACCACCTAAGGATGGAGAAGAGGTTTTGCCTGTGCAAGGGACCTGCCCAGGATTGAAGTCGAGCAGTGCCATCTTTGCCGAGAGTGGATGTGGAGATAAGGAAACTCCTTGCAGGGCTGGTAATTCCTCACTTAGACCTTAAATCCCCAACTTTGTCATAGAGTCCCAGTGCTGACCATCTCATTGGGCATATAGGTCACTGCTTATTGAAAGAGTGAATGGCTCTGGAAAAGTGTTGGGGGAGAGGTTACTGAGCCAGGCAAGTGGACAAATCTAAGCCTGAAAAGTACTGGGAGTGAGCCCAAGGTAAAGAAGCCAAGGAGGGGGCGCGAGGAGGCAGGAGGGAAGCCTGGGGACAGCACTGCTCCGTTTAACCAGCCTGGAGCAGGATGAATGAGATGCACTTTCAGTGCAAGCACGTGAGAATTTCCATCCACCAGAGCTGAGGGCTCCTACTGCAAAAGGGCTGCTCCCCAGCCAAAGGTTTGCCTTCACCATCCCTTCAGATAGGAGGCTCCTCGCATTCATTTGAAATACGATTGCATTTACAATTCACTTTTTAGAGACTGTCCCTGAGGATGTTCCAATATGTAAAGCACACATTTATCTGTCCCATGGGCTGTGTATGTTTTTATTTATATCCTATCAAAGTCTGAAACAGGATTGGAAGTGACAAGGTACTCACACAGATAACGGGTAAGTACAGGCAGATGGAATAGTTGACAACAATGCTACAAAGCGTGTCCTCGCTGCACCTGCTCCATCCTCACTGCAGCCCTGTGAGTGGGACACTGAACATGGTGCTGGAGGAATTGTGTTCAAATTTCAGCTCAGCCTCTGGCCATAGGCCAGTGTGCAGTGGGGTAAATCTCTTAACCTCTCAGCGTTTCTCTGTTGTCTTCTCACTTTATTGTGAATATTTCATTTATTATGTAATCAATTATGCAGTAGCAGTGAAACAGGTCTCCAGGATTTAAATTCAAATTTTATCTGTGTGATTCCTGTGCATGGTTAAAATATCAAGTAGTACAAAAAGTTTTGTGATGTAAAGAAACAGTACCCTCTGGCTGGTGTGGCTCAGTTGGCTGGAGTGTCCTCCCTAAATGAAAAGGTGGCAGGTCTGATTCCCAGTCAGGGCACATATCTAGGTTGTGGGTTCGATCCTCAGTTAGGATGCGTATGGGATGCAAACAATCGATGTTTCTCTCACATTGATGTTTATCTCTCTCTCTTTCCCTCTTCTCTCTAAAATCAATTAAAAAAAAAAAAGAAGAAACAGGGCCCTGACCCACCTCTCCCCAGCCTCATGCTATCTCCCAGAGATGACAGCCTTTAACCAGCTTCTGTTTTTAGTTCTGCTTGTGGGTTTTTCTCTGCAACTCCAAATAGTATGTTTACACTGCTATGTCTTGATCAACAACCTTAGTAGACATTATCTATCCATTTACTTCTAGGGTACATAAAGTTTTAATTTCTGCCCCCTACTCCCTCCCAAGTTTGGAAAGTTTTAGCTATTTTGGTTTCTCTATTACTGTTGTAATTGTAGACAAACCTCTAATTCTTGTTCCATCAACAGTCAATGATACCTCTGACTACCCATTCAGTAAGATAAAGACAGAAGCAGAAAGTCTCTTTCCTCTACCTCTTTACCCTCTGTACCTCCCAAATTCTGTCTACTCTGTAACCACAATTAAGTTTCCCTGCTTTGTTTATAGGTTGGTTCTAAAAACAGAAAACAGTGCTTACATGACGGCTATGTAAATATTGTTGCAGAGCTAAGCAGTGAGCCATGATTACATTTCTTCTCAATGGTTCCAATGTCATGACCCCAGGCCACGCAAAGCAGAATGTTTCAGCATCAAGAACAAATAGAGTCTTCTTTCTCATACTCAGCCAAGTGCTCAAAATAGGGCCACATTTCAGTTTAGTTTCTATTTGGACTATGATTTATATGCACTATTTTTTTTTATTTCCCCTGGAGTTTCTGATTATCTTTCTTCTTGTTGGTCTAGAAGAAACATATGCCTTCTTTATCATATTCGGCTTATCCTCATTCTAGATATTTCTTGGAATCCATTCTTCTTGAAAACGTTTTTCGAAGGGTTCATTGATATCCTCTTTTAATGTGGACTAATTGCTTGGTAGGTCAACTGACAATTGGCATCCAGGAATTTCCTGGGTAAATTCTATTATTTCGTCTACTAAAAACTTTCCCCTTTCTGGGATTTCCCCTTAGTTTTGCTGACGTGGATGCATGCCAGTAATTCCCCCAGAAAGGAAATATAGGTATAAATGTCTTTCATTTTTAAATATCTGAAACTGATTTTAAGTAGGTGTTCACATTTAAATGTTTGTTTAGTTTGGTATAGAATTCAAGTTTTAAAATAATTTGCTCTCAAAATGTTGAAAGACTTTATTCTACTGCATTTTGGCAACTGTGGCTTTGGATTAGAAATCTGGTGCCAGTTGGAGTCATTTTCTTTATAGGGGAATTATTTTTTGTCTTTGGAACCTCTTAGAATCTTCTGATCCCTGGTTCTCTGAAATTTCACAATGAGTGTGTCTAAGCAGAAGAATTGTTTCTTTATTCTTACTGGACATTTGGTAGCCCTTTTGTTTTGAAAATTCTGAGCCTTTTCTTCTATCTCCTTAATTATTTCACCTTTGTGTTTTCATCATTCTCTGTTTTAAAATCTGGAAAAGTAGATGCCAGGACTTGGGAAGTGATCTTCTGTGAATTTTTCTCTTCATATTTTCTGTCTTATTCTCTTTTTCTTCTATGTTCTGGAATATTTTTCTTAACGCCACATTCTATCATTTCTATTAAACTTTTAATTTTGCAGTCATATTTTTTAAAAAACATCTAAGCACTCTTTCTTGGTTTCTGATTGTTCCTTTTTCTTAGCATTCTGTTCTCATTTATACATACAATCTCTATCCAAATCTTTCTAGATGGTCATCTTATTTCGCTGGGGCAGTTGTAACACAACTATCGTAGACTGGTGACTTAAGCAACATTTATTTCTCATAGTTCTGGAGGCTAGGAAGTCCAAGATCAAGTGCCATGCCCCACATAAGCATCTCTGCAATCCTGATGCCCACCATGTGACATATAATTCTTATCAAAAAAGTGAAGGAAGCCTAAAAGGCCATTAACTTGATCTAAACAAGCTTCCAAAGAATATGGCATCCATGAAAGAGAAAATTAAAAGAACGAAAGGACAGTTGAAGTACTGAGGAAGAAATCACTAAGAAATTGTTAAAAAATAATAATAATATGAAATGATATGAAAAAATAGCAAATAAAGTTTCAAAACATATAATAGAGAACTGAAATGCATAAATATATGTCACACTATATATCTATATACTGTGTATGAGGCCCCTAGAACATAAGAAATGCAAAAAATCCACTGTTAATAATTCATTCTCAAATTTCCCCCTTTAAAAATCAATTTGCCCTGCTGTGGGGAATGTGCCCCACACTGGGAACCACTGCCCTAGACCATATGATAGGGACTAGAACTACAAACCAGTCAAGGAGGTCCTGCCCCCCTGTCATCTGTGCTGCACTCTGTCTCCCAGAAGAGATGATAGCAACCGAGCTTCCATTGCTTTTGTTTGATTTTAACAGAGGTGAATCCCCTGCAAAATGTGTGCTAAGTAAATTCTAATCATGCTAATCCTTGTGCCTGGGTTGCAGTTTCCTACTGTCCTCCCAAACCTGAACTTCCCACTCCATGCTCCATATTTTTTCAAGTGGGCAGTTTGCTCAACAGAGTGATCTGGCAGGGGAGCTCATGCTGGAATACTGTGGTTCTCAATTGGGTTGATGCTACCTCAGGGGCATTTGGAAACTGGAGCGCAGTTTTCTAGGTAGTCACAGTGATTGGGTGATGCTACTGGCATTTAGTGGACCATGCCAAGGACCAATCTCACATTAAGAAATTGCCTGCAGCTCACACAACCTTGTCCTACTGGACAATTACATAGGTAAAAACCTGTTTTTAATCATCTGAGCCTAGAACCATCACACAGTTTTGAGGGCTTGGGGGTGCACTTAATCTTGTTTACAGTTTAACATACACTTAATTTAAAAGACTGTGACCACTGTGTATGTCAAGGGAAGACTTTATTTTGTTTGGTGCTTTACAAAGGACCATTGGGTATTTTGGTGAACACGTCACTGAGAGAGACACCTCTTAGAGTCACCAGTGTAATGTGCCTCAGTCTCTACTTGTGGCTGGTGGGTTCATGGGGATTTTATGTGGGTACAAGTGTCTGAGCACTTTCTCATGCCTCGTAGTGCAGCCATTTGTATATTGAGATACATGTGATTTTTATTGTGTTCACCTTCCTTATATATTCTGGCCTATTTTCTAGGTTTTTGGGGAATGCCAAAGAAATTCTATATCCATCTATAGAGATGTTCCTGGTCAAACACATCATCATCATCATCATCAAATAAATTTTCTGAGTGCCAAGATATTGTTAAACAAGAGTAATTTGTTTGAAAGTATGTATGCATGTAGGTTATATTTCCTATGAAGTTCACTTCAGGAAGGTAAGAGGGCATAAGAGGTGTTTGTTTTAAAAAGGATCATTGAGCCTGATGGATCAGAGAACACCCCCTAAAGCACGTGTGTAGAAGAAGGCACTGTCTGTACAGCAAACCCATAGTACAGTAGTGAGTGAGCAAAACAGGCAGGGAAAGTCCTGCTCCAGGCACAACCTGACTTAATAACCATGTTGCAGATAATGGTCAGGTTGCTGCTGTATTCTGTGAGCAGCTGCAGGAAATCAGTCTGGCTGCGGGCATGCTTTACTCTGAGTTGCTGGAGTCAACATTGGCTTTCATTTACAAGAGTTGGCAATTGCATTTAGTATGTGACAGATCGACAGAAGCCTTTCCATTTGCAAAGCACCTGGGAAAACCTTCTAATAGGCCTACTACACAATTGACACTTAATGAATATGTAACAGAAGTACAATTTGAAGTAGGATATTCTGACTTATTTTTCTGGGTTTGGGGGAATGCTGATGAAATTCTAGACCTCTGGCTAGAATTTCTAACCATAGAAATGTTCCCAGTCAAAACCACATCATTATCATCATCATCATCACCGTCATCAAATAATTTTGCTGAGTGTCAAATTGCTATTCATGGCAACAGTAGCTGAGCCTGCTCACCTTGGTAGTGCTGACTATGATCATTACAATTTCTATTATCCAACATTCAATTCATTTATTTAAAATTCAAAAAACACCTATCAAGCACCTACTCTGTGCCAGACTGTGCCATGTCTGAACAAGATGTTGTACCTACTCTCCTGGAGTTCACAGATTCAGGGAAGAAATGGATATGAAATAATTATGCAATTATGTGTGAATTTATAGCTGATTTAATTATAAAAAAGAAGAAAATTTGCTTGAATACCCCATAAGCACCTGAATTCATTTTTTGCCTTCTATTCCCAAACTCCTTTTCTCCAAAAGTCCTGATCTTAGTTATCTGCACTTCTCTCCAACCAATCCCCCAAGTCAGAAAACTAAGTTATTTTAGCAATTGTTTCTTTCGCACTTCCCACCCAATTAATCACCAATTGCTGTTCATTTTACCTCCCAAATGCTTCTGTAATGTGTCCCTTCCTTTCTGTCCCCACCACTCCCTTTAACATCAGCCTGGACACTTGTGACAGTTCTGTGACGTCTCCCTGCCTTAAGTCTTGCACTGGTATCAATCAGGGTGCAGGTGCAGAGAACAAAATCCACTCTATCCAGTTTGGGCAGAAGGTGATTTGTTAGAGGGCATTAAATGGCTTATAGAATTGTTGGAGAAGCAGAAGAAACAGGTTGAGCTTTTGAAAATGGCTTTGAGAGCCACATTGCAGAACCTGGATACCGAGAGAATTACTGCCTCTTTTACAATTAAGAAGCTGCTTGCCAAATACAGAAGCTGTGCTTCAGCTGCCAGCTCCAGAACCATGCCTCCACGGCCATGATCTGGATGCGAGCATGACCGGGCAAACAGGACAATTAGCAAACAGCTGTGATTAGAAACAACCTTGGTCGTGAAACCACTGCAGGAAACCCCTGCAGCACCATGAGGGACCTGGCCACACAACTAGCAGAGGCCAACCCTCTGCCTCATTTCCACCTTCCAAATCTTGGGTAAACACATGTGATTAATAAAACCAGAGCACTAGCTGCAGTAGAGTCTTAGGGCTGTGCTTTTAGCTTTCTCACCGAGAACTGCAGTATAGGAAGACCATGCGGGAAGGTTGGAATAGATATGTGAACCCACCACATCCACCTGACTCCCTTGACAGTCTCCCCTTAGAGATGTATCTGAAACACAAATGTGACCACATCTCCCATCTGCTAACATCCTTTCAATGGTTCTCCACTGCCCATAAAATAAAGTTCAAGTTCCTTGGCCAGACTTCTCCTTTTCTCCCATATCACCATAGCAATTCACACTTTTAATAGTAGGACCCCATGTCTTTGTGCCCTCCATTCTCTCTGTCTGGAGCACTCTTCCCTCTTCACCTGACTAACTTTTACTCATCCTTCAGATCAGCTCAGGTGCACCAGGAAGCACTTCTAGAACTGTAGGGGTCATGTGCTACCATTGTAGCTTCCTAGACATGCCTATATCTTGGAATTATCTGCTTACCTCTCTGCCTGTGTCATTAGATATGTGTTCCCTTGGAGCAGCAACTAAGTCTTAATAAATTTTTATACCTTCAATGCCTAGCACAGTGCCTGGCCCCAAGTACCTGCTAAATAAAAATTTGTTAAACTGAGAGCAATGGTACTGAATGAAGCATGTCTCAGTTGGGCTCCCCAGAAATCAGACTCTGGGACAGAGTTGACATGCAGGAAATACTGGGGGAGTGCCTCGGGGATCAGCCTCTGCAGTGGGGAGCAAGTAGAGTGGGCAGTAAAGGAAGAAAGATCAGGCAGAGGGAGACAATGGACTATGACACAGTGGTAATGGACCTCAGCCAACCCTGTAGTGAGCTCTAGGACTAAAGAGCCCCTTTAGAGTTGACCCAGCTGGAAGCAAAAGTGCTGGGCCTTTAAATCCCCATTTGGTGTGGGGAGAGGGTGTCACCTTGGGCTTAGAGGCTCTCTTCAGTTGAAGGCAATTCCTGGAATGTGACTGTGTCATCCAGGGTTTGATCACAGAAGATCAACCAGGATGAATAGGTGGACGGAAGAATTCAGGGATGGATTGATAGACACACAGATAGCATTGATAGCTGATTTAATTATGAAAAAAGATATTTATTTATTGAAGAGATCTGATTTTATGCTATTGTGGGAGCTGTTTACACAGTTTATGTGAAACTACTGTGTCTGTCTGGCACTGGAGCCTGAAGTCCCCAGGAAAGGTGGTCAGGAGAGAAGATGGAAGTGCAGTAGAAGAAGCGGGACAAACTAAAACCTGTGAGGCTGAGCTGGAACCCAAAAGGATGGACTGGAACCCATGTCCGTCTCTCTATCCAAGCTGCCGTCTTAGCTGATGAGAATATAAAGAAGCAGGTGCCCTTCATAGGGAGCCAAGAGCTGCCATCCACCAACACTCCAAGTGTCTGAGGAAAAGAGTGCCTCCTACTGAAAGAGGGGACCTGGACAGAGGGCCACAGCAGCCACTCCTACTGCTGTACAAAGAATACCATTCGGCCAGGTTATTCCCTCCAGGGCCTCATTACCCAAGGACCAAAAAACACAGCCTAGGGAAGCAGGTAAATCACAAATAGTCAAAGCATATCAAATGTTGAAATAAAACTAAATTGGTTAACAAATATCCCATATACATTCACATACTGTGAAATGTGAGGTGAGATGAAAGAGAATAAGGGACAGAATAAGAAGCATCCATGGGCCAGAGGGAATTTTCAAGGGGTTCGCAACATTAGAGGTGACAGTGAAAGGGAGATCTGAGCTGCATGGTAAGGACAGGAGACGATAAAAACACACGCTGTGTTTTTTAAATGGGGAATATGGGAAGTGGGGTTGGGAGAATGAAAGTCTGGGAAACATTAATTTAAAACCAGCATATTGGGCCAGGTAGCTGTATATTTCTAGGGGTACTCTGAGAAATCTGTTTATTCGTCTTTTTTTCCTAGCCCTTCCTACTCCTCAGACATTGTCTGGTTATCTTAGTTAAGGATGTCCTTCCCCATGGCAGACATCACTAATCAATCACGGCATTCTCTCCTGATGTGCCTAAAAGCAATCTCAGAATCCTTCTTAGCACAGCTTTCCACATAACCATACCAATTGATAGGATGGAACTTAATAGTCATCCCTACCCATAATCCATTCTATTCATTAAATTACCATTGCCCCTAAAAGTACCCTTTTATCACATCACCTTTCTGCATCCCTGGATTTACATTAGGAGTGAGTGAAAGTATTGGAGTCTGTTAATCCTGTTTTTCCACCTACTTCAACACAGCACAATCCTGCTTCCCAGAGTTAGGACTAGTGAGAGCACAGGCAGGGATGGGGGAATAAACCCACCTGCTATTTTTTGAATACAAATTGTTCCTGAGAAGTTGACATAAAAATAAAATGGGCAAAAATAACAGGGAAACTTCTTTTCATTAGTAAGAATTATAAAGAATATATATTTAGAGTTGTACCTTGCTTTCAGCAATGGATAGATATGAATTGAATTTTTAAAATCAACACCTTTCACTACCACCTCTAATGTTGCGAACCCCTTGAAAATTCCCTCTGGCCCATGGATGCTTCTTATTCTGTCCCTTATTCTCTTTCATCTCACCTCACATTTCACAGTATGTGAATGTATGTGAGATATTTGTTAACCAGTTTAGTTTTATTTCATCATCTGATATGCTTTGACTATTTGTGATTTACCTGCTTCCCAGGCTGTGTTTTTTGGTCCTTGGGTAATGAGACCCTGGAGGGAATAACCTGGCCAAATAGTTTAGATGATCATTTCAGAAACCTTGGTCTCTGATTTACTACCTTAATATTTTAACAATACATTAATAGCACATTCCTCTGGCCTTACTCCCCAATTAATTTTCTGTAAGCAAGCATTTAAATGTTAAGGAATCTCTTTGTAAGGTAAATGATTCCATTGTAGTACAAATAAGCCCCTCAGTTTATTTGGATACTAGAGGCCCGATGCACAAATTCGTGCACCAGTGGGGTCCCTCGGCCTGGCCTGTGGGATCGGGCCAAAACCGGCTCTCCAACATCCCCCAAGGGATCCCGGATTGCAAGAGGGTACAGGCCAGGCCAAGCGACCCCACCGGGCCAGGGAGAGATGCAGGAGGTTGGCCAGCTGGGGAGGGACCGCAGGAGGGCTCCAGGACGTGTCCAGCTTGTCTCACTCAGTCTTGCTCGGCTGGACCCCAGCAGCAAGCTAACCTAAGGTGGAAGGAGCCTGGATCCCTAAATGACTAGGTGGAGCTAAGCTCACCACCTTCCTCTCATCCCTGAGCCTCCAACCCACATTGGGCTGATGTCAGTGAGGCTAGAGGAAAAGAAATTTTGGAGGCTAAGTCATCACTGAACATCGGGTTGTTGTCATAGCAGATTGTTTGCCCTGAACAGTATGGACAGAGCCTCCAGGGTTTCCTTCTCCATCTTCTCCCCAGGCAATAAATAGGATAAGTGATACTGGTGCTAGGGTCCAGCTCTGCCCTTTATGGTTGTGAATAGCCATGGCCTCTATGGAGGCAATCTTACAACCAGAAGGTCACATTTTTACTCTCTTATGCCCAATGTCCTCCCCATTTCTTTCAGCTCTTAGAAATTAATTCCTCCCTCTTACCCTCCCCACTCCATGGAAACTACACTAGTTTCTAGTCTGTGGAAGGTGGCCTGTTGGGATAAGTCTCCCAGGGTTACCCTGTCATTCTCAGAAGCTATCTTCAGCCCCTACATGGCCTGAAAGGAAGTCTTCGCAGGCCAAATATCTATCACCAACTGTTGGTGAAAAATGCACTTGGGAAGTTATTCTTATGTTAACCCAAAAATTGCCTTCTCTGGAGCTTTTGGGTGAGCTGTGGAAGGAAATGTGCTTGGTGGGCATAGAGGGCAGAGAAAAATGCCTCAGACTTCATCACTAATGAGCTGTGTGACCTTGAGTGAGTTAATTAACCTTTCTGGGCCTTAACTATTACATCTGTACAATAGGAATTGTATCTACCTCATGGGTCTGTTGTGCAGATTAAAAGAAACAATGCCTACAAAGGCTTAGTGCCTAGCCTTTAGCAAGTGTCAATAAACAGCTGTTGAGGTGGTAATTGTGTTTGTGGTTGTTATGATAACAGTTGGGTTTCTTCTGGTGAGTTGGTTTCTGTCTAACTGCTCTTCAGCAAGACCTTGTCCCCAACTACAACTCTCTAGATTTTTAGAGATAGAGGGACCTTTGAGAAAGCCCTTGTGCAAAGGTGAGGGACCTATGGCCCAGAGAGGTGAAAGGGCATGCCTAAGAGATTTGATGGTATCAGCACCAGAAGCAGGGCTTCTACCCAATATTCTTCTGGCCACCTCCACCCCTCCCCTTCCACCGGGCTTTTACTATAATCCTGAATTCCTGGATTCGAATCTGCTTCTGCCAATGACCAACCGTATAGTGGTAGGAAAGATCCTTTACCTCAATGTGTCCCAATGTGTCTCATCTGCAGAGTAGGAGGAATCTAGCTTGTGGCTCTTATTTTTTTGAAGAGGACTGACTGGGACAGTCTCTGGTTCACATAAAGCCCTCAGTACATGTTAACTGTGCTTCGCAATCCAAGCCCATGAGAGGCGGGCTGAGCCTGCCCTCTCCTCTAGAACACACAGCTTCCAGATGCCCCAGACCACAGCTCTGCTGACTGCTGCTCCACAGGCCAAGGCTGACCCCTAATCTAAGAGTCTTTAGCATTTCTAGCGAGTTTTCCCCAGCAGCTCTGCTGAGTGGCACAGCCTAATCCTGCCTGCCAGCTTTACAAAATCAATCTGAAATGACCTCTTGAGGGTGACCCACCAGGATTAGCAGTCATTTCTGATGGAGGAGAACATAAAGACACAGAGAGAGTGAGTCCCGTGTCTCCTCAAATGTGCTGAGTTGGAGACAAAAACCTGGTCAGGGCTGAGCCCTCCTGGGCCCTGCTCTGGAGCCTAGGGGCAGTTGGCATGAACCCGACTCCCTTACACTTCGGCCCCTGAACACCCTGAGGAGCTGGGGCCCAGAACTCCAAGCTGGACTCCCCAGGACCTTACTTGTCACAGACAATGTGCTGCAGTCAAAACACTGCAGTCTGAAGAACTCCATCAGCAGAAAACCCTCCCACTTGCACAGAACACCATGGAGAGAGGTGGAGTGGAGGAGAGGGAAAACCCTTCCCAAAACACTCTCCAACCCCATGTGATAAGGACAAGAAGAAAGGTGCTAGTGGTAAGACCATCGTCAGACTCCCCCGCGACCTGGATTTGATCCTGGTACAGGCAAACTGGAGGTCTCTGTCTACTGTGCCCAAGTCACAAAAGCAATCACAAGTGGCCACAGAGCCAGATTTTTCTAAAGAGGAAACCAGCAACCTCATTTGTCATTGCTCTTGCTTCAGCCATATTTCCTGGCTCCATCTCTCCCAATTTGCTGATCAAGTTTCCACTCCAATCACTGGTGTGACCCCTTTAGAGAAGGTGCCTGGGGTGCTAACCAGGACTACAAATCTCTAGCTGACCTGTTCCATGTTTCTCTCTCTCTCTCAGCTTCAACTTTTGCAAAGGGGCTGTCCACCTCTTTCGGTGGCTGAATGAGAAAAGTCCTTACCTGAGATCCCCACCCCTGCCCCAGTCGGGGCTGCCCCCCAAATTGAGGAGACAGAGCTTCTGAGCAGCACCTTGCAGATGGCTCTAGCAGAGGGACCTGTGTGGGCCAGGACAGAGTCATCAAAGATGTTGATGATAACAGTCAGTGGGCACATCTCAGGGCCCCTGGGCGCTGAGACCAAACTGTTGGGCTGAAGAGACAAAATGTAAATCTTGCTATTTTCAATCTCGTCAGTTCGTCTTGCTCATATGGAATGTCAGTCTTACAGAAACAAACCCAAACTTCACCCTAAAGTGGCTGCCTCTTGCTTTCCCTGCCTTGGAAAGTAATATGTATTGCAGGCTGAGGTCACGGGCTCAAGGGCAGCCCTTTACCCTTTACCAGGTACACGATGCATGGGACTTGACCTGGTTACCCCTCTCTCCTGCCCCTTCCCATCCCCATCAGTGAGATAGGATTAGGATTCTGTTTAGCAATAATATTAAGTCACATAGCCAGCACATCAAAGTAATTCCCAGGCTTCCTTAGCAACTACAAAGCTGTCTTGGAGGAGGCCCTGGATAGGCAGCCTAGGGATGTGATCTGCAGAGCAAACTGCTGCCTGGCATTGCTCAGCATGGCGCATTGTGGGCTATTTGTAAAGGAGAAAGGAAAAGGCCTATGACAACTCCAGATTGTCTTGGTTTGTTAGCAAAGATGAGATAAGGTAAACCTCCTCTCTATGAAAGTCAATTAATTTTTTTTTTTATTCCTGGCTGATTCATTTAGCCTTATTTATCACAGAGGCTGAGACGTCTAATCTCAGTGGGCGCTGCTCCCTTACAGCGATGTTGTCTCACGATGAGGAAACAAGCAGTCCTGCCCAAGGTCACCCATCAGTCACGTGGCACCCAGAGCCACTTCTCTTGGGAGCAGGAGCAGGCTCCTCTGAGTCACTCCTCTTCCCTGGTCGCTGCCAGCTCACTCTGGCAACAGGACCGGCTTTCTGCTCATGTGATCCCTATTTCTTCCCTAGTCGACTGCCTAGTTGAAGACACCACGGCCACGCTCCCCCTCCCCCGCCCCCCGCCCCCCGCCCACGCCATTCCCTTACAATAAAGTATTTCTGCAATTGGAAAGCTAGAGTCTTGGTCCCTATCGTATTGTAGCATAGAACCATTTGCCCAAGGTGGCCAGATGTTAAAGACATTAGTCAATTAAGTTTTCAGAACACACTCATCACTGCTTCCTCTTGCTGGCCAAAAGACAGAAAAATATGATGCATTCAGTCCAGGCCAAAGGAAAACACACTGGAGGAGAAAATGCCACTATTCCTCACATTCAGCACCCGAGCCTTCTCAGAAATGGCAGGACTCTGGGTTTAGGTGTCATAGGGCTGGCCTGGGGCCTAGGGGACTAGCCTGGACTCAATTCGGAAGATCTGAAAACAGGCCAGCGGTAAAGGCCCTTTCCAGCTGTGTGACTTTGGGCAAGCACCCTAACTCCTTTGAGCCTCAGTTTCTGCATCTGAAGAATGGAGCTCTTATACCTACAGCATAAGGTTGCTGGAACAACTAGCTAGAGGAATTTATATGAAAGTTTAGAACTATAGAGATGTTTGCACCCACTGCGTCACATGGGCCTCATGGGTGAGGGGGCAGGTGACTTGCTGAGTCTTCCTTCAGATTCCCTGGGTACAGCAGGAGTTCACTGAAAACTCTGGAACAGTCCAGAGCGAGTGGTCTCACCTTTAGATGGGGATGTGGCAAACTTTTGGCCCCTTCTTTGGAAAATGACAGAAACTCTATGCATCTTAAAAAGAATAATAACTTTCTAAGGCAGATTGAGATAAGTTTCAAATTTGTTCCTCCAAATTCAGCTTTTTAAAGCCTAATTTCTGAAGCTGATTCCTCCCTGGAGAATGCTGAACATGCTCCCATGTCTCCTTTTCACTGCTTCGATGCCCCTCCCTCCGCGGGCAGCTGCATGCCATCCACGGCTCACACAAACAGTCTGCCCTGAGAGTCTGAGCAAGCTTTCAAAGGTGTGCTAAATGAGAAATGTGCAATTCAGGCAAAGCATTCACATGTTTGAATGAAGGACAGGAACTGTTGAAGCTGCCACCATTGACAGGAAATTGATGTTGCCTTTGCTATTTAGCTGGCAGAAATTAGTTCTCAAAGATCAGCCATAGCAAAAGGGACCGGGGGCATGTGGCTGGAGGAAGAAAGTGAATTCTCTCAAGTTTTCCCTTGTCCTCTGCACTCCCCCGGTGTAACCCTTTGGGTAGTTCGCTGGTTATGCTTAGTAAATCCGACCCAACGTCCAAGGCAGAGGGTACAGTAACAGAGGCAAGAACAAAGGCAGGCGAGGGACACTCAGTGGAGACCCAGGTCTCTCAGGAGACTCTGAGAACTGAGAACAGCATGAACATTTCTTGAGAAGAAGGGTTTAGAGAGGAGAGGCAGCTTGTGACTACTGGCAGGGCAGACCCCCTTCACTAGTATTAGGGCGTCAGTCTAAGCCACACTTGGCCAGGAATGAAGCAGAATCAGGGTTGGAGAAAGGCCATGGCACAGCCTGCACCCCCCTTTGTCTCGTAGGCCCTGTCCTGAGACACGAGGAGAGCTTAGGGACCTAAAATACGTGTATAATTTCAGGGGGTTCAGATTAAGAGCTCCTACTTCAGTGATCTCCAAAGGCAGGGAGGGGCCTACATCTCCGGCACCTCTCCTCGGACCAGGAAAACATTTGTACAGCATTTTAGTAAAGGCAGTGATTATCCACACACACACTCCCTTCACTTGGGCAGGCCGACTGACCTCTTTCATGCTTGTCTCTTCTATTTAGGGAAACAATGCTTTTACTGGTAATGGGAACTTCATCTATAAAAGAATGGATACAGACCATGGGGTGTGTGTGCCTTGTATGTGCACAAGTGTGTGGGGGGAGGCATCAAGATAAAACAAGTACTCCTTTCACCCAACAGATAACAATGAAATTTGATGGAAATTGGTTTTCCTTTGACTTGGGGCTTTAAAAATAAAAATATAAACTATACTTTCACACACTACTCCTTAAAAGCTCTCCAAATGGTCCTATGCCACACATTCACATCACCACATCCACACATACTGTCGAATACCTACCATAAGGTAGTGCCTTTTTCTTGAAGGTTAGCTCCCAAATGAGCTATAGAAAATCACGCATGAAATGCCTCAAGGAGCTGGGATTTCTGGGCTAGAGAAAAGGGCTGCCTAGTGATTTCTTACTTGTCCCTACACTACTTTTCAGTTAGTTGGCTATAACATTAAAGTTAGGGAATTCCAGGGCTGATGGCACCTCTGTTGGTACTGGTGCTCAGAACAAGAGGAAGCTGAGGAAGAATGACCAGATCTGTAGGGAAAGGCAGATAGGAAGTGCCAGACAGACAGGGTAGAAGAGAGAGCCCTCAGCACCTGGGGCCTGCTAGGGAGGTTCTCTACCAAGACAGTGTCAACAGTTCCTCCGGCTGTGGCTGTGTGCACATGCTGTTCTCCCCGTTGGCAGTGGGACCCTTTGCAGCCCAGCTCACAGTGAGATTTACTTTGACCAGTTGCATGTGTGAGAGTGAGGCCGTGTGACTTTCAGGACAGGGCTTCAGAGGCAAGTTCAGTTTCCATCCATTGGAAATCAATCACCATGTAAAGATGTGTGGCCTAGGGTACTGAATGACAAAGACCATGGACTACAGAGAGTCTACGTGACAGGAAACTGAAGGGCCCTAGCCCACAGCCACACCAAGCCAAGATATGTGAGGAAGGCGGTCTCAGGTCCCCAGCCCTCATCCAGTGGATACCATGAGAAGGGAGAGGTCCAGCCATACTAGCCGGTCCATGTTTGAGTCAGTGCAGCTGAACCCCGACACTGCAGAACAGAGACGAGCCATCCATGCTAAGCCCTGACCTACAAAGGCATGAGAAAAGAAAGTGGCAGTTGTTCTCAGCCACTAGCTTTAGGGGTAGTTTGTTATGTAGCGGGAGATACCTGCTACCCAATATCCCCTCTTCTTTCTTCTTCACCAGCAGAAATCAGATTGCACTCCAGGGAGCAGTATGTCTACTTAAAGAAAAATAGTTTCCTTGCCCTGGATGGCATTGCTCAGTGGTTAGGGCTTCATCCTACACACTAAAGGGTCCTGGGTTCGATTCCCAGGCAAGGGCACATGCTTGGGTTGCAGGCTCGATCCCCGGTCCTGGTCAGGGCATGTCCAGGAGGCAACCAATCAATGTGTCGCTCTCACATTGATGTTTGTCTCTCCCTCTCTCCCCTCTCCTTTTTTCCATCCCTCCCACTCTCTAAAAATCATTGGAAAAAGTATCCTCAGGTAAGGATTAACAAAAATAAAACAAAACAAAAATAGCTTCCTCAACTTCCTTTCAGTTGACCTTTCTTTCATATTTCTGATGAAACTCTGGCCAAGGAGAAGTCATGGGGTGGAACCTCTGGCAGAGCTTCCCGGAAGGTTAAATGTGTCCAACATTCCTTTTCACTTTAACCTTTGCCCCTTTACCCACTTCTTCCAAACTGGGACACAGACTCCATGCCTGGATGCACAGCAGCCACATTGCAACCATGAGGATAAAAGTCCCACCTCTGAATTCCTAATGACAAGGATGACTGCCTACTTTTGAAATGATTTCATGAGAAAAACAAGCTTTTTTATTATCTAAGCCAGTATTACTGATTGCTCTATTTGTTTTGTTTACTCAAGTGAAACACATTTGTGACTTACAAGTTACAAATTCCAGGTCCTCCTGAGACCCAGCTGCATTTCTGCCCTTGGATTCTGTGAGATACCCTTGTATCTTAATAATTACCCAGCTTGAGTACGTTTCTATTGTCGGCAATTAAGCAATCCCTTGTCAAGACAAAGATGCTAGAGTTAAGGGTACAAAGGAATAGTTTTGCAAGGATGATGTTCTCTCTCACTGATGACAAGGCCAGGGACCCTTTTTCAGAAGCAGACGGGGTTAGGACTATGACCTACCCAGGTGGCGAGTCCCAGGATAAGTTGCCAGGGGTTTTGAACAACTTTCATTCTTGGAAATGGTTTGAGCAGAGTAGCTGTCTTGAGGGGTTTGGTTAGCTGGGTATGGCCCTCCCTGTAGGCAAGGGCACCAAAGAGCTAACCTGGGATGTGTGAGATGCAGTGCCTTTGTGTAATCCAACAGGCAGGTCAAGCACAGAGCTAAAGGCATGCCTTAGCCCTCTGTTGGCACGCTGGTGAGGCTTCAAAGGAGAAACCACCAAGCAAAAAGGAGCACTGGGCATGGTCCTTTTTTTTTTTTTTTTTTTTTTTTTTGCATTCTTTGTCCATGGGCTTCAGTGCTCTGTTTAATGGCATAGAACAGAATCGGCCCATTGACATTCATTAGTTCTGGTTTCTTGGAAGCATCTCCATAAAACACCCATCTGCAGGTGTCCTCTACCCTGCCTTGTGGAAGCGGGGTATGCAGTTTTTATATCTGACTGCTCTTATCACCTGGAGGGGAGGTTGAACCTGGGTGAGACCAGTCAGCTTGGCTGCAGGACATGCAGAGATCCTGAGGTCTCCAGGTCTCCAGGGGGCACCACAGCAGCTCTCGCCTGCCGTGCTTAGGGGAGGCCTTCCTAAAATCCAGAGCCAGTGCCCACCCAAAGAGGCTGGGGGAGCCCAAGTTGCTGCTGCTCCCCAGGTGCAGAGGACACTGCTCCCTGCTGTCCTCCTGGCAGGATCTTCCAGTTTAGCAGAGGCCTCCAGGGAGAGGGTGTTCATTTCCTCACAGAACAGCAGAGAGCCTTCCTCTTTGATACAACCACCAGCTTCCCTCTAATAGAACTATTGATATTTAAATGTCATCTCAGAGATAGCAGACATTCTTAACTTCTTAGTTATTTGGGGGAAGAGAGTTGAAGGGAAGATGGGAAGTAGAAAAATTGATAGTTCTGTTTAAAATGCCTCATGTAAAAGCATTTTCTGAAAGAAAAAAAAATGCTGCTTTGTTGCTACCCAGCACTGGACCCCAAAGAGAAAATTGCAGTTTTCCTGATGGAAAACTAGGAATTCATTTCTGAGCACTAAATTGTAGACATTTATCTGGAAAGATGTTCGGCATGTATTTTTAAGTTAAAAAAAAATATGGGTTACAAGACTGTGCACAGAATGATCTTAATTTTGCTTAATTAGAGAGAAGGAAGCAAGAGAGAAAGGAGGATGAGAAATCATTTTAAACATGCATTTACATATTTCCAAAAGAGACTGGAAACTTTAAATATAAGAAATCACTATAGTATTTAGTAGGTATGGAACTACCTGTGATTTTAAAATTTATTTTACTTGTCTATTTTTCAGATTTTCTCTAATAAGTGTGTATTACTTTAATGTTACTAAAGGTGTTATTTTAGCTGACATTAATCTCTTACGCAATTTCTAAAAACCTTATATTGTTGGTTTCTTAACACATATATAGGTTGGTGGCTTATTTTCTACCTATAGCTAGTCATGCTTTTGCTAATGAAGGAGGCAAAGAATGGAATTGATAAACTAAAGCACATCAAGAATTCAAAAATATTACCTTAGGACCTTGTTTTCCATCCTCCAATACTATTTGTAAGTTTCCAGTTGAATTTACCACGCGTCTATTACTAGTATTGCCCTTCATTCATTCAACAAATATTTTGAATGTATCTACTATGGTTGGTAAACTGGAGAGGAACTGGCTAAGAAAGACACAGTTTCTCTGGGGTTTACTCAGGGTGGGTAAGGTCCACCCTGAAAGCCAGCCTCCACTGCTGGTCAAAGGTTTCTGAAGGGCAGGACGAATGGCCTGAGACCGTGTATCAGCTCAGGGGAAAGGGTGCTGGGATCTACCAGTAGTAGTACTACCAAGACTGTAGGAAGGGAAAATGGAGACAGATGAGCTGAAGATTGGCCATTCCTGGCTGATGTTGAGATCAGGGCAAGAAAGAAACTCAGGAAAGCAGCCAAAGAAGAGGAGCAAAGAAATCTGATTAACCTATAAGAAATAATGCTTCTTTGCTTAGGAGAGAGCCAGCCCTTGCCCTGTCCCCATTCCACCCTAATGCAGCTGGTTTTCCAAACTGCTTTTTCTACGCCCTGAAGTTCCACACAGGGGGTTGAGATGATCTGGCTAAAGTATCTGCCCCTTGCCACCTCTTTTCTCCCATGTCTCCATCCAAAGGCAGCATCTTCAGCAGTGATGACTGGACCAGGACCTGGATCCACAGCATCCTCACTAGCATCCTACCTGTACATAGGATAGTACAGACACCCACTGGAATCTTGTTTCTTTTCCACTCAGGAACGCCAAGATCAAGGTTAAGTACTCCATTTTGACAAAAATAAAATAAATTTGAAAATACTGGAGATATGTGATCTGTTGGTTCCCACATCTACAGCCACAACTATTTACAAATCTTTCTAATGTTTTGTCAGGTTCTGGATTCAATACCTTGCAGTCACAGAAAGCTGCCCATAATGGTTATTTATGTGCTTGGCGAGTTTATTTCCCGTATTCTACTAGGGCCATTTATTTCCACGGGAGGGTGATACATACAATATTGGTTTTCATGAGGTGCTGCATTGACATTTTGTACTGCAGGAGCAATGGCAGCTGAGGAAGGCAGACCACATTCAAGGATGCCCATCCTAGGGATGGATCTGAGCTGAGGAGACCGATCTTTCTCTCATCCTTTATCCATGCCCTCTCCTTAAGTTGCTGTTTTGGAAAATTCCCAGCACTGGGTTTTTTGTTTTTGTTTTTTTGGGGGTTTTGTTTTGTTTTAGCATTTGCATTTCTGAGGGAAGGGGGGAGGTCCCAGGAGTATCTAATTTAGAAAGCAACTCCCTTCAGCTCTATGCTTGACTCATCTCAGCCCTGCAACACCAGAGCCTGACAGGAGGGACAGTTAGCAAAGGGAAGCCCAGGCATGAATTAACTCAGTGACTTAAAGAATTCCTTGGCAAACGTGCAAATGCCACAGAGCTCAGAAGAATTTAGAGAGGCAAAACCTCTCTCAAATTTGGGACACACCCAACTGGATGAATTCTCCCTCAGCCAGCTTCTTTAAAATGAAAAGCCGGGGTGCAGGAGGAAAAGGGAGAATCTTCTTTGAGAGTAAATAAATAGTGTAGGTTAATGTTTGATGGGTTGTGTGAAATCCCCAGAAGTCTCAGGGCATTAAACAGCACAGTAGATTAAATGACACCAATTACCATTATATTACCATGAGAGAATGATTAAAGTATAAACCAGCACAAGGCATTTGAGCGATCTACACAACTCAATCAGCAAAGCAACCACACCATGAGATGCTTTCGAAGCTAATAGAGAAGCCCCCCTGCATGTCAAGTAGCAAAATGTCTAAGGTGCAATGCAACCTGCTCCAGGAGCTCAGGTACTCTCAAGCCCCATAGGTATATATCAATCCCTAAAAATTAACGCGATGGTATCCTAATAACTTACAGTGGAATCGCTCTTGGCAGACACTCAGTAGTTTTCATTAAAAAGTTGACACATTTTATTGCAGAGCATTTCTCCTCCAACGGTAATTCATCATAAGGATAGGAGACTTGCAACAGGGAAATATCATTATTATTAATAAGCATTTATTATGTCCCCACAGAGTGCGACTTGCTGAAGAGGATATAGACATAGAGGGAGACTCTACATCCAACTAAATGAATACCTAACAAAAGAATATTAACAAAAGTTATGTGTGAGGCTGGTTGTGTGGGTATATGGAGCAAGTGCTGGTTATGAAAAACCCAGCAGGCTTTCCAGGGACTGAAGGGAGAATGACCCTGAACGTGTACCTTCAGTTGATGATGCCAGTGAACGAGATGATGTGCCCTCCCAGCTTACTCTCATACTTACTTATATCCCTTACACTAAGATGTTCCCATCCTAGTCCTGCAAGAATAGAATTAAAAATATGAAGAATTTTTTCCTGTGTAGGCAGTTATTTCCAGGATGGTCTCTGTGGGCCAACCTGTCCTGGTCACATTTCCTATGGAAACTGTGAATGTCTCTGCCTCAGTAGAGAGTCCTGACATTACCCAGGTAAACAAGAACACTGTGGCATCATTGTGTTCTTTCCACCTTTAACTTCCTCAGTCAAACACAACTCCTAATAAAGAGCCGCCTATCACTCCGCACAATTCCTCTGACCTACTTTGACCAAATGAAACAACGTCCATGTGTGAAGTGGATTTCCCCCACCCCGACACACACTTACCAGGCAAATCCTCTTCAGAGGAGATGCCAGTGTGCACTGAAGTTTCTCCATATTTTCCATGCTGTAACCTGTGGTCATTCTTGTAAATTAGGGATGATTTGGTCTAAGTAGACAGTCCCTCTGGGACACTTTTTCCTATTTTGCCTGAATTTCCCATTCCGCCAATGCTCCAGTGTTCCTCCTCAGCTGTCTCAGATGATCCCTGCCCAGGGAGAATGGCTTGGTGCAGAGAATATGGATTTTGATATGTAGGTCAGGCTCTGCTACTTACCAGCTGTGTGGCATTGGGCGAGTTACTTTACTTTCCTGAATCTAGTTCTCCTATATGTAAAAAAACCACAATAATTCCTCCCTCAAAGGGTAGTTATAGTCATTACAGGAAATAATACATGTCAAGTTTTGGACATGTAATTGATGAGTGAGGTCAGTCACCAATATTTTGCTTCTATGATAATCCGGAGACCTAGCACCTGGTTGCCTTATGCTCATGTGACTTCATCACAATCAATTATTGAGTTTGTCTTTTTTTGTCTTTAAATTAAGGATGCAACAGCTTATAGTATATAAAGTATAGGTGTACAAAATGAAAACATATTGCTTTATGTCTCCATTTCAAAATATTGGTAAACTCTGTTTAACTATATATTAGAAAAGGTGAGTTCTGAAGTGAGCTGAGAGTTTGACTATGACATTTCCTTAATACACATTAATTTCAATATTGAAATTATGCTGAAAAAAATGGTATTGCCTAATATTACAAAGAAAATAATATTTTTGATGCTATTTATGGCCAGTGGGGGGGGAGGGGAGGAATGATTTTTAACCGTTTTGTCAAGCTTTAGTGTACATGGGAATCACCCTGGTATTCCCAGTGGGTGCTGCTACCAATCTGCATTGCAGGATTCTGATATAGGAGAACCATGCACTGACAAACACCAGCTCAGAACCATGGTTAGAAAAGAGACCACCAACAGAACCCTGCTGCCTAAAAACATCTCTTGTCTCCTTTTTCCCCCTCATTTACCTCCTTCTTCCTTCTCATCTTCCTTCCCTTCCTGTATGTCTGTCTCAGTCTATCTGTTTGTCTGTCTGTCTGCCTCAATACAGCTGAGACTTGAACCTGAAGAAGAAATGAATATGTTCATTGTTTCCCTCATGTCAACAGTCAAGGTGGGAATCAAGGGTTAAGAAGAAGTATTACTGAGCAGCACTTGCTGCATGAGAAACCCTGCAGCAATCAAAGATTCCTTTTCAGAGGAAAAGTTAAAATCTGCAGCAGCAGGAAATCTTCAACAGTTAACTGTTTGGAGAAATTCCTACAGTCCCAATCAAGTGTGGGAGGTAAGCATCGAAAAGGAAAAGAAGATAAATAAACCCCAGTCCAACCTCAGGCCAGCCACAGAACAGTTAGGGATTACTGAAGAGGTACCTGAAAGTGACATAAGCATTGATATGTCTCCAAAATGGTGGTTTTCAGACTTTTAAAAGCTATGTGTATTGGTCAGTATATGCTGCATTATAATGCAATGACAAATCAACCCTGACATTTCAGTGGCTTAAAACAACAAAGAAGTATTTCAAGCTCATGCTGAATATTTAGGGTTGGCTGAATGCTCATCTCTGAGTTGCCCTTATCATCCTCACCTGGGGACCCATGTTTATAGAGTATCCACTACCTGAAGCATCACCAGTAACCAGTCATCTCAGTTGGCTAGAGATGCATACCAAAATGAAATACCATAAATGGGGTGGCTTAAACACCAATTTTATTTCTCACAGTTCTGGAGGCTGGAAGTTCATGATCAAGGTGCTGACCAATCCAGTGTCTAGTGAGAGTCCTCTTCTTGGCTTATAGATGTCTGTCTTTTTGCTGCACCCTCACATAGCCTAGAGCAGTGGTCGGCAAACTCATTAGTCAACAGAGCCAAATATCAACAGTACAACGATTGAAATTTCTTTTGAGAGCCAAACTTTTTAAACTTAAACTTCTTCTAACACCACTTCTTCAAAATAGACTCGCCCAGGCCATGGTATTTTGTGGAAGAGCCACACTCAAGGGGCCAAAGAGCCGCATGTGGCTCGCGAGCCACGGTTTGCTGACCACTGGCCTAGAGTAAGGCGGCACACAAGCTCTCTCTCATGTCCTCTTGTAAGAACATTAATCCCAACATATGGGCTCCCGCCTCATGGTTTAACTAGATCTCACTGGCCCCCTCTCCAGACAGCTTCACACTGAGGATTAGGGATTGAACATGAATTTTGGGAGGACACAAACATGCAGACTTTAACACCAAAACAGAGGCAACAGGAAGCGGTGGGGGTGGCCTGGAGGGTTTGCGTTGGAAAGCAAATGCTCCAGAATAGAATGGCATCATCATCAGCCAGAATTAGTCCCATGGCTCTACCCAGTCATCGGAAAGTTAGGAAGTACAACTCTATCACGTGTCTGGGGAGAACCAGAATATTTGGTGGACAGCACTAATGACACTTACAATGGAACCTTTTTTTATTCAAATACAGTATGCTGCCAGACCCCACCATCTGAGATATGCAATGGAAGCTGCTCTGATTAAAGCCAGGGGCATGAGGTTGGGGCTCAACCTTCCTGTTCTCCCCAGTGGCCCCTGATGGGTCTCTGAAGACCCAGAATTCCTGGGAACAGTTAGACACGCACTGCTCTAGATCATGCACTGCACTGTGAATCTTATTTGAATCCTGTTCTCTATTTATTGGTGACTAATTGTTTTAATACATGAGTTTATTTTAGTGAGAAAATTAGAGGTAAATGGAAAAATACTGCTCAATGGCAAGCCTTGCTGTTTGAACAGGGTGGCTATAAACAAAGCATTGTTTTTTTAAGATACCATAAATGCAGACAAAAATGCTTATGAAAAATAAACATATCTAAGAACAGCCTCTGGATGCTATGCTCAGCCCAATCAAATGAAGCAAACACAAAAGTCAGTATTCAGAAGCATACCATGCTACAACACAGGCGAACCTTGAGGACATTATGCTAAGCTAAAAGACTAGTACTCTAGGTTTCCACTCCCTGCGGTCTCTAGAGCAGTCAATTCACAGGTGCTAAGGGAGGGAAGAATGGAGGGTTGTTGTTCAATGGGAACAAAGTTTCGATTTTATAAAATGGAAAAGTTCAGGTGATTGGTTGCACAACTGTGTATATACTTAACACTACTGAACTGTACACGTGAGAATGCTTAAGATGGTCAATTGCATGTTAGGTGTATTTTAACACAATTAAAAGAAACTTTAAAAAGTGTACCAAAAAAGCATTCTTTTTTAAAATATATATATGCTTATTGATTTCAGAGAGGAAGGCAGAGGGAGAGAGAGATAGAAACATCATTGATGAGAGAGAATCATTGATCAGCTGCCTCCTGCACCCCCCTTATTGGGGATCAAGCCCACAACCCGGGCATGTGCCTTGACCAGGAATTGAATCATGACCTCCTGGTTCATCGGTTGACACTCAACCACTGAGCCACACCAGTTGGGTGCCAAAAGCATTCTTGAAAAAAAAAATTATTTACCTGTTCACTAGCTAATATTTTAAAACACATTTCTTTCTCTTCTACATCTCTTTCAAAATTAAATTTAAAACTTAACCTTTTGACCATAACGATGAGAAATCTGCTAAAAGTCCAGTCTTAATTTGCTGAAATCTTCACCCTTCATTTAAATAAAAATAAAAGGCTTAACTTGGTATTCTGTCAGGTAGAAAGATAGCTTACCTATTATTGACTTACCAAGAGTGAAATGAGCTGGCACCCAGGGTCTTTGGAGAATCTGTACTTTTTGAGCTTTTCTGACCCAAAATGTAAAAAGATGCTGCCATTTCTAGAGGGTCTGCCTGACGATAGTCTGGCACCTTAGGAATTGGCTGAACTTGCTTTTGTGGGGCTGGCACACTCTGAGAGGATCTGCCTGAAGACATGAGAGGGCTGTAGAGCAGGCACAGTGTGATGGCTGGTGGGGCCCTTCAGAGGGTGCTGACAGACACCAGCCATCATCGGGGTAAGAGCAGGTGTTGGGGTGGATCACCTGAGCTTTGGGATCTGAGACACAAGCTGTGCGAGCTTAGGCAAGTTACTTAACCTTAAGCTTCATTTTCCCACCTATAAAATGGGAATTAATAATGATCTAAGAATATATAAGAATTCCTAAACTTACTCAGAAAGTACTTAGTGAGTACCTTATTATGTGCCAGGCACTATGCTAGGTGCTGGAAGTATGCTGGCTAACAAAACAGACAGAAAGCGCTACCCTCATGGAACTTAGGTTCTTTTTTGGGAGAGACTAGCAATAAATACATGACATTTTAATGGTGGTGAGTGCTCTGGAGATAAATAAAGTATGTGTGTGGTCTTAAATAGGGCCGTCAGGGAAGCCCTCACTGAGAAAGCAATACTTGAATAAAGAAAGACTTGAAGGAGGCAAGGGAGTAAGCCATATGGATATCTGACAGAGAGAACACCAAGTGCAAAGGTCCTGAGGCCAGGGTGGCTGGATCAGAGCAAAGAGGGGCAAGTGATGGGAGATACCGTCACAGCAGTGGCACAGAGTGTGCGGGCAGAATGCTTAGAATATTATAGACCATTGTAGAGACTTTGACCTTGACTCTGAATCAGAAGTGGAGACACTGGGGCCATACAAATAGTATGATCTAGCTCATATTTTCACAAGCTCTTCCTGGCTGCTTGCTTCGGAGTAGACAGAAGAGGGCAAGAGATAGAAGACAGGGGACTGTTAGGCAGCTTTTGCAGCGGTCCAGGTGAGAGATGATGGCAGCTTGGAACAAGGTGATAGCTGTGGAGGTGGTGATACCGAAGTTAGATAAGACCTGTAAAGTACTCACCACTGTTTCTGGCACCTGGTAAGAGCTCGATGGGTGGTGATGTGGTTATTATTATTAACAAAGTACAAGCGGAAAGTGTGAAATTAGGGGCAACAAAGACATGGCGTTTTGTGTGCTAGACATTATCTGGATAAGGAGAAGGCAGAGCCAGAAACCTAGGATAATGACAGCCTGGGCATCAGGGGTAATCAGAGAGGCACTATTTTGGGACAACGAAAAAAGATTGTTCTGAGCTTCAAAGGCACCACGCGGGTGCTACAGTGAGGGATCTGTCCCCATGCCAGAGCCGCTCCAGAGAAGCAGGGAATTAAGAAAAGTCAAGGTCAGCTGGATTCAGGGACACAGAGAGACAAGCAGAGAAAGCATTTATTTTGTATATTTTTATGTACCAAGAGATATTAAGGAGTAACCTCCCTGGGGAGTTAGAAACTACATAAGCATCTAAGACCATATTTCAACACTTTAGCTTCTCTAAGTTAATGTGGAAATAACAAATGTAAGACAAGTTCACCCTTTTAGAAACCCAGGGACCTCTTGCCCTTTCTTCTTGGGGAGATGATGCTGAGACGGCCGCCATGGGCCGTGCTAAAAGGCAAGCTCCATTTGAGAAAGTAAACGCTCTCATTTCCATGAAGTATTTGAAATTGCCCTTGGTCACTGACTACACCGCTGAATGTACGCACAGTTTTGGAGTAAAGGACAATTGCAATTGGTCCCTGGGCTCACTGTTGCCTGTAGCTCTCTGTAACTACCCAAGAGGCTCCTGGGGCAAAATGTGCAGGTGCCAGAAAAGATGGACTGAGGGCTAGGTCACCACCCGGAACCCTGTCACAACCCCTCCTCTGGAAAGAACATCTATTTCAGAATTGTAAGAAATGGCTGGCGTGCAGCAATGCCTCTGTTCTGCATCACTCCCCACTGTTGAATAGCTCTTCCAGGGATGAGAGCAGTGTTCTACATCTGAGCTGCCCACGGTGGGCACCAGTGAGCACATGTAGCTATTGAGGGTTTGCAATGTGGCTAGTGCAACTGGAATTTTACCTTTATTTCTTTTTCATTAACTGAAATTTAAATTTCAAGGGCACACGTGGCTATGGATTGCCATATTTGGATAACACAGCTCTGAAAGGTTTATTAACTTTAATCCCAAATCCCCTCCTCTCAACTCAGTAAAGAATGGAAGTATCTCTGGGTTTGGGGACTTAGTTTTGGTAGTTTGGGGAGCATGGGGCTGGGCTGTCACATGGTTCCACAGGGACTGCAATAGCCCAGAGAAGCAGGTGCAGTGATTAGCAGCCGTAGGACCAGGGCACACCCTGATGGCTCTCTGAGCCTCAGTTTCTTCCCTATCTTCCTTGCAAGGAGTGTGAGAATCAAACCGTTCTAAAAATTAAAGATTTTTTTCCCCAGAGGGATTGTACTATTTCTTTAACTTTTCCCTCTGGGCTTCTAAACAAATGGTAAACCACTTAACGATAAAGACATATAGACTATTCAGTATCCTTCACTGGTTTCTAAATTCATCCCATCTTAAGGCAAGAAGAAAAACCAAGTAGCCATTTTGGGCCATATTCCCTATATTTACAGTGTGAAACCTCAAGGCCAGCCCTAAGCCTAAGTGGCAGAGCCCTCACAGCACCCAGCTCTGAAAATAGAAACCACACCAACCAACTAAAGGACCCAGAGGGGAGTGTTGTGCCATTGTTTACATAACTTACCTTCCCAGTTAAAATCACAGGAACGGAGAGTGATCACTTTATACCTGCTACATTATCTCTCAATGGGAAGGTCAATGATCTATACACTGAGTGGCCAGGTTATTATGATCTCTGAACGCATAATAATCTGGCCACTCAGTGTATATCCTACATAATAAAAGGCTAATATGCAAATTGTCCCCTCGACCAGGAATTCGACCAGCAGGCAGGCCGGCCAACTGCCCATGTCCCCTCCCCCTGGCCAGGCTGGCCGGACCTCACCCATGCATGAATTCATGCACCAGACCTATAATACATATATACTAGAGGCCCAGTGCACGAAATTCGTGCACGGGGGGTGGGGGGGTGTCCCTCAGCCCAGCCTGTACTCTCTCCAGCCTGGGACCCCTCCACTGGGATCGGGCCTAAACGGGCAGTCGGACATCCCTCTCACAACCCAGGACTGCTGGCTCCCAACTGCTTGCCTGCCTGCCTGCCTTCCTGATTGCCCCTAACCACTTCGGCCTGTCAGCCTGATCATCCCCTAACCACACCCCTGCCAGACTGATTGATGTCTAACTGCTCCCCTGCCAGCCTGTTTGCCCCCAACTTCCCTCCTCTGCCGGCCTGGTCACCCCTAACTGCCCTCTCCTGCAGGCTTGATAGCCCCCAACTGCCCTCCCTTGCAGGCCTGGTCCCTCCCAAGTGCCCTCCCCTGCTGGCCTAATCGCCCACAACTGCCCTCCCTTGCAGGCCTGGTCCCTCCCAACTGCCCTCCCCTGCTGGCCATCTTGTGGTTGCCATCTTGTGTCCACATGGTGGCAGGATCTTTGACAACATGGGGGCAGCCATCTTGTGTGTTGGAGTGATGGTCAATCTGCATATTACTCTTTTATTAGATAGGATAGAGGTCTGGTGCATGGGTGGGGGCCAGCTGGTTTGCCCCGAAGGGTGTCCCGGATCAGGGTGGGGGTTCCCTTGGGGAGTGGGGCAGCCTGGGTGAGGGGCCTGTGGTGGTCTGCAGGCTGGCCATGCTCCCTGGGGAACCAAGCAGAGGCCCTGGGATCTGGGATTTATCTATCTTCTACAATTGAAACTTTGTAGCCTAGAGTGGATCCAAGCTTTCTACTCACTCTGTGGAGGCAGCCATTTCTGTTGGGATTTACATATCTTTTATAATTGAAACTTTGTAGCCTTAAGCGGAGGCCAAAGCAGGCCAGGGCTGCAGAAGCTTGGCATCCTCCATCACCGCGGGCAACCCTAGCCTCCTGCTCTCTCCAGCTCCGTGGCTGCTGCCATTTCTGTTGGGCTTTATTTAACTGCTATAATTGAAACTTTGTAGCCTTAGTGAAGGCCTGGGTCGGCCAGAGTGTGCGGAAAGCTTGGCTTCCTCCATGGCTGGTGAAACCCTCCCTCCTGCTCTCTCCATGGCCATAGCCACCTCGGTTGGGTTAATTTGCATACTCTCTCCTGATTGATTGATGGGCATGGCTTATGGGTGTAGCGGAGTGATGGTTAATTTGCATAGTACTCTTTTATTAGATAGGATATATATATGCATACACACACACACACACACACACACACACACACACACACACATACTCACACACTGAATGGCCAGATTATTATGCATTCAGAGATCATAATAATCTGGCCACTCAGTGTATAAGAATCTATGTTGGGGTGAAAACTTGTTAAGATTACTGAAAAGTAATGGCTGCATATAGTGGCTGGAGTAAATACAGATCTGTGGACTTTATAAACAAGACTGGGCACTGAAGCAGGAAATGGATGTGGAGCATCGACTTAAGTATGACATAGAAGTTGCTGCCATTGATGGATCATTCATTTTTCATTTGATCCTTCAACAACCCTATGTGGTAGCAATAATTATTTCAAGAGAGGTTAAGTAATAAGCCTAAGTGACACAGTCAGTAAGTAACAGAACTGAAGTTTTTATTTATTTATTTAGTTAGGTAGTTAGTTAGTTAATCCTCACCCAAGGACATTTTTTCCATTGATTTTTAGAGAGAGTGGAAGTGAGGGGGAGAGACCGGGGGGGCGGGGGAGTTTGGGGAGGGAGAGAGGGGGAGAGAGAGAGAGAGGAAGAGAGACACTGATGTGAGAGAGACACATTGGTTGGTTGCCACCCACACATGCCCTGACCTGGACCAGGGATGGAACCTACAACCCGGGTACGTGCCCTTGATCGAAATCGAACCCAGGACCCTTCAGTCTGTGGGCCGATGGTCCAAGCACTGAGCAAAACAGTCAGGGTGACAGAGCTGAAGCTTTAATCCAGGCTGTTTCTACCCCAGAGCCTGGGTGTTTGGCACTCAACAACAGAAGATGGCATGGAATAACATTAGAAGTTTTTATTTTTTTACATTAATATTGCTATCCTGCTTACTTTCAAAAGACTTGAGGCAGCTTAAAGATTAAAATGCGGCCTAAGAGAAGGCATTTAAGGGTAGCACTGCTGCTGAAGAGAGCAATAGAAACTAGATGGGTTCAGACACCTGAGTGGAGCAGATTCTAACACCTGCGCATTTAATTTGGTTCTAACTTCAACAGATAAGCCAAAAAGAGAAGCATATTGGGTTGCCTAGGTTTTGTTTCCTTGATGATATATAGCATACATATTCATCTACAGAAACAAAATGTTTTCCTGGAATTAAACTTGGGTAGGAACTCATCACGTCTGTTCTTGGAGGAAGGACACCGAGTGACACAGAGAAACTTCCTCTCCTCATTTGTAAAACGAAGGGGCTGCATTCAAGTCACCTTCCTATGCAGTGAAGTGTATGAAACAGAGCTGACTAAAGATCCACAAAAGGTTTAGAAATGCTGTTCAGGGGAGCACTGCTTTATGGAGCCTCTATAAAGACAGAAGACATAAGACACTAAAGCATAGCTTAGTGAAGGAGTTTCTATAAGGAGCTGAGGGACTAGGAGCTGGGACTTTGTTTAATGGGCTCAGCAATGCAGGGAGACACTCAGAGAATAGCAATGATGAAGGGTTACCATGGCCACGAGCCCTCCTAGATACGACATGTGGTGGTGAATGGGAATATTTTGTGGATAGTAAGGATGAGACCACTCTTTGGGTAGAAGGCATCTATATAAGCTCAAAACTAGATCTATAAATAGATATTAAATGTTTACAGCCATTCACTTAAAGTAATCAAACAAGATATTTCCAAACTGTGTACTTTGAAGAATATAAAGTATAGGAAGTATGGTTTCTGTCTTCAGGAAGCTTATAATCCGATACAGGGTTTATCAACGTTAGTAGTATTGAGACCTTGAGCTGGATAACTCCTTGGGTGGGGGGCCACCCTGTGCATTGTGGTAGGTTTATAGCAGCCTCATACACACTAGATGCCCGTCGCCCTCCCACAGTGCGACAACCAGGAATATCCCCAGACAGTGCCCAATGTGCCCTCCCTCAGGTGGAAATGGGGACTCACCCCTGGCTGTGAACCACTGACCTATTATGCAAGAGAAAGGGGGAAATCATACATGAAGCAGCAAAGTCTAGTGATTCATGTGCAAAGGGTATAAACTGTAATAATGGTCCAGAGGCAGGAAAGCGCCCTCCCAGTGAGCAAAGCAGAGCCTGCAGGGAACGGAACAGCCAGGTGAGCTGAGCCCTGGTGGGTGCAGTTAGATCCTTCATGGTGGCAAAGAGGAAAGGCATCAACGGGAGAGAGAGTAGAGAACAGATAGGCATCACCGGGAGAGAAAGTGGAGAACGGATGGCTGTGCAAAGGCTGGTCAGAGGGAGAGGGACGAAAGTGGGGAGATGAGGGAGAAAGCAACAGCGCAGCCAAGAGAGCCTGAGTGGCAAAATCACCAGGATTTAGGCCCTGCGAGATGCCTGGGAAAAGCGAGGGTAGTGGGGGACCCACCGTCAAACACACACAAACAGCCCTCCAAATGACTTTAGATAGACCTCACAATTGCCCCCTTAAAAAGAGCAGGCTTTCCCAAGAGTGCCTCTCAGTGAGGTCTGAAGAGTGGCCCCTGGAGACACAGGGATTGACTGCATCTGAGATAAGCCCCCAAGACGGCAGGTTAGACTACACTGAGAGCTGGGCTGTTGCCACGGTCCCCAGGCCCGCTGGTCCCTGTCCTCATTTATCAGGTTGCTCTGCCCCTGTTCTTCTCATGGGCCCCCAAAACTCTCCTGCACTGAGGACTGTTCCCCAATGAGAACACACGGAAAAGCTCCTTCCTGCAGCACAATTCAGGCTGCAGCACAGAAGACATTTTATCGCCTCTGTTCCCGCAGTCCGCGGCTCTGTTGGGGCTGAATAAATATTGACTAGCCTATAAAACACAAGGCCCTTTATTTAGATGCCCTCCTGCTCTGAGGCCTGTGCTGGAGCCTCGGACAACACAGGTGTGTGTGGAGTGCTGGGGCCAGCACAGCAGAGCAGCCAGTGGCCACAGCTGAGAGGACAGCGCTTGCCTTTTCTGGGGTGAGGGCTGAGCAGGCACCGAGGAGGTCTCTGTGGCTCTGTGTCAGTTGGGAAATGTCATTTCGTATCAGATGGGAGTGCTTTTGGTTGCAGACAGCAGAATACCTGACTACTACTAGTGGCATAAGCAACTTAGTGATTCCATTACAGGGGTCCGGGACTGTGGAGTGCCATAAGGCATCCTGGCTCTTTCTAACTCTTTGCTGTGCTGCCGTTAGCTGTTGGCCTTTCATTCTCAGTAGTGTCCGTCTGTCTTGCGGTCCCAGCATAGCTGCTAGAGCTCCAAGCCAGAAGGAATGGGCAGGGTAGTAGCTTTCTCCTTGTGCCCCCGTAGATTTCTTTTCCTGCCTCATTCCTGTCTGTCTCATTGGCCACAACCACGTTACATGCCCAATCGCTGGCAAAGGGGAGGGAGATAATCGTGGTTGGTTTAGATCAAGTGATTGGCTTACACCAATCAGTTCATCCACTGGGCTTAGGGAAAGGGTCCCCTTTGCCCAAGACCAGGAGATCTCTGCTTAATCCAAATTCCAGGTCCCCCTGGCAAGACAGAAGCAGGGAGAGGCTGTAGGATGGGCACTGAATAGAGTGCCACCAGCTGCCCTCAGAGGGGCAGGAGCAGGCATCGGAACTGAGGCAGACTGATGTTACTTTTTCAGCAGCAAGTGCCTCCCCACCCCCAGAGACCTGCACACTGTCGTCCTTGCTTCTGTATCATGAAGGGTGAGCCAGGTCTTCTCATGGGGCTCAGGAGTCAGGTGGGCCGGCATCTGAGCCGGGGCTCTGCCACTTTCTCAGCTGTGTGACCACGGCACATAAGGCAGGAGACAGGGACCACACTGCTTGTTTTGCCTGGGAGGGTTTTAAATAAAGAATTGCTAACTAGAAAATGGAAAGAGAAAAAAGAGCACTAAGATATTATGAAGGCAGCAGCTTCGGGAAGCAGCTGCCCACAGGCCTAGGGTTAGAGCTAGGAACACACAGAAGCTTGGGGCTCAGATCTCTGAGGAGAGGGCGTTGCTCAGCTAGTACCAGAGTCTCAGAAGGAGCTGGTTCTGCCAGTGTTGGAAAAACTGCCAACTGGACTCTGAAGCCACTACAAGAATAATAGCGACTGCTGGATGGAAGCAGCCAGAGAACCCTCAGAAAGCACCCCCGAGGGTGCACGTCCCTTTTCCTCCTCTCCGACTTCCAGCCCCCCCTCCAGTGCCCCCTATGGGTACAACCCACCAGCAGCAGCTGGCAAAGGCTCCATACACAGAGCTCTGTACCCAGGGGAAGCTTGCGTTAAGGGCAACACCTCAATTACAGACACATCATGGCAAGTCCTTTACACATCACTACCTACATCCTCTGAATTGTAATGCTCTTGGCTGCGGGATGGAAAAATATTACCCATCGCAAGATCAATAGCTACAAACTCCTTGAGAAGTTCACATTTTGTTGGCCTTTTCCCCTACTGTTTTTCTGTTTCCTAGAATAGTGCCTGATCCATAGTAGGCAGTAACTGTCATAACTCACAAATGCAGATTCTAAAGTCAAGACATTTATTTTTTTTAAAAGAGGGAGGCCTTGCCCCAGATTACTAAGTCACCCAACTACATAAGTGCCAGGACCAAGAGCAGAGCCTGAGGCGGGCCTGTCCTGTGCCCTGGTGAGGACGTTGTGCTAGTCATGGTTTTACTCTTTAGAACAGTGATGAGAATGTTGTAAAACAATCTAGCCATGCAGACACGAGGCATTAACTGCTTTTCAGTGAAGATGTTTGCTCATCAGTTGTTATTACTGGTGTCTGGCTCTGCTTGTATTCAGGCCAATGGTGTGTGGGTGTGTGTCCCCGAGGTCCTCATTTTCCCAGGCTGGGCGGGTGGCCGGGTGGCCTCGGTGGTTTATCTTCTCTGGCTAGCTCCAGGGCACTGAGGCACTCTGTCCAGCTCAGGCTTCTTGCTCTATGTCCTTCATGGGCTTTCCTGCCTTCCAGGCCACCATCTACCTGGTTAGGGACCCAGGACTGGTGTCCTCAGAGAGTGTGCAAGGGGCTGGCCCAGGCCGTTGTGGCTGTGTCCAGACTATCTCAAAAGCTATTGGACATGTGCGGGGCTGACGCTGGGTAACTTTCCTTTTTTGCTTTGTGAAAGGTCTTTAGGGAAAGAAAGATGGCTGGTAATCCTAGCACCTCTTCTTAGGGACCGGGCAATGTGTCCCGGGTGTCTTTTGGAGGAAGCAAAATCCAAGCTGCAGTTGCTCCATTAGTGAGTTCTGGCTGAGTCCACCCCGGGAACTGCCTCTCCTCTCTGGGGCTGGGGGGCTTCACCTGGCAGGAGTCTGCCAGTGCACCTGGCCCCAGTTCCCTCATAGCTTCAGGGGAAGCTCTCCCAGCATTATCTGATTCCAGCTCATCATGTTTCTGTCCAGGCGAGCAGTCAGGAGAACTAAAGCATGTTCCCCTGTCTCTGCCAAAAGTGCACATTAGGACAGAGACCATCAGATGTGAGCGCAGATGGGGAGAGAACAAACAGGAACAAATATGTGCCTTCTATCACCTTCTTTGACCCAGAAATGGTCTTCACATCCTTGTGATGATGGCACATTGAGCATTCCAGGAATTCTAATACTGGAAACAGAGGAGACGTACTGTAAAGGCTCAGAAGAAAATGAACTATCCCAGGGCCATGGCTTCCTGGCTCTCCATGGGAACAAGGACTAATCCTAGGGCAGGTCCCAGGTTACATCTCTCCCAGGCCCTGTTGCAGAAGGGGACCACCCCCGACTTGGGGTTCCACAGTCTCAGGTCGTCCCTCCAATTCCAAATCTCACTGCGCTACTATATTCCCTCAGGTCTTCTCCAGGTCCCTGCAATTTATCACCCCCCAATTCTCTTATCTTTCCCATTCTCCCAGTTTCTTTTCCAAGAGCAGAGTGTGGGGTTGTCCCAGCTGAATGTGCTGAAGTACCCTCAAGGCCAAGTCCTTACTGAGGAGGCACTATAAAGGCTTCTCAGTAAGGGACCCTGGCCATGATCTCAATTTCCTGATTCCAAAGTCAGCTCCGCCCTAAGGTACTGTGAGGTGTCTCAGGTACGTACTTCTCAGGTGGTGAGATTTGTGAGAGTAACAGAGGGGGGAGAGCTTTCTGAACACCCCCTCCCATTCATTCATTCATTCAGTAAATATTTTTAAACTCCTACTGTATGGCATGCACTGTGCTAAGCATCTGAAGTAGAATACAGAGGTGATGATATCCCTGCCCTTATGGAACTTAAGACTTAATTGGAAAGGTAGGAAATAAACAACTGATTGTAGGTAGTGGCCAAAGGTTAGGTTCTGTAGGAAGTAGGCGAGACAGGGATTTGCAGGAGGCTTTGGGGCAGTACTTCCAGCCACATCACATGCGAGGGGCGAGGGGCGAGGGGTGCAGGATAGGTGGAGGGAAGAGTTGAGCTCTGAGGCATTTGCAGCGGAAGCCCCTGTTGGGAGGCTCTGGGGCTCTGGGACAATAAGCAGAGTCATCTCAACTGAGACCAGGGCACTGGGCATGTGTATCCCAACACGACCAGTCACTGGAGGCAGCTACCTCCAGGGAGGGGGCATACACCTGGGTGAAGCAACTTCTTTTAGCAAAGGCTGCTGCCTGGACAGCATCTCTGGTCTCAGCTGTTGGCAGCCAACACTCCCAGCAGCTAAGGTAATGAGTGTATTTCAGTCCTGAAGGGGCAACTGGGTGGTACACCATAGCATCCACTACTGAGGGTGGGAGGGCTTGCCAATAAGCTAGAGAGGAGGAGTGGGTAGCTATTTCAACAAGCTGGTGAGGGAGGCATCCACTACTGAGGGTGGGAGGGCTTGTAGGTAGTGGCCAAAGGTTAGGTTCTGTAGGAAGTAGGCGAGACAGGGATTTGCAGGAGGCTTTGGGGCAGTACTTCCAGCCACATCACATGCGAGGGGCGAGGGGCGAGGGGTGCAGGATAGGTGGAGGGAAGAGTTGAGCTCTGAGGCATTTGCAGCGGAAGCCCCTGTTGGGAGGCTCTGGGGCTCTGGGACAATAAGCAGAGTCATCTCAACTGAGACCAGGGCACTGGGCATGTGTATCCCAACACGACCAGTCACTGGAGGCAGCTACCTCCAGGGAGGGGGCATACACCTGGGTGAAGCAACTTCTTTTAGCAAAGGCTGCTGCCTGGACAGCATCTCTGGTCTCAGCTGTTGGCAGCCAACACTCCCAGCAGCTAAGGTAATGAGTGTATTTCAGTCCTGAAGGGGCAACTGGGTGGTACACCATAGCATCCACTACTGAGGGTGGGAGGGCTTGCCAATAAGCTAGAGAGGAGGAGTGGGTAGCTATTTCAACAAGCTGGTGAGGGAGGCATCCACTACTGAGGGTGGGAGGGCTTGTAGGTAGTGGCCAAAGGTTAGGTTCTGTAGGAAGTAGGCGAGACAGGGATTTGCAGGAGGCTTTGGGGCAGTACTTCCAGCCACATCACATGCGAGGGGCGAGGGGCGAGGGGTGCAGGATAGGTGGAGGGAAGAGTTGAGCTCTGAGGCATTTGCAGCGGAAGCCCCTGTTGGGAGGCTCTGGGGCTCCCAACATAGCATCCACTACTGAGGGTGGGAGGGCTTGCCAATAAGCTAGAGAGGAGGAGTGGGTAGCTCTTTCAACAAGCTGGTGAGGGAGGCCTCTCTGAGGTGTCATTTGAATAAAAACTTGGTTGGTGTGAAGAAGTGAGCCATTCAAAGTCAAGGGCACCAGTGGTTCTCAACAGAGGTAACAGGGAATGCAAAACACAGGACAAGCCTGGCAAGCCCAGTGTGTCAGAGCCAAGGCAGTGAGGGGAAAGTGGTTTATCAGGGATGTTCCAGAAATCAGATGGTGGCGGGCTGGGCAGACTGCAGTGAGGAGTTTGAGTTTAACTCTGAGCACAATGAGAAACATTGGAGCACTTTGAACAGGGGAAAATAATGCTCTGGTCCACATTTTTAAACATAGTACTTCACAACACAGACAACAAACACACAGAAGCAGGAGTAGATGCAGGAAGACCTATGTTAAAGCGATTGCAATGATCCAGGCAGGGGGGATGGTGGCTGGGGGCAAGGTTTCAGGTAGGGGGCCCTAGCTTGGAAATGATGGGATTCCACATATAGTGTGTAGGTGGCAGCAGGAGTTTGAGAAGAGAGGACCGGGGAATGACTTTAGGTCTTGGCCTGAACAGGAGAGGAAGAACAGGTATAGAGGAAGGCAGGGCATCAGGAATTCTGTTTGGACATCTTATGTTTGATGTGCCTATTACACACCCAAGCAGAGTAGGCTGGCATATGGATATGCTCATCTGGAGCTTAGGGTCCTTTGTGAGATTTTGTTTGAAAATCAGAATAGTTTTACTAAAATAAGCACACACACACACACACACACACACACACACACACACACCCTACTGCCTCATGCTGACCTGTCTACAGGTGAATTTTCACATGCTAAGGGAATTCAGCCAGAAGTCCTATGGAAAAATAATTAGGGCACCTTGAACCACTGACTCTAAGTTTGAAAGAGAGGCTGGCTGGCTGCTTCCAAGAAGTATTTCCATGGGCAAATTTGGGCCTTTTTCTCCTTTTTCTTTCTAATTGAGGAGTTGACTATGTCAGCAAGCCGAGAATGGACTTCCCTCATAGGGATGAAATCACATGATCAACGTGATCAGAGTACCAAAAGACTGATAAAACAGGAAGTCTGTTTGTTTACCTTGACAAATCCAGTCATCTCACAATCACATAAGCTGGTCGTACCCATTCTTTCCTTATAGCTAGAGATATGGGAAACAACATTGTTGAGTTGGAATCAGAGAAAGAGAATGAATTAAATGATTCAAACACATAAGTCATTAAAATAATTCTGAGTTGATAGGTAAATAGTTTCTGCCCTGAGCCACTTAAGTGCTCCTATTCATATCCCTTCCCAGGCTAGGGATACCACAGACATCCTAGCCCCTAAAGGGAAAATGCTGGGCATGGTGGGGTCCCTCAGTCTCTGTGCCAGCTGCAGACCTTCCTGTTTGGCTGGCACCTGTGCAATCTGGGTTGTTAATGATATGGGCTATCTTCCCTGCTTAGGGACATCCAGTTATGATAGCCTGAAGCCCCTCCCTGTCTCATCACAGAAATGCAGCCAAGAGAGGACTGAGAACCCTCTAATGTGTGAGGACCCCTACCTTTGTCTTGGTCCAGCCTTGTCTTGGCCAAATCTTGAATAAGTCCTGATGAGCTCACGTCCTCAGCCTCCCTTTCCCCACGACAGTGATGCTCCAGGCCATTCTGTCCCTGGGGATGTGCGTGCTGTTAATCCAAGCTGCACTGGTCTAAGTAAGATCCATCCTGTCTACTTAAGGAGACTTTGCATATACCTTCTTTGATCTGGTGCTGACTGGCTTTTATAATTTTTCTCTCAGAGGGCAATTACATTTCCCATTTCCAAGTTCTTTGGGGAGGCCTCACAGTCAACCCCACTGACTATCCACCTTGAGGACTTTAATTTCCATGGAATCCAACAGGGCTAGAGCTAAAAGAGACATTAATTATAATTGAATTCAACCTTCCTGTTTTATAGACAAGGTAACTTAGGACCAGAGAAAGAATGGCAGGTTTAACTATTCTTTATGATGAATATAATATTTACTGCCAGTACAAATCACAAAGAAGACATTAATAAACTGATCCATACCAGAGAGCTGCTCTCTGCTTTTTTATAGCAGGATAAGCCCTGTGACCTTCCAGAACAAACAGAGGCCAATGCTTCCACTGGGGAAACGCCAGGAGGAAGCAAAGGCCAGGGCGGCACCATAGGCAATAAAGAATCCAGGAGTGGAAGTCTCTACCCCCATCTGACAAAGAAAGGGGTGGGGGGATGCTTTAGTAAATATTTAATGAAGACGGAGCATGGAGGTTATGTGATTCAGCCCCCTCACCACCGTTTCAAGCAAGGAACTGTTATGTGGTAGATCTTTGTCACTGTTTTGGCCTCTAAACATCTGTTCCCTCTTTTAACGAGCACGGATTTTCTCTTGAGAAATCACTCTTTCCAACTCAAGGTGGTCTTGGATGGTGGGAACCTGGTCCCTGACTCCCATCACTGAGGCCAAGGCTCAGGTCCCTCCTCCTCCTCCAGCCCTAGCACAGGGGTGATCTTTGCGGGGGGTATGGAGGGGGGGCTGGCCTCTGGGACTCTTGAGCTCATTCATTTCAGCCACTACTTCCTGGTTCTCCAGCCTTCCCATCATGTGGGTATACTCTCATTGGCATCCCATTCAATTCCCATGTTGTTCAAGTGAACCTGGATTGTTTCTGTTGTTGACAACCAAAATACTCCAGCTGACACATTTCCCAAAGTCACTTGTCCAGAGGCAGAGCCAAACCTGAGACACCAGTCTTCCCTGAATCTCATACAGGGGCACTGTTATGGACTGAATTATTCCCCTCAAATTCATGTGTTCAAGGCCTAACCCCAGTATCTCAGAATGTGGCTGTGATTGAAGATGGGGTCTCCAGAGGTGATTAAGGTTAAATGAGGTCACTGGGTAGGACCTCATCCAACATGACTGGTGTCCTTATAAAAGGAGAAAATTAGGTTCCGTCCCCACACAGAGGGAAGACCATGTGAGGACACAGGGTGAAGGCGGCCATCCACAAGCCCAGCAGAGGGGCCTTAGTAGAAACCAACTCAGCCCACCCCTTGATCTTAGACGTCTGGCCTCCAGAACTCTGAGTGAATGCACTCCTGTTGGTGAAGTCACCCAACCTGTGTGGCAGCCCTAGCAAACTGACCCATCACGTTCTGCTGCCCTGGTGCCACTCCTTTTGGACATCATGCCAGTTAGTCCCAAAGGAGCTCAAATTAGCAAACTGTTCTTAGAATCAAAGCTCCTGAACAAGCTTCAAAAAACATTCATTCTCCATGGTGCTACAGACACCAAGAGCCACAAAAAAACACCCACAGCCCATAAAAGTGGGTCTTCCCCCTTTCATTTCTTTACTGATGAACAGAGCTCAGGAGAGCAGGAGAGATGGCTCTTTGGAGAAAATGGCAGCATTTCTTAATAAATAAATGAGGATTTAGGGCCCAAGCTGACTAGGAATTTTATCTTGTTCTCCCAGCATCTGAACAGCAGAGGGGATGCAAGCAAAGGCTTTATTCTAATATTTGGTTGGAAGGGGCCTCCAAGAAAGGCCCCCTTCCCCTCCCACTCTCCCCTCCTGGAACATACTCTAAGCATCACCAGGTCCCTGTGTAGGCCGATCATTGCAGAGGTCTCTTGGGGAAAAGAGTCCTGATGTTACCTTGTGGAGGGTCAGAGGAAAGTGCTTGGAGCTGAGGGAATGGGAGAGGGTGGGGCCAAAGGGCTGAATATTAATGATGGCTATCATTACCAGCTCTTAACATAATGGAAAAGCCCTTTGTAGGGCAATGCTGGGGCCGCCTCACAGAGAAATGCAATCTCCTGGAACACAGAGTGGGCAGTGACAAGCAGTTTATCTTCTATTACTCCAAGGCCTTAAATCATTCTCAACCCAAAGCCAGCAATGGAACCCAACCACTGACTATGATTGGTTGTTCCCTTCCTAGCAAATGCAAATATGCACAACATTAAGACACATTGTTGTGGGTTGAATTGTGTCATCACTCCCTCACCCCCAAATAAGATATGTTGAAGTTCTAACCCTCAATACCTCAGAATCTAACCTTATTTGGAAATAGGGTCTTTACAGAGATAATCAAGTTAAAATTAAGTCCTTAGCATGGACCCTAATTCAATATAACTCACGTCCTTATATAAAGAGGAAATGTAAGGCACTGACACACACACACACACACACACACAC
This sequence comes from Corynorhinus townsendii, assembly GCA_026230045.1. Classification (NCBI taxonomy): domain Eukaryota; kingdom Metazoa; phylum Chordata; class Mammalia; order Chiroptera; family Vespertilionidae; genus Corynorhinus; species Corynorhinus townsendii. The sequence continues at coordinate 113,685,065 of JAPDVU010000006.1, read as the reverse complement.
ACACACACACACACAGGGAGAATGCCATGTGAAGATGAAGGCAGAGACGTGAGCAATGCTTCCACAAGCTAAGGAAAGCCTGAGATGCCAGCCAACACCAGAAGCTAAGGGAGAGGCCTGGCACAGACTATCCCTTGGAGGCCTCGGAAGGAACCCACCCTATGACATCTTGATCTCAGATGTCCAGCCTCCAGAACTGTGAGACAATACGTTTTCTGTGGTTAAGCCAGTGGTTTGTGGTACTTGTTTCAGCAGCCCTAGGAAGCTAATAGCCACAGGAAAACCCTAGCCCACTGAAGGAAGAAAAAATTCCATTTCATCATAAAATAAACCCAAAAAATGAATGAAGAAGATGTGTGAGTCTTCCATCACGGCTTTGCCTGGATAACACGTAGTCAACCGCATGGAGGTCCGAAATAGAAGTCATTTTAGAGGACAATTCCTCTTTTGAAGGGCCCTTCCCAGCCTGAGCTCGCAGGAGCATCATGCTGGCTGAACCAGGGCAGAAGTAAGGAGGCTTCTTCCTGAAGGGCAATGGGCCTCCTGGGAGGGTTACCAGATTTAGCAAATAAAAGTACAGGATGCCCAGCCAAATCTGAATTTCAGATGCCTAACAAATCACTTTTAGTACAAGTACACCCCAAATATTTATGATAAAATACCCCTATATTTTCTGGCAGCCTTACCCTGGTCCCTTCTTTCAACCTCCGTGTCCGTTCTCTTCCTCGTCTCCAGTGGAGGGGGGTGGTCCTTTGGCACATCAGTGCACTCAAGGTTAAGGAACCTGAGATAAGATATCAGCAAGAGGAAAGTTGGTTTGTCTCATGGACACTCCCCTCCAGAGCAACAGCCTCTGCCTCTGACCTTGGAGAAGGTTAAGGCTCTACTCTGTAAAGACCCTCCAGAGAGGCGGCAAGAGCAGCCTTCAGCGCTTTGTTTATATGGAGCTCCAGCGCAGGGGTAAGCAGAGAGTCAGGAAAGAGCCAGCGGTCAGATTAAATTCCCCCCACTGGGAACAAGGTCAGAGGGAATCAGAGGCTCTGGGTACCCCTCCATCGCTGACTCTGTGAGACTACAAGGTCACCTTAAGAGTCAGTTTTGAAAGATGTTTTGAACTCAAATGTTTGTGAGATTATGTATTATTTTTAAGTGTGTGATCTTTCTGGTGAGAACTGCATCCCACATTTTGTGGATGCCCACACTTGCCAGGGCTTGGTCTGCTCCTGGGCATGAAGTTGGGCAGCCTGACAGAAGACTCTGTAACCTGCACTCTGCCTGGCACAGGTGCTGATGGTCCGTGTACATTGGTCAGATGCTGAGGGAACAATGGTCAGTGCCAAAGAAAATCCAGCTGCTTTCTCCTCCCTGGAAATGAAGGGCCAGGAGATCAACCCCAAAGGCATCTCTTACATCAGCACGTTGGGGTTGTCAGCCTGCCAAGCGCCAAGAGCCTGGCTTAGAGGAGTTAAGAGTGCACCCCCTAGTAGGGACATGAGCTAGGGTCTGAGCAAGGCTCAGCATGGGAAGCTGGCCTTGTTTGTGGCTGCCAAGGTTTTCATGGATACATCAGTATCAATGTTGCTGGAGGAGAGTCGGATGTGCGAGCCCAGAGAGAGTAAACTGCGGGGCCTCCAATATTGGGCCAGCCAAGCCCTGGAGGTCTGAAATACAAACAAATTGCCTAGGTGATAATTTCTCTTTTAATTTTTTAAAAGTTGAACCTGGTGCCCTAACCAGTTTGGCTCAGTGGATAGAGCATCGGCCTGTGGACTCAAGGGTTCCAGGTTCGATTCTGGTCAAGGGCATGTACTTTGGCTGCGGGCACATACCCAGTGGGGAGTGTGCAGGAGGCAGCTGATCGATGTTTCTCTCTCATCAATGTTTCTAGCTCTCTATCCCTCTCCCTTCCTCTCTGTAAAAAATCAATGAAATATATTCTTAAAAAAAGTTGAACCTGGAGCAATTCATCTGGTGCCTGCTGCACATGACAGAGAATGACATCCTACTTCAGATGCTGTGCACATGTGGAAGGCAACAGTTTGGAAGGAAGAGAGGGAGGGACATAGAGAGGGAGAAAGGAAGGGAAGGAGGAAAGAAGGAAGGGAGAGGGAGGGAGGAAGAAGAGAATTTAATCTGACCAATAACCAGATCTGGTTTCTTCCTCTCAGCAGGAGGTGCCCCGATGGGGTCAGGTATTCACTGCAAGCCCTTTCAAACTGGCCAGGTTCTTTTTAGAGGACGAGGCTACATTACATTAGTTGTCCTTTAAATCATAAGGAAAGGGCTGGGGTGGGGAAGGGAATAGGACAGTTAGAAGCTGGTTCAGTGAGAATAGCTTCCCTTCTGAGCCTCATGGTCTCTTTGAACTCATTGTTCCCCTGTTAACAAGATCCCAGTGCCATGAAAACAGTTTTAATTACTGACTCCACATTGATGGATGGACGGGTGGGTTGAACAGACATTTACAGAGTGCCCATTAGGTGTAAGCAGGCACCGTGCTAGGCCCTGGGAACACAAAGGCATACTCTGTAGGGTCTCTATACCCAAGCCTGGAGGGGCACATGGGCACATTTAATGAGACAGTATGTTGACCTGTTTATGGGGACTACTCTATGGGCAGGAGAAGGGACACCTGACCCAGCTTGGGGACCAGTGGGGAAGCTGTGACACAAATCAAGACTTTCAAATATCACAGAATTCATATACCTTTGCCTTTTAAGGAACTTATGGCAAAGATTTCAACACCCTAGGTACACTGCCCTTTCCACTAAGTCCACCATTTGTCCTCTGGTTATGCCAGTGGTAATGGGCCAACAGTGACATTCAATGGTTATGAGGTTTTTCTAACAGAGTATGCCATGTACACCACAGAATCCCCATGCTCTCTATATAGCTGTTAACAAAATTTACTATATGAAGTTCCTGAGCTCCTCACGTTTCATTTCCTTGTTCTATTGTCATCATGAGTGAGGTGGGATTCTTCTTCCTTGTTGTTTCCATAAAAACCTCTAACATGGCTCATGAAATTTCACTCATTCATTCAATAAATATTCACCTGATTCCGCATCCTGCAGCCCCACAGCTTAGTCCCTGCACACACTCTTGCCTCCTCATTCACTCTCGGGTGAGGGATACCATGATGAGAAAGGTGGCTATGGGCCAACTTCCTGTGGTTTAGAGTGGCTCTCAAACCCGGCTGTGCACAACGATTACCTGAGAACTTGTGCAAAATGCAGAAGCTCAGCTTGATCTTGAAAATTTGATCAAAAGTTCCCAAACAAGGGGACGGACCAGTGCACAGAGTGGGCTGTTGGGGGTGATGAGCCCCTGTCATCTAGCAAGGGTTGAGTGCGACCCAGTGGCTGATGCCCGAGAGTTCAGGTCTGCAGGAATGTGGGGATGAGTGAGGGGCTATCCAGGTCGGTCCCACGGGCACACTGTCCCAAAGTCAAGGCTCAGAAACAGAAAGGAACACAAGCAAGCACAGCCCCTGTGTGAAAACTCCTCAGTGCTCTTGTCTGATTATTATTCTGTTTGTCTAATTGCATTTAAAAATACTCAGTGGGGGGAAAATAATGCCAAGTCTTTTAATAAATTAAAAGCAGGTCTGCTTTTTAACCTGCAGCAGGTTTTTGAAAAAGTCCTGCTGAGGGCACGCTGCTCAGAGAGACATGGTCTTTGCAGACGAAGAGTAATTAGTGAGCATCTTCACCCCCGGAGTTGGGAGAGAGCATGAGGGCATCTAGCTGCTGAAGTAGCCTCTTCCTGATTGAGAGGCAACTGGGCATCGCGAAGGATGCCTAAGGATTCCTGAACACTGTTTCCTCTTGCAGTGAATGAAGAGAAAAGAGTGTGTGCAGGGACTAAGCGGTGGGGCCGCAGGATGCAGCTTTGCTGACTTTGCACTGAGAAAGCATGTCTGATGTTTCCTCTCCGACGGGCAGCGAGCAGGGACAGTTGGAAGCCCAGCAGAGCCAGATTTAGGGGCAGAAATGCCGGGCAGCTGTCCCAGTTACCAATCTATGAAAGGTGCTAAAAGATCACAGGAATAAATCAGAAACACGGAGCCAGTTAACTCAGGTTTCCACACATGACTCCTGATATAATTGGCAAAAGGCAAACTCGAGTCAAAGTACACCCTACCCTTGAGTGAAACCTGAAATACACTCCTGGTGGCTGCAGAAGGGTCTGGCGGCCTTCGAGCCTGGAGTCCGGAGCTAACCTGCGTGGGTTCAAGTCCGAGTGCCATTACTGACTCATGTGTGACCTCAGGCAAGTATTTCACCTCTCTCTGCTCCCATGTGTCCTCATCTACAAAATGAGGACTGCAGTGCTGAGGATTAAATGGACACATGCGAAGCACTGAGAACCAGGCCTATCACGTAGCGGACACACAGAAGGGTTAGTTCGCTGTCAGCATTTTTCGGATCAGATCAAGCCAGTTGCCTGGTGCTATTCGACTCTACACCTCTATCAAGACCAGCCAGCTGAATGTGTCCTGAAAACGTGGGCTCCCTTAGCTGATACTGTGAAAGTTAAGTCCTGCATAAGGAGCAATTACTTTTCCTCTTTTAACAATCTAAACTCCTTAGAATATTTCTAAAGAAACCATCTGATTTAGAAAATGCAAAAAAAAAGAATAGCAACATATGAACAAAATCAGGCATTACAGAAATGTATTATCCATATGAAATCCCACACCATCCCTCCCCGGTAACCATATTTTTGCTTATGTTATTTCTATTCTAAACAGGCAAGTAGTTAACCTCTCTCCCAGTTAAGAATGTTGGAGAAACGATGAAAGAAAAAACATTTCAAATAAGTCAAAATGTTATGCTGTGTTTGGTGTTTGCAATAAAGCCCTTACTCTGAGTCTAGAGGCATAGGAGTTTCACTAGTAGAAACTCAGAATGTCTTTATCCCCACCAAAATAATGTGGAACAATATTTAAGGATACACTTTGGAGGGTGTCAAAGTTGGCTTGCTTAGGCTTGATGTGTCGGCTTGATCCTCGGCCTCCCCCCGAGCCATCCTCTCACCCACCCTGAACACAACTGGAGGCAGGGCCAAAGCCAAGGCCAGAGCAAGTGCAGCTGCCAAGATTCCAGCCCCATCAAGGAGTTACAGTATGCAGGACCAAGGCTTAGGGAGGTATCTCCGCATTAGATGAGATGTGATTGAAACCAGTCACGGCCTTGTTGCAATTCACCCTGAGATGTTTCTATTTTCTCTGACATTACATTATCCCATATTTACTTAAAACCTATTATTTTCAGTGTACTTACGGGGTGACTGATAGGCCATTTTACTCCTATAGAGTAGTTCATTCTGTTTTGTTTTTAAAGGTAGATTCATTTAAATACTTTTTCACTTTAAAAGTGATACATGATTATTTCAAGAATGTGCAAAATACAGAATTGTATAAAGAAGATCAGAAAACTCACCTACAGTCTCACCGCCCAGAGGCAATGGCAGTTAGTCATGTGGTATGTTTTCTTCTGGTCCTCACTTTTTCCCTATGTGTAGATATGTCCTTCTTTTCTGAATATATTTATTCTGTACAGAGTTGGGATTGCACTCTTTTCTGGCCTGATTCAACCACTTAACTTTACATTTTTAAAACTAGGAAATCAGTTTCCCTTTAACCTCCTGAGGACAGGTGAAGGGACCAGGAGGGGTGATAAAGAGCACCTGAATCAGCACCTGTAAGAGGTCCCCTGTGGAGCCTGCAGGGTTAAGGAGGGGGCAGCCCCTGGAATTGGAGGGGAGGGGCCAGCAGAGGAGGGGCAGCTGCCTGACATAGCCCATGGCATCTCCTGCTGTGCCACCCACTGGACAATCCTGAGGGTGATCAAGGGCAGGAGTCTGAATGATGCAGAGTGGATTTGGAAGGCAAAAGGAGAACAACAATAACAACAAAATGAATGGAAGGAAGGAAGAAAGGACTGGAGGGAGGGAGGGAGGGTAGGAGGGAGGAGAAAGAGAGAGAGAAAGGAACTGCCTGGTATTTCATATAATTGCTTTATAGGGAAGTACATAAATTATTTAACTGATTCCCCATGGTGGATTCTTTCTGATTTTATTTTTTACTATTCTAACTAGCACTGCAATAAGCATTCTTATACATGCAGTTTTGGGCTGCATCTCTGCTGGTTTTCTCAGGATAAATTCCCAGCGGTGGAATTACTGTGTCAGGGGAATCTACATTTTTCAGGCTTTTGATATATGTGGCCAAAGAGCCCTCCAGAAGGCTATTAAACAGATTTAAATGCCCACAAGCAATGCACAGAGTTACTAATCTGGGGAGAACCTGCTAGTGAGTCTGTGGTGCAGTGAGTACAACACTGCCTTCTCCTGAAGACTGGTGGTAGCTGCCTGGGTTGGAGAAGAAGACCCTGGAAGGGAGTCCAGCCCTACCTGGGACACCTAAGTGCGTGAAAGGTCACACCTCCTGAGCCATGAAAACTGACCTGTTTCTAAGACAGAAGAAAGCATCAGAGTCAGTTCACTCAAGGGTCAACGGGAGTGTCTGTCAAAGGGAAGCAAGGTGATGGCCACGGGGCTGGAGTTTTGTTTCGTTTGACCTCGTTTACCTCAGGCCAGATGTATGGTCAACAACAGTAGCTGGTCATATGCCCGTGGAGTTATTTCTTTGGGGAGTCGTTTCAAACAGCCAAGAGTGGGTCAGGGCAGGACTGGGGTGCAAATGAGAGGCCAGGACAAGTTAGGACAACAGGGTGAGCAAAGGAGGAGGGTGAGGAGGAGGAAGAAGAGGAGGAGGGTGAACCCAGAGCTGGGGCTGTGGGCCCACAAAGCTGCTCTCCCCTGGTGACAGCCCCCATCTGTGTTCAAAACTTTAATGAGCAGGGGCGAGGAGAAAAGGCTGTGAGGAAGGGAGCGAGGGATCCCTGTGCCAGGGGAGAGATAGAAAGGTAGCACTTTTTCTTTCCCTCAGGCTTTTTGCACGTGGGGCTCCCTTGGCCTGGAAGGCTCTTCTTCTAAATATCCAACTCAGCTGCTCTGTCACTCCATTCAGGCCTCTGTTCGATGCTGCCTCCTCCCAGCAGTCTTCCTTGACCATCCTCTCTAAAATAGAGCCCATTCAACTCTCTACTCCCCTATTGCAATTAATTTTTCTCTTACCATCTGATATGTGTGTGTTTATGTATAATCACTTGTTTGTTTATTCTATCTCTTTCCCAGTAGAAGAATGACATTCTAAGTTCCTTGCAGGGAGGGTGACTTTTATACAGTGTTTGTTTGCCTCTCAGGTCCAGTTAAGCCAATTTCTCAGGTTCTTACAGTGTATCCCTTAGCTGTTCTGCACTGTGTCAAGGTACTTGGTTGCAAGCAACAGAAACCCAGTCTAACTTGGGTGAGAAGCCAATTCACTGGGAGACAGAAAGGCTGGAGACCAGGCCAGGCCCGAAAAACACACAAAGCAAGGGAGGCCTGGGATCTGGAGCCGTAACCTCAGTCACTATGGAACAAAGTGGCTGGGACATGGCAGTAAGGACACAGAGTCAGATATCACTATGCTGGACACTCGATGCTGTGCCTCTAGACTTTCAATAACTGCCAATAATTTATAAACTGCACCTGTTTCTTTCTGCCTCTCCTGCAAGCTGCAGAGTCCCATGTGATTGACTGAGCCTGAGTCACAGGCCCACCTGCTTCCCCCACCCCAGTTTTGGCTTTCAAAGTGGGAGGCAGCACATGGAGAGCCCCTAAGATAATACATAGTAGAGAACTGGGTCCTGGGAGGCAGAAGCTCTTCAAGGAGAACTATAGCATATATCAATGCAGAGTGGCCTTATTCCCAAAACAGTGTTAGACTTGCTAACCTCCCTTGGTAGCAGGTAACTTATCCATATGCCACAGCTCTGGAAGTTTCTCCTGCCAGGAGCTGATCAGAGCAGGATGTGTGTTTTTAAACCATACATGGGCAGATCTAGCAGCATCTTGGAGACCAAGGGGGCTGTCTTAGGGGGTGGAGGAGAGCAGTCTGGGATGGTAGCTTTGTGCTGGTCAGGGTCGCCTTCGAGGAACCAGAGGTGACATTTCCACAGCACGCAGTGGAGTCCCTGCTCTTCCGAAACCCAGATAATCGGCTACCTCCCTAGGGCCCTGTTGTATCACCTATGGGATTTTTTCTCTTTGGTCGCCTCTCCTGAGGAAAGATCAATTAACCTCAAGTCTGTCTTCAAAAGGAAATGCTCTTTTTAATTCTCAGGATCAGAAAAGAGACTCCGGAAGCTGACACATCCCTTTGTTTATTCTTCATGCACCTCTACCAGGGTTTTAGAAATGTAATGCTTCCTTATAGTCACTCCAGGGTGCTCCCTAAAACCAGATTCAAGAACAGTCTAGAGCCATGGCTAATTTTCTCAGTGGTTAGAGCATCAGCCCTCGGACTGAAGGGTCATGAGTTCAATTCCCAGTCAAGGGCCCGTTCCTCAGTAGCAGGCTCGGACCTGGGGTGTGTGCGGGAGGCAACAAATCAATGTGTCTCTCACATCTGTGTTTTTCTCTCTCTTACCCTCCTCCTCCCTCCCCTCCACTCTCTCTCTAAAAAAAATAATCAATGGAAAAAAAAATATCCTTGGGTGAGGATTAAAAAAAAAAAGAATAGTCTAGAAACCCCAAGTTGTGCTAGGCTCCTTAGGTAAGCTGCACTGGGCCTTGTGGAAGGAGAGACCTGGCTTCTTTGACTAGTGAGTGCCTCCTAATACAACCAACTCCTCACCTGCTACAATAGACACATACCAAGGTTTCTGGCTTCAGAAGGAAATACCACCCACCAGAGATCTTAACTTTTGGCTCCTTGCAGCCTCTGAGGTCTGTCTCCTAGATACCAGACTGAGGCCCTTGAACCATCTCTGAATGATGGGCCTCAGTCCTATTTTTAAAAGCTCTCCAGGAAATACACTTCTGCCTACACTTCCTCACCACCCACTCGCTCTTCACAGGCTTCTGATCTGGCTTCCGCCCCACCTCCCTCCTGATGGAGCCTCAGGAAGGGCCCTAGGGGCCTCCTCCTCAGCCCCAGACCAGCAGACGTGCCTCATCCTTATCCTCAGAAGTTCAGCATTTGTCAGGAAATCTCTGCCCTCTTGGTGTCTGTGACAGGACACCGCCTTACTTTCTATCTTACTAATGTGCCTGTCTCCCTAGGGACCTGAGCTCCCCACCCTCTCTGTGCTGCTCCCTTTACTATCTTCCCACCCTGGGACCTTACCTGGCACCTTCACACAGATAATCCTCATATCAATCTCTTTTGTCAACACCAGGCTGAGCACCATCCCCTGCAAGGCAGCATGTCATCCCAGCTGCCTCCTCTGGACGTCTAACTATTTCAGTCTGAACTGGTCGGTTTCTACTCCTAATTTGTTCCTCTCTTCATTTCCCTCTCTTAGAGGCACCACCCTTCCACTATCCACTCTCAAAATCTTAGCATCATCTCTGGCTACCCATTGGCCTCGCCTCCCAAATCCAACCCGTTGCCAAATTCTCTCTTTGCAGTGTCTCTCCTCCATCACCATCTATCTACTTCCACCAAGTGCTTCTTTTCTATTCTCTTTCAAACCATTGCAATAACCTCCTCACTGATCCATCTCTACCCTCTCCTCCTCCCATCCCCTCCCCACAATCTATATTCTGTGTTTCTTCAAAGGCACTCTTCTTGGATTTCAACCAAGAAAGCATTATCTGCTTGTCACTCCCTTACTCTAAACCTTTCAATGGTCCCTGCTGATGATAGTGTACATTCCCAACTCCCAAGTCTGGCATTAAATTCTTCATAGTTCAAAGCTTTCCAGATCCACTAATCACTTCCCCTTTAGAACCAATCTCAGCAGTCTACCTCAAATTCCCAGTCATCTCAGAATACCTGTGCCTTCTCTTCCTTGGGCTCTGCTCAAGTTGGACCTTTCTCACGTAATGCCTCTTCTTTTTATTTGCATCTTTCAAAATCCTACCTTTCTTTCAAGGCTCCTCTCAAATGCCACTTCTTTCCTGAGCCTCCCTGGGTTTCCCCAGCCAGAAGTGCTCTCCTTTCCCTGTGCTCCTGGGTCCGCTGTTCTCTCACCACACTCATCACATATAACCTCAGGTCACAGCATGTTGAGTATGTCCCTCATTGTCCCCACTAGGGCCCCTTGGGCAGGGATTTTGTCAGAGGAGTAATTGGCTCTCGGTTGATATGTGTTGACTACACACTAGTTCACGTCTCACTATTTGAAAATACATGCCCAAAGTAGATCATCAGAGGGGCTGCATCAAAGTCAGGAATATGAAAATAAGTTCTGTTCACATCCATGAGTGCAGATCAAAAAGTAGTTCAAAACCTAGTTCCTGAGTGACTTGGACCACTGCTGGATAGACTCTAATTAATCTTATGGAAAATATCCAAGGGACTTAGGAGCCGGGGAAGGAGGAGGGAGCCAGTGAGAGGGATCCAGAGCCGCTGCTGTCAAGAAACACTTTCTTCCTGTAACCGTATCCCCGGGGCCCGGCCAGTACCTCTGCTTAATCTCCCGCTCTGTGGTCACTCAGGATATGATTACTGGCATCAGATGCAAGCACATGCTTCTGTTCCATTAATCTGAGAGAGCTGAGAGACTGAGAAGGGAGCCACAAGGGCATTGCTGTGTTGGTCTAGTTACCACCTCAAAGAGGAGCAGGAGAGAGGGGGAGAGGACGGATCTGGCAGATGGACCAGCACGGAGGCCTTACGGAAGCAAAGGGAGATGAGAAAAACACACAGAGAACCAGTTCCTGTAGCAGGAGCCTGGTTCCTTTCAGCTGTTACAAGACCGAGCCTGGAGGAGGCACACAAGTGCAGGCGTACGCAGGCGCACACACACACACACACACACACACACACACACACACACACACACAGAAACTGATAAAGGCTGAGCTTCTCCCTCGGTTTTGGCAATCAGTCTGACACCCCTTGGTGAGCATTGTTGCTCAGGGTGTACAGTAACCCACATAACATAAATCTGTCTCACAAGGTAACAGCCTAAATGGGAGGCTGCAGCTCGGTAATGAAGATGTGAACAGCTGAAATGCAATGTCAGATGGCAGTGGTGACATCCGAAAGCCATAATTTGCAGCTCAGCATATTTTTGTTCCAGGTAGCAGAGCCTGCACAAATGCTCACCAGCTTGTCTCTCTCACAGGCAGCATCTCCGCTCGGCTTGGCCAGGGCCCAGGTGATCTTTGCTTCACCAAAAGGTTCCTGTTATAGAAAGCTCGGGAAGCCTCTATTTTGCCATCGGATGGGGTGGAAATGGAGGAGCAGAGGAGCTTTAAACACATGCCTTATTCCTGAATTGCAGGTCTCTTAAATGACCCACTTCTCCTCAGTTCAATCAAGGTGTCCTGGGCAAACATTCTGAAGGGTGTCTGGGAAGGACCAAAATAATTTTAGCCAAGTCAAGGCCTGGAGGCAGGTGGAAATGAAAAATAATACATTATAAAGACAAAAATGCCCGACTCAGTTCTTTAGCTGTGACTCTTCTTTTAATGTGTGACTGCTCCATCCTTCCTTTCCTCCCCCTTTCTCTCCTCCTCTTCATTGCCACCTTCCTAGAACCTCAGCAATACAGACAAGCAATTTGTTAAAGTTCAGGCCTTCTAATTGAAGGTGACATGTTCAGTTCTAGCTAGTTACCTGTCCGTTAGATGGAATCAGTGCAGGAGCAAAGGTTTATAAATGCAAAGGAAGAGTGGCTCATGGAGCGAACAAGGAGGGTTACACTTAACCTCAAGGAAGCCAAGAAATTCAGCCTTTTGGAGAGAGTGGCCTTTCTCATCGCCCTAATCCTCCCTGCTGGGCTCCATGCAGCAGCCAGTGTACATCTGTTGACCTGCTGCTGCTCTGAATGCCTTCCTGACAGGCTCCACGGAGTGGGCGGAGAGGATAAAGTGACTATGAACATCAGGAGTTTTAACTCCTGGCCTGGGGCCCTGAGAGCCCTGGCTGCAAAACAGTTTAAGCCGTCACCAAAGCACCCGTTTGGTGTCTCTGAGACCCTTTCACATTCTCAGAGGGTTTGCCTCCAGGAGTCAACTTGAGTTTCACTCCAAGGTTTGGAAACTGATGGAGGTACTTCAGGCATGCATCAGAAGGCTGCTCTATCTCCCAGAACAGGGATACCTGTGAGAGTAGGTGTGGAAGAACTCAGCTCCCTCTGGCACTGGTCTGAAGCAGCCTGTGTAGGCATGAGCGAGGGAAGCAGGCCTGGGCCCAGCATCCTGCCCACCCCTGAGAAGCCTGGGCAGGCTGGGTCTGCTCTGCAGAGGGGTTGTGCCCTTAGGATCACAAACTTTGTACCACACAAAGCAGCACTCTCTATATCAGCTGTAGACAGCAGATCAATTAGGAACCAGGGGACCAGTTTGGTTTTTACTATTCATTATAAACATTTTAGATATTTTTTTCAGATTTACATTTGGGGGCAGGAGATATAATTTATCTACAGGGAAATTGTCCTGTCAAATGTACATTTCCATCAGTTTTAACAAATGCATACAGTCATGTTGCCATCACCACAATCAAGATATAAAACCTTTGCATTATCGCACAAAGTTCCCTCAGGCCCATTTGCAGTCAATCCTGATGGCTCAGGCCCTGGCAATCACTGATCTGGGTTCTGTCCCATCGTTTTGCCTTTTCCAGAATATCTTACGGTTGGAATCACAACATACAGCCTTTTGGACCTGACTTCTTTCACTTAGCATGATTCACTTCAGATATATACATGTTGCACAGATCTATAGCTTGTTCTTTTTATTATTGTTATTAATGTATGCATATACCACAGTTTATCCATTAACCAGCTGAAGGACATTTGGGTTAGTTCCATTGTTTTCTTGAGGGGGGTGATTATTAGCAAAGTTGCTGTAAACATTCAAATGCAGATTTTTTTGTGTGGTATGAGTTTCATTTCTCTTGGTAAATACCTAAGGTTGAGATTGTTGGGTCATCTAGGACATGGATATTTGACTTTATAAGAAACTGTTTTACTAAATGGCTGTACCGTTTTATTCCCAGCAGCAATGTATGGGAGTTTCAGTTGTTCCACATTCAGATCAATCTTGGTTATTGTTAGGTTTTATGTTAGCCATTATGATAAATATGTAGTTGTATCAATCGTATCTCATTGTGGGTTTAGTTTGCAATATCATAATGATTAATGATGTTGAACATCTTTTCATGTGCTTATTTGCCATCCATGTAGCTTCTATAACGACATGTCTGTTAAAATTCTGCCCATATTCTATGAGGTTCTTGTTTTCTTACAATTGAGACGTGAGATTTCTTTATTCTGCAAATAAGCCATTTATGAGATATAGGGTTTACAAATATTTTCTCCCAGTTAGTTTATTTTTTGTGGTGTTTATTTTTTGTTGTTGTTTTGTTTTTTTATGACACTGTCTTCCAAAGGGCAAAAGTTTTCAACTTTTAAAAAGTCTAACTTATCAATTGGATTGTGTTTTTGGTTCTGGTATTTAGGAACTCATTGTTTAAGCCAAGGTTATAAAGATTTTTCTCCTGTTTTCCGTTTTATAGATGTATGGGTCAAAGTTATTATTGTTGTTGTTGTTATATAAGGGTCTAATTCTTCTAGGATTATTCATTAAAAATCTATCCTTTTCTCATTGAATTGCCTTTGAACTTTTGTTGAAAATCAACTAAAGATGTATATTTGGCTCTATTTTTTAGACTTAATTTTCTATTCTGTTCAATTGATCTATGTGTTTGGCTGTTAGAGTTTCCATATACATTTTAAAATTAGCTTACTGATTTTTACAAATATCTCGCTGGGATTTTACTTGATGTTGCAATCAATCTATAGATTTAGGAAAAATAATCTTAACAATATTGAAACTTTCCATTCATAAACATAGTATATTTCTTCATTTATTTAGATCTTATTTGATATTTATAAAAGTTCTGTAATTTTCAGAATATAGATCTTGCATAAATTTTGCTAGATTTTAACCTAAGTAATGACACTTTATTTTAAACAGTGTATATTTAATTTTAGTTTACAAATGATCATTGCTGGTGTAGAGAAATACAATTGCTTTTGGTATATTGATCTTGTATCCTTCATCCTTGCTAACATTGCTTATCAATTCTAGAAGCTTTTCTTAATAGGTTCTTTAGTTGTGTGTTTTTAATATAGACTTTTGATATATACAAATGGAGCAGTTTTATTTTATCAGTAGCATTGGCTTATTATTTAGATCTGTTTTTTAAAATTTTTAATGGAAGCTCTAAAGTTTATAATATACACCTTAATTAATTACAGGTTACCTTAAATAGTATTATAAGGATTCATGTATAGTGTAAGGACCTTATAATGTAAAGTTCCAATTCATCCCTCTTGTCTTTTGTTCTATCATTGCCATACATCTTACTTTTACATATGCAATAAACCTGCAATGCATTCCTATTATTTTTGTTTTAGAGAGTCAATGTCTTTTACTTTAGAGAATGATTAAAAATAAGAAAAAAATTTTACATTCATTTGAACCATTTCCAAAGAGCTGTAATTTGGGGGGAGTAGATCTAAGTTTCTGTTAGATATCATATTTATTTCTCCTGGAAGGGCATCCTTTAACATTTCTTAAGTTGCTGCTAATAAATTGTCTCAGCTTTTGCTTATCTAAATAAATGTTTATTTCACATTCCCTGACCATGGGTGAGGATCAAACCTGCAACCCAGGTACGTGCCCTTGAATGGGAATCAAACCCGTGACCCTCCGGTGCTCAGGCTGACGCTCTAGCTATTGAGCCACACTGGCCAGGGCCAAGCATGCCTTTTCTGATGCCAGGCCTTTAGTGTGAGGTTGAGTCAATAGTCCAAAGTTGAGGTGGGTTTGAGTTTTATTATCCTTATGGCCCCCTTCAGTTCACTGCTAGCTCCTAATTTCTCTAATTCAGTGGTTCTCAACCAAGGGTGATTTCACCCACGGGGATATCTGGAAATGTTTTAGATTGTCACAACTGGGGGGAGGGACCATACCAGAATTTAATGAGTAGAGGCCAGGGAAAGCTACTAAATATCCTATAATGCAGGGAACAGAAGAGAACAATAAGACTCAAAGTGTCAATAGTTGAGAAATCCTGGTCTAACTTTGCCTTGTGCTTAGAGTGCTGGGTATTCTACTCTCATTTCTCAGCCTTCCTTATGTGTCTGTGCTTCAAGGTGGATCCTGTTCAATGCTTTTGCTCCTTATCCAACAGGAGACAGCTTCTGCTTTTTACTTGGACTTTGCTACCCTGATGGTGGAAGGGGAGAGGAGGTGGTGTCTTTGTTGTCCCGGGTAACTCTCAGTTTTAGCCAAGCTGTATGTCCTGAGTCTAAGTTTGGGAGCTTTCTCAGTGATCCTGCCCCTCCTCCCAGTGGCGGCCAAAGTCCCTTATATCTTTGGTGGATCTTGTATGGAGGAGTGCCTTCTCCCCTCCCCGTGGAAGGTTTCGCATGGTATTGGTGCAGGCCTAGGATGCCTCCTGCCCCTTCTCCAGAGGTAAATGTGTGCTTTCTCTACTTTTTCGTCCTGCCCTGTGAGTCATGTTTTGTTGCCCACCTTAAAGAGCTCAAGACTTTTGCTCCATAGGAGGGAAGGCTTTGTGACTTTTCTGTGGTGACAGTTGTGCTCTCAGACTTCCCACCATGCCCCAATCTTACCCATGAGCACCCAAGAAGGTTCATGGAGAAGGGGGGTGGGGTAGTGAATAGATGCAGCACCCCACATGTTTGTGGATCCCTGAGTTCTATGCTCTCACACTAGCCCATCTCATTTAGGCAATTCATTAAAATTTTAGCTGAATTCTTCTTATCCAGGAGATTAAAAATATTATTAAAATATTTAATAATCAATGACATCATTTACTCCCACGTTCTGCCATAGATGAACCAGTGTTTATGCTCATATTTTTTAAGAGAAACACATTTTTCCTTAAATTTTGGCTTCTTGGCTACTGTACAACCTCAGCTCTTCATGGTTCAAGAAAAGTTTTAATTTTGCAGTTTATCCAGATTTTTCCTCTTGTTGCTCTTTTAAGCCATCTACAGGGTAGGCATCACATTTACCAGACCTAGCAATTTTAATATAGTCTGCGCTGTGGCAATGCATGTTTCTTTAATACAAATTAGATTACAAGCAATCAGTAAGTAGAGGATGAGGTCAGTATAATGCAGAAGTCATGTTGATTCTTATGCAATTTCCCATAGCATGTTAACACTTTGAACCAATCTGAGGTAAGCTTTTTCAAAATTAAAATTAAAATATCACATCTGTTTGCCAACTTTGGGGGCGGGGTGTGTGTGGGGGGGCCTGAAAGTATATAGCCTTGATGTTTCTGTAATGCATGCACCGTCTGATTTAGTGGCTTCCAGTGCCCTATGTTTCCACTTTCTTAAACTACTGTGAGAACACTAAGAGTGAAGATAAATAAGTTGCAAAAATGTTATGTTATGTGCTAAAATTATGAATTAATGAAGGCTACACTCAAAATCTAAATTTTAATATTAATGAAAATGTTGTCTATCAGAAATGAATTCCCTCTAAGACATATATTTCACAGGAGGAAGAATGAATCCCAGGTTTCATATGCCCGTACGTTTACCTATGCCACTATTTTTATTGTGCTACTGATTTTTATTAATATTGTGCTTTCAAAGTTTTATAGGTTTGAGTGATCTATCCCAATCCTATTTTCCCCATAGGCTCTGTTATTTTTGGTGCATGTTCTGCAGAATGAGAATTTTTAAGAATGCAAGAATGGTAATACAGGGGAAAAAATGCCTGTAATATGTATTTTTTCTGATCATGAAAGCAATACATCCTCATTATTTAAAACTACAGAAAAGAAAAAATATTTAATAATTAATAATTATCTCATTCAGAAATAACTTTCATTTTACATATACTTATTTTAAGCATAATTGGAATCAAGACACCATATTTTTTCCATTTTGGGGTTTTTTTTTATCCTTACCCAAGAATATGTGTTTTTTTAACGTGTTGTTTTTGTTTTTTTTTTTAATTTAAGAGAGAGAGAGGGGAAAAAAAACACTTGATGTGAGAGACAAACATTGGTCCGTTTTCTCTCATACAAACCCCAACTGGGGATTAAACCTGCAACCTATGTATGTTCCCTGACCGGGACTCGAACCTGCAACCTTTTGATGTATGGACAATGCTCCAAAATGACACATTTTTAAAAACTGAAGGATGCAAACCATTTTTTGAAAATAATTTTTGCACCAAGGAGGGAAAGAATGCATGTAGAAAAACTTAACACACATACAAACTTAACACACACACTCACACATACATGCCAAAAAATAACTCTCCCATCTGAAGAACATAGTTCTTTATGGCAGAGAATGGGCATATTCATACTTCTATCCAATTGAAGTTAAAACAGATGGAAGCTATTTCATGATCATTTTTAAGCACTTTTCATTTCACCAAGTTTGATGCTCTTGAGATTTTTGGAACTTTAAATTCTAAAAGGCATTTTTCTGAATCAAGGGCATAAAAATGTATGATTCATCCAAAATCAATTAAAAGTTTTTTTGGCATGTTTACTATGGGAAGCAATCCATACTGCAGTCTCCAATACAAATTGTGTGTTCACAATGACCATCTAGCTGAATCTGCATGAGGAATGACCTACAATACTCTCTATTCTCCAGTCTTATACTTGGGGATGCTACAAAGGATCAGGAAGAAATGAATAGGAATAAAAACATCTGAGGTAATTCAACAGGAACAGGATGTGTGGACCACCAAATGGTTCACACTCAAATAGACCTTTGAGAATATACATACATATTTTTTGCCTACAGGCAAAGATCCCTCTTTCCTCTTTCCTCCCCATCCAAGACAGAAGTCTCACAAAACAGAAGCAAATACTCTGGTCTCCAAATGAAGGTGAGGAAAGTTTTTCTCTTAATGGAAAAACAACCTTTAGTCAATATGCTCATATGGATGGACAAGCAACAGGCACACACTGTAATTACTAGAAAAAGTAAAGCTGTTACTGAGCATAAAAACAAACAAACAAACTAGCCACTAACCTGCAGATCTGAGGGCAATGTGGTAAAATCAGTGCACACAACCACCAGGCTCGGAGAGTCTATTTTTCATTGCCTTTCTGACTTACTCTGATTTACTAGAACTAATTTGCAATAGTAACCGGCAGTCAGCCCTTGGAAAGGGTGCTTCTAAATTTAAAATTCAATTTTAATTCATTTCAACAAATGCTTATTGAGCCCTCTCTAAGTGCCAGGTGATAGGGCCTAGGGATAGAGATGTGGACAAGAAACATGGTAGCCCTGCCCACAGTCTATCAAAATGTCAGAATGATGATTGTCCACTGACTTCCCTTGTAGTATGTCAACTCCAAAACCCTTCCTGGGGTCCCAGCTCATGCCCTCCACTTGGCCAATCTCCCTGGGCTACCGCAGAGGCCCAGGATTCATATGCCTGCATAGGGTAGTGGCAGGATTAGCAGAAAGAGCTGCTGGACCAGCAATGCTGGTGCTGATGGTATGGGTGAGACCAGCCATAGGATCTAAGGTTCAGCAGCATCAATGGCCTCACTGGGCAAGCTCTGCAGTGTGATTGGGGCTATTGTTCCCAATTTGCAGGCCCTGCAGAGCCCCAGCAAAATATTGCGAGTTAAATGTTATCGCTTGAGTATGTTCCTTTTCTGCTTCCATTTGCCAGAATATGTTCCTGTTGCATGCAACTCAGAATCCTGACTGAATATACGCAGCTGGACATCTGCCCCCTGAGAGCTTTCTATTCCACTTCAAATCACATGCAGAAAAATACCTGGGGAATAACTGGATTATGTCCTGTATGGCTCTGATATATTTTATCAAATTAAGGAAGCCCTCTTAACCAATAGTTCTCAGCTGCTGTACTAGTGTGTAGGGTACCATCATCAACTGTACATGGTCCCTCTGTAAGTCTGTCAGAAATAAAGAACTGACGTTTAAGGATGAGAACAGATTTAATGGCACCACAGTCAGTCACTTGCATTCATATATGCTTCTTGAGTTGGAACGAGGGTGCCAGGAGTTTGTTCATACAGGTTATTCTCTTTGGACTGCAGCTTGAGACAGCTTAGGTGTAGGTGACGTCGGCATTAAGTTACAGTCTTTCCCACATGTCAGGAGGGCACACACAGAGCAAACACGATTTCAGGGAGGCCTACATTTGCAGACCTGGGTCCATTCAGGGCACATGTGTTCCTTGCAGGTGCCCACGGCCAGCTTTGGTGGCCATGGTGTCCACCCATCCATCAGCAGCCTTTCATATTAAGTTACAGAACATATATCATGGGGGCCCAATTTAACTCGAGGACAAGGAAATGTTTTACATTCTAGAGCTGCCCCGAGCCACATGAGACCGGTCGCGTTGTGTAACCTTTCTTTACTATTTCTATGCGAGCTCTACACACAGCTGTTGCAAGGTACAGTATTATACTTTGCCCAGACTACGGCACCTGTTGTAAGCAATTTGAAATAAAAACAAGTTGGTGGGGAACATGATAAGATATCTGAGAGCACATTTCATTCACTCGGAATACCCCTGCAGACTATTCCATTTCAGTATACTCCGCAACCATTCTTCTTTGTCATTATTTGCCAAGAGAGGGGAGAAAAAAAATAACACATCTCTTTTTATAGAAAACAAATCGGCGCTCTGCTGGTCCAGGGCTACACACACAGACTTCTTTTGCTTACACACCCGCAGCCTTTTTCCCCTCTCTTGTTTATGCTCCTATTTCCTCCACCCTTTCAATTTGTCACAGTTGCCTTTCCCAAAGGGGCTTTCATTTCCTCTTGTTTCTCTGTTCTGCTCTCTTGCACCCTTTGCTTTTTATGAGAGCACATTGAGGGCCTGGCAGGCCAGGGAAAGGAGACAAATGAATGTCATAGGCCCCTCAAGGGTGGACATGTCTGGCTCCATGGACAGAAGAGTTGGCATTGGGGTCCACCTATATAACACTGAGGTATCCTGCTCTGGAGTTCTCCCATGCTCCTCCCCTCCCCCTGCCCCACCTCAAAATTGTCTCCTTGGCCCTGACATTGCTTAGGACTGCTTTGAGAAAGAGCTTGGAAATGAGCGATATCTACCAGGATGAGAAAGGGAGATTTGGAAAGCGCTCTGTACTGTTAACCCCATTACAGTCTTCCTGATTCACTCCTCGAGGCCCAGACTGCCTTT
Source organism: Corynorhinus townsendii (assembly GCA_026230045.1). Classification (NCBI taxonomy): domain Eukaryota; kingdom Metazoa; phylum Chordata; class Mammalia; order Chiroptera; family Vespertilionidae; genus Corynorhinus; species Corynorhinus townsendii. The sequence continues at coordinate 113,664,794 of JAPDVU010000006.1, read as the reverse complement.
TTTGTCTTTTTGTTTCTATTCTGAAAATGCAAGTATCAATGGCTCAATTCTTCATCAACTCACGCTGCTTTGACAACCTGTTAGGAAACTGGGGTGGAGGGGCATCTGAAACTTGGAGTAGGACACAGAAAGAAGAGATGTGAGACGAGCAGACTGTGGACGGGAATGGATGGGTGGTCTGCTAGAGAAAGGAAGAAACTGGGTTTGAAGCTAGACATACCCAGGGGCAAGTCCCAGCTATGGTCTTGTGTATGGTCTTGGGGAAGTGTATGGACTTGGGGAAGTCACTCTGTTTCTTTGCGCTTCAGTTTTCCCATCTTTAGAATGTGGATCACAGTAACTTCCTTGCAGGGTTACTGCATGGATTTAAATAGATGCTGTATATAAAGTGCTTGGTGTAGTGCCTGACTCTTAATAGCCACTCCATGAATTCCAAAAAAATATTTTCAATGCATGTAATACTAAGGGGAGGAGTGATTCTAGCGGTGATTTATCATCTCCTTGCGTATCAATGTCTGCTGACTGCTAAGGTATTGATTGATCAGCCTTCGCCCAAACCCCATACTCAATTCAGTCAGCTCCGGAGTCTGCACTGAGCAGGCTTGTTCCTAGGGATCTGTGCCATCATTACCACAGATGCCACAGTGACATCAGTAAATGGAAAATGCAGACAAGCAAAGATGTGAAGGTGGAAAGAGGGCCTTGGGGACCTCACCTCCACAAACCTCTATCTCAGGGGACCACAGCAGGCAGTGACAGCCTCGCTGCCTTTGGTTTTGCTACTATGATTTCTCTCTCTCTTTTTTTTAAATCCCACCCAAGGAGTGAGGATATTTTTTTCATTGATTCTTAGCAAGAGTGGAAGGGGAGAGAGGAGAAAGAGAGAAACATCAATGTGAGAGAGACATATCAATTGGTTGCCTCCTACCTGCACCCCAACCAGGGGCAGGGATCGAACCTGCAACCCAGGTACATGTCTTTGATCAGGACTCAAACCCATGACGCTCAGGTGCACAGGCTAACACTCTAACCATTGATCAATGCTGGCCAGGGCTATGATTTCTCTTTTATGCATCTCTCCAGCTAAGGAGGTCGGTCTCTGTGAGCCTGTTGGAGCCGATCTCCCCACCACCTGAACTTTTGCTCACCGTCTCCAGGCACACAGCTGCCACTCACCTTGACGGAGCTTTTGGCACACAGGAGAAGAGAAAGGGCAGCTAAAGAGGGGCTGTAGCAGGTGCAGAGGGAGGCACCTGCCCCGAATGCTGGCTCCAGAGGTGGAATCCTTGAAACCAGGAGCTGTGAGTGGGACCAAGCAAAAGAGAAAAGACGAATTTTAGATTTTCCTCAGCCAGTGTCTCTAGAAGCCTCATTATGCCCAAGTGCTGGTAAACAGACAGGACCTACTGACATGACTGTGGGATTATTGTGGAAACATAAACCTGAAAAAAACAGATGTAAAATTACAAAGAAAATTTGCCCTAGAAAAAGATGATTAATATTCCCATGTTATATAATTTCAGTTGAGAGGGTTCAATTTCTCTTTTTTCATTTTTACAGCTTTGTTTACATGTAATTGAGGCCCAATAAATTGTGCATATTTACAGTGTAAATGTGATGAGAGTCGCCGTATGTACACACTTGTGAAACATCCACGACCATCAAGATTACCAATGCATCCATCCCCCCTAATGCTTCTTTGTCCTCCTTTGGCCTTCTACTCATTCCCTCTGGTCAGCCACAATGTATTTTTTGTTATTCTAGATCACTTTTACAAAATTCTATCAACAAATTTTTAGTAACACAATAGTTTTATCAAATGTCTCCTATAAGGAATCCAAATCCTAGCGGACACCGTGAGCAGGGTCCTCGCAGCCTTTCTCTCCTAGGCGCCTGCTGGCTGAGCTCTGGTCTTGCTCAGGGTCCACACCTCCCCTCCACAACTTGAGAAAGGCTGATTGCGGTGGGCCTTCTCCTTGCCATGCCTGGTGTAGACAGGTTCAGGGCAATGAAATGCCAGAGGAGACCTGTTCCAGGCTTCTGGAAAAAATTACTTGCTCCTCAGAAGAGACAATTTGACCTTTTCTCCCACGAGGTATTTCCATGTGGGCATGGGATGCTGGGACCTCTGGCAACTGTCTTGCTCTCTTGAGGGGAGTTAACCCAAAGACAACACCCTGAAGAGAGCAAAACAGAAAATGGGAGGAACCTGTCTCCTCCAGGAGGTTGATGAGCCATAAAATTGCCCAACCCTGAAATTTCCTTTTACATAAGATGACAAATCCGCTTATTGCTTTACAGCAAGCATTCTGATACATTAGTATATAAAGCAGATTAAAACTGACACATTATTATGAAATGTTTTATAGGCTTTAATTTATAACTTTTATTTATTAGAAGTCAAGCAAGGGGATAATGGAAAATCTTTGTGACACACAATTTAAAATGGTGAGTTAAGGGTGTACTAGTAGACTGAAGTCCTATCAGGCTATTTTAAGACTTCGTTTTGGTTGTATAATAGGGAGGAAAGTCTTATTCCCACAGATGAGTAGCTGAAGATAGTAACAGTTTTTGAAAAAGTAACAACATTGTCTTTACAAACTCAAGACACTTCAGTTTATAGTGAAAGTAAGAAAAGCTTCATTCTAATATCTGGGCTCTCACACACACAGCTTGGTAGGCACAAGCTAATATGCTGATTGTTAAAACTTGCTATATATTATTTGTTTATAATAAAAAACATATGGTATTTCAAATGTTTAAGTAAAACATTTGCAAAATTCCCAAAAGATCTCTACAGAATCTTGGGTTCCTCAGCACATACTTTGAAAACTTCTGTCCTAAGTGTAAGTAAATTATGCTAATTATGTATAATTAATTTAAAATCTAAGTTTCCAATGTGGTAGACAAGATCCTTGCCTCCTGCTCTAACTTCAATTTCCAAGAGCTCAAAGCCAGACCTTGTATAATGTCATTCAGGTTTGGCAGTAAGACAAATACTCCATTAGCATAATAGAAATATGCTCCCAGGAGATCCCCGGGGAAAGGGCTGATTGGGAGACCAGACCACACACTTGGCCTCTTTTCTTTTACCTCCACCTCATTCCTGGTCCAAGGCATTCCTCATCCCCATGTCCACCTCTTGGCAGCAGAACCATACTGAGCAGAGACTGTCAATCCACAAGGAGACCTGACAGAACAAAGCAGGAGCTGTACAGGTAACTGTGGGGTTGCTAGGGCAACTGAGCTGAAGACCAAAAAGTGGAGGAGGAGATGAAGGAGTTAACCCAGCGGACATTGTCTGTGCCAGCTGTGCAATTGGCTTCATGATGGAATCCAAGACTAAGGACTCTGTCCAGGGAAAAAGATGACTAAAATGAAGAAAGCCACTAATCTACAACACCATTTGTGATGGTTTTAAAATATGTCCATGGATTCTCTGTTATCTCTCCCTTTAAAAGGTGGACTCTAATTCCCCTTCCCTTAATTGTGGGTTGTATTTAGTGACTTAGTTCTAACAAATAGAATGCGGTAGAAGTGATGGTACAAGACATTTGAGATTAGGATATAAAAGGCATAGTGGCTTCCTTCCTCCTTGTTCTCTCTCTTGGATCACTCCCGTGGAACCTGGCTGCCATGCCATGAGGACATTCAAGTAGCATTTTGGGAGGCCCAGGTGGTGAGGAACTTGTAAAAGTTTCACAAGTGTGTATATACATCAAATCTCATATTTGAAAATTGCTAACAGAGTAGATGTTCTCATCCCAAGAAACAAAAACCTGCAACTATGTGAGGTGGTGGATATCAACTAGACAATCATTTTGCAATATATACATATTTTGTACATCTAAAATGAATATAGCATTATATGTCAGTTACATCTCAATAAAACACACATGCAGTTGACCAAAGGAAGTTTAGTGTTGTGTTTGGAGAAAAACACCATGGAACACAACACTAAGCTCAGATTCAACAGTGACAGCTCTGCTGAATCTGAAAACTGGAGAAACATTCCTTCCTAGCTCAAGAGCAAAGGCCACCTTCTTTACCAGCTTTAAAACTTCAAGAGCACCTCCCATCACTCCTGAATGCAGTTTAGAGACCCCTATGTGTTTAGGGAAATCCAGATGGTACACTCAGATGAAAGGAAGAAAAAGGAGATGGGAAGAAGAGAAAAATAACCACTATTTGCATGACTTTGCCTAGCATCCGTTAAGAAAATGAAACATGACTCTATTTGCAACCATGAGCCTCTATCTTCACCCACACAAAAGTCCATGTGTGTTCATAGGCATGGACTTTTCTTTTTGTCTTTTTCTTCATTTTTCCACATTACGTTTTTCCCCTTCAACTTTAAAAATAGTTTTCTCTTAGAAGAGAGATATAGGTCCTTAATTTAATTCTTACAATTCACATTTGATATATAGTTATCTGAAATTTGTATTTTGTTCAAGTAAGACATACTAGTCAGTTCTAGGTCAACAAAAAGGGAAGATGTGATTTATTAAAATGGTTTTTTTTAGTCTGAAAGGATATACCCAGAAAGTAGCATGAAAGGCATCCCACAGGCCTATGGCAATTTAACTAAGGATGCAAGCCTGTCTCAAGTGAAACAGTATTTTAAAGTGTAATTGTTATCAGCAGAAGGAGGAGGAGGAAGAAGAGCAGGAGAAGAAGGAGGTGAGAGAGGGGAAAATGGAGAAGCAACAGCAATTGCCAAGAGACACTTGCTCAATCCAATAAAGTAATTATCTGTGTTACCTCTAATTCTTGTATTTGCAAAACAATTCATGTAAAATTTGTAGACATTTCTCCCCTCCTTCTAACACAATAAAGAATTCATTCCATGAAAACCTTTTATGTTTTCCTTAGAAGATCTGGACAAAAACAACACATCTTTAACTCTGAAAACAGAATAACAGATCCTTGAAAGACTTATCTGAAATCAAATGCAGTTGTCATTCTATATTGATAATCTCTGCTATTCATTATCATATTCAGCCCAACATTTATATGCAGATGACACTATCATTTATGGTAGTAGATTATGCTGGGAGAAAGCTTAATATTATCTTCAGGCTGATTTAAATGAGTTTTAAGATCATCTGGCGCAATCTAAATTACTCTTAAATATTAATGAAACAAAGATCATGGTATTTGGCTCAAAACAAAACATTGGAAGAACTGAAAATCTGGCATGCAATATGACCTTGGAAAGTGTAGACAACTGTCAGATACTTAAGATTTGGGGATATACCCTGTCTTCACCCGTGACTGGTAATATAAATGACCAGCAGTGAAAGATAGAAAAATCTCAACTCCTTGTTCAAGTACATATAATTCTTTTTTTTTTTTTAAAGGAAAATAAGATTGTTCTCCACCTCTCCAATGTTGCAATTATGTGTCCTGAGTTTTGTTGGTTTTATTTATTTGAATGCGGCTCAACATTTGTTAGTCAAGTTAAAAATGCTTTCTCCTCTCTATCTGGACAGATTTGCCTTGAATTATACATCTCATAAACATTACCGTCTGTCGTCTTTTAAACAATTGGCTAAAAATTAGAAGACTCTCAACAGTTTGTTGGTATAATAGCTTTCCCTTACACTCTATTCCCCAGCATTAGACCACTTAACCCTTCTTTGTCAGCAGCCATCCACATTTCCTCAGCAAAATTTAGTGAATGGAGAGAAAAAGCCACAGCTGAACGAAGTGATCCCTTGAGAGCCCACAGTATTCGAGCTCCATGCGTGTTGAGTATGTGTGCAAGTATACACATACAATTTCTTAAGTGGGAAAATGTATTCAATGATGTATATGACCTTTATGGACCCCTTTTACTCTCAAATGGCTCACTAAATGAATGGGAAATCCCTTAGCTGTCGACTCAGGGTATGATAGTGCTTAATGGATGCCACAGATGAAGCAAGAACATGGCCATTTCCTTGGCTGTTTTTTTCTGGAGAGGATGCACATGAGCCTCAGGCCTGGCCACAGAGACCACTCAGCCCCTGGCCAGTGATGTAACAGCCATCCTCAAGGTTGGAATCGGGGGACTCAGGACAAAAATGATGGGAGTGTTCATGGGGCAAACATCCATCTTTGTTGCTGTGATTGCTGATGGTTTCCTTTACTACAACTTGCCTGACTCTTAAAAACTTCATGTAGTCATCAGTGTAATTGAGATTCATCTCCATGGCATCATTATGCCCATTAGCAGCAATACTGTCTTTTGGAAGCAGAAATTTCATTTCCTAGGCACCTCCTGAAGGCACTGTCTCTTAGATGGTGTGCGTGCCTGTATCTCAAAGCTCATGCTTACTCTATGCACTGCCTTTCACTTGGTGCCATTCCTCTGTCTCGGCTCTTCTAGGAGAAAGAAGTTTAATCGATGGAAGATGGTGACTACATTGAGCAAGAAATGAGGGATGTGTTTTGTTGCCTCTCCATATCTTTAAAGAAAACAATGAGAATGAGGAGAGGAAGAATAAGCAGGGGGTGGGAAACAGGGAGGGGGGCCATGGGGATGTTCTAGCCATCTCTCTAACTGCATGGTAGCAGGAAGAACTTCACACGTACGAAAGAAGTGTGGAAACCCACTCACCTCCTGGCAGACCATGCTTGTGTCAGTGACTATTTTGAATCTTATTTTTCAAGCCTCAGTTGGCTCAGTTATTTAATCTTATTTTTCAAGGTTCAGCTAATTTTAATTAATTAAAATAAAATTTAAAACCCAGTGCCTCAGTCCTACTAGCCACCCATCAAGTGCTTGGCACCCACACATCGATAGTTCAGAATTACAGAACATGTCCAACACCTCAGAGAGGTGCATGGAGTAGCACTGCTTGAAACTGCAAACCCGGAGGCAGAAACCAGACTGTATTCGTCTTTATTCCTAGTTCCTAGTGGGTCGTCATGCAGAAATAAATGTTACATTGCTGAATAAAGGAATGAGTGGGCTAAGTATCATCTATTCAGAAGGAATTGGTCCTACTGGGGTCTGACTAATTGTTACCCCAGTGGATCCTGAGTTCATACAGGTGGCAATTACTGTGGCAATGTCTATGGCACAGTCACTGCCCCCACTTCCCCTTCAAGCTCTGCTCTTTGCTCCTATTGCTCTGGGAACCTGACTTTCCAGCCTCACTTAAAACCTCTTGGGCTCTCACAACCTTCTGCCTCTGAAAGACACAGCAGCACAGGACCTGGTCACTGGGTCCGTGTTCGCTCCATTTGTCAGGAGCGTGTACACGCAGGAATTGTGTCAGTGTGGACAGTCACAGGGTAGAAGCTGCCCACATACCGGCAGACACGGTAACGTTCCTGTTTGGCCTGTCAGGAGCCAGAGGTCCCCCGGGGCAGGGCTTCCCCACACAAGCCTGGAATCGTCCCTTTGCCAGATGCTTGTCACTGAAGCGTCGGGCGTTCTCCTGCCTCTCGGGTAAGAGAGAGCACTTGGAATACCCTCTGTGTGAGAGGAAAGGTGCCCTGCTCCAGGAAAATTTCGCAGAAGCACCATGCTGCTCCTCTGCGGCTGTGTGCACAGCCTGGGTGAACCGCCGCACGCGTGGCCCAGGAAGGGGCTCTGCTCTTCTCCCGGAGAAGTCCACCTTCTCTCGCTTGAATGGCTTACCAATTGATTATGCTTCGTGTCTGTCTCCCCTTCCATATAAGCCCCATGTTTTTGTCTGTTTTATCTACTGATAGATCCCCAGTGCCTAGAACTCATGGTACCTAATAAACAGTTGGTGCTCCATGAATGAAGAAATGTCATTTGTTATAGTTATTAAAAGAGTCACATAATCTCAGAGAGCCTTGTTGTTCTGCCTTGGCATAAGTCCTTCCATCCTTTCTACATTTCTAATTTATCATTTTAACTTTTTTTCCACTGGATTGGTGGTGTTTGTTTTCTATGCAAGGGACTCGGCAAATGGCTTCTAATACCATGTTTCTATATACTGTCCCTACAGATAATCCGGAATTTAGGGCTCCATTCAAGTGTCCTGGGAGCCCACATTGGAGCTTGGGGACAATTTTTATGGCAGGGTCTCCCAGAGTGTCAAGGTCACAGGCTAGCGTAAGACAAGCATGGCTGGCTAGTCTTGTCCAAGTGGATAAGAAGGGAAGGCCTACAAAGAAGCCAAGCTCAAGAACCAGGAGCCACAGGGAGCTGACGGACAGGAAGGAGCAGCCGAGGCAGGACCTCACGAGTCCTGGGGGCCAGAGAGCGGAGCCCGGGTACAGGCTGGGTAGAATAGTGATGTTCCAGAGAAGCATTCCAGTGTAGCATTGGTTTGCCTTGGACCCTATCCATGGAGGCAGAAGTTACTGCCAAATGGACCCCATAATGAGGCTGTTGTTGTTGGTTGTTTTTTTTTAATCAATAATGTAGTGGGATGGGGGGGGGGGTGGAGCACGAGGCCCTGGTGGGAGGGGAGGGTTCACTGTCACCAAGAAACAGTTCATCTCACTGCTCTAAAAGGATCTGACTGGAACATGGCCAGGGTGGCCGCAGCCCAGAGCTTTGAAGTCGACTGTTCTTAGGTTTTCTCCTTTTTTAAATTATTTTCTATTTTTTTGTTCATATGTATGTGTGCATAGTTAGGTTTGTTTGTTGTCTCAATGTATTTTCTTTTTTATTTCCTTTATATTTGAAGTCAATTTCCCCTTGAAAATCCCGGCTTGTCTGGCTGGTGTGAAAAGGAACAAGAGGAAGGGATTGTGGCTTTGTCAGTGTTGGGCCCGAGGAAGAGAGTTCCTCTGGGGCCAGGCACGGCGAGAGGACTGGGCCTCCCTCAGGGAGCCAGTCCCAAGGAGGGAAAATATCAGGCTTTATGCACAACAACTTCCTGCCACCAGGAAGACAAGCTAAGAGAGCCTTCTGCAGGGCTTCTATCTGCCCAAACCTTGGAGAGCTTCTGTGTCCTTCCAAAAATGCAGGCAGCTCCCTGGGACTAAGCCCTGTTCTAAAATATAGGTTTCATTATTATTCGGATATGATAAGACAGACAGGTCAGTAAACTCTTGCCACTGAAAAGACATTTTGTTATGCTCACATCCTGAGAGGAGGAGCTCACTTAACCCAGGGCCGGGCACATGGGGAAGCACCAGAGTCTGTCACCAGGTGGAGGGAGAGAGGGAAACTGTGGCAAGAACCTTGATTGTGGTTTCCATGGGAAAGAACCCATTGAGGCAGGGGAAGGATTGACTAGCTTGAAGCGTTTCAGTGGGCTCGAGGGCACAGGGTCTGTCCCTAGTTGCCTGGCACCTGGTCCGGGGCATTAGAACATGTGAGTAGTGTCCTGGAGTGTGGGAGCCCAACATAGGAGGTGGTTGGGGTGTGGCTCTGGATTGGTTGGTTTGTGTAAGAAAGGCATGCTTGTAGGCTATTTGAGTTGTTTGCTGTCTCTAGGAATTAGCTAGCCCAGGGAGGGGCAGTCTCTCTGAGTCAACAAGGCCCTAAAATGTTAACACATCAAAAATACAGAATAAAAAAGCAAGATGAATACAGTCCTGGGGCCCTAGTGCAGGGAGCGGGGCGCTGGCCTTGGAGTCAGGAGCCACCAGCATGGCATTGAACCCCTCATTCTTTCTCCCGAAAAATGAAGCAGCTGAGCATCAGCACAAGGACCCCCTAGATCATGAATATTCTGTTATCTTAATCTAAAACAAATCAGTGACCCTCCAAATGGCAAGGCTGGGGAAACCCATTCTTGCATGGGCTGGAGGACACAGGAGAGAGAGGAAAATCAGGGTTTAAGTAACAGGAGAAACAACATAAAGGGTAAAGTGGCAGGTTGGTGAGGTGTTTCAGGAGCCACATTTCCCACATCAGCCCCATCCACTCCTCCTCTTTTACACAACCTGCCAGGCCAGCCCAGACAGATGGTCAGGGTGAGATGGAAAGGAAGAGACAGTAGAAAGATCTTTGGGGGAAAGGAGGTTGAACCCAAGTGCTTGGACACAATAGGGCTAATTCTCACTAATGTGATATATATGTATAATGGATATATATTCCAGAAGTGGTTTTATTTAGAAAGAAGACACCAAGAAAAAGAGAGAGAGAAAACGCCAATGCCTCCCCTAGCAACAGTTTCCAGTCCCAAGCACTGATCCTTCAAAAGAGCCAGCTGGTGATTACATAACATGGTGAAAGTGCTGCATATATTCTTTCTTGGAGGTTCACCAATTAACATTAGCACCTGAACAGCTCACAGAAGACTTGTTTAACCTTGTTTAACCAATGTTTCCCAAATGATTTCATCATGAAACCTTTTCCCTCTCCAATTAAAAACTATCACCATCCCCATCGCTATACCTTGAACTAAAGCAATGTATTTTTAACGGCGAGATGTTAGGTACCTTCAAATAAATGAGAAAGATCATCCCTATCTGGGTATCTCCCCCAATGCCCCCCACCCCTGCCACACACACACACATTCACTGACCGAGGCAGAGAGTTATTACTGCAGAGATTCATACCAGGAAAGCCCAGGTCAGAGAGAAGAGAGTCAACTCTAGTACAAGATAGCATGTAACATTAGGGAGGTACCAACTGTTGAGGCTGAGGGTAAAATGTGAAGTACAAGGACAGACATAGGACATCAGACTAAGACCATGAGATAAATATTGACAGTCTGCTCAGTCTGAAGTGGGTTTACTGTGTCAATCCCATGGTCGGCATCCCTGGCCGGGGGTGTCTTAAAAGCACCACAGGCTTTGAAGACCGGTGCCTCCCAAGGCGAACCATAAAGCCAGCCCTGTACATAATCACATATTTGGTTGGGTGCCCACAGGCACCAAGAATAGTAATAAGGAACTGAGTACTGGCTGTGCTAACATCACTGTTCATAAATAAAGGACTACTGTACTAATTCTAATCATACAGAAATTTAAGCCAGAGCCACAGTGTTAGAGTAAGGGACCATCGTCCTGGGTGAAATGACCCCGTGTGGGCCCATTCGCTCTACCAGATTTACAAGGGAGGAGGGATGATCCAACTGGCTAGTAAAGACCAGACTGTATCTGATGCAGAATTGGGTAGCATGGACCTGTCAGGGTGAGAAAGTGAGTCATCATGTGTGCGCAGAGAAAGTGGATGAATAGGTTCCACAGATTTTCTAATAATAGGAATGAACACTTAATGAATGCTCAACCCTGTGACAGGCATGGGGCTCAGACTGTACCCGGATTATCTCTTTTAATCCTCACGGTAGATCTGCAGAAGTTAGGGAAGGTTAAGTACCTTTCCCCGAGTCAGGTAGCTGTTAAGGGCTGGCGCCTGCCTTTAGATATGGCCATGAATCTTCACAGCCCACATGCCAACACTGGGTTCTTTCTATCCCCTCACCAGGCCTACTGAGGTTCTCCTTATCTCAGGACACTCGCCATGTTCTCCTTCCTTCCCCAGGAAGCATCCTCTCCCCAGACACCAGCCCACTCTCTTTCCTGACAGTTTCACCCCTGAGCCAGCATTTCCCAATGGGTCTAATGCGCAGTGGGTGTCAGTAGGCTGAGACGTGATCCCCTACCCAAGGGACAGTAAGATGGGGCCCAAGGCAGCCAGACACCTGGGGCTGGTGATCCCAGGTGCCAACTAGTAAGCTACAGCCTCCAGGCTCCTAACCACTCTGTCCTCTGCTCTGGGATGCTGGTGCTGGGGCTGCAAATGCATTTCTCCTTTTATAGATAATTCCCCAGAAGGTTCTAACTGCAAGAGAATGAGAGGGAGGCTGCAGGGCAGGAGGAGGGAGAGGACTTGCTCCTGCCTGTTTGCTGGCTGTTCAGTGACCTGGCATTGGCTCCTCACCTCTGAAGCACCAGTTGGTTCCAGTTCCCAGCTTTTGTCCACCCTCCCAGAACACATTTTACTGCCCCTGAGAAGGACCAGCAGCAGCCAGGAGGCATCCTGTCCCAGACCCCAGCATCCTGGGCTCCTTCCTCCCAGCTTCGTGGCTGCCAGCAGGCACAGGTCAGCAGCCCTCCACAGAGGACTGGTCCCAGCTCTCTGCAATCCTCTTCTGAGCTCTGTGTCTAATAATCCCAATTTCTCTTTTTCCTCAGCCTAGAGGTAGCAGAGGCAATTCTTCCATCTGGGTTACTTTCTCAGTCCTAATGACTGTTTAACCAGTTAGTACCCTGTATTCAACTCTGTCTGTCACAATAACTAGAGCAGTCTCTGAATTCCTGAACCGGCCCCTATAAATAGACCTGGTTATCCATGTGTGCCCCTCAAAGATCATTTTCTGTGTGTGTCACAACAGGGAAAAAGGTTTGGAAGCACTGCCCCACCCCTAATATGGGCCCAGAAAAAGCAGCCAATAGACAATACAGTGGTTATTCACAGTTATACACACCCAATAAAATAATTCCAAAATCAGAGTTGAAAGGGGTGCTTGTGAGTATTTTTTTTTTGCTCGTATTTAATTGTTCTAGATGCATGGTCATATCCTCCAGGGATGGGACGTGCAGACCAACCTGGTTGTCAGGAGCTCTGAGTCCCCAGGCATTCCTGAATGGCGGGGGTGGCTTCTCTTTCCCACTCCAAAGTTAAGCTATTATGACACAGGAAGTATGAAGTTCAGACTTCTTTAAATATTAAAGGCAAAACGTGGGATTGCAGCCCCGTATTCAGTTTCTCTTCTCCTATTAATCAATCACCCAGTATTTATCGAGCAGCAGGAGATGCTGCCCTAGAAAAGATGTGCACTTGCAGATGTGTGCGGAAACTAACCTCAGGTATGCACCTGGCTCCCTTGCAGCCCTGGGCTGCTCCATAGGCCCTTTCTCATTTCCCATTGTTGTTGGGCTATTTTTACCCTTCCTGTATAAATCCAAATGTGACGTACTCTCCCACTGTTAAAATCCTATCCTGGCAAAGCCATTATTACTTATTCGATATCTCCAAAGGACTTTAATGGCTTATTCCCCCACCTCAAAATAAAATGTAAAGGATCTCATCACTACATACCTTATGCTGAATGGGCCGAAGTGAGTGACATCAGTGCATGGAGAATTTACAAAAGCAGCCACTTGGAAAACCAGGGCAGCCACATGCCCATGACCCAGACTCCTTCTAGAAGGGAGGGGCTGACATGCTCCTAGTACCAGGCTTGGGCCAGAATTAGTTGCTTTTGTGCAGCAAACCTGGAGACCAGCATTCCAGAGGGCCTGATTAGAAATTAATCATTTAGGGCAAAATGTGTCCAAAGTAAAAGCAACATAATAACAGCAACAGCAACAACATTTAGTAATTCTCCAAGTTCTATGCGAATATGGGCTGAATTATGTTGTCCTAAAATGCGTATGTTGAAGCCCTAACACCCAGTACCTCAGAATGTCACTATTTGGAGACAGGGTTTTTAAGAGGTAATTAAATTAAAATGAGGTCTGCAGGGTATGCCCTAATGCAATCTGACTGGTGTCCCTATAAGAAATTAGGAGATAGAAATATAGAGAGGTGTGGGGGGCAGGCTTGTGCACACAGAGAGATGGCCACGTGAGCGTAGTGAGAGCCCCATCTGCAAGCCAAGGAGAGAGAACTCAGTAAAAAACAATCATGTCTAGGTCTCAGTCATCTTGCCTCCAGGACTGTGAGAATATATATTTATGTTGTTTAAATCCCTCTGTCTGTGGCACTTTGTTATAGCAGCCCTACCAGACTACTATACCCAGGAACTTTCAAAAGACTCTTTAACATGAAAGAGAGGTTACTCAGCTACAAACTTTTCCGCTATTTTTCAGTTGGGTTAAGTGGAGGCAGGAAAAGACTGGTGGACTTTGCCTGGGTCTCTCAATTCTCTCAATTCACCCCTGGACAAATGGGATTGAGCGCAACCTCTCCCTTGCTCGTTGGCCATAGCCCTGTTCTCCAACCCAAGTGATTGGGTGAGAAAATCAGCATTAAACAGATATTTTCAAAGAAAAATCAACTCTACATTGTCCATTATTAATGTGAAATAGAACTTACACAGGAAATTAAAAATACCCATCTATTTCAAAACCCAGTATTAGCCATTAATGTTAACGTGCTCAAACACTTCAGAATTCATCAGCCCCTGCTGTTTTCCTTTGAGAAAAATCCTAGCAGTGTTATGAATTAATCTATTATCTTTAACTACTCATAAAATACCTTGGGGTTGGAAAAGCTCAAACTTCTCTTTGATAGAAACTTCTAAAGTTTATATCTATTCTTAGGGGAGAAGTAGAACTTCCATATCCTTGACTTATTTTTTAATTGCAAATGTTAAATTAACATATTGTGAGATAGATCTGATGCAAAATGGTTGGTGTCATCTTTCAAATATCCTCTGAAAGATAGTACGATATATTTCCCTAGCTTAACCAACTAGAACCTGCTGAACATTATCTTAAAATTATAGTGCTAGAAGGGGTCCTATAGATCATCTAGTCTTACAGTTTTCTTTAACTATCTTTTTTTTAATCAGCAGGCCTCTCTTTTCAAGAAGTGTGATGTATAAAAGAGCTAAAAGCTGAGCTTCTCTGGTTAAGGTGAACATGTCAGATCTTGAACCTTGTCCACTCAGCCTCCTTCTTGCCCCTTGATTTTCTTGGGAAGCTAGGACTCTGAGGAAAACAGTATGAAACCATAGACTTATTCCAAGCCTTTGATTTTACAGACTTGGAAGCTGAAGCCCTGATGGAGAACATTGCCGTGGCCAACTGAGCATTTGAGAATGACATAGTCAGACTCAGAACCCGAGTCTCCTGATTCCTGGTCCATGAACTTTGCTTGCCTCACACTGTGTTGATCATCCTGACTTTGTTTCACTCTTTAACAAACTGGGTCCTAGGACAGATTTAATGCATCAAACAATTGCAGCTTTCACTGCCCGGAACACAACTGTGTGGTGAGACACACATGTCAGCATCAGTTGCATTAAGCAAATTCGTGGGCTGATTTCCAGACATTAGGTCCCAAGTCCTGAATTAAGATTTTTGCCTGATGGAATACTCCTGTACTTTAACTCAATGGTTCTCCAACTTCAGTGTGCCTTTAGAATTACTGGGATAAGGTATGTTGAAAATACAAATACAGAAATGCTGATCCAGTATGTTTAGGGTATGACCCCAGGATCTGTATTTTAACAGAGATCCCAAGTGACTCTGATGAAGTAGTCCCAGATCCCACTTTGAGATAACATGGCCTTAATTATTCATCTTTAAAACTTTCATCAAATAACTAAAGTTTGCTCAAATGCTAGAAACAACAAACTTAAAAAAAATCATTATTGTTGAAAGTTTTACATATGTCCCCTTCCCCTCCTCCCCCATCGAAGCCTTCTGGCCTGCTCCCGCCTTCCCTGCTCCAGGCCTTCACCACCCTATTGTCTGTGTCCATGGGTTATGCATAGACACATACAAGTTCCTTGTAGTTCTCTTCCCACCCACCCCTGCCTTCCCTCTGAGATACATCAAGGAACCACAAACTTTTAAACAACTTGTCAGTCTGACAAGAGCATCATTCCTTCCTCCTCAGACTCAGAGCACTGCACCCCAGGAGGTGTTTTGCTCTCACAGGGGCCTCCTGGCAAATTTGCAGTAACTGGACCAATCAGTTCAGGCAGTCTCAGTGGGAGAAGCAACATGAACAGATGCAAGGAACAAAACTCTGTTTTCCAGAAAATGATTTCCACGGAAAATTAAATAAGCAATGAAGACACACAAAAAAGTATTGTGTGTAACAACAACCAAAACTGTCTCTTAAGGGAGATCTCACCTAAGTTTGGAAGTAGCACCAGCTTCCAAAGATCATGTTTTCAAATAGTATGGGGGTCCATCCAGGGTGCTGGGAAGCCAGGCAAAGGTTGAGAATCCAGGGTAAAGATCAAATCTTTGCACCGAGAAATCCCTGTGTTGAGCTGTGCCCAAACCAGATGTTTTCACTGGTAATTATTATGATGATAATTCACTTAAGTCAGAATAAAACGGCATGATTGTTTACTGCTGCCTGTTTCCCCAGACATGCAGAGAAATGAGAAGAAAAATCTCAGAGGTGTTACTCTTGGCTAAATGGAATAATTTTCTCAATTAACCAGGAATAAACATAGCAACAAAATAATTTGCCTTTATATTGTACAATAGTTGTAAATAGACTTCTTATGCCTCCATGCATGGGAAAGTCAAGGTGCAGACAGGCTGCCCAGAAATTGAAAACATCTTGAGTTTGGTTTCCATCTGAAAAGGCACAGTCCTTACAAAGCTATTCACGTTGTCAGCCTTGGCATGGAGACTTCCAACTGCAATTCTTGGTTTCTCTCCTCAGTGCTGAACCTCTACCAAAGCCAATAGATTGTGGGTTGCATTGTGAGAAGATGAGAGAAGCTTCTGAGACTTCAGGGGAAAGCTCACAGGGATGCAGAGGAGAGCGGGAAGGGGGGGTTATTTGAGAGGGTTTTAGGTGAATCCTTCATATAAATTAGGAATTGATGGTGATTGGTGAACATTCTTGTAATCACAGCAAGCACACCCTCAGACAGGAAGCTACTGACTCTCACTGCGTCAGGCCAATAGAGCCCAGGAGGAGGGCACTGCAGCATGTGACACTTCACACACATCTCGAAGGGAAAACTATTTGTAACTGTCAAATTTACACGAAACCAACCAGAAATTATGCAATGTACACCACATTGCAAAGAATAAGCTACAGCCACATTCCCTCAAGGCAAGGTAGGAAGTGGTTTTTTTAGAAACTGAACACTACTCTCCAAATAAAACTTCTTTTTATCATTATACATAAAAACTTTTTCTCCCCTTCATAGTTATACCTCTTGGACGCCCTCTCTCATTCTCTGCTACTATGGCCTCTTCCTTGACCTCATCCAGAATTTCTGGGAGAGGCTGAACAGGAGACACTAGCCTCTCCAAGTGACAAGGTGTGACCATGTTCTGACATGAGAAGGCATTCCTGTTCAGGACCAAGGACAGTGGTCCACTCTCTGATGCTGCCACCACTCCTAGCCCCCTACTCTCCCCCGCCACCCCATTCCCACACACCACATTTTAGTCACCTCACACCCCTAGTGAAGAAATGTAGACTCTCAGGTTCAGATTAGAAACCAAAATAGGATTGAATTTCTATATAAGGAAGTTTCTCCACCAAAATCCTTTTTTTAATCAGTCAACAAACACATCCAAATTCGGATATAGGACCTGTAAAATTCAAAGTGTTTATTTACTAAGTCGTTGGGTAAGTCTCCCCTAATAACTTAGTTTGGAGGATAGCCATTTCAAATGTTGGGGCAGAGGTGGCTGAGTGCCTTTGTTCCAGCCCCATAGCCACAATGGCTGCTGAGGGCTCCCCTGTGGTCATCAGCCCACTGCTGGGCCAGCTCTGCCTTGGTGTGTCTCTAAGACCATCCTAGCCTGTTAGAGAGGCTCAGTCTGAGGCATGAGAACCCAATCCACAACTCCACTGGCCTAATCTGGGCCCACTCATGTCTTGGAGTTACAGATTCAACCTTCCGGAAGCCATAATGGTAAGGAAGGTGCTTCTTTTTACACCTTTTGCAGTAAGGTTGAAGCACAGCCATCTCCTGGGATAATGTGCTTTTGCAAGATAGAGCAGAGGTACAGAGGATATAAATATCCCACAATTCTGTTAAGTACCTTTATTTATAGAGATGATGAAAGTTAGGAAGCAGAATTAATTGCTGCCATATGAAGAAAGTAAAAATTAAAAATGAACATTTTAGCATGTTATCAAAGGGCTGGGACTCCCTTTGAAGGTGTCCTTCACAAACAGAAAGAGGTCACGGCACTGAGAGATTATTCTTTTTCCTGATTTAGCTATAGTCTCTCTCTCTCTCTCTCTCTCACACACACACACACCCACCCACACACACACCCGTATACCTTAGTATACTTATGATACTGAGGTCAGAAGAGAAAGGCAAAAAATGGCAGATCCTAGATAATTCCAGTTTATCACATCCATTTTCTCAATTTCAAGGGTAAAATGAAAGAGGAGGGAATTCAATGGAGTCCAGAATCTATGTAAAACCTAACAAGGCATCTAGGGCCAGGGGCCATGCTCTGGGTCTTGACAGGATCAGACAAAGCTGACAGCAAATACAGTCACTGCCCAGTAGCATGCTGCGCAGACTGACCCATTTGGAGATGCTAAGGGAAGGGAGAGACAGTCACGGTAGCCCCGGAAGCTACCCCAGCTGGCTGGGTACAGCCTTGCACCTGAGCCTGCCCAGGGTTACCACTGGCTCTTTGTAAAGCCTCCAAGTGCAGAACAGAGCATTTATTATGCATCTTTGACACCCATGTTATAGCAATAAATACATACTTACATACATACATACATACATACATATATACATACATATATAAGAATGGAGATAATAGAAAAGGAGCCAGACAGGGACAACCTACATGCTACATGCCAGGATCTTGTAATTTTAATGAATAAAACATTCATTTTAATAACAAAGTAAAATAATTTCTACAAACAAAACCCATATTGCATGGTCATTTTAATCATCAACAATAGTAACTGACCCATTATTTTTTGCCACTGCAAAATTCCTCTCTGTGACACCTAATTGCTCTTAGACTTACTTCTCTGCATTCTCAGGCAACTTTATTCACTGCCCCCTTGAGTCTGTTCTGTTGGATGAATAATTTAGTCTCTTGGGTTGAGAAATATCGACTTTCATGTTCCTCATAAACAGAAAACATCCCTCACATTTTTCTTATCCCTGCCCCCAGATCGCTCATAGATCCCACATCTCTCTCTGCCACTTTGGTCCTCCGCCTGGAGAAGACTGCCCTCCAGCTAAACAAGACACTGCACAGCCTGCTTGGGGGAACTTGTCAGTTCTTTGCTTTTTCTGAGACTTACTAACTTGAGGAGGACCTAAAGAAAGGGGAGAAGGGAATAAATATTAGCTGACCTGTGTGGATCTTAGTTTGTTGAAACCCCTAGTTCCACCTCTCAGAGGGTCTTCTACTCTTGCCAAATCAACCATACTAAATGGAGTTGGATTTTTAGCAGTACGATGCTTGCATCTAGGGTATCCTTCTACATGATAAGTAATCCTGCTATCGATTCCCCCAGGTACTTAGTACGTAATGTTAGTTGTATTTCAATACCGTCATGAACAACTGTGGCTTTTCGGAAATGCTTGCGCAGGGATCCCGGCCTAATGGATCTTGGTTACCCAACTGAAGAGACCACATTTCCTCCGCTGGGATTTGCTCTGAGTGATTTCACTCAAGTTCTTTCCTTAGGAGCCCATCTTCTAGGAATGGGTTGAATCAAACCCAATCATCCTTTTCCCTTCCAAAGGAACATGTCCCCTTGGGCCCCCGAGGCTGTTCGAACGGGTTTATTTTACATAGGGGACCCACAGTCTCAGATGGTTGTTTTTCCTCAGAAATGCAAAGCTATTTTCAGCCACCCAAGAAGTGTTACAAATATATATACACATGCATCTATATATAAAGTTTAAAAAGCTCGTCAGGAGGGGGCCTCTAACACCTTCTAACATAACCCAGGGATAGTGCTAAGAGAAGACTCACGGGGGAGCAAAAGTGATCTTCCCCTCAAAGCCTGATTCTGACCCCTCCCAAATCCATGCCCCTAAAGCCCAGAATTCCATGTGCACCTTTGCCTTTGCTGTCTGTCCCTCCAGCCTCTCTCCACCACCAGCAAGCTCCCCTCACGAGGAGAGGGAGACAGTCGCCGCCTTGGGAGAAAGGATTTTCAGTCGTGTCTGCTAATCCCACACAGGCTCTCAGGTGGGTGGCAGCTCCTCCCAGTCCCAGAGGGAATTAAAATAAGGACCTGTGAACAAATTAAAATCCTGGATGGCAGCTGTGGGGTTGAAACGCCTCAGCCTATTACCAGGCACCTCTCTGGACGGTGAGGGTTAATTTATCACATGGAATCCAATCACTTCTTAGAAAACCAGAGCAGGTTTCATTTAGTTTGATGAGGCATATTGCAAGATTTCAGAAAATCAATTTTACTGAGAGCCATATTAAGCCCCAGGGAATATAACACTACATGTACCTCACATAATTTTTGTTATTACTCAGAGGATCACTGGGGAAATTATATACTTAGCTCAACAAAGGGTAATGACTACCTTCATTGTCTTGGGCAGCTCCCACCCTGCTTGCCTCTGTGAAATAACAAATAAAAAGGGCCGGACTCCAAATTGGTACTTACTGACACTCTGCAGAGTCAGACGCATGATAAGAGTGAGCAAAAGTGACTTGATTTTCCAGAGAGAGTAACCACTTACAGTATGGCTAACCCACACTAAAAGCAGGCATTATGGATACTACCCATTTTGACCAAAGCCCTGTTCTGATGGAGCCTTCTCATTTTGGTTCTCAGGGTAGGTTTTGCAAAGGACACCACAATGGGCTTAATATTGTTTTCAACTCATCTGCCAGGTTATTATTTCCAGAGAGGTATATTTCTTCCTAAGAAACTTTTCCACTGTTGCTAAGGAACAATCCTATCTATACTCATCTGGCTTCTTGGATATTTTTGTATGCAAAGCAATAAACCACGTTAGCTTTTTATGGGGCCCCCAACTTGAAGCTAATGGCAGGGAGTTAATACTGCAGCCAGCTTTGTCAACAGCCTCTTTCTCCAAAGGCCATTCAAATTGATAGCAGACAGTCTGAGGATGTGTGTGTTGGGGTGGAGGTGGGGGTGTTTGCCAATCTTACTGGATCCCAGAGCTGCTCTTATTTATCCTTAATTTAGGACTGTCCTGTCCCATATGGCAGCAATTATCCCCATGTGGCTAATTAAATTTAGATTTCTTAAAATTGAAAATTCAGTTCCTCAGTGGCACTAGCCACATCTCAATAGCTTAATAGCCACATGTGCTTAGTGGCTACTATAATGGACAGCAGAGATAGAACATTTCCACCATCGCAGGGGACTATTAGACATTGCTGGGTGGCCATTTGGCTCTAAGGTCCTGGTGGCTGTTAGATGGGCCTGAGAATTTAGTTCAGGCTGAAGTCATTGCCCATATATCACAAGTGTCCTTATTTTCCAGCTCCTCTTTCACCAGCCTAAATTGGGGTCATACATGATTTCGTTATGTTTCTCTTTAAGTCAGAGAAACTCTTTCCATCAGACTAGAACCAGCCTCTGGAAAGACTCAGAACTGGTTTTGGAAATTTTTAGTAAGAAATGAGAATGAGCCTGGCCGGTGTGGCCCAGTGGTTGAGTGTTGACCTATGAATTAGGAGGCCATGGCTTGATTCCCCAACAGGGCACAAGCCAGGGTTGTGGGCTCCGGGAGCATGCAGGAGGCAGTCGATTAATGGTTCTCTCTCATCATTGATGTTTATATTTCTTTCTTGTTCTCCCTTCCTCTCTGAAATCAATAAAATATATTTTTTAAAAAAGAAATGAGAATGAAAAATGTAAGCTATAGGACAAAACTGGTATTTGGAAATGTGGGGGGTGGGGGAGGGGAAGGTTTTCATCAGCTGAATGTATGCCCTGTACCTAGAACAAATTTCCGCACTGTTATGAGAGAAACTGTACTCCCTCTGAATTCATATGTTGAAGTCCTAATCCCCGGCATCTCAGAATGTGACTATATTTGGAGACAGAATCTTTAAAGAGGTAATTAAAGTACAATGAGGCCCTTAGGGTTAACCCTCATCCAGTCTGACTGGTGTCATTATGAGAAGAGAAGATGAGGGAGGACACAGGCACACACGGAGGAAAGACCATGTAAAGACACAGAGATGACAACCATCTACCATCCAACAAGAGAGGCCTCAGAAGAAATCTACCGTGACCACATCTTGATCTTAGACTTCTGGCCTCCAGAACTGTAAGAAAACACATTTCTGTTGTTCAAACCATTCAGTCTGTGGTATTTTGTTAATAAACAGACATAAGCACCTGAAGATGCTTCACAGAGCAAACCAGAGGCCTATGCAGCACGGACCACCCAGATATCTTCAAATCAATCTGGAGATTCTCCGAGGATAAAGTGCCCAACTTCACAATTTTTGTCTCAGGCATAGCAAGCAGCTGTTTGCACAGAAGATTACTGTCCTGTGCTTTGTCTGTAGGGAAATTCAGTCTTTGATGCCACTCAGAGCCAGTGGGGCAACTGGGACATCAGAAAGTGACAGACAAGTTACCCATGAGAAAGGGCAGAAGACATCAGAAGAGTGCTTAAAAAATCATTTTGCCTCCACCGATACTATGCTGTGACATCCATTACCAATTTCTATTGTCAACTCTAAATTAAATCTACATGTTTGTTTGCACACACGGAGTAGAGTTATACGATACACAATACATAGATATTTCAGCTGTTTGTAGTCACTCCTCTTTAAGGTGTTTAATAACAATTAATTCTACATGTAACATGCAAACACCCACAGGGAAGGTGACACAAACTTTAAAACAAAGTGAAGTTTTGATGCTAACATTTTTTGTTTGATAGGATTCCTGATGGGGATTAATCAGTAGTCAACTACTGAATGGAGATCTGAGTATCTAGTTAAGAGAAGGGCTTACTATTATCCAGTAGGTTATCTGCAGAGTAAAGCTTTTATCTGTCCAGTAGTCCACCTTATCTGCAGTTTTGCTTTCCAAGGTTCTAGCTACCCACAGTCAACCATGATCTGAAAACATTCAATGGAAAATCCAGAAATGAACAACTCACAAGTTTTAAATGATGTGCCATTCTAAGCAGCATAATGAAATCTTGCATCGTACTACTTCACCCCGCCCGGGCCGTGAATCATCCTTTTGTCCTGTGTCTCCACATTGTATACGTCACACGCCCTTAGTCACTAGTAGCCATCTCAGTTATAAGTTGACTGTTGTGGTATTGCTGTGCTTGTGTTCAGGTAACTTTTATTTGACTCAATAATGGCCCCAACACACAAGAACAATGATGCTGACGATCTTAATATGTTAAAGAGAAGCTGTAATATGCGTCCTTTAAGTGAAAAGTTAAAAGTTCTCGACTTAATAAGGAAAGGAAAAATATCATATGCTGAGGTTGCTAAAATATATGGCAGGAGCGAGTCTTCTATCTGTGAAATTGTGAGGAAGCAAAAAAAATTTGTGCCAGTTTGCAGATAGAGAGAAATCACTTTCACATGAGTTATTTCAGTATGCTGTCATAATTGTCCTATTTTATTAGTATTGTTGTTAATCTCTTACAGTGCTTAACTTATAAAATAAACTTTATCATATATATATATATATATATATATATATATATATATATATACACACACACACACACACACACACACACACACATAGGGAAAAAAAACAGTGTCTATGGGTTCAGTACTATCCTGTGGGGGGTGTCTTAGAACATATCCCCCAAATAAAGGGGCACTACTATAGTAAAAATTTTAATCTGAGTCTTTTTTCATATTTTTTTCTGGCAGCATTGCAATACTGCATTAAAAAAAACACACACACAACTGTGAGCTGGGCCCTCACTGGAGAAGAAACCTGAGTTCCCCGAGATATGTGATCAGCACCTGGACCCTGCCAGCAGGCCAGGGGTTCCCAAGGCAGGTGCTGGGTGTGGAGGCCACGGGGGCATAGGCTACCAAGGAGATAGAACTGAACCTCACACCACCCTGCTTGGCCCCGGAGGATGGCTGGTTAGCCAGAGATGGGTAAGATTCCTCAAGGAAGGAACAACCTAAGACAGGCACAGTCGCAGAGGGGCCATCAGGGGAGAACTTGGAGGGGGCAACAGAAGTGGGGCACAGACCCTCACCCCCCCAACATTACAGGGGCTTGAACCCTCACCCCTTCTGAAGGAGGTCTCCTTCCCCCATGGCTGCTTCGCGCTTCCCACACCCAGCTCAGAACGGAACCCAGGCAACAGAAAGAGACCTGGCCCAGCTCACATGGAGATACAGGTGACAGACAGAGACTTGGCCCAGCTCAGATCGGGACCCAGGTAACAGACAAGAGACTTGGCCGACAGCAGTTGCCCTATATCAAAATTCAGCTGAGCATCTGGAATGCTCAGGGCCCCACAAGAATGCAAATAATCCTTCCCACTAATATTTACAGGGTAAACTAAGATTGTTGGTAGAGTATTAAATTTGACATTAAAATAGTAATCGAGTTTTCAGATTAATTTAAATAGGCTAATTGAAATAAGTGAATATGCAAATAAAGTTAATTGTACTGGACAAAAAGCTGTTCTTAAAGTAATAACTAAAATTTCTATTGGTAGTTCATCTCATGGTAAAATTCCTGAATATGCAATGAACCTAAAGCAGTCGTATGTGTGGGGGAAAAAAAATTTAAATTTAAAGTTATCAAGACTTCATTATAAAATTTACAAAAACCTCCATTAATAAAAAAAAGGGGGGATAGTAGGGCAATATCATGTAAGGAAAAATATCCTATAAGTAAATTACATCTAGAAAATTTTTACTTTACCAAATTAAGTTTCATTTGCAATGCTAACAGCAAGACGGCCATTAAAAACACACATGGTGTCTAAATAAGACAAAGGAAAATCGTTTGAACAAAAATAAAAAGGATCCCAAATCAATTATATAGAAAAGATTCCTTTATTAACTTGTGGTCGAGAATATATTTGTATATTTTCAGAAAACAACCCCA
This sequence comes from Corynorhinus townsendii, assembly GCA_026230045.1. Taxonomy (NCBI): domain Eukaryota; kingdom Metazoa; phylum Chordata; class Mammalia; order Chiroptera; family Vespertilionidae; genus Corynorhinus; species Corynorhinus townsendii. Next base: position 113,640,160 of record JAPDVU010000006.1, on the reverse strand, counting down.
AGACCAGATGGATTCCTGCAACAGAAAGGAATTGACAGGAGTGCTCCAACCACGAAGACAAGAGGAAAAAACAGTCCAGAGATGGAAGACGCTGACAAGGCCTTGCCACGCGAGCAGTCAGCAGCTGTGCATGCTGCAGGTTACCTAGGACCAAACCAGAGAGGGTCGGACCTGCATTGCCACCATATGCCAACCATCCAGATATCACTGCTGACATGTACACATAAGGAACTGCTGGACATTGAAATTGGGACTCAAACATTTTTTTTGTTTTGTCTTGTTTTGTTATTATATGTTTATTTCCAGTCTGCAAAGGCAAAACTTTTTAAAGGAAAGAAATGGTGGGAAAAAGATACAGAGGCAAAGAAGCATTGAACAGACTGTCAAACTACATTGGGAAGACAGGGGAGGTTGGGCGAGGGGGGCTGTAAGAGACCAACCAAAGGACTTGTACGCATGCAATATAAGCACAACCAATGGATATAAGACACTGGGGCGGGGGGGAGGGTGGGAAGGTGAAGGCATGTACTGGGGGGTAGGGGAAGTCAGGGGGAGATCAATGGGGGGAAAAAAAAGGAGACATATGTACTACTATTTGTAATACTTAAAACAATAAAAAATAAAAAAACACAACTTTTTGCTATACTGAGCAGAAGCAATATCATTAAAGAAACAGTTTGAAAGAAAATATTTATATGGCATTTTAGAATTCCTAAATGCTCTTATAGACAAATTTTTCATTTGTTGCCCATCACATACATCATAAGGTGGGGTTATTACTCCCATTTTACAGATAGGAAAACTAAATGTCAGAAAGGTGAAGTGACTCCCAAAACTTTCACAGCTAGTCAGTAGGGAGCCAAGCCAACATATAAATTTGGGACTTCAACCAATCTCTTTCAATGTCTCCAAAGGCCCTGCCCCTTCCACCATGACACATCATAAACTATGACCCACCCATTACAGAAGAACTTTCAAACGGTGCTTCTCGGGGAAGCTGCCACCTGCCTGCCATTGGGCTGTTGATAGAGGTGCTTCTCCTGCATGAGAAGGTGGAGCAAAGACGAAGGGGGAATCTCAATGGGACACACAGGTGGTCCACTTTCTGGTCCTTATTGAACTGAGAACCTGAGTGTCTGTGAGTAAGGAGGAAAAGCTGTTCTATTCCTTCTCTTCCCTTTGTGTCCTGGAAGTTATCCCTGTCACCTAAGGAGGTCTGGATAAGTCTCTTCTTGGCAACCTAAATAACCCACCTGATGGAGCCTGACTCTCATCTCTTATGGGTAGGTCCTAGGGGCCCAGATAGAAATGGAAGACACAAAAATAACATCATACCCTCACTAGAGGGACACTGGCCCAAGACACAAATTGCTAAGTTATTCTTCCCCACATTTTATTTTTTGCTTCCTGCATCACTGGGCTAAGAAAAAAAGGTACTGAATATTCTCCCCCTAAAGGCTCCCATGGAAAGTAGCTGAAAACTGTCAGAACAGATAAAACAGAGATTATTGCTTTCTTTAAGGTCTGTTGCTTGATTTCCCTGAGGGCCCCGGCTGTGGACAGTGGGGAGCTGCCTGAAAGTCAGGCATGTGTTAATTTGCATGATTGTGTTAACTAACCATCAGCCACTCCACCCCAGCCCCAGTATAACCTAAATTAATTCAACAGGAGCAGGTGGCTTAATTTGTACATTATTCATATTTGCTAATAAACAAGCAATTTGGGTTTTAGCTAGAATTTTTCTCTAGGGGACAGAGCCAAGGATCTCTGCTGAGGAGTTGGCCTGGGGAAACTCATACTATGTGTTTCTCTCATCCCAGACACCAACTCTGACCTACCTTTCAAGCTTTCGTACTGAGAAAATCTGGTTGGCATTCATCTCCAGCTCCTCCACGCCCCTATTCCTCAGAACCAACCCTGACTGTAGAGGTAAACAGTTCTGTTCAGCCCATGTTAAAGTTCAGGTTCACCTTTGGGTGACTTGAAGGACCTGAGAGTTCCACCTGCCACATGTGTCTGAGCCACATTCCTAGGGCTACCTTCCTCATACCTGGTTGGGAATCTCCAGCCAGACGTGCTAATTGGTTTAGAGAAAAGAAGGCCCCTGGAACACCGACTGTCTTAACTGGGATGTGATTCTCACTGTGCCTCTCTTTAGCTACAAGGACTTTTCTTTGGCATAATTCAAGTGTGGTAGGAGCTCACTGGCCGGCACCTTAACAAGATCACCAAGGATCTTAGGGCTCAGGAGCTCAATTTCTTGAGTTTGTGGAAGTTCTGGATGATTGGCTTAGGCTAATCAAACTCATGAGACTGGCTGACAGCTGCTGAGTAAATTTTTTTCTAAAGTGGAAAGCATTTCTCAAAAATAAAATTACCAACTCAAAGCAAGGGCACAGAGCAGGGTATGGGAAGATTTTTAATGGTTAATGTCATCGAGTTCTCATGAGCCTCTGCGCTAATGAGTGGCACCCACCAAATGGGCCCAAAGACCGTCAGAGCCACTGAAGGCAGCCACCCCTCTGGACAGGGCCAGAGAGAGTAACAATAACTCTTCAACTCATTCTTCATTTTTATTTTGTTAAAATCCCAAGCAGAGCAACTACTCAATTCTATCATTAATATTGCATTGTTGCCATGATCACTATTTATCTTAGATCAATTGCATTAAGTGTCTTAGCAATGCGTCTGGGGAGGCTCTCGGGGCTTAGCTGCAGCACTGCAAGCAATCTTTTCAGCAGATGGCTCGTCTCTCCATAGGATGGTAGGTCTGTGGGGCTTCGATTTCAGATGGTGGCATTTCCTGACCCTATCCCTACTCTACCCTCTTTGCGTCGCAGTATTGAAACAATGCAAAGTCTAATGGAAAAAAAGATTGACAGGAAAGAAAGCAACAATTGGAGAGATTCTGGTTGGGCTTGGGGTAGGTCAATCCAACTTCTCCTTCCAGTTTGGATATGGGACCTAGAGTCTCTCATGGGTCAGGGTTGGGTCTTATTATGGACTTGAGGCCCACTGCATGAATTTGTGCACCAGTGGGGTCTCTTGGCCTGGCCTGTGGGATCGGGCCAAAACCTGCTCTCTGACATCCCCTGAGGGGTCCCAGATTGCAAGAGGGCGCAGGCCAGGCCAAGGGACCCTACTGGTGCATGATTGGGGCCGGGGAGGGATGTGGGAGGTTGGCCACTGGGGGAGGGACTGCCAGAAGGTTCCAGGGCGTGTCTGGCCCTTCTTGCTCAGTCCTGATTGGCTGGACCCCAGCAGCAAACTCACTTACTAGTAGGAGTGTTTGCCCCATGGTGGTCAGTGCACGTCATAGTGACTGGTCGACTGGTTGACTGTCTGCCCCATGGTGGTCAGTGCACATCAGAGCAGTTGAGGGGCCTTAGCATATCATTAGCATATTACACTTTGACTGGTTGAACGGATGACCGGACACTCATATATTAGGCTTTTATTATATAGGATGGGTCCTGCAAGCCACGGTGGAGGTGGCCCTTTTCCCCTTGGCAGAGAGAAGAAAATGGAACAGGCATACAGAGACAAAGAAGCGAGAAAATGTGCACATTCTTTACACACAATGGCCTGTCCACTGGTGTGGCTACCTGAACAGCCCCTGGGGAAGGAATGGGGGTGACTTCTTTAGGTATTTCTGTTCTGGTCTCAGGGCCATGTGAGGCCCAATTGTGCTACCTACTCCTGGAAATTATGACGTTGCCTATTTTCCTCTTTTCTTAAACTAGTTGTGGTTGATTTCATTTTCCTGCGGTCAAAGGGCCTTCATCAGAACCCCTTGGAATTCCTCTAGGCCTCACCTGTGATTAGATTAGGAAGGCATCAGATTGGTTAGTTGATATTAAATAAGTGTAAGATCCAGATAGGGGGATTTATAAGAAAATAAAGACAAGTAAGGACCAGGTAGGAATAGGGAGCCAGTGAGAACTGATCTGGAGTGAGGGAGTCCATGGGAGAAGATCACATGAAGTTCAGAGACAACACTCAAGTTAAACTTTACGTCATTCCTAACATTCCTGGATACCAGTCAGGTCTACAGGAAATGACTGTCATTAAGGGACTGAAAGTACTATCTATTTACACCTTCAAAGCCAGGCAATGTCAGGAAAGGGAGGCATTCTGGAGCCTGAATAATCTAGATGGGCCCTCAGCTGTGATCACATTTCCCATTTAACTGCTCAGCTCCCCACTTGATGGTACCTGTGTAGACTGCTTAAAGAGATGTTCAAACTCCCATCATTTTGCCACTCCCATCTTGAATAAGAGCCACAGGAATTTCTTCTTCACCCCAGTCACCCTTTCCTGTAAATTCAACCTACTCTCTGAAAGTATAAGTGGACTGAGGGATTCTCGCACCACCACAGCTCTGAGAAAAACTCAATATTTGCGCTTCTCAGTCCTAATGCCTGCTCGTGGTGATTTTAATGGTGCTTTTTAAAACTGCTGTGGTATTTGAATAATACAATATTCTTTCTGGAGTCGTTGAAACATTACATTATTCAGTGTATCCAGTTGCAATACATTTTTCTCTGCCCTTGTGATGCATTATTACTGTGTACTCTTCACAGAAGTATAATTTGGGGAGCAATTTTCTGGCAAACCATTGAAGGTGTTGCATTACAAATGTGAGGCCATGTGCCACTCTGCTCAAGCAACCGCATGACAAGGCTGTAAGCCTTTCCCCAGGGTAAACGCTGTTTTAGCACAGTGATCCCAGTGGGACTCATGCCTCCTACCTTGCTCACCTCTGGGGTCTGACTTACATAATCAGTGTCCTGTGCCTGAGATGCACTGCGAAGTACAAAGCCCTGCCTGACTGACGCGATCACATTGTCCTGAAACTATTTTGTCTTTAGAGTTGGATTTCTCCTTGACAAGGTCAAGTTCATCACGGCAACTGGACTTGACTTTCTCTAGCACAGCACTCACACAATGGTGGTTAACAGAGCACCTCTGACCCATAACAGTGGGTGTGTATTATGTTTCAACACTTGAAATTTTAAGACCATTTTTTGCAGGTTTCATTTTTTTATATATTTTTTAAATCTTTATTGTTGAGAGTATTACATATGTCCCCCTTCTCTCCCCATTTTTAAATGGTTGTCCAAATTTGAAAGTCAGGAATTTTCACACCAAACTCAGCACTTCTAGATTTGCTTGGCAAGCAATGTGAGGTCCTCTCCAGGTCACCACAGACCCTACTATTCCCTATTACACACCCTGGGAGCTTCATTGGGTAATCATGACTATGTTTTTAGGCATCTGTGATTGCAACCCTGCTTTCCCAGCTATGGGGGGCAGATTTTAAGATACCCCCCTCTCTAAGACAAATACCATATGATTTCACTTAGGTATACAATTTAAAGAATAAAATAAATAAATAAAGACTCATAGATAAGATAGAACAGACTGACAGCTGTGAAAGGGAGGAAGGTTGGGGAGCTGAGTGAAAAAGATGAAGGGATTAAGCAGTATAAATTGGTAGTCACAGAGATGCAGATTACAGCATAGGGAAAAATGGTCAATAATATTGTGATAACTATGTGTGGGGTCAGGTGGGTACTTGAAGCATCAGGGGGACCACTCTGTAAAGTACATGATTTTCTTTTCTTTTTTTCCAATCTTTATTGTTGAAAATATTACATATGTCCCTTTTCTCTCCCATTGACCCCTTATTGCCTGCCCCCATAAAGTACATGATTTTCTAACCACTAAGCCGTACATCTGAAACTAAAACAGAATAACACAGACTGTAAACTTTAATTGAAAAAATAAAATAAAAAAGATGTTCCCTTCCTCCAAATGTTCTGCGATCATGTATTCACAGCCCTCCCCTTGTTTAATCCTCTCCCCTTGAGTATGGATGGGACCTGCATATCTTTCTTTGATTCATGCAAAGGAATTTTACAGACGTAATTAAGGTCACTAATCACTTGTCTTGAGGTTATAAAAAGGGTGATTATTCTAGATGAGCCTGACCTAATCAGGTGAGCCCTTAAAAGAGACCGGACGTTTAAAGTAATATAGGAGTCTCCTCCCCCCCCCCCCCATCCCACCCCCTGGACACATCAGCAGCAGCTCAGATGCTCTCCTGCTGACCTTAGAGAAGGAAACTGCTGTGCTGTGAAAGGGCCACATGGCTAGTCCCTGAGGTTAGCCTCTAGGGGAGTGACTGAGACCCAGCAAGAAAACAAGGATCACAGTCCTACAACCACACAGGTCTAAATTCTGCCAATGACCTAAATGAATTAGGAGAGGTCCCTGAGGTCAGAGAAGGTCAGCCCCAGCCACACCTTGACTTTAGCTGGTGAGACCCTGAGCAGAGGATCCAGCTAACCTGTTCTAGACTCCTGGTCCACAAAAACTGTGAGATAATAAATTTTGTGTTGCTATAAACCACTAACTTTGTGGCAAGTTGTTACTCAGCAAGAGAAAACTTATACAATAGCTTATCTGTTAGATCATTTGCTTTCATACCTTTATTCATACACCTGACCAAACCAGAATCATGTGAACTGCTTTCACCTAAGGAAACACATTACAGAGAGTGCTCTGGGACCTTAAAAGGAAGGTGGAGGAGTTGTAAATGTGTGGGGGGATTACCTGGGGACAAGCAGCTTGAGCTAAGAAAGAAGCATGGAATATAAATTCTGTCAAATGTTCTTAGCCATCACCTAATCTAGCCCCTACTCCCATTGCAGATGAAGAAATGGAGGCCCAGAGAAATGAAAAGACTTATCCAAGGTCCCACGCCTTAATGAATCATATGTTTCCTATCTTTAGCACAAATTGTATGAATTCTTGACTTATAGAAATAACTCCTGCACCTGGTGGTGGGTAAATGCGAGGAGATAAGAGGAGGTTGGTCAAAGAAGATCACCCTTTGCTTGAGGAATCAATATGCAAACCCTTGCCAGTGCGTTAAGTCCAAGTGGTTATTTACTTATTAATAACCATTTATTAACAAACATCTACTTCCCAAGCATTGTCAGGAACAGCTGAGAAAGCAAAAAGGCAGGATGTGTGGTCCCTGCCTTTAAGGCCTTCCTAATTTTCTCCATGAGAAAGCTCATACTATTAATTTAAACAACGCAAGGGTTGAAAAGCAACTCAGAACAAGCAACACACATTCGATGCATGTTTTCTTCTGATCACTTTGCTAAGTCTGGGGCCCCTAAGCTGTACCCCTGCTCCCAGACTCCTCAGCGCACTTCAGTGCCTGAGAACCAGACACATGTTCCTAATCTGTGGTTGTGCTGCCATGTTTTAAAATACAGGAGATAACTCAGTAATGGTCACGAAGTAGGTTGTGGCCAGAGGTTTGGGAAGCGCAGATCCAGAAAAGGGCAAGACATGGGCTGTACTAAAGAGCAGGTGGCGGTAAGCCTGCGGTAGACACTCTGCAGATGTCCATGGCCAGTGGACAGAACTGAGAAGGGGGCATCATGCCTGGAACATTGGTGGTGAGAGAGATTCTAACCACTGTGTCTCAGCCACCACCTCCTGCTTTGTTTTACCTTCAAAATGTTCAACCTTCTGTTTGAGAAAAAAACTATTTCATTTAGCTCCCTGGTTTCAGGCAGAGCCACACCCTAAACAACAGTGACAGCTGCCTCCTCTATTATTAAACATCTCTAAGGATAGAGACTCTAAGTCTCCCTTGGCCATCTCTACCCTCTGCCCCACCCCAGCACACCAGCTGTCTTCCCAGTTCCCTATTCCCATCACGGCTCCACTGTTTCCTGACCTGCTGTCTCCTACCAACTGTAACCCATAACCAACGGTAATTCCCTTTAACTCTGTCTTTGGGTTCAAACCATTGGGCCTAGGGTCCAACTGGGTCAGTTCATATCCTGAGTGACTCTGATGTCTCGCCCTTCAGCTCTGTGGCTGTCATGGATCATAAGTTACCATGACTACCTCAGGTAGTAGCCGCTCCCCAAGTCTTCCCAGCATCATTCTCTCATTCTTCCCTTCTGCCCTAGAATAGGCTCCCCACCCTCTGGAGTTTCAGCTGGCCACATGGCTTTTCAACTTCAGTCTGTATTTCTCTATCCTTTATGGAGCTTTGTGACTTAGTCTGGTCCTGTGGCATATGAGTGGTAGCAATGTGTCCAATTCCAAGTCAGATCCAAGTAAAGACAAGCCACAAGCCTCATGCCCAGGATTTGCTCCTCCCCCATCCCCTTACTAGGCAGCAAAGATGAAGTTACATGTTTAGCACGGCTGAGTGACTGGTCTCAAAACAGAACTGCAACCAACTCACCCATTTTGGACTATTATTCAAAGAGAAATCGATGTCTATTTGTTTTTAACTGAGGTATAATTAACATCCTCAAAATGCATGAATCTTTGGGGTTTCTTTCACTGAGTTTTGATAGTTGTATGTCCCTTTGTAACCATCACACCAAACACAATATAGAACACTACATGTATGTTATTTAAGCCACTGTACTTTGGGTCTCTGTTACAATAGCTAACCTATAGCCTAACACATCTCATAAATGGCCACTTTGCCTCCAGTCTTCAAATATTTCTTCAAGTAGGTCTTCCTTACCAGCCAAATTAGGTATTTTGCATTTCTGTTCAAAGGCCCAGACTCCCTCATTGCCACTCTCATTAAAATCAGCCTGCCTAATCTTTAATAGGCTTGACCCTTTCTTTTCTCTGTTGGGAACGGTCCTTTCTTATGTTGAATGGGATTGTTTCTAACTTGATCCCACCCACAGTCAGATTTTGATAGCATTCCAAGAGGTTTTTGATCAATTATTCTGTGTGGTCCTGAAGCTTCCCTGAAGCCACACATTTTAATTCTCCCTTGGTTAAAGATGGAGGGTGATGGAAATAACCGATCAAAACTTTTACCTGTTTTTCTGAAGTGTCACCAAAATTTGTATGCACCTATCTCTGAAGCCTAAATGTTATTTTGCTGCAATAAATTTTGCTTACAAATTTGGTATGAGAAATTACAATTGGAAAAATGCTTGCTGCTTAATGTTGCTACAGAAGAATAGAGAGGGACCTGCCCAGAAAACCCTTAGTTGAAGTCGTGGGTTGTGATAAAATGTCATACCCCCTTGTCATTTCTCACCTATAGATGATTTTTTTTAATCCTCATTGGAGGATATGTTTTTATTGATTTTAGAGAGAGAGGGAGAGAGAGAGACAAAAGTATCAATGGAAGAGCGAAACATTGATCAGTTGTATCCCACATATGCCCAACTGGGAATCAAACCTACAATCTGGGTATGTGCCTGGATTGGGAATTGAACCTGCAACCCTTCGGTGTATGGGATGATGCTCCAACCAACTGAGCCACACCAGTCAGGACTGACCTATAGCTGATTAAAGGGCTCAGATACCTTGAAGCCAATGTCCCACTGTAACCAGAACCTGTAGGTCTACCTCCCCCAAAAAAGGGAGGGGTTAAAATTTGCTGAGATTTAGGAAAATTTAACTTATTAGTAGAAAGCTAAAACAAATAAGGTAAAATCTAAATAATTTTATAATTTTGTTTTTTCTAGAGAATGAAGTCTGTTCACTATAGGTCTTCTTAAAAACAACCAAACAGTAGGCCTGATGCAGAGAAGGGAGTCACCCCTGATGTCAGCAAGTGCCTAACCCAGTCAGGCTATAGACAACCCAAAGGGGTGACTCCACCTGAATGGCTCCTGGCTGGGGGCTTCATCCCACACCTGCAATGGTTGCCATAAAGCAAGCCTCCTGACTTTGTGACCAGAGTGGGTAACAGCTACGTTGTCCCTGGATCAGATCTATCCCAGCCTCGTTTCTCTGCCAGGCAGACTTGGAGATGGACAGAAAGCTTGTTCCTGGCCTAGAAAGAGAGAGAGAGGGAATACACTGCTACTGCCTGCACAGCTGTCATGAGGGACAGCCTGGATCTGCTATGGCTCTTCCCAGGGCAGAACTAGGGCATCTGGATGGATGGTCAAAAGAATCACATGTCAGCTTAATAACAAAGAGTTTTCTGTTATTCTGAGACTCTGAATGATGAATGAGTAAATGAGCCCCTTGCCCCTGGACCTGTCCAAGTAGAAGTTACAGACGAGATTCTCGTACTCCCTGGGGAAATGAATTATCATATTTGATACATCTTGCTGAGAACAGCCTGCCTTCCCTCAATCCTGCAATTCCTTCATCTTCTCAATGAGCCCAGCCCAGGCTCCACCCTAGCTCAGGCTCCAGGACAAACTGTGCCTCAGTCCAGTGCTCGAACCCAAAACTCTGGGGTTTGGAGTGAAGAAGCAGAACTTGTAGGCTAGGCTTGACTCACACCTACTTGTGAAATCTGGAATGCTCCCTTGTTTCTGAAATCGAGTCATCCTCATGAACCTAGGTCCTGGGCATGGAGTCCTGGTCTCACTTCCATCAGATCTCTGGCAGGGTCAGGAGAGGAGCGTCTGCAGGGAGGGGGTAGGGCAGGTACATTCAACACACCCCTATGCTAGAGGCCATCTGTCAGGAACCAGCTCTGAGTCCTGGTTCCGTTCTGCCTGCTTGTGTACACACACACACACACACACACACACACACACACACACACACACACACACACACCCCACATCTGCCAACTGGTTCAGTCCAGGCCCTGGGTCACCGAAATCTAGAGGAAGCTCCACGAACACACTGAGACCATACTTGCACTGAATTTGAAAGTGGAACAGTAGAGCCCAGCGGCCAGAACCCAGAGCTGGGAGAGGCAGCCCACGCAAGCGAGTCCCAGTGGGCCAGGCTGTGGAATGCTCTCATCTGGGGATCAGCAGCAGGGCCAGCCAGGGGCTGCCTAGCAATAGTTATGAGGCTGACTGTGACCTGTGGCCTCAGGCTTACAGTCAGTCCTCATACTGTCCCAGCAGGGAGATGCAGGTCCCCAGCCTTAAAGGCCCAGCAGGTAGCAGACTTTTCTGTAACCCTCTCAGGTCCCTGTTGTTATAACTGGCCTGGAATCTCAGACCCCTAGGAAGTGAAACTTAACACAGGATGAGGGGTTTGGACCAGGATATTTCTGACAACGGGGTGGGGATAAAGATGTACAGCTCTATCTTCAATAATGTACATGTGCACAGGCAAGAAAACTAGAGGCATAACTATATCAATGTGGTTATTTTGGGTGGTGAGATATATGGGTGATTTTTATTTTTTGTCTACTTTTCTGCATATCTCAAATTCTCTGCAATGAATATGTATTGCTGTTATAATCTGTAAAAGGTTTTAAAATTCATATGAAATTACAATTTTATGGTAGTCATTTTACAATCAAATCTATGTTGATTACGTGTAGAATGCTGGTTTTTACTGTGCTTCCTTTAGGCTTCTCCCACCTCGGCTTTCACTGCCCTGTTTTCAAGGCTCTAATTGGCCAGCTATCCCCTCCAGTCAGGCCCTCTGTGTGTGGGGGTTTAAGTGCTATGTGTGCACAGAAAACAAGTCCAACAGCACGAACAGCACAGGTGCTCTTTCCTGACCCCATGTGTACTCTGATCCTTGGCCCCTCCACACTGTTCCCTCGGGCATGACCAGCTTCCTCACTTACCTCTGACTGACATAGTCTTATGTTTTCTTCTCTATTTTCTGGAAAATTCTGTTCCCATAAGAAAGCTCACGTACCTCAGTTCATTCATTCATTCACTCACAAAATAATATCGAGCATCAGGCACCATGCTAGGGGCATGTAAGAGACATAGCCACAAACAGACTTTCCCTTACACTAAAGTCTCCCAAACAGCACGCAGTGGGGGTTACAGGCAAGCTGGGCATTGGTCTGTCAGCCCTTGGGACTGGCTGCAGGTGCTGGCTTAGTTGGGGACCAGGGGTTTACAGTGTTGTCAGGGACACTAACCAATAATTATCACAATAATAGCTAAGATTGTTATATCACATAACATTATATATAAATGTATATACATGTAAGCATGTATATACATGTATACATATCATAAATTATTGCAATTATTTTAACAAGCAAGCATTATGCTAACAGTAGCTAACATTTATTAAGGACTGAGGACATGTCGAGATCTAGCCTCAGTACTTTTATATATAAAATTTCATTCATTCCTCACAACAGCCCTACACTGCAGGTCTGATTCCAGAGCTCACTAACTTCATTGAGTCCCAGTGACTGAGTGGGAATGCTCTGTAGTAAGTGTAGGCTAGGGAAGTTCCAGAGTAATGTGGACACGTAGGTGCATGCCAGCCCAGTCTCGGGGAGTTAGAAGAGACTTTTCAGAAGGGGTGAACCCTAAGCTGAAACTGAAGGAATTGGAGCTAAGTGAGGCAAGGGGGTGCAGACATCAGGTGGAGAGAAAATCAACTGTGAGGTCGAAAGAAGCAAGGCTGCTTCTTGAGGAAAAGGTGAGCCACCGTGCCTGGGCCCTGGGGACAGACTTTGTATACCAAGCTAAAGGGCACGGGCTTTTTCTCAGGTCCAGGGACACACCACAGTCAGATCTGCATTTAGACAGACTCTCTACCATCTTAATCCTATATAATAAGAGGATAATATGCAAATTTACCCTGGTGGAATGACCAGAATGATCGCTAGACCAGTCACTATGAGGTGCACTGACCACCTCTTGGTTCCTTTCCCCAGCCGGCAGGCTCCCATTGCCCGATGGTGAATGCGAAACCAGGGGTGGATGGTGGGGGATGCAGGTGGTGCCAGGCCAAGGCCCCCACCCCACTGGCTGCCCCACACAGAGAAAGCAACCCATGGTGGGGGCAGAGCCAGCGAGTGGGTAGAACGGCCGACCTCTAGGCCCCTCCCCCTGGCCAGCAGGCTCCGATCACCTGATGGCGAATGGGGAACTGGGAGGGAGGGGGTAGCGGGAGGGGGGAGGCAGCTGTAGAAGATGGCCCTGATCACAGACCAGGCCTAGGAACCATACCTGTGCATGAATTTCATGCGCCAGGCCTTTAGTATGGAGAATAAGTTGGAAAGGGCAAGACTGCAGACCCAGAGATGGGTGATCCCATGTCGCAGCAACCTGCAGAGAGGCTGGTAGCATGAACTGGGCATGGCAATGAGGGTGGAGAGACCAGTCTTCTTTCCTTATCTGCATTTCCCCTGCATCTTGACTTGAGGGCTCTGCCTTGCTAGCCTGCACCTGCTTAAACAATGCCTTCCAACCAGTTGTTCTCCAATGGGTCATGCTTATATGTCTTGTCTCAACTAGACTGTGAGCTCCCCCAGGGACAGGGACCACTCTTGACAAATATACCTGTCAGTGCTCAGCACAGTGCTGGACATGGAGATCGGCTATGCATGCTTCCAGTAAATAAATTATCACATTTGTTATCTCATCAACCTTATAATCAAGGGATTTTATAGTCTAAACTAGGGGCTCGGTGCACAAAATTCGTGCACTGGGGAGGGGTCCCTCGGCCCAGCCTGCCCCCTCTCACAAACTGGGAGCCCTCAGGGGATGTCCTACTGATGGCTTCCCTTTATGGGAAGCCGCCAGCCCCAGTCACCCTGCTGCTGCAGCCACTGCCAGTCACCACAGCCGCCAAGGTATTTTCATCAACAGACTCCAGTCCCTTCAACATGAAAAATGACAACTTTCTTCAGGCATTTTCAGGATGTGTCTTTCATAGGACATGACATTTCTTTCTTTATTTTTCTTTTTATCCTCACCTGAGGATATGTTTCCATCGATTTTTTCCCCCTTCCCTCCAATCCCAGGCTTGGCCCCTGCCCAAGCCTAAAGCCTCTGCCTGAGGCTTTAGGCTTGGGCAGGGCCCCCCCTCCCCGCCCCTCTGATCGCTAGCTTGGGTCACCTAGGCTTTAGGCTTGGGCAGGGGGACCCTCTGATCACAGGCTTGGCCCCTTTCCAAGCCTAAAGCCTCCGCCTGGCTGGGAGTGACCTGGGTGCCGAGGAGGTTCCCCGGACCCAGGTATGTATGCAAATTAACCGCCATCTTTGTTGGGTTAATTTTCATATGCACTCTGATTGGCTGTGGGCGTAGCAGAGGTACAGTCAATTTACATGTTTCTCTATTATTAGGTAAGATGCATCTTGATGAAAGTGAACACAAGTTCTATAGCTCTTTCCTTGGGGTTTATGGGCAATCACATGCAGAGTGAAACTAGATAACTAATATATGTAAAATGCCTGGTAAAACAGTGCAAAGGATCGGTAGGAAGAATCAATTACGTGCAGGTATGTGTGTGTGTGTGTGTGTGTGTGTGTGTGTGTGTGTGTGTTGAGCACACAGGACACTACAGGATATGGTCATCTTACCTATATTTGCATCAGAGATGGATTCAGTGCCTCAAAGGCCATTTTCCTCTTCTTTAAGGATTCTGAAGGATTCATGCACCAAATAACTAAATTATGTCTTGGTAGCTAAACAAATTATGCAAAATTATACGCCATGAATATTTTATCATTCTAAACCCTGAAGCCAGACTCCAGACAGTTTTATGTCTGCAACAACCCGTATCATACCCAGATGAATTCAGCTTAAAGACAAATGATTTCCTTCAAAAACTTAACTTTTTTTTTTCTTGGTGCATTTCTCTTTAAAGATGTCCCAAAGGTTTTACTGTGCATAGGTAATGATAGTAAACGCACTCCACCTTCCTCTTAGGCGGCTAAAGCCTAGCATAACTTAACTCTCTAAATATGCATAAAATTGATTGAGGTTAGCAGAGGCCTACCTTAGGCATGCACTGAACAGATATCATATGAATAAACAGCTGACAACTGTCCAAGGTTCAACCGGTTCCACATGCTTCCTTTTGTCTTATAGAGTGTTGAAACTGCCTACCAAATACATTTTTCTAAATGAGGTTTTAGACACCCAGGAATGAGCAAGAGTGGCGGCTGTGTGTGATCTCGGTATTAAGGAAGGTCAGAACTGCCTGCATGTTCCACTTGGTTTCTTTCTCCTTCTTCTTTCTCAATTACCCTTGCTAGTTTCGATCCTCTCCTTTAGGTTTTAAAAGAAAGCACTACCTGACAAAAGTTCAGGGCTATGTTCACAAAAAGTCCAGCAGAAGAAAATGAGGAAACTAAGATAATAAGGCTCTGCCGGCCCCTCTCCTGGGCTCCTGGGATGTGGAGTCTTGCAGATAACGCTTCAAATTGAGCAACTTCAAAATGGCTGTGAAAGAGCTGTCTGCCCACTTCCTCCAACTGGTTTGCAGGCTCAGAGAGGAACAAAACAGCACATGCCTCCAGCCAGAGGCTGACAAGGAACACCACAGAATGGAAATGGTTTATTTTGTTGGGGTGGTATACTTCCAGGAGACTCTCCCTCTTCTTTCTCTTTCTGCTAACCTTACAATTTCATTTGTGCCATAAGCAAATACAAATTTTTTTTCTTCAAAATACTGTTGATTCATGGGGGCCAAAAAAAAGAAAAGAGCCTGCCCACATGGCTCAGTGGTGAGGTCACAGTTTGATTCCCAGTCAGGGCACATGCTTGGGTTGTGGGCTCGATCCTCAGTGTGGGGTGTGCAGGAGGCAGATGATCAATGATTCTCTCTCATCATTGATATTTCTATTTCTCTCTCCCTCTTGCTTCTTCTCTGAAATCAATAAAAATATATTTTTTTAAAAAATACTTGTTACTCAGAAACCACTAAGCAGATCCCTGACTGCCCTCTGAGATGAGCCAGTTCTGGGCATTAGCCCCCGACTGTGTCCAGGACAGGCTACACTGGAGGTTGGAAGGCACACATGTGGGGCAATTATCTCTCATCTTCCCTGTCAATCCAGCTCAAAGCCAGAATAAAGGGAGGGGCAGGAGCAGCTGGTAGGGAGGTAGTGGGAAGAATATAAGGGCCAGAGGTGTGGGGGAAAATCCTGGCGCTACCACTTATTAGCCACATGACCTTTAACCAGTTTCTTAAGCCCGGCTGAGTTTCAGTGTTTTTATCTTTAAAATGACTATAAATTTTACTCACTTCCCAGGGTTGTAATAAGATTGCTTAAAATAATTGCTTCAAAGGACTGAATACAGTGTCCACAGACACGCTCAATAGAGGAGGAGGCTTTGAGAATGAGCCCCATCTTAACTGATTCTGTTCCTCCGGTAGTGACCCATGACCCCTTGCTATGAAACACACACCCACTGCCCACGTGCTCTTCTCACCAACATTCCTCTCTCTTCCCTCACTTTCAGAAACTGGCTCAGGAAAGAATTTCATAAAAGCACTCATCCTCAAGAACGAACATCTCATAAGTTTTCCCTTCCCTAGGAATATTTGCATTTTAATTGGGGAGAAAACTACTTCTGGCAGGGCAATTTTAGGTTGCAGCAAGCTAACAAGTGAGGTATTTCTCCTTTGTTTGTTTATTTGTTTGTTTGTTTGTAAGATGGGTAATAAGAAACTCGAAGAGAGCTCTTAAAATTATGCAAATAAGTGTCTCTTGAAATGGTTGCGCTTCCAAATTTAACTACCAGTTTACACAAAACACAGAGGATGGAAGAATATGATGTATGACACTAAGAAAATGCAACCAGCAAAATCCAGACTGTGGGGGCTCCTATAGGATGAATAATATTCCTTAAAAATTAAGGAAGGGAGAGAGAAATATGTTGGGGGAGCTTATAGATTAAGAGATATATAAACATAGCCCTGGCCAGTGTGATTCAGTTGGTTGACTGTGCACCAAAAGGTCACTGGTTCAATTCCTGATCAGGGCACATGCCCAGGCTACGGGCTCGATCCTCAGTCAGTGTGTGTGCTGGAGGCAGCCAACTGATGTTTCTCTCTGCTGTTCTCTCC
This sequence comes from Corynorhinus townsendii, assembly GCA_026230045.1. Classification (NCBI taxonomy): domain Eukaryota; kingdom Metazoa; phylum Chordata; class Mammalia; order Chiroptera; family Vespertilionidae; genus Corynorhinus; species Corynorhinus townsendii. The sequence goes on along the minus strand of JAPDVU010000006.1, from coordinate 113,623,386 downwards.
CTCTCCCTTCCTCTTTTCCTAAAAATCAAATAAAAACATATTTTAAAAAAGAGAAATATATATATATATATATATATATATCTTGTCTTTAGTCTGTATATCTATACATTTAACCTATCACAGGTATGGACTTTAATTGTATTTCAGCTATAAAAAACAAATTCTAAAAATTATGACATTTGCAAAACACTGGAAAGTTAAATGTTAATTTAATTGTATACTGGATGATTTTAAGATTATTAATTTTATTAAATGTGTGATAATATTATGGCTGTTTTCTTTAAAGAGTCCTTATTTTTGACACACATACTGCAATAGTTACTAATAATATGGTCTGTAATGGTAAATTTTATGTATGAACTTGGCTAGGCCAGTAGTTTGGTCAAACACTAGTATCAATGTTTCTGTGAAGACATTTTTAAAGATGTGATTAATATTTAAGTCAGTAGATTTTTAGCAATGCAGACCGCCCTCCATAATATGGGTGGTCTTCATCTAATCAGTTGAAGACCTTAAGACAAAAGACTGAGGTTTCCAGAAAAAGCAATTCTGCCTCAAGATTCCAATACAGAAGAAATCCTACCTGCCTTTCTAACCTGCAGAATTTGGATTGAAATTCCCAGCCCCCACAATTGGATAAGTCAATTCCTTAAAACAAGTCTTGATAGATAGATAGGTGGGTAGATAGATACTTAGATAAATAAATAGGCGGACAGACAGACAGATAGATAGATATACAGAACCTACTAGCATTGGTTCTCCTTCTCTGGAGAATCCTGAGACATGGTCTTTTGTCTGAGATTTGCTTCAAAATGTTCCAAAAAGTGGTATCATTGGGTAGACAGGGCAAGATTGACCATGGGTTAATGGTTATTGGGGCTGGGTAATGGATAATTTTAAAATAGGGCTAATAGCATGTAACTTTATGTATATTCAAAACTATCCATAAGATAACAACAGCAACAGCAAACTCTTGCTCCATGTAATTATTTCCCAGGGTCATTTGCATGGCACCAACCATTATGTAAGTAGATTTTTAACCCAGCTCTGTCTAGTATTGATCAGCCCACTCTCCCCTCCTTCATGCTGCTCCCTGAGGGCGGCCAATTCCTCAGCAAGGCTGCCTGACAGGGCATCCCGTGATGGATTCCTCAACCAAAGGCAACTAGACTTTGGCAAGTTCAGGGAGAACCTCCACTACAGAGGAGGGACTAGGTAAGGTAGAGCTCACTGCAGGTCACAGCTCCCAAGAGAGGCAGAACTAGTTCCGGCATCTTTTCTCTGCACTTCCCTCTGGAGCAGTCCCAGACACAAACTCCGGGTTTCTTACAATGGTACTTGATTGCAATTCAGGAAGAAGCCATGGGTGCTCCGCTCCTGAAACATTTCCTATTACCCCCACCCCAACCCCAACAAACAGTAGCCAGCTCTCCTTTACGCCTTCTTCAGTCACTAGTGAATGATTTCAGGCATACTAGAGAGTATAGCTAAAAATATCATGGATAACTCTCCTTGAATTTACCATCCAGATGAAAAAAAGTAAATATTCCAGACTCAACCAAGGACTCTGAGCCCTGCCTAGACTCACACCCTTGCCCCTTCCCCAGAGATAACCACTCTCTGAAACTGACTGTGTGCCATTAGCATGCATTTCCTATCCTTTCTATAAAAAGGAAATAAAATAGTTCTGTTGTTCTTTTTTTTCTTTTTAATTTACTGTGGATTTTTTTTCAATGCTCACACTGCATATATGCTATCCATAAACAATATACGGTATAATTATTATTGATGTTTTAAATTTTAACAAATGTTTTCATCTAGTAGGTAATTTGTGCAACTTGCTTTCTGTACTCAGCAATATAATTTTGAGATTTATCCACATTGATATGCATAACTCAAGCTTATTCATTGCATGCTGCTGAATTATATTTCATTGTATGAATGTACCACAATTTATTGATCCATTTCTCCTGTGATAGACATTTAGGTTATTTTCAGTTTTTATTTCTTTTATAAACAAAGGTGGAATGAACATTCTTGCAGTTTCCTTGTTCACAGTTGAAAGCCTCTCTCTAGGCCTCTTTCCACTCTGTCATTCCCCCTCCATCCTCTACTCCATCAAGTTCACAGATGAAACCGACTGTACTGGCCTGTATCCTTCCAAGGGTCAAGTGTGTCCTGTCTGCCTCCCTGGGCCAAGTGAAGGAAAGTACTGAGCAGTTATCTAATGAACTGAGGCAGGCATCACTCGGTAACTGGACATTTCCTCAGACTGTCTTACTTTAATAAGGCTGGGGAATTTGGTTATCTGAATAACTGCCTTGTCTAGACTCACCCGCCACCTCCCTGAAGTTCTTGGCAGTATCCAAAAGGGGTCAGCACTAACAGAGGGGGTCAGCACTAAATATAGATATCTAGGAATAAAAGGCCTAATTAAGAACCAGGAAGTTGCTCTTGAGAAACTAAAAACATTTGCCAAGGCACCCTTAGCTGTGCCAAAGCCTAATTTGGCAGGGATGCTGATGAGAGCCCCAAGTTGAGAGGAAATAAAGCAGATTTATCCCCCAAATCGGCTAGGGCTTGCTGGCTGCTGCTTCTTGAGTTTCCCCCCACGTCATACTTTCTGGGACAAAGGAGGAAGAAAAACCATCTTAATGCAATTGGATTCGCTTTCCTACTATGTCAGCATCGCTCTTCCTAATTTCTCTAAACTACTAATTTGCTGGAATGAAGAATTTCAGACCCTGAAAAACATTTCTAATTCAAAATGCATGTCTGCTCCTTAAGACATGAGAAGTCTCAGACCAATGTTACCTTTATGTCAACTCGGAGGGAAAAGTTCACTTTCCTATGTGAGATAACAGAGTGGAAACGCCTTTTTATCCTGATTGAGGGATCAGGTGAAGAACAGAATGCCAGCCTGTCAGCGTTTAATGAACTCTTGCTGTGCTTTATAACTGTGTAACTGTAGTTTGACAAACTACCTGCTCATCTGGATATGTGGCCATGTTTCCAGTAGATTCTCAGGGGGTTAAAAAGAGGCTTTCATTAGGAATGTTTTATTCTTCCTACAAATATAAGTGAGATTCTTAAAACTCCGTAACACCCTCATGTAAATATAAAGTTGTCGTTTTTCTCTATCCATCAGCAGGCCTACAGAGGCCAAACCGATCAGCATGGACCCAATTCTGAATCACCTCAGATGGCGCCTCTGACCTCACCTGTGAAATGGGGCTATCTGTCTCCTGGTGTTCCTGGGTGGATCAATGGAGATAATGTACTGGAAAGCACTTCAAAAAATACAGAGTGCAATTCAAATGATTATTGATAGTCCTTTGTTAAGTGTTTGTTTGATTGCCGAATGTCCTTGAACACAATGAAGCATCATTTCTTATACACCGTTTTATAACTTATACCTTTTCATTAATTCAGAATGACCTTCCCTCCAATCCAGTGGTCGGCAAACTGCGGCTCGCGAGCCACATGCGGCTCTTTGGTCCCTTGAGTGTGGATCTTCCACAAATTACCACGTGTGGACGCGCACGTGCAGTGCGGTTGAAACTTCGTGGCCCATGTGCAAAAGTCGGTTTTTGGCTCTCAAAAGAAATTTCAATCGTTGTACTGTTGCTATGTGGCTCTGTTGGCTAATGAGTTTGCCGACCACTGCTCCAATCAGTTCAGCTCCAGTGGCTTTACTTCAAAGCTGCTGCATGGAATCTGGTAGAAGAAAGGGGTTCAGATGGCACCTGGAACCCCCGGCGGGGATCTCCTCTACAGAACCCCAGACAATCTCCAATCCTCTGCTTGGAAATCTCTGGTGAGAACAGCTTCCCAGGACCCCGAGCAGCCCCTCCTATGGAAGGGTATCTCTAGCTGACGTGAACTTCATGAGTCAGAAGTCTCCTCTATCTCCTGGCTCCAGGCCTGTTGTCCAGAGCAGGTGTTGGAAAGCAATGGCCCACATTCAAGTCTATCCCAATGCCTGGTTTTATAGTCTGTGACCTAAAAATGGTTTGTACCTTTCCCAAGAAAACAGAAACACCAATCAGAAAGGATATATGCACCCCTATGTTCACAGCAGCACAATTTACAATAGCTAAGATTTGGAAACAGCCTAAATGCCCATCAGCAGATGAATGGATTAGAAAGCTGTAGTGCATCTACACAATGGAATACTACACTGTTGTAAAAAAAAAAAAGAAGGAATTCTTACCATTTGCAACAGCATGGATGGATCTGGAGAGCATTATGCTAAGTCAAATAAGCCAGTCAGTAAAAAATAAATACCACATGATCTCACTCATTTATGGATACTAAAGAACATTACAAACTGTTGAACAAAAATAGACAGAGGCAAAGAAGCATTGAACATACTGTCAAACTACAGCGGGAAGGTAGGGGAGGGAAAGGGGGAAAGAGATCAACCGAAGGACTTGTATGCATGCATATAAGTACAATCAACAGATGCAAGACACTGGAGGCAGGGGGACAAGGGCAAGTGCCAGGGGGTAGGGGAGGCTGGGGGGAGGTCAGTGGGGAAAAAAAAAGGAGACATATGTACTACTATTTGTAATACCTTAAACCAGTGGTCGGCAAACTCATTAGTCAACAGAGCCAAATATCAAGAGTACAACAATTGAAATTTCTTTTGAGAGCCAAATTTTTTAAGTTTAAACTTCTTCTAATGCCACTTCAAAATAGACTCAACCAGGCCATGGTATTTTGTGGAAGAGCCACACTCAAGGGGCCAAAGAGCCACATGTGGCTCGCGAGCAGCAGTTTGCCAACCACGGCCTTAAACAATAAAATTAAATTAAATTAAGTTAAAAAAGAAGAAAAAAAGAATGGTTTGTACCTTTTTAAATATAGGGGGGGGGAATGTTAATAGTTTTCCATGATATGCAAAAATCATATGAAATTCAACTTCAAAATCCATAAAGTTTTATTGAAACACAGCCACAGCCACCTATTTTCATATTGCCTGTGGCTGCTTTCCCACTACAAGGGCAAAGCTGAGGAGCTGAGACAGAGACCTCACAGCCTGCAAAGGCTAAGATATTTGCAGAGAAATTTTGTCAACCCCTACTTTAGAGTTACATTGGCAATCTTAGCCTCTCTTTAAACATGTGAACAATGTTTGACGCAGCCTAACCTTTTTAAAGGCTCTTTGTGGCCCAGGTTCTATGGTTAGGCATTGGGCATGTTTTTAAAAAGAGGAGGGGGTGGGGGGACAAAACACAGAGCCATCATAGGAATTTAGAGGAAGGAAAGGGAGCATTTCAGAAAGATTTCACAAAAGGAATTTGAGCTTGAACTTCAAGGATGAGATAGGTTTTGAAGAATTGGAAAAAAAGGAAGAGCTTTTATTAGCAAGAAAGCATCCCATTTAAAGCCCTTGGGATGTCCTCAGAGAACCACTGTCCATCCAACACACGCTCTGAGTGTAGGCGATGTGGCAGGCATGACTTGAGGTAGCAGATATATCAGCGGACAAACAAGGATCCCCACTCCAGGATGACTACAATCTAGTGACCACGTACTTGGAGTAAATGGTACATGGTACATAGAGGAAAAAAAGGGCCTGCAGTTAAGAGTAAGCGACAAGCAGAGTGGAACACCCACATGAAGAAGTGCCCAACTCTGCTCCTGACAGAGCACAGGAATCACCATCAGACACGTGTGGAACGTGGCCCTGCCCCTCAGCACTGCCACAAACTCTGGCCGTGGGCATCTCAATGTTCCATGCCTCATTCTCCTCATCTTTAAAATTAAAGAGTAGGACCAGATCTAACTCAAAAATTCGATGACAGTGGTTACATCATCCAAGATTTTCAAATTTTAACATTTCTGGGATTCGTAGAGAAAAAAAATCTAGATAGCTGTTTATTTTGGTTTCATTTATAAGTTGTAATGTGCTTGTTTTTCTTATTTTGGTAACTATAACTCTGAGTATGTTTCTTAAGAAAAAAAAAAAGTAATACTACGTGTTTCCTAACTTCAAGGATCTACAACCCTGTGGAAAACAGAGAGGGTGTATACAGTGGTTAAGAGCATGGACTCTGGAACCAGATTGCCGGGGCTTGCCATGTTCACTTGGGAAGTTACCTGATCAGCCTGTGTCTCCTTTTCCCAGTGAAATGGGGAGAGTAACGGTATTGACAGGAAAGGGCTGTTGTGAAGATTAAATGAGACAATATACATAAAGAGCCCGGAACAGTGCCTGACGGGCAGTAAACACTGATGGGCATTATTATGCTGATAGGCAAACAAATAAGTGTGGGAAGTGTGTTTGAGGCAGTGATCAAAGTTGGCAAGGGAAGATCTTGGAGACAAAGTGGGGAGCACTGCTATCTGGCAAAGAGGAGGGTTACGAAAGGCTTCATGGGTGTTGGAGTGTTGGAGGACAAGCAAGCGCTTTCCCAGAAGACACGTGGGATGGTGGTATTTCAAGGAGACGAGGCTGCATGAGCAAAGATGTCCCAAACCTACCTTCTCCTCTCCCCCACCCACAGCTCCTCTTCCTCTGCTCCTCATCTGCATGAACAGGACTCCACCATCACCACTAGCTATGCTAGTGACACTGAGTCTTCCTTGTCTCCTCCTCCAGCTCACCCCACTGAGTCATGCTGACTCTACATCCCACACATCTCTCAAATCATCTTCTGTATCTCTCTTGGTATTCCTCTGTCTCTCTAGATCTGTGTCCTTCTATATCTTTATATCCCTCTAATGGTTTTGCCTGGCTCCTAGAATCCAGTCCCACATCCTGACCCTGTGGGGTCAGCTCCCTCCCTCGCCATCTGCATCCCAGCAGCCTAGCTTTCTTTCATTTCCTCAGATGCTTGCTATTCCCTGTCGGAAATGATACTTCTCACTCTCCTCTCCCACACTCCTCACAACTAGCAATTCTCATTTTTAATGCTACCTCCTCAGACACACATGCCTGACTCTTCCTCTGGACTGGTATCCTATGTGGGGCCTCTGTGCTTTCCATAATCAGAACTGATCAGTTATATGTGGGTGCTTGTTGGGCATTATCTGTAAACTCCACAGGATTTTAGGGCAAGGATTTTTCAAAACCTGTCATTTGCATTGATGCACTGATCCATCACAATCTCTACAGCAGTGACTGACAAATAGGCACTCGAAAAATATGTATTGAATAATAATCTTTTCCTCACTAGACAGTGAGCTCTATTAGGCCTATGCTGTGTCAATATCCCCCGGGTCTACCTCAGTGCTTGGGTTGTATGACACACACCATTAATATGTGTAGGACAAATGAACAAATGAGTGAATAACTTCAAAAATTTATCTCTAAATGTGTTCCCAGATTGGTTCTGAATAGCAGGGAGCAATGCCTCTTTCACCTCCTGAGCGATGTACTCCATGCTCCTGTTAATGTGAACTAGAAGGGCAGAACTTTTTAGCAGCCAATCCCACTAATCCAACCACAGCATCTCAAAATGGAACAGACCTGGTAGGTGATTCAATTCAATGCCCATATGCTGTCTGAGTCTTCTCTGCACGGCTCTCTTCACGCCTTCATTCAGCCTAAGTGTGAATGCTGCAAGAAGCAGTAACTCACGGCTTCCTGAAGAAACTGACCCCATGTTTTGTCACTTCCGCCTAATAGAAGTTATTCGTGATCCTGAAGCAATAACTAGCACCTCATAGCTTCCATCTGTGGGTCTCAGCTCTAGTCTCTAAGACAGGGACTTTCAAACTATGCATTCCAACCCATTAATAAGTCAGAAAATCAATGTAATGTGCTCAACAAGAATAGAATAAAATAGAATGGAATCCTATGTAATAAAAGGCTAATATGCAAATTGACCAAATGGCAGAATGACTGGTCACTATGATGCACACTGACCACCAGAGGGCAGATGCTCAACGCAGGAGCTGCCCCCTGGTGGTCAGCGTGCTCCCACAGGGGCTCCTGGAGAGCGCAGCGGTGGTGGCGAGAGCCTCTCCCACTTCCGTAGCAGTGCTAAGGATGTCTGACTGACGGTTTCCAGACTGCAAGAGGGAGCAGGCTGGGCTGAAGGACACACACACACGACCCCCCCCCCCGCCCGAGTGCACAAATTTTGTGCACCAGGCCTCTAGTAGAATATAAAATAGAATTGATCAAAGTAAGGATAGAATAAAACAGTGGTCACCAACCGGCAGTCCACGGAACACTGGTGGTCCGTGAGGTCTGAAAGGTTGCAGACCACTGGAATAGAACATAGTAAGGATAGTAATATTTTTAAAGGCTTCTTTCAGTTATAGATGTATTTCTGTGTATTCTCCGTTGAGATATAAAATATAATTCCTACTATAGGTAATTAACCAAGCAAGTTTGAAAGTCACTGCCCTGAAGGGTCTCACATGATGGTTCTCTCAGTGTGCAAAGGCCACTCAACATGGCCACTAAAGCTGTCTCTCCCCAGATGAATATTCTCTCTTCTTTCTTCCCTTGTTCCCTGTATGATTTCTTGCCCATGTTGCTTTGCCTTGGAACTTTGTCTACATCCCAATTGAAGAGGGACTCCAAAAAGTGACAGCCACCTACTCTGCCACCACATTTCTCTCTCGCGAGAGGTTGGTGCATGGTAGTCCTCATGTTCACCTGATGGTACAGACAGACAACAAATAGCAGTGAGGCAATCTGCCTTCTCTCTCTAATCTATCAGCACGACACTAATGGCTCCAGACAGCAGACAGAGCCCTGTTTTTTGTTTTTCTTGCTGCTAATCTGATTTTAGCTATGATATTCTCTCAAGATGGACTAAAATCTAATTAGTGGGTTGTTTTGCTTTTAGAGCTGCCACAACGCACTATTGTCTGGGATCACACATACTCCTCCAAAGCCATGTGCACGGCATCCTATGCTGATATAGGTGTGTGTGTGGTTGTTGTTGTTGTTTATTTGGGGGGGGGGGCAGTGACTCTACTCCAATCTTAAATTTACCTTATTAAATCGCTTCTTGTTGAATTTGGACTTCACTCCTGATAGCATCCTTTTGGATCTTTACGACTTCATTCCATGTGTTTGTTCACCATCCCTCCCTCCCACTTTAGCTTCTTGGTGTCATTGATAGAGTAGTGGCTTTGAAATAAGGTATTTTAGGGTTCAAATCCCCCGTCTTTAACTTAATCTCAGTATGCCTTTGAGGAAATTGCTTAATCTCTCTGTAAAATAATATCTGCCTCACAGAGTTTTATAAAAAACAAATGTTATAATATATATAAAATGTATTCCATGACATATAACGGGCATGTAATAAATGGTAGTCATGAACAAAAATAATGTTAGAACTGGACAAGGGAGAGGTAGAACTATATACTGCATGACCAGAAACTGCAGGCTGAGATGTCCCATTATCACTGCCTTTTAAGTACTGTTTCCAAGTTTCTTAACTATTTGTGAATCCAGCCCACTTTTCCTGATCTTATCCTTATCAACATCACTGGAGACTTATCAAATGCTTTGCTAAAATCCAAACACACAGTTCAGTAGACTTCTCCGGTCTTTTGGCCCAAGATTACCCAGGAGGAGGGGGGGGGGAGAGGGGGAGGAGGAAGGAGATGGGGTTTGTTCCTTGTCACCCTATGCTGGTTCTGGTGATGACCATATTCTCTTCAAGGAACTAGAAATGAACATTCTCAGAACCAATTTTTATCCAAGATGAACAGCACACTTACCTGTCTATAGTCTGTAAAATCAACTTCCTCTCCATTTCGAAAAATAAGCAAATGTGTTTGCCAGCACTTTCCCCCAACAGTTCTTTCTTTCTTGAAGTTTCTTCTAATTTCAAATCAGTAATAGCAACAAAATCTCATCTATAAGTTGCCTCAGTACCTTCCAAAAGAATTCATTTATTCCAAGATCTGAATTCATTTAGAGTAGCTACATGTTTCTTAAAAGCTCGCTGGCTTCCACGGTCACTTAGCAAGGCCCATTCTTTCTTGTTCTACCATTCTCCTTGGCAGAGAGCACAGACAGGACAGGTCTCTCAGAACACTGCCTTCTCTCACCCATCTATAGTGACCCAGCTCCAAGCTCTGAGTTGGCTTCTCCAGCCCCAATCTTCTTGCCTGGAACATGTCAGCCTTTCTTGTTTTTTGCCTGTCTCAGCGCATTGTAGACTCTCACCTTCCAAGCACTGCTCTTGGATTGCTCGCGGCTGTGTGCTTTCTCTCAATTTCCTGCAAAAGTCTTTTTCAAACTTGAGCTTGTTAAGTTCATCACAGCCACTGTGGATTTTTTCAATATTGCCCATTTCCTACCTCTTGGAACCTGTTGTGAATGCAGAAATTGAGGTTATTTTTTAGAGTTCTCACTGTCAGGAGTCCTCCCTTGCATGGTCACAGTCACGGAAGTACACAGTGGGCCTGTTTTCTCTGGTCCGCTTGACATTTGTCTTTCTCAGAGTTGCAGTTTGTGTCCAACCATATCCAGGTTTCTCTTCTTGCTTATCAGGAACCCTGGGCTGACACCACCACATTCACCTTTCAGAAAGGACATCAGGTCTGAAGTAGTGATTTGCCTTGTTGCTTTCTATCCCTTTGGGAGACCAGTACACAACCTAATGAGCTTGTCAGAAAACTGCTGACTGCATCTGGTCAAGCTGTAAAAGACAAGTTAGGGATCTTTCTTTTCACTTTTCTAAAAGAAATCTTCGGGAGTAATAATAATCATCGTTAAATCTTACTGAGTGCTGATGTGTGTGTTTTTTGTGTGTGTGTTTTTTTTTTTGGCCAGGCAGTCTCCTAAGCACTTGAAATATATTACTTCCTTTACTCATTCCAACAATCCTTTTGGGTGGGACCTATCATTACTTTGATGAGGACACTGAAGCACTGATGGGCAGAGAAATCTGTCCATGACCATAGGAGAAGTAAATGGCTGAGGTATGATGTACACAGGCCCCCCAACTCCATCGTCTGTCCTCTTATCCACCATGTAATGTCGACAGATTTCCTGATCTTTTTATTTGATTGTTCTTTAAAAACATATTCCAGACCATACATTAATATCTATTAAAAGCTATTCCTGCAAGTTTCACCCAGACTTACAGAATAGAAATGTCTTCTTGAATTTTGATTATCTATAAAGTCATCAAACACTTCTTTTATGCCAGAAATTTCTGCTTTCTATATCTACCTCTATTATGCTTCTTACTACCTCCTTGCACTGCAGTCTTCTGTTTACATGTCTGTGAGCTCCCTGGAATAAGGGGCTATTACTTATTCATTTTTTGTGCCTGTTGAATGAATGAACAAATGAATTCTATGTATTCATTCACAACTGTAAACACATTGAATAGGACGACTCCAAGGGGGAAGCAATAGCACCTGTGTGTTTTCAAGGATGATGCTATCTTTTCCTGGTGGGGTTGACCTTTCCAAGTAGACTGCCTGCTGAAATGTCATAAACTCCCATCTTCTCACAAATTCTCACACATGCCTGCAATTCCACGATTAATGATTTATTCCTTTGACCTATGTCTTAACAGCCATTTACACCTTAGTCCCCGCCTCCTCCAAAGAAGGAAGGTTTCATAGAGCCTCGAGGGAGGAACATAAAGGCCATGGAAACTGAGCAGAGGAACACGGGGACCTTGGAGAATGGCCCCAAGCAGCTGAGTACACGGGCAATGTAGACCATGAGTTCACAAGCAGAAGCCCTTGAATAATAAAAGAACGGACCCAGAAGTGTCCTGTTAGGTGAATCTCAAAACACTTCAATACCAGCTACGGTCATCATTTTAAAGCAGAGAAAAAAACGTACGACAAATCAGCTCCTTTAAAATGAAAGTTTTATCAAAATAGTTCTTTAAGAAAATAGCCTCAAAGGCCTGGGTTTTTAAAAAAAAACCTGAGAAGTTAGAACAAATGAGGTCAACTTAATATGTCTTTTGTGTGCATATAAAAATTTGAACCAACTGAATTGTACTTATCAGCAAAGTACTGAGTTGGCAGAAGAGGCCAGCTGCACCTCACAGCGCCCACTTCTGAGAGCCAGGCTCTGGTTTTATCTGGCCCAGTGCTTGCCTCTCTTCTCAGCACATTTCTGACTTCCCAGCTACCCACACTCAGGGCTGGTTTAGAAAGAAAAGGTTGCTATTTTCTAGTGAGAGATTGAACCCTTATTCAAGCATATCTTTAAAAACAGGCTCATCGGCTTGCTGGGTGGCATCTCAGGCTTTTGCTCCTGCTCTCTGAGGATCTTGGACCAGCAATTTCACCTTCTGCCTCAGTTTCTGCATCTTGGCTTAGGTTACTAGGAGCAGTGGAAAATGAAGTGACTATTTTATTAGCAAAGTGCTTTATACCATTCCATTACCCCATTCACATCTTTCTTTCCTCCTCGCTGGGCTATTTTGAGAACTGATGAGATAATGGTCTGCAAGTGGTTGGAAGCCCCTTTGGAGAAGTGTGATAGTACCCAGGACACTGGCCTCACTTCCCCCTAAAGTAATTCTGGTTATCAACAATGCTCACGCATTCAGATCCAAGGGATGACCTCATACAGCAGCCACAAACCATACACAGTGCCTCATGGTCAATTATCCCAAGAAACATTCATATTATTTATCCATTTCATTCTGATCCTCTAAGCAAATGCACAAATTAAATCTATTACCATTCTGTATGAGACCAAGAATTTCGTATTTTATAATGACAAATAGTAAATAAATAAGAAGCACAAACCCACCCAAGTCTGATCTGGAAGCAAGAGGTTACACAATGTACTTGCAGTGATAAAAAATAAAATCCAAATTCACGTTGAAAAAATCAATTGGTGTGCAGAATGAAATATTAGTAAGAAATGCTCATCCTCCTGGATGCCTCAGATAAGCACACCACAGGAAAGGGAGTTCACTGGGAACCGCATAACATGAAAAGACCTGGTTTTTTAACAAGCTCATGGAGATCAACTTAATTAACTGATCAATCTGGGAGCAGATTAGAAAATCCATTCAAGTATCTCTGATGAAATTGACAGGTGAGTATGGTGCAAATAGATGGGGAGAGAGGAGGAAGGGAGGGAGGCAGATAGGAAGGGGGATGGGGAATGAGAAAGAGAGAGAGACACAGAGAGAGGGAGAGAGAAATGAATCTCCTGCAAGCAATTCCTTCTAGGTCTCTGGTTGGTAGATTTGGAGGACAACCCCCTCTCCAGTTTCACGGCTTTGCAAAATTTAACTGTTTCTCTGTGTTCGCTGAAATACTTCATTTCAGAATTCTGCAAAATGATTTTGTCTTCTGTTCATTTGTATTAGGAATTTAGAGATTGACATCCGAGCAGTGCAGGCTATGGGAATTAGGGAAATGATGTTAGAGCTATTTAGATTTCTGCTTTTCATTCTACAAATATAAGGGGATGGCTTTGAATATTAGATGGAGGAAATAAAATATAGATAAAGAGGTATTCAGACTATCTGGTCTTTATAGAATAATAATTGCAAATCTTTCTCAAGTCTTTCTCCTAATTGTACCTTGAATATTGAGGTTGCCTCTCTTTAGTTTTCATGGCTATGTTCACCTTGTAGGATTATATTAAGCAAAGAATTGTGAACACAAATAGCTCCTGCTATGGCTCTCCACCGTGGGGTCCTAACAGCTAGGAATTGAGTGGCAAGTAATCTATTACAAATAATGATGAATTGGAGCTTATTAATGATTTATCATAAACCATATAAACAGAATATTTCAAGACTATTACCACAGCGAAATCTCTCTCTAGACAGTGAGCTCTATTACCAAATTCCAATTTGATTTTACTTTCTCTTCTTTTGGACCAGAGTTGAATTAATTCTACTCTTTGGTTCATAGTGTACCAACCCATAAAAGACCCCTCTTTTATTTCACTGTGGTTTATCCTGTCCTATGTCCTGATCCTCACTCCAGTCTCCCTCTCCAGTCCCCCTCACTTCAATCTTTATTTAGATATATGTATAAAGTTGAATAATATATGTCATTGCTTTGTGTGTGCATGCTTAATTTATGAGGCGGTGTACCATAAATCTCATTCTCTTTCCTACCTTCTTCATCCAACTCTATGCTTTTGTAATCCATCCTTGTTGTTATATGTAAATGTAATTATTATTGCTGATGGCTTTACATATAACCACAGTTGCCTCGCCAGTGCCCTAGTGATGACCTCCTGGTTGACTCCAATTCTTTGCTACCACAAACAGTGCTGCAAGGAGCACGCAGAGAGCTGTCCATCATGGATTTGTGCAAGCCTGGCTCTGGCTACACCGGAAGTGGGATGGCTGAAGGGCAGGCTACTACACTCCCTCTAGCCATTGGGAAGGTCCCACTTCCCCACATCCCTTTCAGCACTTGATATTAATAAGATTTTCAATTTTTGACAGTCTGCTCATTTTAAAGTGGATCCCATTACAATTTACATTTGAATTTCTCTGATTACTACTGAAGTATCTCTTCAGCTTATTAGCAATTTGGATTTCTCCTATGAACTGCTTATATCCTTTACCCATATTTTTTCTGTATGGGTTTCCTATATTTTTCTTGCCAAACTACAGGAGTCCCTTGGAGCATAATTTCTTATTGATTTTGGACACTGCAAACATCTCTCCCCAGTGCCATCTGTCAGGCAGGTTAACTGTTTTGAACTGAAATCTTTACTTTTGATGTAGTCATACCCATCAATTTTCCACTTAGAGTTTATGTTGTTTGGGTCTTACCTAAGAAATTTACTCCAAGCCCCAGAGCAATAAAGATATTCTTCTAGATATTCTTCTACAAGATTTGTATATTTTCTCTTCATACTTTGGTCTTCCATGCACTTGGAATTTATTTTTGTATGCATTGTAAGATAAGGCTCTAACTTTTTTTCTTTCCCACATTGAGTCAGTTTTCTTAACATTATCCAATAAATAATCCATCTTCTTCCCACAGGTCTGGGAGGAGGCTCTATTATACACTGAGTGGCCAGATTACTATGATCTCTGAACGCATAATAATCTGGCTACTCAGTGTATATCCTACATAATAAAAGGCTAATATGCAAATTGTCCCCTCAACCAGGAGTTCAACTAACAGGCAGGCTGGCCAACCGCCCATGCCCCCTCCCCCTGGCCAGGCTGGCAGGGCCCCACCCATGCACGAATTCATGCACCAGGCCATATATATACACACACACTGAGTGGCCAGATTATTATGCATTCAGAGATCATAATAATCGGGCCACTCAGTGTATAGTAGCAGTTTTCCATGAATACATGGTTTGGTGTCTATACCCTGTTCTTTCTCTTTGGTCAGTTTGCCTGAATCCCCTGCCCCCACCCCACAGTTTTATTATAGTAGTTCTAAATTGTGTCTTAGTTAATATGTTTTTAAGTGGGAGAGAAGGGTAAGACTAGTTTGGAAATTACACATAATCCACAATCTCTCATATCCTTGTCCTAGCCCATAATTCCCATGCAGGGTCACCCAGGGAAGGGTATCCCAATGTAATTGTGATCTGTGACATATGTCAACATGGGAGGGAGAGACTAAAACATCTAAATGATCACCTGTTTGCCTTGCACAATTCTTTGTAATTAAATTTGCATGTCTTTCAAAATAAGAAAGAATATTTTTTACTCTTGAACTTGAAAGTTATTACCTTGAGAACCTTAATTTTCAATGGAAACTACAAATATTCAGGAATGATTTCACTCCAAAATTTACTAAGAGGATAATATGTATGAGGCAGTTGGGGGGCCAAGTGGTTTGTAATGCGCTCCTCTCCAGCAGCTAATCTGTAGTGGAACTGAAACTAGATGCCAGCTCGCCTGAGACTTTCTTGTCAACTTTACAAATAAGTATCCAATGTCTCCTGTATGCCAGGCATCACTGCACGGAGCAGAAAAATGAATAAACAAGCATGATCTCTGCCCACATATTAGTCAATGGGTGACTTGCCTGAAACTTGGGTCTGTGCTCTCGCTCATGGAAGAATGGGTCTATTACAAAGTTGGATAGTTTTAAGACTGTTCTATTAGCCACAGGCCAATTCAAATACATTTTACACAGACCAGCTGACAATCAACTGAAAATCCTAAATAGACCCTGCCATGGTGGATTTACTGGCCAAATATAGACCCAGTCTATAACTCAGACAAGACAGAAGCGCATGCCAAAATGTTGTTCCAGACAGGAATCAGGTGGAAGCTACATTTGTTTTTGGATAGTTGTAGTTGAAGAATTTCCAGATGAAGGAAAGGATAGAATATCAGGCTCAGAAAAGAAGGTAAAAAAGGAAGGAAGGGGTGGAGGGAAGGATCTGGGGAGGGAGAACAGGAAGAAAAGCATTAAGGAAGGAAGGGAAAGAAAAGATAAAGCTGGTGTTCATTTGGGAATAACTAAGAAAGTATAAGACAGTATATAACAGAAGGAGATATCTAAAAAGAATCTTGTCCTTTCAACCTATTTGACTTCTCCAGAATTTCATTTTGAGTGCGAAGTACTTGTGAATAAATATCAGCACTTAAACAGCAAAAATAGGGTATGGCTGACACATAGAAAGTGTTCAATAATTATTAGAATTGTTTTTAAAAACAATAAGCTATTTTCTTTTTAAATATATATTTGTATTGATTAAAGAGAGGAAGGGAGAGGGAGAGGTAGAAACATCAGTGATGAGAGAGAATCATTGATGGGCTACCTCCTGCACGCCCCCTACTAGGGGTTGAGCTCACAACCTTGACCAGGAATCGAACCATGACCTCCTAGTTCATAGGTTGACACTCACCACTGAGAACATCAGCCAGGCAATTATTAGCATTTTTTAAGTAGACAATTATCTCTTGGAAATAATGGAACCAAGGAGTACATCAAACTATTATTTGCAAGCATGAAATAAACTAAATAATATTTACTTTTTGCTTTCCATAAGTTCATATTACTGAAGAAATTCTCTCATTTAAAAATAATCCAGGTGTTGTTGATCATAGCAAAAAATAAAAATAGGAAAAGGAAAAACATTCTAATGTTTGGTTAAAGAGATTTCAACTTATTTGTATTTTGGAATTTTATTCAGGCTTCATAATAATTTAAAATCATTTGACAGATTAAGAATAACAAGGAAAGATATTGAGAGTTTTTGAAATTTTAAAAGCAGGTTAAGTATTAGTATAACATGTTATTTAAGAATTCGGAGCCTAGAACCAAAATGCTTGAGTTCCAATCCCACCTCTTCCACTTAAATACCTATGAGGCTTTAGGCAATATTTTTAACCTCTCTATGCCACAGTGTCCTCATATGCAAAATGAAAATAGAAATTAAATGTACCTCATAGGATTCTTGAGATCTTTCAATGAATTAATACATGGAGAAGCAATATAAACAGTGTCTTTTACATAGAAGTCAAATGTTAGTTATTATTAATATGATAGTAATATTAAATTTTATTAATATTATTATAATTTCATATCTCTCTATCTATATATACAAATCTATAAAGCTATACCATAAAATTTTAAGTGTTTATCTCTGGACAGTGAAAGTATAGATTTTTCTTCTTCTTTCTGCTTATCTGAATTTTTCCAACCATGAAAATATATTGATTTTCTAATAAGGAGCAACAAATCATTTCTAATTTTTGAAAAAAACAAGATCTATGAGATGGGTAGGGATGCGGGAGAATGGTACATTCATATAATTAAGAGCTCCCTGAAAATAAACAATCTAGCAATGAGGCAAAGTTTTGAGTTATATCCCAAAATAAATAGGGGGTTAGGGGGCTGATGAAGGGAGAAATGGGAAATGGAAGTGGGTGACATGCTCCTCCTAATCTTTTATTTGCGCTCAGGTTAAGGTTCAATACAGCAGCAAAATGAAAAAAGGAAATGGAGTGCTGTGAGAGGTCACAGGGACAAACATTGACTGGCTCTGGAGTTTTGAAAGGCACTGGATAATTTCATGACCATTAATAACATCTGCAGTCCTGCTGGGCAGGCTAATGGCAGGGGTAATTAGAGCCTGCGCTCTAAGACAGATGACTGCTTGTCAGAGCAGAGAGGCAGCCCACCCCAGGGGCCACAATGCCCATGGGTAGGAAGGTCTCCACCTGATCATAGCAAAGGAATGACCTAGCCTGGCCTCTGTGGACATTTTGTTAGCTCACAAAGAAAATAGTGGGTGTAGGTGCCACTCAGGGCTGGGGTCTAGACGTGAGTGGCCCACAAGAATATCCTGCAGTGAAATATTTTCACACTCCACATACCCAGGATTTAAGCATATAAAAACACATTCAGTTCAAAGAAGTTGTAAAATCAATTAATTGTATCTTTAACCAGTAGTTACCCAGCATTGAGTATGCACTGCTGGAGATTTTCTATTCATTCAAATTAATAAGTGACCATTTCAAGACATAACTTCTCTTCAAGGACAAAAACAATGGATTTAATAAGAATATTTTGGTCTGTCCTTATATATAAGCTAGCTTAAGTTGTTCAGTTCTTAAATCAGGATGACTAATATATCTTTTGTAAAATTTTATTATGAAATGAAACACATATTTTCAAAGTGAAGATTTCCATCTAGGTAAGTGTTGGAATGAATCATTCTCTCCACAGGATGGTTCACAAGAGAGAATGTCAAAGAATACTTGGAATGCCACTTAGGAATCTGTCTCAATAATTTTGCCTAAGCAAAATCTACATTCAGTGACTCTGTATACTTTTGAACAAGTTTCCTTTCTTGGGAGTATTATACCTCCTAAGGCAGTTAAGAATTGCTATACAATTCTTTAAAAATAATCTTAACCAATTTCCATTTTAAACATTTCAGATTGAACAAAAGTGTTTACAAATTTCTTCCAGAACCTCTCTAAAATGACAGAAAAGGAACTTAGTTTAAAAATCACAAAAGCAAAAAGCCCTAGAAAAGTTGATGACAGATAAACAGCAATATCAATGAAGCATTACAAGATAAAAAACATATGGATGGGATTAGGACTTCCTTTTCCAGCAGCATAACAAACTGGACACTTTAACCAATTCTATTACTAAAATATCCTGAAATCCTTGGTAAACTGTATGTAACAAATATAAAGAGACGAGAAAACAGAAAATATGAGGGAAGGGTTAACAAAAATGGAAGACAAAGTGAGAAGGTCAGATAGAGTCTTACAAAGAAAGAATAGAGAGAAGAAATGCAAATGTTACTGAACTAATGAAAAGCATGAATCTACTGATTCAGGAAACAATCATCTTAGAAGAAACTCACTAGTATTAGTAATCTTCTATTTTTTTTTTTTAGGTCAGTGGTCGCAATTCATTCCATAACTCCATTTTATTGTGAAGGAAGTCCCCCTGTCCATAATTTTGCCCCAACTATCCAGAACAGCCCATAAAATCTTTTGTGTCTCAGTAGTAAATGTAAAAAGATGGGCATGTATTAACAGACATTTAAAGAAAACTCTGAATATGAAAGTCATACACCAAAACAAGCAAACAAAACAAAAACAAAAATTAAAAAAGGAAGTTGGAAGAAAAGAAATGAGGCAGGAGCGGAGGAAAATTATAACAACAAACTGCAATTAAGATTCAAAGACAAGAGATAATGTTACAACTATGAAGAACAGAATGTAATAAAAAGAAACAATTATAGGACAAAAAAATAGTTCATAAATTTAAAGTATCATAGATAAAAGTTGAGGAACTGTTATAGGAAGTAGGACAAAAATGATGGAAAACTGCCCCCAAAAAGATAATAAAATGTGACTATCAATCAAGAGTTCTAACATATAAGTAGCAGGAGTTCTAAAAGGAGAAAAACATGGAGGAGATAAATAATTAAAGAAATAACACCAAAATAAATCCTCCAAAATGAAGGACACAAGTATCCAATTTGAAAGGGTCAATTGAGTACCCAGTAAAATGAATATTTTTCTTTAAATCCACTCAGTCACAATGAGGAAAATTTCAAAATGATAAGGATAAAAAAAAGCTCCTAAAATCTTTGGTGTAGAGAGTAGAAGAAGTAGGTCACATATAAAAAATCAGAAATGAGAATATTATCAAATTTTTCAACAACCACAATAAAATCTCATAGATAGTAGAGCAATACTTTCAAACAACTAATGAAGAACTATTTCCTACGATATTTTTATACCCAGCCAAACTATCAACCAAATGTGAGCATAGAAAAAAAGTTTATTTAAACATGAAAGTTTATTTTGCATGCACTTTTTGCTCAGTGCTATAGAAGGTTTGCTTTAATAAAACAAGGAAATAAAACAATATGGGAGGTAAGAAAAAGTGAAATCTAACATAGGAGAGAACTAAAAGGAACTCCTAAGATGATGGAAAAATTAAGCAATAAAAATAAATGCATATTATTTAGAAATTTGGGGTTGAATAAAAAATTGGGGCACATTATTTAGAAATTTGGGGTTAAAGGAAAAAAAAAATCCAAAAGTCTTGAAAGAGTTTGCCACAGGAGAATTGAGCCTGGGACTGGCTAGGGGTATGGCATATAGAGGGTATGATGATTGTTTTTCAATATGATTTACAGTATTAATTTTTTAATCTTATGCATATATTACTTTGAAATTTTTAAATATTTAAGTGAAAAAAATCTAACTCTAATCTACAATACCCAGGAGCCTAGTCTTTTTATAATTTTTTAAAAACACCAGCTACAGCTTGTTTTATACATTCAGCTTCTTCATTAAAGAAATTAAAAACAATAAAGAAATGGGGAGGATCATATTACTACCCATAATCCCACAGCTCTATACAATCATTCTAATCATTTCCTATATAGACTTTTAATGTATAAATTTCATAGTTGCAGTCATAGCTTTTTTTTATTGATTTCAGAGAGGAAAGGAGAGGGAGGGAGGGAGGGAGGGAGAGAGAGAGAGACATCAATATGAGAGAGAATCAATGATCGGCTGCTTCCTGCACACCCCCCACTGCGGGTAGAGCCCGAAATCTGGGCATGTGCCCTGACCGGGAATCGAGCCCCAGGACTCTCCAGTCTGCTCATTGGATTGACACTCTATCCAATGAGCCCAACCAGCTAGGGCCAGTCATAGCTTTCATACAATTATATCCTGCTCTCTCAACATTATACCATAATCAATTTTCAGCTTGCTGCATAGCATTATAACCATCTTTCTTAATGGCTTGACCAAACTTTTTTATCTGAGTGTCCCACTCAATACCATAGATTGCTTCCTCTTCTTCCCTCCCTCTCCGTGTTCTGTTTTATGTTCTTTAGATTCTCCAAGCTCCCCCCCCCCCACCTCCCTTTTAAGGGCCTGAGACCTGAGATATACTTCCTTAAGACAGCTAATTTGCTGTCACCACTTGGCAATCAGTTTAAACGCAACTTCCACGTGACCTTCCTTGACCCCCAAGCTAAAGTAGACCCTTTTTTGTCACATCCTGCTTTCATCATGACAGTTTTCATTCCTTGATCCTTTCTTTTTAATTTCTTAATTTGTTTGTTTGTTCATGGCCTGTTTCTTCAACAAACTGTGTGCTTCAAGAAAGCAAGAATTATATCTGTACTTCTTCCCATTACATGCCTGGCACAGAGAACAGAGCATGGCACAGAGAAAGTAATCCACATACTTGTAGGGTGAATAAATAAATTAATAAAGTGGCTGATGATGGATGGATGAAATGCTAATTACTTAAGGCCACAGAGGGAAATCTGAGGCCCAACAGGAGTAAGGGAAGGTTTGTTAGGGAGTCCGGAGACCTGCTTCTAGTCCAGCCACCATTCGCCAGGTCCCTGACTTGGAATAAGGCACACTTAACCTCTGGTCCTCTTCACCTGTGAAATAAGAGGGTTGGAGTAGGTGACCTCCATCATCTGTTTCAACAATAAGTACTGATGTCTGCACCTTTGCAAGTCCTCACTTTGCTAAAATTTTCTGTGGTTTTGGAAAATAACTTCTTGGTTCCAGTTCCCAGGATGATGGATGAGTGGAAACTTCAGTCAAACAACTATCTCTTTTTTTTTCTGCATGACAATAGCAATTAGTTTTAATAGTTCTTGTCTGTGTCTTTTCTCTTGTGAGAGAGGGAAATGGATTCATTGATCAGGTAAATGAAGCAGCCTGAAATCAGAGATTGCTCTGACATAGGCATACAGAAACTTTCCTGACAGGCAATGATCTTCTTTTAGGGAACTAGTATAGAACAGTGGTTGTCTTCATCTATTTGGGCTGCCATGTGAAATACCATAGACTGAGTGGCTTACAGATAACAGAAATGTATTCCTCACAGTTCTAGAGGCTGGAAGGCCAAGATCAAGCTCCTAGCAGATTTAGTGTCCAGTCAACCTGCTTCTGGTTTAAGGTGCAGTCTTTTCTCCGTGTCCTCCCATGGCAGAGGGGATGAGGGAACTCTCTGGAGCCTCCTTTATAAGAGTACTGATCCCCACTCATGAGGGTCCCACCCTCTGGCCTAGCACTTCCCAAAAGCCCTACCTCCTAAAACCATCACAGTGGGGTTAGGTTTCAACATATGAATTTGCCTGGGAGTACAGAGACAGAAACATTCAGACCATAGCAGTCGTTAAAAGCACATGGTCTGATGTCAGAGCACTGGTTTCAAGTGGCAGCCATGCATAAACTTGGCAGGTTACTTAGAGAGGGCAATACAATGGTGCTAAAGGCTAGAGCCAGACTGTAGGGCTGAGTCCCAGCTCTGCCACTTGCTAGCTGTGAAACTACTGACACCCAGAATCCCATCTGAAAATGGAGATAAGAAAGTTCCTACTTCAGAAGGTTGTTGAGAATCAACCAATCCCAAGCTCAGAAGACACTTTTGGACAGCAAGCACTGAGCACACAGTCACCGCTATCCGGATTTGCTCTTATTGGTGTGTTGTTATTGAATCTCTCCAAGTTCATTTATTGATTCACTGATTCAATAAATATTTACCAAATGCTTTTGAAGAGGCATCACATCACTTCATTAACTTAAGAGGAAGCTTCTGAACCTCAATTATAATGCCATTAGCCAAAGGACTGGGATTAGGTGTGCTCATCTCTCTTGCAATAGTTTGTAAACATGCCCCCCCGGCATTACATTTGGGGAGGGAGTCTCTTCCTGAATGTGCTGATCACCCATGGGAGCACACTTCACCACCGCTCTGCAGCATCCCTTCGCCTCCTCCATCCTGTCAGAGGTCGGACTGCTCTCCTAATTCCCAGTCTGGCCAGAGCAAGCTGGGTAGGTAAACGATAGAGAGAAAGGGAAAGAACTAGAAGGAAGGAAGTGCATTCAAACATTCAGAGAAAGTATGGGTGACAAGATTCTAGACATTGTCTCATCCTGATCTAAAGGGCAGAGATGGATTTGGGATTTGGTGTTCATTGCTACCCTCCATTTTTCTGTCATTTCCCTCATTTCTATGCCTAACCAAGTGAGAATACTTCTGGAGGAGGAATCTGGATCCATGATAGTAGTAAAAACAAACGAAAAACATTTAGAAGTAAATAACGGCAAGTTTACAAGGAAAGTTGTATAAAGGTTGCTAAGAGTTTATTTACTTACTAGAGGTGGGGTCCCTCGGCCTGGCCTGCAGGATCAGGCTGAAATCAGCTCTCCAACATCCCACGAGGATTGCTAGAGGACACAGGCCAGGCTGAGGGACCACTGGTGCACAATCACAGCCAGGGAGGGACCGGGGAGGTTGGCCAGCTGGGGAGGGACCGCGGGAGGGCTCCAGAGCATGTCTAGCCCATCTCGCTCAGTCCCGATCGGCTGGACCCCAACAACAGGCTAACCTACTGGTCACAGCACCTTCCCCCTGGTGGTCAGTGCACATGATAGCGATTGGTCAACCAGTTGACTGTCTTCCCCCTGGTGGTCAGTGCACGTCATAGCGAGCGGTTGAACAGCCTTAGCATATTATTAGCCTGTCATGCTTTGATTGGTTGAATGAACAAACAGACACTAAGCATATTGGGCTTTTATTATACAGAATTCTCACATAAGAAAACTTACATTTTAATTTCATAAGTAAAAGAAGTATATCTTGAGATTATAGCCATTGAATAATTTTTGGATCAATAACTGAAAACTATCAGTGTGAAGTATTTCTAGTTTTCCTTTTCCACATTCAGAATTACCATCCCTGTTCCCCCTCTCCATCTAAATAAGCCATAAAACCAGGGAGCTATTCTTCACTCTCCTACACCCCCATCATATCCAATCAATCTGAGCACACAAATATCTCTCAAATTAACTGATCTTTTTTCTTAGTTCAAAAGTTATGTTTAGGATGTTCAAAGAGATAAACATAAAATAATACCTATAAAAGTGAATATGAAATCATTAAATGAAAGCAGGCAATACAACAATAAGAATAGGTTGGTAGGGAAAAAAACCAATTAAAATTCTCAAAATAAAAAAGAAGTCAATAAAATATTTTTTAAACTCAATATATGCATTAAAATTTAGATTAGATAAAGTTACAAAGATAATTAGTGTGAAAAGATAGTAATTGAAGAATTCATCCAGATACAGCACAGAGAAACAAAGAAATGCTGAATATGAAAGAGGGGTTAAGAAACATGGTGTGGAGTCTTTCTCCAAAGATCGCCACCACTGTCTTCTCCCCCTGTACATACATGCTACTCTCCTACCAAGAGGTAGTGTCTTCCCCGGTTTTTTATTATTATTTTTATTACTTTAAAAACACAAAAATCTTAAGCAGAATGGTAAATTTTTAATAATTTGTTAAATATGAATAGTAGATACTTTTGTGCTTACTTAAATATTTCACATATTAACAAAACAGATTTTTCACCAATAATTCATGGACATCAATTCCATTGCTTTCCTTTATAGTCATGACCCAAAAATAACCCTGCCAGTATCTGTATTGGTGGTAGCCCATTGATGGGTGTGGTCCTGTTGGAGGAGGAGTGAGACAGGAACCTTTTCATCACAACTGGGCTGTGCCCCCACCTCAATCACAAACTAACATGGGGCTGAGAGGACAGATTCACAGATACATGACCATGTCTATGAACTAGATTCCCAAATGAGGCCAAATTCTGTTTTTTATGACGGGGAAGCAAGGCTGGACTTAGCTAAAGCTTTGATGAGATAAAGGTGAGGTGTAGGACGGGGGTTCCCAAACAATGTCCACTGTGGACTTTGGGAGCCTGGCAAGGGTCCCCACTTCTAAAAGAGTTTTGAATTCCAACAGCAACAAGAACTTGGAGGCTTTCCCTGGGACACCTTTCTGATTGCTTGACCTTCAGGAGAACAAGGTGAGTGGTTTGCCTCATCCCCACTTGCTTGGAAGGATGAGTTATCAGGAGGATGTGTGGAGGGGGCGGGTTGCCCTCCCTTTTGGTATTTCCTACTGTATGTGCTGCGAGAGGTGATTACAGTGGTGGGAACTAATAAACTATAAGCTATTCATTCTGGTTTTAAAAATATAGGCTATGAGTTTCTCTCCCTATTTTAATCCTTGCTTACAGTCCTTTCTCTTCGTGGGCTATGGAAATCAGCACTTAGCCCTACCAAAAGGCCTCCTCCTTTTGTTCAGGCCCAAAGCACAAACTTCAATGACAAGACTCCCTACGTAGGGCATTCTTTCTCTTTCTCGTTCCATCTGCCTCTCCCTCCCCTCCCCTTCTCTCCACTGAACCCCCATCCCCTAACCCATTTTATTAGTTTGAAATGACCAATGCAGCATTTCCCACACTGACGCTGGCAAACCTGAATTATAGATCCTAAGTTTCCAGCCCACTTCCCAAACAACTCACAGTATTTATTTTATGTGCCTCTTCCAAGCAGAACAGAAGCAAGAAATCCTGTGTAAATGCAAGTCAGCCACAGCGAGCTCAGGCTTCTGCATAGACCGATTAGACCTACATAATTAAGTGCATGCAGATCTTCCCCCATCAGATCTGGGTGTTGACCCCGGGTTAGGACTGACAGGCAGCAGAGACGCGAGGAGGGTTTGCCAAGCATCTGTATCCTTCATCTTGGCCTCCTTCTGCTAAGGGTCTTTGCTACCTGCCTCCCAGGCCTCCTAGCATCTTGTTTCCCCCAGGGGGAGGAGGAAGGCGGAAGCAGAAAGGGTCATCACTTTGTTCTGCATCTCTGAAAGGAAACTGTCTTATTTCCAAACATAAAATATATACTCTTACACATGAGCAGCACATTTCAATCACTGGTATACTAGGTCCTTCCTCCTTCATAAATATATATATATATATATATATATATATATATATAGCCTTAAGCTGATCTTTGATTTAATAAATAAGAACCTGCACAAAAACCTTTAGATGTAGATTTCAGTTAATATTGCCATAGATTGCGATGAAATGGTAGGTGACTTACAAGACTAATAATTCCTCACTTTAGATGAAATCACCAGAGAATTATGTAATATAATATTTGTCTCCACATGCTTAGCTTTTTTTGACTGTACCATTATTATATCTGTAGCTGTGCCATCTCTAAGCCCTGGCCAGAAGGGCGGGGCTAGGCTATGTGAGTCTTCACCTCATCGTGTGAGTTTGGGCAAGCCACCTCCCCTCTGGGCCTGCATTTCTTCCACTGTAAATTAGGAATT
Source organism: Corynorhinus townsendii (assembly GCA_026230045.1). Lineage (NCBI taxonomy): Eukaryota > Metazoa > Chordata > Mammalia > Chiroptera > Vespertilionidae > Corynorhinus > Corynorhinus townsendii. The sequence goes on along the minus strand of JAPDVU010000006.1, from coordinate 113,596,812 downwards.
GAACTAAATTATTTCTAAGGTCTCTTCCCAGTTTAAGAATTTATGAATCTAAAATTCTATTTGACTACTATTAATCCAAGTCCATTAATGATGATTAACCCTTAGATAACCCCACAAAGATGGGTTATTGGTGACTTCAAGTATTTGTACTTAAAAACAAAAATATTAGTAAAATATAATACAGAGAAAAGTGCACCTAAGTGTACAGCTTTATGAATTTTCCCCAAACCAAACATCCGCATTTAACCAGCTTCCAATCAAGAGACAGAATGTGACCAGCTCCCACCAAATCCTATTTCATGCCCCCTTTCCAGTCTCAGGTTCTCTCTTCATGCCTCATAAATAACAAATTTTAACTTTACAAGGAATCTGTCTTCATATCTGTTTTCTTAGGCAAATTCATAAAGAGTCCACACCTGCACTATAATGAATAATCAGTACAAAGCAAATGATTTCAGGGAACTAGAAGCAGTCCTTTATTACCCAGAGAAAGAGATTGTCAAACACAGAGGGGATACACAAGAGTATGAACAAAAGAAGAAATGTCGTAAAACATGGCAATTGTGGTCAACAGCATCAATTGATTGATTGTTCCCGCCTAGGGGTGACAATCAGTCCATTACTGAAAGGAAAATTACAGCAATCAGACACATTTCCACACACACCCACACAAACACTGGCACAGTGTATTTCAGTTACCAAACCTGATTCATTCCTTGAGAGTTGGCTGAGTGGCAGAGCCAGGCCACTCCTGCACTATGTCTGTGCTACATCTTGTCATCCCTCATCCTGTGCCCTGCTCTAGTGGTTCCTGGATGTGGAGTCATCTGTACCCCCTCTCATAGCACCAAAAGCAGCAAGGGAGACAGGACACAGTGCCCACAGTGGTCCTCCCATGGCCCAGCCCTGGGCAAGGTATATGGTCTACCAAGATCACTTTGTGCCTTTACCTTGGCCCTAGGTGCAGATTGTTGATCTGAGGCAGCAGTATTCCCAGCTCAAGCCATGCCATCAGTATCCATCTCTCTTGTTTGGGGGAGGTCTCTGTTGTTTACTCCTCCATTCCAGCCCCATTCGCATTGCCTTCCTTCCCATGGATGCCCCTCTAATGAATTTGATGTGTGCACTCCCCTAAATGTCTGTCCTTACAAAACGTGATTTGGCTTTGCTGGTGTCTAGGGTTTCTACTAGTAAGTTACATCAGTGGTGTTGTGGTATGGACATCTTTCTGCTCCTTCCTTTTCCAGTCCCCTCTAAATTATTGTGTTCCATCCATGTAACTGTTTCTAACTGCTGCAATGGATCCAATAGCGGCATGGATCTCGTTTTGCTTATGAATTCTGCTACCAGCTCCTCCCAATGGCCTCTTCATCAGCCTCCTCTCCTCTTGATCCCAGGCCACCCAGATGCCCTATTCTCTGCCCCCAGAATATGCTTCAGCTTTGGGCTTTTCCTTACCTGCTCCATCCAAGGCCACCCTCAAGGTTCCTTCTGCTCAGGGCCCTGTGAGGTGACACAAATTTAATTGATTGTCTCAAAGACTGAGGCTCCCTCTTTAGTTTTTATAAAGATGCTGAGTCTATTCACACATTCCCACTGGCACTACCTTCTGATGGGCCCCTATCTCCTCACCTCTGGTATTGACTTATTTCTCTATATCCTTCTTTCCTCATTGGAGGTTTTTGTAATACACCACAAGGATCACATTTCTAATTATCTCCTCTCCATATGGTCCTTCACTGGCAAGTGAAGTCCATGAAAGAGCAATTCTTCTGACTGGGCCTTTTCTGCAGAAGATAAGAGAATGAGACAAAGTTCACCCCGCACACACACACTGAATGCAAATTTTGACTCCTACCACTCACTGGCCATGTGACCTCTAGCAAATAAGTTACACTTGCTATGCCTCAATAAGAATGAAAATACGGTAAATTAAACTATGTCAAGTTTTTACATTAGTGTCTAGCACATATTAAGCACTCAGTAACTGTTAGCTCTTTTTATCATCACCATTCAACATACTACATCCAATACAGACTCTGCTTTATCCCCAGTAACTCCATAATATCTCCTACACATATTTCCAAATTTCTTTGCCAGGTTAACAAACCACATCTCCAAATCAGATTCTGCCTCTTCCACCAGGCCTGTCCCACTTCCAGGAGCCCCAGCTTCTCAGCAACCAGGACGTGCTTTGTCTATTATTCTTTTTGGTTCCAGATTATATCTTGCTTCAATTTATTATGTAACCTGCATAAAACCTAGAGCCCCACCTGGTCCATTCACAGCCCAGTGTCATGTTCAGAGAAGCACAATCCAACAAGTTAAATTGATTACTAATGCTTTAAAGCTTTACTCCACCTCTCTAGCAAATGTCAAAGGAAAAAAGTGGCTTCTCAGGATAGAGCGACATCATTGAAAACAATAAATGCCCATCTCTCTAGTAGAGCCTCTCTCAACATCTTCCAGATGGAAGGCAAATGTTCTCTATGTGGCTCTTCCACTGCCATCTTCCCTTTTGCTTTTTCCCAAAGCAGAAATGATTACCAAACACTTCCCTTCTGCTCGTGTGTTAGGACAAGCACAGTACCCTTGGGAAGTCTGGGTCTAAGTTATTTCTCTGTGGAAATCTTATGAATATAATTCTCTCCTTTATGACAGTTATTATTTAACTTTGTAGCAGTCTTGTGGTTTGGGTTAGTGGTTGGCAAACTCATTAGTCAACAGAGCCAAATATCAACAGTACAACGATTGAAATTTCTTTTGAGAGCCAAATTTTTTAAACTTAAACTTCTAACGCCACTTCTTCAAAATAGACTCGCCCAGGCCGTGGTATTTTGTGGAAGAGCCACACTCAAGAGGCCAAAGCCGCATGTGGCTCTCGAGCCGCAGTTTGCCTACCACAGGGTTAGACTAACCACAGCCTCAGCCCCACAGGCGGGCCTTAATTGGCAAAATCACTTGGTCTAATCTCATTCACAGGCCATGGTTAAGGGATGGGCCTGAACCAATCATCACCTGGCCTTCTCTGTCCACAGTAATCAGTTCGTCCAATCCAAGTGAACTGTAAGATGTGGTCACAACTGGAAAGAAAGAATCCTTCCTGGCCCTAATTGGTATGTCATGCACATGTGATGCCTGAGGCTGCAGCAGCCTTTTTGTCACTGTGAGGACAACCAGTCTGTGGATGAAGCCAGTGCATGGAGAAAAGCAGAATCTGGAGACTCACAGAGACACAAAAACAGAAACCCAGATAGGAATGTCCCTGGAATCTGCTATATATTGGGATTTACTGAGTTACCTTAGCCAATAAATTCCCTTTGTAGTTTGAAACCGATTGAGCTTGGTTTGCCATTAATTTGCATCCAAAGGTATTCTAACCTGTTAATTAACTTCTCCCAATCTCAATTTCCTCTTTTATATAATGAGATTTTAAAAAATTGTCTGGCCTCACAGGATTTTTCAAATTACCTACACTTCACAGGATTACATGAAATACCAAATGTAAAGTGCCTCTGCTTAGCGCTGTGTCTAACCTGTAATAAATAAGCCTGAGTAAATGGTCTTCTTTTCCATTCCCCTTCTCTTAATGGATTGGCAATTAGTAGGGAGGTAAGAGCACTACATATGCATCCCAAATGATAGAGAAGAAAGAAATAAAAGAAAGGGGAGAAAGAGTGTTGTTGTCTTAAGCCAAACTCAATGGTAAAAATTTGGCCTCTAGGAGTCACCTTGCAAGGCCGAGCCTCTCTGCCTCCACCTGGCATGATATCTGACTCCTTTGTCTGACTCCCCTGAGCAGGCTTTGTGTCCATGGGCAACTGCCCCCAGTTAGTGTTGGTGTGACTGGAAGAGCAAACACTGAAGGGCCACAATCATCATGCAGAACCGCCATGAGACCCTCTCTCTCTCAAAAGGGAGAATGACTCCATATCACTCACTCTTCTATTTGGGGAAAAGGGGTAGAGGATGCTTAAATAAAGGATCTAAAGACAGCAGGTTTTTCATTTTGTTTTTGTTTTTAAAAATTATGTGAAGGGAAAAAGTCAAACATGTGAAAACAGACACTAATATACTAAATTCCCACTATCCAGGCCCAGCATCAATAGTCCTCTACGCCTGATGGTCTTATTTCACCCAGGCCCCTCCCACTTAGCCATGTTCTACATTCTTTTTAAAGCAAATCCGAAACATCATGTCATTTTATCAGGAAATATTTCTATACATCTCTAAAAGACAATGATCCTTTTTTTAAAGCACAACTATAGTACCACTATCACACCTAAAAGTTAACACCATAAGGACAAATTTTCTATACTTCAAACAGTGTCCAGACCTGGATGGTCTATATTTCTTTAATGTTTTACTGTTACTTCATAAGTTGACAATAAATAAAAGGCTGACAAAATTTCATTAGGTGAGGATAAAAGATTCAGCAACAAAAAATATATTTCAGTGAACTTACTAATCCTGGAATAAAGCCTTTAAGAAAATCTCATTACCAAGTTATAAAACATGGAAAAGTCATGTGTTAAAAATTAATCTGATTTAGGAGTATCAACAGCTGTTTGATAAACTGTCAGTGAAAGACAATATTTCTTGTGCTTAACATCAGTGGTGTTACAAATAATTGAAGGAGTTCAAATCACTACACCCAAATCCTTCCTTTTGTTGTTTTACTATAATAATTGATAGCCTACTATAAAAAATATGACCAGGTAATTTTTAAAGGCATAAGTATGCCAATTACAAGCTTAAGGAACCACAATTAATACTTTAATACTTTAAAATAAATAGACTGCTAATGTATAAATTTAAAGATACTATTTCTCTCTAAACAACATATTAAAATTTCCCCCTTAAGATACCCATCTAATATTCTACAGAGTGTTCCCCAAAATGTACACACACTTTAAGAGCTGGTAGCTCAATTTTGAAAATTAAATATATTTAAATAAACACTGCCTTTATAATTATTCAAAGTATGTGTATACATTTTGGGGGCACCCTATATTTTCAAAGATTTTATGAAAAGAACATGCATCACCTGCATTCCCTTCCAACTCCCATCCTGGTGGGAAATACAGGTGAACCGTGGCTGTTTCTGTACTCAAGCTAAAGCAGCAGACGGAAATGTGGGTAATGCATATTCCTGCCATTTCCACCAGTCCTGACATCTGTGTTTAAAGGGAGTTCATATCGTGCTTATATTACCATTCTCCCAGGTGGGCACTTTTTTAGAGAGAGAGAAAAAAATCCTTGCTTTCCTGTATCTTTTTAAAATGTAAAGTTGAAGAACTACTCATCTTTATTTCCTATTCCCAGGAAGTCTGCTTTATAAACTTGGGGGGGGGGGGGGGGGTTCACGTTCTTTCCTATTAAAAAGAGTATTACTTTGCCTTGAAATAATTTTCTGAAAAATCATTTGGGATTTTTAGATAGCTATGATGAACTTCTCATCTCTTAATTTCCTTTTCAAATATGTACCTGTTTTGATCTTTGATTTCCTTTAAACTTACAGGGAGGCAATGTAGTCTCTAACCACCGCCTTTGATGCATCCCAAATTATACCTCTTAGAATTGCTTCAGTAATATTCATTTCAAAACGGTTTCTCCACATTTCTTGAATTTCATTTATACAGGTAAAGTCTTTAAGCAGAAGGTTATTGGGGGGCCAGCACGCACAGATTCCTGCACTTACTCAGCCTCCTGGGACAATTTCCTTTGGAACCAGTCCAGGAAAGAATTCAGTTCAGAGTTACAAAACACAGCAAAACAGGCAGAGCATTAAACATGCATCTGAATGCATTTGCACTTAACAAAAACTGGAGTGGAATGTCTGCTTCTTTTTCCCCCAAGATCTATTAGACTGATATGTTTGTTTATTTCATAATTTAATCTTTCAGTTGCAGATTTAATATCCAATTAAATCCCCCTTTGAAAACAATGCTTGCATTAGAGAATAATTAGCATGTTCAGAAAAGAAGCTTGCTCGTTATTTGGGGTCTGTATAGAGCTCAAGCAATTGCAGTGGACCTCACTAAGAAGATCATTTTCAGTAGCCAAGTAGATGATTGGTGAAGCAATTATGTTATTTAAGGCCCTTCTCCAGCACTGAAAGATGAATCACATTTGCATAGGTGAAAACAAAGCCGCAAATGGGAGAAAATAAACCCAAGTTGTTTTGCAGAAACAAAGAAAAATAATGCTTCGGTGGCTTCTCTTTCTGAAACATTTTCTTGTTACTGCCAATCTATGCAGGCTAGAAACCAAGTCCTCAGCGGAACACTGCATGTGAGCCTGGGAATATCCCTGAAGCTCCTCACAATATCTGTACCCAACTCATTCCCTTCAAGCTGTGGTGTTGACAGGTATTCCTGGCATCACCATCATTACCTGGTATCAGGGTCAGCGTCATGAGCGTGCAAGCGGTGAAGTTGCACAGGGCCCTGAACTTGGGATTTAATACTCCGTGGTCCTGTCTTGATAGTCTTCATCATTTTCCTTTTAATTTGTGTGCTATGTGTAAAATCTAATGGGACAATGAAGCATGTGTTGGGGACTTGCAGTCTCAGCTGATACATCGTCTGGCCTCTTGTGGAAGCCCCCTCATGTCCCTGGGGCAGTTTCTAAGTCCCCAACCCCCCATCCCTCTCTAGCAACCACTGCTGCCCAGCACCCCGGAAGGCTGGTGGCTCTGGGGGACTTTCCCGAATTGGTCCAGCAGCTGCTGGGCAGGGGAACCAGACAGACATTAAGCCCCATGTGCCCTGAAGTGTTCCCAAGCCTTCCTTGAGGGTCTATACTTGGCTCCTGGGCCCACTCTATGCCTGCAGGACCTTCTGTTCCTCCTTTTAACCTCACTGAGTCTGGCTTTTGTTTACCTCCTCCAGGGAGCAACCAGGGAATATGAATTGTGTAATTTCAGGGATTCTATATACAAGTTAAAAGTTCTTCTATTTCCATTTAAAAGAGACCTTGCACAGTGTAAAGATCAAAGGCAAAATTCATGCCAATAATTTGAAATCTTACTTTTCTTTACTTCCAATAACATTAAATGGCATATGAAAAAAAAAAAAGATAAATCAAGAGAAAAACTGCAGAAGGAAAATGCTTTATATTTTAGTGCCTTTAACAGCACGTTTTCCTTTTTGAACAAGGGGTCTGAATTTTCATTTTGCACTGGGCCCAGCAAATTATGTAGGAAGTCCTGTTTGGAACTTAGCATTACCTCTAGAAGACCTGTTAGGCACCTATGTGTCATCTTAGGACAAGGGCCAGCAATTTTCTTCTGTAAAGGGCCAGAAATAGTACTTTAGTACTTTAGGCATTGCCAGTCAAACAGTCTTTGTCACGACTAATTCCCACTCTGGCATGAAAGCAGCCATAGGCAATACAGAATGTTCAATGAAATGTAATTTACAAATAAATCAGGCCTATGGGCCATAGTTTGCCAACTCCTGTCTTAAGGGGTCTATTCATTCCTTCCAGCAGTCCTATTTACTAAATCAGTGAGGTACCACCTTAGAAAGCAGGTGTAGGACCTTGATAGGGGAGAGAGAGGAAGATCCTCACTCAAAAGTTTTGTTTTAGCAAGAATAGCGTGAAAAACACTGAAAATAGACAGCATATGGTAAAACTTCCATGATTCAAACAAGGTGGTGTCAGCACACGAATACACAGAAAGATCACTGGTACAGAAATAAATCCAAGCACGTGAGGAAATTTAATGTATGCTGGAGGTGTAAACCTGTATAATAAAAGGCTAATATGAAAATTGTCCCCTAGACCAGGAGTTCAACCAGGGGGTGGGGCCAGCCCAACAACTGCCTGCAGCCCCCTCCCCCAGGCCGGCCCTGCCCCCAATTGCCCCCTACCCATTGGGGGCAGGGCCGGCTGGCCAACCACCCATGGCCCCTTCCTCTATTGGCCCCCTACCCTGATCAGGGGCAGGGCTGGCCTGCCAACCTCCTGCATCCCCTCCCGCCGGCCAGTCCAGCCAGACCCCACCAGTGCACAAAAAATTATATCTTTTCTTCATCCAGACTCAATAACATAAATTCAAATGGATCATAAATTTAAATGTAAGTAAAAATGAAACCATATACCTATTAGAAAAAAAAATGAATTCTCCTATCACATGAGAGTAGGACAAACTTTCCTAACTATAATTCAAAATTTAGGTGCAATAAGGAAAAGACTGATAAATCTGACTAGTTAACAATATAAGATAGAACAGCACCATGAGCAAAATAAAAGAGAAAAAAGAAAGGAAACAAATTTCACACTGAAAAAATAAAAAGTTTGCAGTGTACTCACAGATTAAATAAAAATTTTAAAGTCCCGAGTTTTAATTGGAAGTATCAGTATGAACTCAAAATATATTTTATATTTTAAAAAATACACTATTTCCCCTGTAAAGGCCCAGAAATGAAAACCAGGCCTGTACCAAGGAATGACCCTAGTGCTTAAATTATAGTCTTTAAATGCATTTCCACTGAAAAGAACTAGGAGAAAATGCTGATTTCTCCTGGAGAAAAAGCTGACTCCAGGTCTAAGGCAGAAAATGTACAAGATGAGCTGGAGCAACTTGTGATATAGACAGCAAGGGAAATAAATGTCAAGGACTATTGGAGCCAGGTCAAAACACTCTGGAGCCCACTTGAAGAAGTTCCCAGGAGGCAAAGGTAGAACATTATAGGAATAATAACTGCAATAGATTGAATTTTTTTTTGAAGAATAACAAGATTGCCTCAAATATATTTAAAATCCTTGAGTTCAGAATAACATTTAACAAAGAAGCTGATGGGTTCCCTTTCAGGGATGTTAGGAAACAAAAAAAATTGAATCAAACATTTATCTTGATTTATTTTGCCTTTCCTATATGAACTATAGCTCAGGGTAACCAAGTAGTTGATAAGAAGTTAGTAGTCTTGTTAATATATGAAGGATAGATGATAGAATTAGGACATCCCCATTTTACAACCCCTGCTGATGATCTAGCAGATCTGACAATGATCATCAATGACTATTAATATCACAAAAAGGGAGACAAAAAGACACTGTGTGCCTCTTGATGGAGGTACACAATATTGTTTGTAAAGTATTGCCAAAAAGTTGAACCTGAATCTTAGTACAAGTCTAGTTTAGATCTAAAAACCAATTTAAGGAAAACAGAATAGATAAAGGAACATTTTAAGTAACAATATAAAAATGTGGTCAGCAGAATCCAGACTGTAAAAAACTATAGGACAATGACCCTCTTTCTTTAAGAAATACACTGAAGAAAAAGAGAGAGGGAGGGAATGAAAGATGGAATGAAGGAAATAAAAAGAGGTGGAAGAGGAGAAACCTATAAATTAAAAGAGACTTAAGAAATATCAACCATGATAAGGTGTGAAGCATATTTGAAATATGATTCATATAAAGAAACCATAAAACAATATTTTTAAGACAACTAGGAAAACTTGAACATGGACTGGATATTTGATAATATCCTCCTATATAATAAAAGAGTAATATGCAAATTGACCATCACTCCAACACAAGATGGCTGCCCCATGTGGTCAAAGATGGCTACCCCCATGTAGACACAAGATGGCTACCACAAGATGGCCAGCAGGGGAGGGCAGTTGGGAGGGACCAGGCCTGCAAGGGAGGGCAGTTAGGGGTGACCAGGCCAGCAGAGGAGGGAAGTTGGGAGCAACTGGGCCTGCAGGGAAGAGCAGTTGGGGGAGAACCAGGCCTGCAGGGGAGAGCAGTTGGGGTGGACCAGGCTTGCAGGGGAGGGTAATTGGGGGGGACCAAGCCTGCAGGGGAGGGCAGTTAAGGGTGACCAGGCCTGCAGGGAAGGGAAGTTAGGGGCAATCAGGCTGGCAGGGGACCAGTTAGGCATCTATCAGGCTGGCAGGGGAGTGGTCAGGGGCAACCTGGCAGGCAGGCAGGCGAGCAGTTGAGAGCCAGCGGTCCTGGATTGTGAGAGGGCAGTCGGATATCCCTCGTGGGATTCCAGATTGGAGAGGGTACAGGCTGGGCTGAGGGACACCCCCCTCCCCCGTGTACGAATTTCGTTCACCGGGCCTCTAGTTAAATAATAATTATTATTTTAATTTAGTTATGATGAAGGTATTTTAGTTACATTAAAACTTTTCTTTTAGAAATATGCACAGTGCCTGGCCAGTGTGGCTCATGAACCAGGAGATCACGGTTTGATTCCCTGTCAGGGCACATGCCTGGGTTGCAGGCTCCATCTCCAGTAGGGGGCGTGTAGGAGACAGCTGATCAATGATTCTCATCACTGATGTTTCTATCTCTATCTCTCCTATCCTCTCTGAAATCAATACAAATATGTATTTTAAAATAAATATTAACAGCAATATTTATGAAGAAAATAATATAATATATTGGATTTGCTTCAAAATCAACATAAGAGGAGATAGGAGAATATGCAAATAGAGACACATGGCAAGATTGGTCCTGAGTTGATCATTCCTGAATCTCTGTTCTAGATGGATATATGGAAGTTCATTGTATTAGTTTACTTTTTTAAAGGTTTGAAATTCTCCATAACAAAATTTTTTTATTGTTGTTTCCTTGTGTGAGGAAAGGGCTTTGAGGAGTTCTAGTCTGTACATGTGCAGCAGAAGCAGTCCACAAAGCAGCAGTGAGTACTTACTGTATACAGAGCATAGTGAGACCACCTAGAAGGATACTGCAATAGTTCAGGTGAAAAACCAAGCAGAATTATTATAGTGGCAGTGGATACAGGAAAAAGAAAAGAATGGAAAGTTGTTTCTTTGTTAAGAAAAATGTTAGCCACTGTGAAATCTATGCATAGTTCAAAAAAGAAACATTCATATGTGTTATATTTAATGTCCTTGGAAGAACCAATGAACAAGCCAATTGTCTGAAGAGATAATAGATTTCTCTATTTGAATAGAAGTTCAAGTTCTTTGAATTTCATTAGAATTAAATACCTTGAGAATTTACATTTTTTTATTCATTGACGTTCAGAAACCAAACATTCTATTACAATTTACAAGGTCTGTACTGTTATCTATTTAAAAGAAGGATAACAAGATTGCTTGCAGAATAATTAACAATGCTCCATATTGTTGCTGCTACTTATCAACCCTGACCTTTGTTTTACCTATTTATTCCAACTTCTGCTTTCTGCCAGCAGCCCACACTGAGCTTGTGGTAGTCCTTTGTGAGTGCCTATGAAGGGTCCTTCCTCAAGTTGCCACAAGGGATAGTGGTCCATTGAATGTAAGGACTGTGTCTGAAACTAGAAAAGCATCTGGAACCAGAGCAGCACCCAGAATGAACACTGTCTCTCTCTCATCCTGGCCCTGCTTTCTCTGTGCAGAGGCTGCTCTCTCCCCTGCCTGTAGCTTCCTCTCCTTTTTCTTCACTTCTGTGCAGTTTTAACTTTTCCTTGCACAAAGCCCATCAGGGCCCCTTCAGGCCTGGGTCTTTGCAGTTTCCTTACTATTTTTTTTTAGTTTTAATCACCAAGTAAAGCAGTATGACTGGCCGAGCCTATATTCCTCTGGTCATTGAGCAGCCTAAGGACTGCCCCTGGGCCAAGGGCCTATACTTGGCCAATCAGCTGTGACCTCAGCAGGCGGTAGGCTGACTCACACAGCAAAATACATGGCTGCCTGTAATTGACCCTTCAGCAGGGCCTGTGGATGGGGCAGAGGCTCTTAGAACGGGCCTTGGGAAGACTAGTACCACATAAATGTTTAATATATTCTGTAAACCTGGGTCTATTGCTGCTCCTTTTGATATAAGTCTCAAAATCAATGTGGGCCTCCATATATCAAACCCCAGAATCTATCACATTTCAAATAAAAGAGGATACATTTAGGGTTTAACAACCTACTCAGTACAACCCATGAGGGAATGGCGGTGGGTTCTAAGAACAAAACCATCATCAACTGCTGCTACCTTCTACCTCTTTGGATGATACAAAATGGAACAAACTACCATCTTGGCCAATAGGGAAAATGCTTGGGGTGAGATTCGGGGGGTCAGTTTTACTTCTTCTGATATTTACAATGTTCAAGGCCACCATTAATTATTTGACAAGCTGCAGTTTGTTGTACATTTGTTACATATCAGCAGTGTGCCCGAGTGTTTGCCTATGCCACCTCACTTAATTCTCCCAACAATAGGCACAGTCTCTATTTGACAGATGAGTAAACTGAGGCTTAGAGAGGTGGAGTGGTTTGTCTAAGATCACACAGCTACTAAGTGGCACATCTGATCTATCCAGAGCTGACTCCTTTCTTAACCCATATATTTTGACTTCTGTGCTGGACTCACTGGATTCACTGCTACCCTGTTACCACCCATCATGTCACTTAACTCACTGGGCAATATCATATTTCTTCAATGAAGCAGAACCATATTTTGTTTATTAAATGCTTTTCCCAACTTGTTGGACATTGCTAGTCCATGCTCAAGCTGCAGTGTCTGAGGGTGGCCTCACTCATTCCATTTGTCCCTGCTTTTGCAAACTCATTCTATGACTGCAACATTTTCTGATAAGGAGTTCTTGGCCTGCACAGCATGCAAATGCATTTTAAAATGAACTCATTTATGATCACATTAAGAAAAAGTCCAACATAATGAGTTTCTGTGGTCTTGTTTATGAAAATGGAACTTTTAGACTCTGCAATTACCCAAAACAGTAAAGAAAGCCAGCATGTTAAATAATAATTGCAAATGTTATATAAATGAGAGTGGTTTGATGGAATTTATTAGATATGTGTTGCTGCATTTTAAGATATAAAGCATTTATCACCAAAAAAACATGATGATTTCTTCACTTAAGCTCATTAGGAAATCACACATCAATTCACACATAATTACAGAGGAATTTCTGCTGTTCCCCACAAATCATTACCCTGTTAGCTGAAGTTGAATTGGTTTTTACATGATTTGGAAAGGTGGGTCAACACCTCTCTCCTGTGGAGAGAGGAATACATCTACTGGGGGCCCCATCAATCAGAGGAAAGCGTGGCCCAAGGACTCTGAGACAGGAGACTATGACTAGTCCTGAAGCAAGACCTTCGCATAATAATCTCACATGCAAATCTTCCTGCTCCAGGGACTTAATGAAGAGTTAAGAGTCTAGAGAAAACATTTTGTATCAAATAGTAATCACTATTTGAGAATAAAGTGGAATGAGAGTTATAAAAAAATTAAGGGGTATGAATATAAGCTTAAGAAGTTTGTTAAATTTGGCATAACTTAGTCAATGAGCAAGATACAAGATTACCAAGTGTTCGCCAATCAACCAAGAGGAAGAACAGTCTTTGATACAGCCCAGGTAAAAGGCCTTTCTGGCTTCAGATTTTTTTCATATACATCTTATAAAATATATACTCACTGGATATTCAAAAACATATTTTCTTACATACTTGACTCTCATCCTTAGTTCCTGTTCACATAAACAAGGTAAAGTAAATACATAAGAAAGTAGTATCAGAGATAGGATGGGGGAGAACATGAGGAAGTTGATATATAAGGGCAATAATTGATTGTTAGAAATAAAAAATGAGGTGGCTTTAAAGGGTACAAAGCATTGATCCATTTCTTCAGTATGTGAAAGACTTTTATGAATCAACAGGAAAATCATCAGCAATTCAATAGAAAAATGGGCAAAGATCATAAAAAGGTAGGCCACAGAGAAATACAAACGGTTTTCCAACAAAGAGGCCCAATCTCATTTAAAATTAACTGTAGATTAAAACAATAATGAGATATAACTTTTAACCTATCAGGTTGACAAAGATCAAAAAGTTTGGTAATACATCATGTTTATAAGGATCCCAAGGAACACTCATATCATTGATGAAGTTTAATGCACTACAACTCCTTTGGTAAGTGAAATATGTCAATGTGTATAAAATTTTAAAATGCCCACACTCTTTGACCCAGCAATTCCACTTCTACAAATATATTCCATAACTATGCTTTTACAGTACACATGTTGACAATTAATATAGAGATATTCATCATACCATTGTAATAGCAAGATACTGGAATCCCTAAATTCTCTTAATGTGTCCAATTAGGAACTAGTTAAAGAATGCTTTATAACAGTTAAAGAAGAATGATATAGGTTTCTTCTGACATATTGATACCTAAATGTTTATGTATCCAAGGACCAATACAAAGTTTCAAAAAATACATAAACTATATAACATGCTAACATTTGTATAAAAACAAAAAATTATGTGTATATGAATATAGGACATATTCATATAGAGAATACATGAAAATAGAAATAACCCTTTTCCCATTGAGAATGAGTAACAGACTTTGCTACCACTGACCATGCCAAGCAAGCATTAAAAATTGTAGAATTTATTTTATTTTTTTAAAAATCTTTATTCAGATTATTACAATTGTTTCTCCTTTTTCCCCCATAGCTCCCCTCCACCCGGTTCCCACCCCACCTTCTGCCCTCACCTCCCCCCCACTGTCCTCATCCATAGGTGTATGATTTTTGTCCAGTCTCTTCCTGCACCCCCACATACCCCTTTCCCTCTGAGAATTATCAGTCCACTCCCTTTCTATGCTCCTGATTCTATTATATTCACCAGATTATTCTGTTCCTCAGGTTTTTAATTCACTTGATTTTTTAGGTTCACTTGTTGATAGATATGTATTTGTTGTTCATAATTTTTATCTTTACTTTTTTCTTCTTCCTCTTAAAGAATACCTTTCAGCATTTCATATAATACTGGTTTGGCAGTGATGAACTCCTTTAGCTTTTTCTTCTCTGTGAAGCTCTTTATCTGACCTTCAATTCTGAATGATAGCTTTGCTGGGTAGAGTAATCTTGGTTGTAGGTTCTTGCTGTTCATCACTTTGAATATTTCTTGCCACTCCCATCTGGCCTGCATAGTTTCTGTTGAGAAATCAGCTGACAATCGTATGGGTGCTCCCTTGTAGGTAGGGAGCTGTTTTTCTCTTGCTGCTTTAATATTCTCTTTGTCTTTTGCTCTTGGCATTTTAATTATGATGTGTCTTGGTGTGGTCCTCTTTGGATTCCTTTTGTTTGGGGTTCTGTGTGCTTCTTGGACTTGTAAGTCTATTTCTTTCACCAGGTGGGGGAAGTTTTCAGTCATTATTTCTTTGAATAGGTTTTCAGTATCTTGGTCTCTCTCTTCTTCTGGCACCCCCATAATTCTGATGTTGGTACACTTGAAGTTGTCCCAGAGGCTTCTTACAGTATCTTCAACTTTTTGGATTTTTTTTTGCTTTTTGCTTTTTCGGCTGAGTGTTTTTTATTTTGCTTCTTTGTATTTCAAATCTTTGACTTGATTCTTGTGTTCCTCTAGTCTGTTGTTGGGTCTCTGTATAATATTTTTTATTTCAGTCAGTGTATGTTTAATTTCTAGTTGGTCCTTTCTCATATCTTCGAGGGTCTCGTTATATTTATTGGCCTTTTCTAGGATACTCTTGAAAAGCCTTATAACCGTGGTTTTGCATTCTATATCCAGTCATTTGTTTTCCTCCATTTCTTTCATTTGTGATCTGTTTCTTTGTCTCCGCATTTTCACTGCTTCCCTGAGTTGGTAGGGTAGCTTTGTATGCTAGGTTTCCTATATGGCCCAGTGGGTCAGCCTCCCCAGTTAATCTGAGGTGGACACTCTTGGTGCACCCCTTTGTGGACTGTGTGTACAGCCTTGTTGTAGTTAAGTCTTGATTGTTGTTGGTATCACTGGGAGGAATTGACCTCCAGGCCAGTCGGCTGTGAGGATCAGCTGTGTCTACACTGGGAGAAGTTTGGTGCTGGAGACAGCCTTATAGGATTAGACTTGCCAAATTGCAAAAGCCTCTGTGCTCAGCTTGGATGGGGTGGAGTCTCAGGGCAAAGCAGATAGTCTTGGCTTCCTGTCAGCCCTGCCCTTGCGCATGCGCACGCCTCCAGACCTCTGCCTTTCCCAGCTCCCGAGCCTCTGCCTGAGAGTCCAGATTCCCCCCGCAAGAGCATGGGTCCCCAGGGGCTCACCTGGAACTGGGGTTCAGTGCAGTCAGAACTGGGGTTCAGTGCAGTCAGGAGCTTCCGACTCCCTTCTGCTAGGGAAAGCCTGTGGCAACCTCCTCAGTCTTTGTGCGCACTGGCGCGCTTGCCTCCAGACCCCCTCCCCCGGATCTCCGAGTCTCAGAGTGCCTTTCTCTCTACGTGACAGTCCAGACTCCCCCTGTATGAGCCTGGGTCCATGGGGTTTCGCCCGGAACTGGGGTTCAGTGCAGTCGGGGGCTTCCTTCCCCCTCCCGCCAGAGAAAGTCAGCCAGGCTCTCAGCCGCCCTTCCTCTCTGCACGCACAAAGACCCTTTGCCGTACCTCAATCCTTTGCCGTTCCTCCAATTCTCCGTGAGCTTTTCTCTTTCCTTCTGGTTGTAGAATTTCCACTCAGCCAGCTTTCCTGTGGTTCTGGATGGTGTCCATTCTGTCTTTTAGTTGTAGTTTTGAAATTGTTGTGCGAGGCAGCGGTTTAGGTGCTTACCTATGCCGCCATCTTGGTTTCTCCTAAAAATTGTAGAATTTATTCAATATAATTCTGAAGGTTTTTCTTTTTCTCTGTGGAAAAAAAAATCTTTGAAATGTAAATTTTGTGTGTGTTTGTGTTTACAAATACTTCTGGAAGGACATTGAAGAAAGTATGTTAGCCTCTGGGAAAGGAGGTGTCTGGGGAACTTGGAGTATTTTTGCAGTAAACTTATTGGATTATATATATTTTTAGAACCAAGCTCCTATATTACAGTTTTAATTAAAAACAAGACTTATGGGAGGAGCTCCTTGTGATATAAATAGAAATGGCATCTGTGAGAATGACTTAAACCAAGGAAAGTCACATATTAGGTTCTTGTGAGCAAAGGGTTCTCATCTTGAGAAGACGGACAAGGTCAGGTAGACAACACTGGTCATTGCTGGACACACATGGGTTTAATTTACGTGCTTCTAAAATGGATAAATGGTGGAGGAGGCATATACCCTTAGCTCCTTACCCTACCTTAAGGAGATGTTTCTAGGGCAAAGGGACTATTCTATGAAGTGTTTCCTAATGTCTTTTCAGAAAAGATGGGAAAGATAAATGACAGACACCAGTATTAAAATTCCCCTTCAGGGAGAAATTCACCCTTTGAAGGGAAACTGCTTTGGAAAATATATGAACTTCAAGGAATTAAAGCAAATCAGAAATTTTCTAATAGCCCTGGCCAGGCGGCTCGGTTGGTTGAAGCGCCATCCCGTACACCAAAAGACTGTGGGTTCAGTTTACACTCAGGGCACATGCCTAGGTTGTGGATTCAATCCCCAGTCAGGGGGAGTAATGGAGGCAACAGATCAATGTTTCTCTCTCTCTGTCTCTCTCTGTCTCACACACACACACACACACACACACACACACACACAAACACACACACACAATCAATCAATCAATCAATAAACATATCCTCAGGTGAGGATTAAAAAAATCTTCGAAGACACTTGCTTCATTGAACCCTCCAGACCTTTTCCTATGGGTGGTTCGGGGAGCTGGAATTTCCCTTCAACTTGCTTCGGGCCTCACTGGGCATTTGGTGCTCTGGAAGCTGCATAACCATCTGCAGAGCATGGCCATCTGTCCTCAGTCCCACTGGGAAGCCACAGACAGAACATTTCAGGCACCCCAAATCCATGAAAGTATGCTCTGAATCAGAACACCCACCTCTTGGACCTTACCAATTTCCTAGACACCAGAACTGGAGTCTCTCAGATATTCTGGAAGCACTCAAGGTTTTGAGTGATCTTACCCCAACTCGAATGGGACCAGATGCTGTCTAGAGCATGCCATTTCAGTGCTGCAGGAGGCCAGTTAAAAAACAGAACCAAAGTTTAAAAAAATAAAGTCATCTCTGTGCTGAGACCCAGACGGTGCTAGGCATTTTCTCTTGTGAATGAGCTTTGTATAATAAGCTTAGCATGCTGCTAGCCTAGGATCAGAACTGCTCAAACCCAAAATTCGCTAGCCTGGTAGCCAATAAAAAAAAGGAGTGGGGGGAATATAACAAAACCTAGAATCTTCTTGAAGGATGAGCTGAAGAATTATATTCTGCTTTTTTTTTTTTTTAAGTGCTCCAATTGCCAGGCAAGTGAGAGTAGGAAGGAGATTCTCTTGTTAAGAATGAAAGGGAGCAGATTTCACCTCTCTTTTCAGGTGTTGAAGGAGAAAAGCAATGAATAGGAAAGTGAAATTGTTTTCTCCTTTTGGGGAAAGAATAGTTTTAACCTTCAAGTAACTGCAGAGGTTGTTGGAGCTTATACAGAGTTTCAGAAAGAAAGGGGCATGAGTCATGGGTCGTTTTATCTCCACTTTAAAGCACACGAACATTTAAATTCCCCAAAGAGAAGAGAGCTGGTGCTACGAATGACCCAATCTAATAGATTTATTAATATCCCCAGCACTAGCCCAGGAGGTGCCTTCGTCTCTGTTGGTGACACCAGCAGTGTTTTTTCCTGAGTCTGAGTCACACTTTCCCCGGTGGTGGGGTTGAGGTCACTGGAGAGGGGAAGTATAAGCCACTCTGGGTGTGCGTTCTATTTTTCGTGTACTAGTGAGAAGTGGGCACCACCTGGTTACAGGAAGTCACGTGCTGGACCAGGGCTGCCGGATGCAAGCAGTTTGACAAATGTCTAAAGAATGTTCCATGAACAATAGGAAAGCTCAGATGGCAACTGGAAAGGAGCAATCCAACTAAGTGCATTTCAGAGAGCCGTGTGCAGGATGTCCTGTGCAATACCAGGCTCCTCCAGCTCAGTGAAGGAATAGGAACTGATGGGAAATAGCTGGCTGGCCTTCCCCAGTGAGAGATGAAGGATTACAGGGCAGAAGTTTTATGATAGGAATTTATGTTCTCTGGGAAAGGGCTGATGCATTTCCTTCTCCAGCAACATACATCAGGACCTGACATTTATTTGACATTCTCTCATCAGATATTCATGAACACACAGCGAGCCGAGCACTGTACTTCCAGGAGCGTGGCAAACACAATGGATAAGACCCCTTCCCTTGGGAAGCTTGCAGGTTCCTGGGTGGCACCCATGGGAATGGGGCAACCACACAGTGTGTGGCGAGGACCATGATGAGGGTAAGCATAAATGCCTAGGACACACAGCAGGAGCACTGCGCGGGGTGGAGGGGGTGGTGGTGTCAGAAAAGGTATCTTGGAAAAAGAGGCAATCAGCCCTAGCAAAATCCAAACCATTCATATTGGTCTCTGCCCCAAGTCCTTAGCACAGAGCTCCCGGAACTCTTGTGATGTCCTAAGTGTTAAGAGCATCTTCAGTTCTAATATTTGGTCAACGACTCTGTTTTCCTAACTTCCATGGAATTTCCTGGGTGACAGTACTTTTTGTTCTGAAGAGGTGACTCCTATATCAAGCCAGGATTAAAAGCTTGGGACGTTCAGTCCCACCCCATTCTCCAGGAAAGGGAGAGGGTCTGGAAATGGAGTTAATGATCAATCAAGCCTAAGTGATAAAACCTCCACGAAAATCCCAAAAGTACGGGGTCCCAGCAGCTTCTGGGAGGGTGGTGCACCCCAGCTCTGCAAGGACTGAAGTCCCTGCAGTTGGGAGCCTTATGGGGTCATGGGTGCCTCTTCACCTGGCTGTTCGCCTGTGTCCCTCATCATATTCTTTATTACATAATAAACTGGCAAGCCAGGAATGTGTTTCCTTGGGTTCTGTGAACTCTTCTAGCAAATAATCGAATCCAAGGGAGGGTCATGGGAACCTCCGACAGGTAGCCGAGTCAGACAGAACTTGTGGGTAACCTGGAAGCTACTACTTGTAATTGGCATCTAAAGTCGGGGGAGCAGCCTGGTGAGACTGAGCCCTTCCCTTGTGTGACTCTTATAAGGGTCAGAACTGGGCTGAAGTGTAGGACACTGAGCTGGTGTTGCAGAGAACTGCTCTGTGTGGGGAGAGGGCCACACCTCTGGGGTCAGAAATGTCGTGAGTGTGGTAGTAGTGTGAGAGAAAAGCACAATCAGCAGGGAGGGTCATTTCTTCTTTGCACAAACGAGGGAAGTGGGGAAAGCAGGGTGAACAAGTACCAGCAGCAAGAGAGACCAAAGGCCCTTCCATGCCCTTGCCAAGTCTTTACCTTTCTTCTAACTCAGATCTTTCCTTCTGAGTTTCAGCTTCTGTTCCCTTCAGAACCAATTCAGGCCTGCCCATCTCTGCCCACACCTCATCCCGCCTACTGTACGTAGGACTCCTGGTCCAGAGTTCCTACTGCAGGCCGTCCAGAGCCAACCTGAAGCTCCAGCCCTGTCTGACTCTAGCCCCAGCTCAGTCCTAGGTGTTCAATCTCCAGCCTCAGCTGCTACTCAATGCTTTCTCCCTCTCCCCTCCCTTTCTCTTTTCTTCTCCTGTTCAATGAAAAAGACAGAGAAGAATGTGAGGGCCAAGTAAGTAGAAAGAAAGTAGGTAAAATGGGAGTCCATAAAGAGTTTATACCAGGAACAAAAATAAACAAAACCCCTTCCATTAAAATGAGTCCCTCTCAGAGAAACTGGCATGCAATTCCATCTTGCCTTATCCCACTTCAAGCCCCAGTGAGTGAGAGGACCACAGAGCTGACAGAAAAGGAGAAAATTCAATCTGACAACTAATTTTTCTATATACCTGACCAATGTCCCTTTTGAATGGCTTTTCATTAAATTGTCCAAATATCTTCGTTTTCCATTATAGATCCTGGGACACATGTGATATTTGCAACAGAACCCTAGTAGACGTTCACAATGATACCTTTATATCTTTTTATTCCCATAGTGCCTAACCTACTCAATAAATTAATTTTGAGTGAATGAATGACTTAAATTGTCCTTGGGTTAAGTTTGAAGTTGCTTAAAGGCAAAACCCAAAAAGAAAAGCTCTCTCATCCAGGCAAGGCTAATTTACTTGGTAGAAACTGCAAATGGTTCCCATTACTCAGGGGAGGGAAGAAGGGCAATTCTTAGCTTTTCTAACTCGCTGCTGGTCAGATCGATACCCAGCTGTTTACCATGAACAGAACACATCCAAACAATATCAGGAAAGCAAACTCTGCCCAAATGTATTTCATTCGTTTAAACTTTCTAAGGTCTTGTTTGTATGTCAGAAACAGAACTGAGGGGAGAGGGGGTGAGGGAGGAAGAGAAAGACTTTCTGGAGCTAACGTCTGAGTTAATAATGCAGAACCATCACAGGCTCACTCTTGGGACTCTGCCCCCTCCCTCTTCCTCCCGTCTAACAAACCCATCACTCTGCACAGATTTGTAAATCACTCCACTGGATCCTCCCTACAGCCCAATTTGCCATAATGTGTATTTAATGGAATTTGGATCTGGGACCCCATCCAAAATCACTACCAGAAGGGCCAGAACAATCCCACTGGGACATTTACGCACATGGTACACGCCCATGGTAAGTGCCCCCAAGTCTCCCAATATTTTATATTTGAGGCCTCAAGGTCCTTTTGGTTTGTGTTGGGGGTGGACAAATATGCTTATTTCACCCTTCCCTACTTTCTGCACAAACTGAGCAACGAAAGTAAACCTGTATGTGGTGACACTTCTAGAAAGTCCCAAACTCATAACCTTGTCTCAGATACCCAGAGAGTAGAAACAACAGAGCAGGGCAGGCTCCTTGCTCGAAGAGAGCTGGATGGCAGGGTAGGCTTCTCGCTCAGCCAGACCGGTACCATCCAGTTTCGTCCCTCTGCAAAATTACAGACTCTACATGCAGTGGGCTTTTACTGGAAAACAAACCAACAAACCCTGAAAGTGAGAATGTTCCTCTGTGGATACCAAGACCCTGCCATAAAGTCACCTGACCGAGTTTGGAGCCTCACAGTTTAAAACAACTTGCCACCATTCTCCCTGAGCAGGAGAGGTATTTCTAGCAAGACTAGAAATACCACCACACAAGCCTGGAAGAAGAAAGCTTTCACTGCATGGGCAGCTACAGAGAAAGACGAAGCCATCTGGAGGGAAAGACTGGGCACATTCCATTCTTTTCTGAACTTTCTGGGGGGAAAGTGAAGGCACCTGGGGAAGGAAAGGGTGCACACCCACAGGAAGGGCTTCTCACCTTTGCTGGACACAGAGCTGGGCTGCTCGCTGGATGCCTGGCAGAGGTTCCAGTGACCACTGAGCAGGTGGGAGGTGCTCCCTGGCCAGAGGTGACAGCTGGGTATAGAATGCAGGGTTGGGGAGCAACTCTGCCATTTCCCCTCACGCATACCTTTTCTCCGAGGAATGCTCACTGCTGATGAGGCTAAGCATCATCTGACCCTGTAAAGTAGATGAGAATTAGAGTGTGGAAGGAAGGAGGAAATGTGGCTCCTTGTGAGCTTGTCATCCGTGTCCCACCACATATGCACACTGAGAAGCCTGTTTCCTCCTGGGTCTGGCATTCCCACTGGCGTCACTAGTTAGCAACTCACCAGACACAGCCTTCCACAAAAGGGCCTTTGAGTCCCACCCAGGATAGGGCTCAGGCAATGTAGTATGTGCCACCTAGGGCCTAAATATGCCTGGAGTGCTGAGCCATGGCAACCAGTGCAGTCAGGACACTTCCTGTAGGGGAATCCTTGGCCGTCCTCCTCGGAACCCCAGAGCCACAAGGAGAGGGCGATGTCCTTCTACTGCTTCCTCCTTTGTTCACTGAGCAGCCCTTTTCCCAAATACCACCTGCAGCCAAGGCAGTGCCTCCCCAGCTCAGCATGAGAACAAACCACTCATCTGCCCCCAAGAACCCAGTGGCCCCTGGATGAGCTGAGGAGCCTGTGAGTAGTAACTGCTTGGCCTGGCAGCATCTCTCCTCGCTACCCCCATGCCCTGAGCCCCAGTCAATGTGCAGAGGCAGCAAATGTTCTCCCTGGAACAACTGCTAACCTCAGTCTAGGATCCAGCTCCCTCAGCCTCTGCCCCGCTGCTGTCCATGTTTCCCTGAGACCACTTTCTCCCTTTCTTTCTGAATGAGGAAGAGCAATCTTGTGGGCCTCTTTTCTCCTGACCACGTGAAGTGGAGCTCACATTGGCTGTCAACTCTCAAATGTGTCCAGGGCGCTCCATGCTCATGCAGGGGAGAGGTGCTCCAAGAGCACTCCTAGGAAAGGATTTTCTTCCCACCTTCATGTGCATAGCTCATGCCGCAGAGAACTGTGATCTAATGTGAGGATCATTGCATTCAGAGAGAGAATAAAGAAATGGGGAGGTAAAAGAAAACATACAAATGAATCACTAAATGTAGAGGCAAAAAGGCAAGTGGTTTGCTTGGCAGATGCACCTGTTTATTCAATGGTATTTTTTGAGCCTTATAACATGCCAGACCCTGCTCTAGGTATCCCCAGGACAAAGGGTGTCAGCGTGTGGGCATCTCCAGGATGTGACTGGGACTTAAATGGCCCTCACTGACCTCTGCCCTAAGACCTTCAGAGGAGAAAGTCCACGGGAAGCTCCCTGTCAGGGCTCAGTGTCTCCCACAAAAGCCACGATGGTCGTGATGGGATGGTAGAGGGGCCTGTGCCAGGCCAGAGGCCGAGAGCTCCCTCTGGCTCTAGGTCATCTACTAAGTTCAGTTTCCTCCATGTGGTTCATCAAATCCCCTCGGTTCCACAGGGCCACGTTAAAGAATATGCTCCAAGCTGGAGCCCGTACATGAAGGGTACCTTAGAGCGCAGTATTGTGAACACAGTTGATGTGTAGAGATCCTATGCAGATGGAAAATGAAAGGATTTCCTAATTTAATAATAGTCTCTGATATATATGAAGATATTTTTCTAGGGCTGTCTGTACTATTAACCATAAAGAATATTAATTGATTTCCCAGAATTTGCAGAGTAGGTGCAAAACAACCATTAACCATCACTTTCTTTTATTAACAAAAATTAATAAATGCCTCATTTACAGATGAGGACACAGAGGCCAACAGAGAGGTTATGCCATCTGCCTGAGTTCACACAGAAGGTTAGGTATAGAGTGAAGCCTGGATCCAGCACTAGAGCTCTCCTTGGACCCTCTTTAATCATGGGCCCTGCAGTTGAACTGTGATCCCTTTGTTCTTCCTATCCTCTTCCTTCCTCTTCCCAGTTTCACTGATTGCCCCTCCTTTCTTCCATCTTGGCCCCCACTCCTAACCCCATTAGGGCTCCAGTGGGCTCAGAGGTAGACAGGAGAGAGGAAAGGGAAAGCCCTGGCAGGAGAGGAGATCACAGGAAACAACACACTGAGCAGCCCTGACCACATCCTTAACTGCTACAGCGTCTCATTCTTCCGGGATCAAAGGTTTATGAGGGCTTTTTAGCTGGTCTTGATTAATTATACCTTTGCTTTCAGGAGGCACTTAGAGCATATTTCTGAGTGACAGCTCAGAGCACAGAAGGGAAAAGTGACAGTTCCAGTGCCTGTCCCAGAACACTTCACACTGGCCATTTTCACCTGTGTTGAAGGTGTTCTGAGCATCTCCAACAGCGTCCCTTGAGTGACAGTGCCCAGACTTCCCTCCCACAAAGCTGAAGAATTGCTGTTTAGAACAAGCCAGAATTATTCTTCAGTTCCCTGAGCCAGCCAGTGCAGGAAGAAAGCTAGGAAGCTTGTACAGTTCCTCTTCAAAACACAAATCTGGTCTGGTCACTGCCTAAATCACTGTTCCCAGGAAAAGGACACCTCCCTGACATGGCCTCTCAGGGCCCAAGTCTGTCCCCTCCTGATTGTCCCAGACTGCACGTGCACCCTTCTCTTCCCTCTCTCTCCTCCGGCCACATGGATGCCCTTTGCTTGCCCTTCTCCCTGCCACAGGGCTTTGTGCCTTCCCTGTCCTCAGCCTGGAAGGCTCTTTCATGCACTCCTGCCTAGTTTCCTCCTCATCAGCCTTCAGCTCTCAGCTCATATCCTCCCTCCTCAGAGAAACTGACTCTGACCTCCCAACAGTCAAACCTTCCATTATAGGATCTCAGAGCATCAGGAGCCTTTCTTCACAGAACTTATCACAATCACAAACTTACATTTACAATTATATTCACAAAGGCATAATTAATCAAGAAAAGCCACATGTGATTGATTACTTGATTACTATTTGTTCTCCCATGAGACTGACTATGTGACCCACAAGGGCAAAGATCAGGGAAGGATATATGTGTTCATTTTCATATCGTCATCACCTAACCTTATGCTTAGCACATAGCAGATACTTTAAAAATCTGTTTAAATGACAAATTAAATAATGAACAAATCAATAAGTAGATCTGGTAAGTTCAAAACATAATTGGGGAATGAATGAATGTCTAGAATTGTTTATAAAGGTCTCAGGGACCCAGGATTTATTTAATCTTTGGACCTGCATGTCTATTGGGAAGCAGTTATTGTAATAAGCAACACTACCCTTCATTGTTTCTCATTGCACCATCTATGTTTTTTTATGTGCCTGTTTTGGGGAGTACTCTGCTAAAAACTCTCTTGGCTACCCTCTTTCCCATTATCACCCTCTATTCCAGTCATCAGAAAATCCAAGGTATATAGTAACTTCATCCCAAGGTATATCAAATTCCACTAGACATAGAAAAACTGAGAGACTTTATCACCAACAAATTTTCATGAAAGATAGAGTTTTGAAAGAAAGAAAATTATCTCTGAGGGAAAATTTAAGATGCAAGAAGAAATGTTAAGAATAGGAAAACATGCAAGTAAATCTAAATAAATAGAGCTACACATGTGTAGAGCTACAAGATAGTGCATAATTTAGGAATTTCAAAAAAGCAGTCAATAATAATGTGTAACATAGGAGGGAGTGGTCAGATTAAAGGTACTAAAAACTTTTAAAAGAGTAAGAGATATAAGTAATTTTAGGCTTTGTTAAGTACAATTAAACTTTTAAGGCTCACCAATAAATAATGAAAATAGTTTATCATTTCCAAAAAGTAATGGGAAAAAAGCTTTATTTAAAAAATTCTCAATCAAAAAAAGTCACAAAATAAAAAAAAGTATTCAAAATCTATAATAATAAAAGCATAATATGCTAATTAGACTGGACAGCCAAATGACCTCTGGACATCCTTCCGGATGACCTTCCAGACGAAGCTGGGGCTGCGAGGGCCAAGGCAAGCCCCTTGCAGCTATGAGGGCTGAGCCCCTTGCACTGAATTTCATGTATCAGGCCTCTAGTTTTTAAATAAATAGCATAGGACAGTAAATACAAGTTTAAATATATAAACAATCACAATAAATATAAGTGAAATAAAGTTGCCAGATAAATAAAGATGGGGATTGTCAAATTGTGTTTTTAATATCAGCTCTATGCTGTTTGTAAGAGACATATCTCACATATAAGGAATGGAAAGATTGAAAATAACCAATAAAAGTGGATATTATACAAATATCAACTAAAAGAAATAATATATAGTTATATTAATACTAGGGGTTTGGTGCACAAAATTCATGCATGGGGCAGGGAGGGGTCCCTCAGCCTGACCTGCACCCTCTCCAATCTGGGAGCCCTCAGGGAATGTCCTACTGACGACTTAGGTCTGCTCCCCATGGTTCTCTGCTATCTGCAGACCTGCCTGCTTGACGCCACCACAGGCCCTGCTGTCTGCTCTCTGTGGGAGCCCTGCGGGGGACTGCTTGCCCCTCACTGCCACAGCCAGCTCACTGCAGGGCCCTGCTGTCTGCTCGCTGGCTGCAGGGGACATTCCCACCCTGCCCCCAGCCGCTTGCATGTGAGCCGGCTCAGAGCACCTGGGTCCCAGGGATGTTCCCACCCTACCCCCGGCTTCTTTGCACCTGCATACATAGGCCCGGAGTGGCCGGGGGTTGTTCTGGGACCCCTGCTGCTCTGGGCCTATGTACGGGCCTACAGGCTCAGAGTGGCCTGGCTCTTGAGGACGCCTGTCCCAGGGATGAAGGCTGCTTGGCACCAGAGCACAAATAAGCGGCCGCTCCCAGCCGCTCCATGCCTGTGTATATAAATTAATCTTCCATCTTTGTTGGGTTAATTTGCATACTCACTCCTGATTGGCTGGTGGGCTTTGCAGAGGTACAATTTGAATATTTCTCTTAGTGTAGGTAGATAAAATAGACTTTAATCCTTTTAAATATTAAGGAGCCTCCATAATGATAAAATGTTAAATTCACTAGGAAAAAAAATAATTTTAATCTTGTATGAACTAAGAACCTAGCATCAAATATACAAATCATATCTGATAGAATTATAAGGAGCAATTGAAAAATCCACAGTGGGAGATTTTAACATACCTCTCTCTGAAACTGATATATCAAGCAGACAAAAAATTAATAAAAGTATAGAAGATTTGACAACACAATTAACACCTTGATTTCTGGTTTAAAAACCAGAAAACACATGCATAAAATTTATTTTAGAACATGTGTTAAATGGTACATGTGTAAAATTGACTTCATAATAGAGGTCAATAAATAAGTCTCAACATATTCTAAAGAATCTGTGTACTTACAGACCATATTTTATAAATTATTGCAATTAGCTTAAAATAAATAAAAAGATACTTTTTAAAACATTTATTTTAAAATTAAAAACTTATATCTAGATTATCAGTGTGTCAAAAATATAGTATCATGAAACTATAATAAAACCATTATGACCCACAATGATCATATAAGATGTCAAAACTTATAGGATGCAGCTAGTGGTACATAGAGGAAATTTTGTAGCCTCGGGGCTCAGTGAAGCTATCCTTCATTTCTCCAATTAAGCAGTTCATTGATTTATATATTCATTCAAAAAATGCTTAAGCTGGCATTGTGGAAGTCACAAGGTCAGAGGCTGCACAGCCCTCAGCTCCTGTTAACAGCTGTAGTTACTAATAGCTCCAAAATGAAAATCCTGAGCTGCTTGGTCTGTTCTCCAATTGCTGATCTGCAAGAGCTACCAGAACTTTAGATTGTCTCGCAATCAGGACATCGCAGGCTGTAAATTCCCCATGACTATTCTGCTACTGGTCAGAGGCCTTGACTATGGTCTCAAGTTCAGACAGACTACAGATAGTGGAATTCGTCAAATCAAAAGGTGATACAGAGCATTCCTGGGTATGTTCTTATCTTCTTGGCTTTCCACCTCATCTACTGTAATTCCCATTTTCCCTTTTGACAGTAAAGCTTTCCTCCATATTCTCTCCACTCTAAAATAAAAAATCTCATAGGACTAAAGGATAGATATTTCTTCCCATCTAGAAGTTATTTCAAAGATTGTGTACGAGACATAAGAGAGGGGGTGGGGGAATCTGGCTTTCTCAGGAGCAAATTTTAAATAGAAATGTAAGGACAATGGCCATCAGTTTCCTCACCTTAGCAGTGACAGAACAATGCTATACAATTAGCAATATAATGAAGTTGAATTTAAAGAACGTATTTGTTTTTACTGTTGTTATCATTTTTAAAAAACATGATCAGATTCCATAATAAAATCAGGATAAGATCCATCTCCAGTCCATTTCTTTTAATCTTTTCAGATTGTCCCAGGTTACCAGGTCTCAAGGAAATTGTGTTCTATATTTCTCACCATCAGTTGTCTAAATCCCATACTGGAAAAACTTGCCCCTAATCTTGTTTTCTGACATCAAAGGCTGATACTCATTTCTCAATTGTGGGGGACAAGTTTTGAGTATAAACAGTTGTAGCTGAATTTTAAGGCCACCTAAATCCCAGCATTTGTTTGTTCTGAAACATAATACTCACTGTTCTTTATTTATTAGACTTCCTCATTATGCAGGACATTTTAATTACAGTGCTATCATAGATTACAGTGGATATGGCTCCTCTTCTGAAAGTTAAAAATAGTGGGCATGATGCAGCTGACTTTATAGATGCTGTATCTGGGCAGATAATACTGAGTGTGCAACTGCAAATGCAAACTAGGAAAGATAAATATTGCTGCTAATCATTGGAGCCCGCTGTGTCGCTATTATTGCTTGGCTGTTCAAGTTAAAACAGTGGCTATGAATCAGACTGTTCCTTCCTTGGGCTTCAGAAAACTTATTTCTTTAACCAAGAGGAGTTTAGTCTTTGGGTTGTGCATGATGAGGTTGCTCCAAGTTCCAAGACAAGGCATTGGAAAACAAGAGAATGTAAGCAAAGCCGGATGCATGCGTTCTCTCCTCAATAGTCTCCTCTCCCCAAAGATTTTCTGCTGTTTAAAGCTGAGGTTCCACAAGTTGGTCTTCTTCTGAGGGCAAGCTTGATAGACGACTGGTTTCAAGCAACACACTATTTATGGACATGGAAGATGCATGTGCTGCCTACACATCTTGGTTCCTTATATAAGGGCTATCAGGCAAGTTCAAGATGCTCAGATAATGTACAAACCAGAATTGATAAATCTCTGCAGAGAAGACACCACATACCTCTTCCTTTTGAGATTAAATTAAAAGCATCCTTTTAAATGCCTGCTTTAAAGACTATGCCTGCGAAGGAGAAACCAAGATGGCAGCATACGTAAACACCTGAAATTGCTGCCTCGCACAACCACTTCAAAACTACAACTAAAAGACAAAACGAACATCATCCAGAACCACAGGAAGGCTGTCTAAGTGGAAAGTCTACAACTAGAAGGGAAGAGAAAAGTACACTGAGACTCAGAGGAGCTGCGGAAGTAAAGTGCAGAAGTATGGAGGCGCACGTGCCTGTGGAGAGGGCTAGCAACTGAGTACGCAGCTGGCTTTTTCAATCCGCAGGGAGACACAAGCTCCCAACTGCTCTGAACTCCAGTTCCAGGTGAGTCTCTGGGGACCCAGACTCATACAGGGAGAAACTGGACTGTCTGGCAGTGAGCAGAACTCGAGGATGGCTTTCTCTCAGAGGTGCTTGCAGCAATGATTGAGAGACACTGAGACCCGCGAGGCCTCTTAGGGCAGGGCTGACAGGAAGCCATTGCTGTTTGCTCTGCCCTGAGACTCTGCCCCACCCAAGCTGTGCAAAGAGGCTTTTGCATATGAATGGCCTGGTCCTTTGAAATCTAAACTTACTTAACAAACTGCAGCTGAGTCAGAGAGACCCAGAACGTCCAAAAGAAGGCCCAAGGCCCCACAGCAGCTTGCACTGCTTCACAGCTGGGCCTCATCTGGACACCTCCAAAACCCAAACAAAGAAGAGGAATCTGCAGATCTCTCTGTAGCTCCTGCTAGGTGGCCTCAGGCAGAGGCTAAATTAGCACCTCCTTGGAGATCCAAGAGCTACTGTACCCAGGGATCAGAGTAGGACCATCCAGATTACAACTCCTCAGATCCATAAGGGACACACTCAGGGGGCAGACTCAGTGAGCACCAAAGCCCCACTGAAGCAAGTCTTGCCTCATAAGGGTGTCTCCAGCACAGAAGTTCTCCCAGCGTAGACACAGCTGAGCTTCACAGCCAACTAGCCTGAAGGTCAATTCCTCCCAATGATACCAACAATAATCAAGGCTTAACTACAACAAGACTGTGCACACAGCCCACAAAGGGGTGCACCAAGAGTGTCCACCTCAGGTAACTGGGGAGGCTGAGCCACTGGGCCCTATAGGACACCCACCACACAAAGCCACTCTGTCAACACAGGGAAGCAGCCAAAATGCGGAGACAAGGAAACAGGTCACAAGTGAAAGAAATGGAGGAAAGCAAATGACTGGATATAGAGTTCAAAACCACGGTTATAAGGTTTTTCAAGAATTTCCTAGAAAAGGCCAATAAATTTAGTGAGACCCTTGAGGATATGAAAAAGGACCGACTAGAAATTAAGCATACTCTGACTGAAATAAAAAATAATAAACAGAGATCCAACAGCAGACTAGAGGATCGCAAGAATCAAGTCAAAGATTTGAAATACAAAGATGCAAAAAACACCCAACTGGAAAAGCAAAAAGAATAAAGAATCCAAAAATATGAAGATAGTGTAAGAAGCCTCTAGGACAACCTCAAGCATACCAACATTTGAATTATGGGGGTGTCAGAAGAAGAGAGAGAGCAAGATACTGAAAACCTATTTGAAGAAATGACAGAAAACTTCCCCACCTGATGAAAGAAATAAACTTACAAGCCCAGGAAGCGCACAGAACCCCAAACAAAAGGAATCCAAAGAGGACCACACCAAGACACATCATAATTAAAATGCCAAGAGCAAAAGACAAAGAGAGAATATTAAAAGCAGCAAGATAAAAACAGTTACCTACAAGGGAGTACCCATATGATTGTCAGCTGATGTCTCAACAGAAACTATGCAGGCCAGACGGGAGTGGCAAGAAATATTCAAAGTGATGAATAGCAAGAACCTAAAACCAAGATTACTCTACCCAGCAAAGCTATCATTCAGAATTGAAGGTCAGATAAAGAGCTTCACAGATAAGAAAAAGCTAAAGGAGTTCATCACTGCCAAACCAGTATTATATGAAATACTGAAAGGTATTCTTTAAGAAGAGGAAGAAGAAAAAGGTAAAGATAAAAATTATGAACAACAAATACATATCAATCAACAAGTGAATCTAAAAATCAAGTGAATAAAAGATCTGATGAACAGAATAATCTGGTGAATATAATAGAATCAGGGGCATAGAAAGGGAGTGGACTGACAATTCTTGTGGGGGAAAGGGGTGTGGGGGGTGTGGGAAGAGACTGGACAAATATCGTACACCTATGAATGAGGACAGTGGGGGGGGGGGAGGTAAGGGCATGGGGTGGGATAGGAACCGGGTGAAGGAGAGCTATGGGAGCGGGGGGGAGAGGAACAACTGTAATAATCTGAACAATAAAGATTTAATTTAAAAAAAAACTAGTGAGGAATGAGAGAAGAAAACAAGATGGAGTCAGTACAGCTAAGCTGACTTAAAAGGGGGTTTGTATAGTCAAGCTGACAAAACTGGTTCAGACTAAATGGGCTGAAGCATGAGGAATAGATTTTATTTTACTTTAACTAGTTCGAGGTCTTAAACTTTTGAACTTTTCAGCTATGCATCAGTACCTGGAGATATATAAATCCTATAGATAACCCTCTAAAGAACTTAGGGAAGACTGTTCACGTGTCTAGACATCTGATATCCATCACCTAGACCAGTGGTCAGCAAACTATGGCTCATGAGCCACATGCGGCTCTTTGGCCCCTTGAGTGTGGCTCTTCCACAAAATACCACGTGCGGGCGTGCATGTACAGTGCGATTGAAACTTCGTGGCCCATGCGCAGAAGTTGGTTTTCGGCTCTCAAAAGAAATTTCAATCATTGTACTGTTGATATTTGGCTCTGTTGACTAATGAGTTTGCCGACCACTGACCTAGACCATCTGACTTCCATTTTCCAGACCACAGGACATCCGGAAGATCAGTATCTCAGACCAGTCTAGAGGCTAAGAATGCAGGACTGAGTCTTCTCAAGAATGTACTTTTCCTGTAAGAACTCTTAGTTTTTCTTTCCTCTTCAGAACACTCTGGGAATTGCCTAGTTGTGTTTCCGGTTTGCAAACCCTAAGACCCCTGAATAAATCTTTGCCATTTATTTCTAGTCAAAGTCTCCTGAGTCTTTGTGCTCAGTTCACATTAGAGAGAGAGAGAGAGAGAGAGAGAGAGAGAGAGAGAGAGAGAGAGAGAGAGAGAGAGAGAGAGAGAAAAGACTATGACTATTTATTAGAAACTGATGTATAATTAATTGAATGTAGATCATTTGGGTGGGGGATTAGTGGTAAGTAAATGCCTGTATATAAATACATATTATTTATTTATATTCTGTCTCATTTAATAAATATTTGTGGTGAAAGATAAAAAATAAAGACTATGCCTGCATATTTTATATGTTCTAATAGCAGATACCCTAAGCTAGTCTGTAATATAAACTTCAGATAGAAAGCCCCAACTGGAAGAAACCAGAGGGGCTGTCCTTCAAAATAGCATTCATAGCATTTTTTCTACATGACAAAAGTAAATATATGTTCATGGTAGAAATCTTGTTAAAAACAGAAAAGCAGATCTTGCCACTAAGAAATTACTCACTATATCCTTTCAGTGTTTTTTCTTAGGTATACATAGTTTTGTAAGCCTGAACTATACATATGTGTATGTATGTGTATAATATAATCTATAAGTTTCCACTTAATGTGTCATAACCATTTTCTCATATTATTAAGTATTATCATGGAATTTACTTTTTGATAGTATCATGTCATATGAATATATCACAATTTTCTAGATGAGCCCCATTGTTGAATATATAATTATTTTCAATTATTCTACTATTATTAACCCTAAAATGGTGAACATATTTAACATGCTATTAAATTTTCCAGCAGTGTACTTTATTTAGAAGTTTTACATCTATTAATGTGCTATTTCTAAAAACCCATGAGAAGTGCATGCAAGCAAAATCACTGTGTCCCATGTTTCAGAGAGTATTGTCTTGGAGAAGGGGTTTAAAACTGGAAACAGTCCTGGTACCACAACTATTTAACACTGTATTTGCTACAGGTCTTCTGAAGAATGCAAAGCCAAAGTAATTCAATTGGCATTGGAATTAGAGCAACTGTTCTATTATTGTGTGCAAACTCCTGCTATAAATAGCCTGACAGTATCCATCTGCACGGGATGCAGAAAAACAAGAAACATGCAAAGTAAAGACCAAAATAGACTTTGGGTCCATATGGTATACCCTCTTCATGGGGCCCCAAACAGATGGCACAAATTCCCAAGATATACCTGCCTAATGGCATTGTCCTATCTCGAGAAGGAATGGGGATTCCTTCCAGCAAATGGTGCAGCCAAAAAGGAAAGGGAAATGAGCCACTGGGATTCATCCTATTATTTAACAAATAATTCTGTGAACACCTGACATGTTTCAGGCATTATTCTAGACCCTAGGAATACAATAATGAACAAGAGAGACAAGTTCTCTCAGTTCATGGTCTGGTGATGGTTACTGTTTCCCAACTCCATTTTGCCAGTTTTTCCTCCTCTCTCTCCACCTGGTCTTCTTCTGTTCTCCCAGTTGGAGTTCCCAGGCTGAGTGTCTGCTTTCCACTGAGTTTTTCCTCTAGAAGAGTTTGCAACAGCAGGTAAAAGTTCAGTAACTGGCCATGTCTTCAGCTTGAGTCCTCACCCACTAGACTTCTGGCCAGTTCTGGAGCTCAGAGGCTATGACCTATTTATGAACCTGTGGCCTAGCATAGAAGTCAGCTCCTAAAAAAATTGCTCAATAAATAATGAACTTAAGATAGTAGCCTTTCAAAAGAGGAGACACTCCATCTCTGAATAAGCTCTCCAGAAATTGTCATCGTCTTCTCTCCCTGATCTCTCCCCAGAGGACTAGAAAAGATAGTTATATTTTCTCGAGGAGGTGTGATGGAGAAAAATGTGTGTCATTCCAGGTATATACTGAAGTGTATTTACTGTACATTAAACTTGGAGGAGCTCTTTCTTTATGGGTCTCACTAACATTTTTCAACTCTTAGCAAAGAGATGGAGATATGAGAGAGAGAGAGAGAGAGAGAGAGAGAGAGAGAGAGAGAGAGAGAGAGAGAGAGAGAGAGAGGTAGATATATATAGATATGCCAGTAGATAGAGATAGATGGATGGCCGAGGAAGTGGAAACTGGCAGGGAACACCAAGTGTCGCAGGCAGGAAAGAGATGAAAGATGAAAAGGAAGACTGATTATAGCCCAAAGCACCAAATCCACAAAGGGGTGAGAATCATCGGGAGACTCAGGAATTAGCACTTTCCAGTAGATAGTGTCAGGGCTTTAAAGGTTTTTTAAAAGCAAGGGTTCCTCACTTTTAGAGTTTACAGCTAGAGGGGAAAAAGAAAGGAGGACAGTCTGTGAGTGTTCAGCAAAGGGAAATGAAGACATACACCCATATGCACTGGGTTAGACACATGTACTAAAAAGTAACAGGATGGCCTCAGGTCATCCATTTCTGACCAGCCCTGGATATGTCTCAGGATATGTTCCTTACAGCAAAGTTGCCTCCATTCCTGAGAAAGATGGCAGATCTGAGATCCTTGCAGAGGCTGGGTCCTGGGGTTCTTCAAGGAAGGTTTAGAGAATGATGACTAAAAACAGGGGCCCTGCCCTCACTTATCCACTGCCTGAGCCCCACAGGGGATTTTCTCCCAGGGGCCCTGCAGTGAGGGGGTGCTACCAATGGAGATGAAGCTACTACATGGACTCCAGAAAGGTAAGCTGATGAGAAATGAGAGCAGAACCAACAGATGTCTAGCCCAACATCTCTGAGCTTCCTGGCAAGCCACAACCCAGGAGAAATCAAGCCAAGTAACTGGGAATGAACTCGAGTTTGAATGTGGTCATTAATCCAACCCAACCATCTGTGCCAAGAAAGAAAAAAATCAAGTAGAAAAACTTCCCCTCTGCCAGAAAAGAATGACAAACAAACCATGGCAAGAAATGTCCAATTCAGTCTGCCCTCTTGTACGACAGCTTGGTGTGGGCTTTTAGCTACACTACTTCTATCTCCTTAATCTCCTTTAACGAAGTCCACCTCTGAATATTTGTGCTTCAGAGAATGGGGTTAAGACTCAGGGGTGTGTGGAATTGAATCCATTTCAAACGCCTACCTAGTAATTTTTATTTCTAGGAAACTCTGCTCAACCACTGCATTCATGGAAAGCTCAAGCCAAGGTGAAAAGCCCCCCTTGGGAGGCTGAACCGCCATATATTCCCCCTTTCTCAACCTGAGTTTATCAGGAGGCATGTCCTGAAATCAAGAGAAAAGCCACTAGACAAGCCCAGAGAGACAGGCACAAAATGGTTGTTAAATGTGATCCATCATCACTGTGTACAGAAGACTTCGGAACCCATTCCTCTTCACACCTTTACAAACACTTTCAATGGCCTTATTGTGGGGAATCACCAAAACTGTCAACCCTGCTATTTCACCTCCAAAATTAACAAGGCTTTTTGGAGGCTGCATCCATCACCTGTCAAAACCAACACTCAGCTGAGCATGAGCCCAAAGGTGCGGTAGAAGACAAGCCCTTTACAGGTGGGAAAGAGGTGATGTAGACCCAGGCCCCTTCTCTTGGCAAAGACTGGGATTTGCTGTCAGGTCTAAATAGATTCTTTTGTTAAAAGAGCTCAGTCCTTTCTTTGGCAAGTACATATTGGCCTATATTTTTAATCCATGTGGGGGTGTGTACAGATCATATTTATGCAGTCGTTTTCTCACTCAAGGATGAACCTGCTGGCAGTGTGGCTCTGTGTGCACAAATGTGAACGTGGAACCTGCTATATCCCTTCATCTGTTCCATATGGGTATCCGAATGAGCTCTCACATGGAAGCAGTGGCTGGGCTCCCATAGAATCTGAGGCCCCACACTAGGCACTCTAAGACTGATTTTGTGGGTTTCAATCAATTTCTGCCTGCAAGTAGCTAGCCTACTTACAGGGAATGAATGGGGAAAAGAGAATACAGTCACTACACACAGGATTAAACTAGGATGACTTTTCTAGAGGTAATGATAAATTGTACTCTGCCCTACAAGATTTGTGAATGTAATTAAAGATGTATTGATCAAGTGCGAGATGTATCCATGTACATCGTCTCATTTATTCCTCGCATAGCAATCCCAGGTGGTAGGCATTACTGGTTCCATCTTTGTCAGTGGGTGAACCCAAGCTCAGAGAGGCTACATGCCTTCCTCAAAGCACCCAGTGGATGGCACAGCCTGGGTCTAAACCCAGTGTTCTACGGCTCCTAAGCCCATTCTTACTACTACTAATCACTGATTTATGCACAGCCCCAGCCAGGCAGTGTTCTGAGAGCTTCAGGTGAAGAAAAGCAAGTTGAGGTCAAACATGTGACCAGTATGGAGTGATAGCTGGAGAAAATCAAATATAGCAGCTCATAAATCCCTTTTCCTTAGGAAGGAACCAGCAGAACCTCACACTGAGAAGAGATCAGGTCCCTACAATACCCAAGATAGTTGGCACAGAGCCCAGCATGAGGACTTCTGGACAGTGGAGGTTGTCCATGAACCTCCACTGGGTTGTCTGCAGGGGGATCTATTAAAGTCAAACACATAGGACAGCAGAAGTAGGGCAAGCTCTGGGGAACACAGTATGTAGGACAGGGCAAGAGGATGTGCCTCTCAGACCACAACTCTCCAAGAGCAGGTATAGGGAAAATAATGAAATTAAGCTGCAGAGTCTTGTTTATGCCTTCCCAGGCTCACCCAAGCCCTCCTGTGACCAGCACCCAAAGTAGCAGTGGCCACTGCTCCTGCCCATCCCCAGGCTCATCTCACCCACTGCTCCCTGCATTTTCTTCCTGGATTTCACACTCCAGTGGCCTCCTTGGGCCCCTTTGTCTCAGAACCCACTGGACACCCCCCTTCTGCTCCTTGGACCTTTGATTTCCCACACCTGGTTTCTTGCTGTGATACAAATATTGGAAAGAAAAAAATTATTTTCCTAGCCTGGTCTAAAAAAATATCACTAGAACTGTAGCCAGTGGAAGTATCTGTGGTTCCTTGTCCAGTAGGAAATTTGCTGGAATTGTCTGGGGGGACTTTATAATAATTATGAGGCTTCTTCTAGTGGGTTTGAGAGGATGAAATTAGGTATTGTAAGTTATAATGTATGTTCCAACTTCAGGAGCAAAGTGAAGTGACATGCTGGGTATATTTTTATAGGGAGTTAAATCTAATTTGAGTTAATGAAGTCTGAGGTGAGGGAGATTGGTGTGAAACATTGCTTGACTGTTTGGTTCAGGCATGAGGTATTTAAATGCTTGATTGCCTGATGCTCTTTTTAATTCACTGTATAGAGAACTACAGCTAAGTCAGTGGAGCCAGATGTATCAATGGGAGGTGGGGATGTCCCCATCCAGAATGAGTTGGTCTGGAATTACAAATACGCACTGCTGAAGTCAGCAAGACCCCCATAGAGACATCCCAGAGAACCAAGGTGTGCAATCATCCCCTACTGGGAGATGCTGCCCTGGTATGTTCTGTATGGAAGCAATAACCAGGGAAACAGCAAGCTGAGGCAGGACAATGATGGAGCTGATGCAGCCAGAGGAGCCACTGGAGAAGGGCCTTTTCAGGGGAGGGACGTGGGAGGGTACATCATTGATTTCACAGAACTCTATGAGCTCCAGGTGCACCCTGTGCAGGTCCCACATTGTGAATGTCCCATCACAGCTGCCACATCAGTGTCAAACTCTGAAGGAGCATTCAAAGCCTACCTTGTCCCTGTGTGCACTGAACTCCCACTGCTTTCTAGAATAAAAGACTGGACAGAGATTCATTTGCCCTGGGACTTCCAGCTTGGGTCTTTCTGCTATTTTTTTTGAGGGCCTTGTCCCCTGACAACCTAACAGGCGGGGGTCTGCACCATTCTGTGTGTGAGAGACTACTCAGAGATAAAAGGGATAGATACGCGAGGCTACCCACAGGAAACTAATAGTTCAGTTTTTCAGAATATTCTTTTATGATCTTTTTCTTCTAGAATCATTTTTATAATATTTTCCCTAATAATTCTGAGGACTTTAGATGACATTAAGTCTATACCTTGTTCTAAGCAGAAGGAATAGCTATACAATACATACTATGTAGTTGTCCAGGCGGCCTAGCCACTCCTTCTCAAGTTTTCTTTGGTATTTCATAAAGTTTGTCATTTTTCTTCATACAGGGCACACACATTTCCCTAAAGGGAGAATTTTCTAAGTAGCGTTTTGTCTTGCAAATTCTTAAATTCATTCCACAATATTGTGCAAGGCACTAGGAATTGAGTAATGGGCAAGACACCCTCTAACCTACCTTCTGTCTAGTGGAAACACTTGCTGGCTAGTAAGAAAAATAGAAGTTTAAGCTGTAATGGGTAATTCCAATGAACAAGAAAAATATGGAGTGCTCTGAAAACACAGCAGGGGGGACTTAACCACTCTAAGGGATCTTGGAAGCCCTTTCGTAGGGCACAACATCTATGGCTGCATCTGATTAACAGGTATGAGGTAACCTGACAAAACCCCATGAAGAAGAAATGTAGTTCCAGGCCAAACACTTTCATGTTTGTTTGTTTGCCTCTTGTATTTTTCTTGAATATTCTAAGTATATAGGAATATAATTGAGTATTATTCATGTTTATATCCTCTTCTGTTTATATAAAATTATTTTACTAATTCTAATAGCTTTTTAGTTAATTTCTTTGAGTTTTCCTGGTAAATAAGCCTTTTCTATGCAAATCTAATTTGTTCACTCTACTTCTACCTTTTATGAAATAAATTATTTCTTCACAGACTAAAAGCAAAAATGCATGTACTGAAATAAACTGGAAACCCTCCCCCTTCCTCTTTCATCAGGAAAATCCAAAAGAATATAATCCAAGTGTGTGCCATCCCTCCTGGGTACCACAGAGAGAGCTATTTCATTGTCAGTGTGTGTGTCTTGTAATGTAATACAATAGCAGATTCAAGAAAAAACTAAATGCTTCTTAGCACAATAACGGTAGGGACTAAGGTTATGGAAAGGGCAAGAAAAAAAGTTCTCCTAATAGGAGCAATGTTATTTCTTTTATAAAGTTAAGATTGTGTCACCTTCAAGAGAAAGTTAAACCTTGCACAGGTGAGGTGTGCTACCTTTGGTGCACCAGTAAGGAAGCAGCCACTGTAGGCCAAATGAGCTGCAACAGACCCTCCATGACTCTCACCTGTCTACTGGAATCTATTCTCTCCCTGGTGCTGCCAGAAGACATGGGAAGAGACAGAGGTAGACCTTGCTCCCATGAGGAGACATGGATCTCCCAGGGAAGAGGATAGATGAAGATAGGGAACCCATGGATTTGAAAGAAAGAGAGGTTGGATGGGAAAGATCATGCATGGTGGAGATCCCTTTCCCAAGATTCAGGTCTGGAAGGACCTTCCTTTATGTTGGGCAAGGGTTTTGATCAAACTGATGATGGTGGCCCCCCTCCCTCCCCACATACACATACACTGTCTACTAATCTGAGGACTTCCTAGCAGTTCAGGAGAAAACTTCTTTTTTTACCTCCCTGGTGTTCCTGCTTGTCTGGTCAGGGGTGAGTGATAGGACAGGGTGGCTCCAAGATGGCATGGACCCCACCTGCATCACTTTTCCTAAGGATCATCTGGCAGACTCAACACTGGAATCAGAAATGAGTTCAGACTGCAACATTCATTGGCTAGAGACACCCTTTGAGACAGAAAATGAGTCCCACCAATTACCAGTTACACAAGTCATGAACATAATAGGAAAAATCAGTTACACCACAGAGGGAACGCCACCAGGCCACCTGGAGGACTATCCACATGTCTGGTGAAAGCATTCCAGCACAAAGCTCCATGTTAATGGAAGCCCGAGTCTCTGGCCCTCTTGGAACTGAATGGGAAGCATACCCAGGCCTATTAATCAGCCTCTTCTGGAGAAGCTAGCCATCCCCAGATCAGCTCTCCATCCAGCTAACACTCTGTCTATGACAGAAAGGTTTGGATTCATCTCTTTAAATCCCTTAGTGGGATTACTACGGTATATGATCCCAACTTCACAGGTGAAGAAAGAGCAACAAAGACGCTGTAGCAGTCACAGTGGGTTGCCAACCCAACAACAACTCACCCCTCATCCTCCTATCCAATAAAAGCCTGATTTTACTTAGGTGTCCAGACTTCTCTACATGGCCATGATCTTCAGGGGCCCCGTCACTAGCCTAGGAAGGAGCCATGATGATTCTACTCCCTTTCTCAGTGATTGGTTAGAAGGTGGGCATGAGACAAACATCTGGAAGTAGAATGTGATAGCATGTCTCCTAGAGAGCTTCCAGGAACTGCTTTCTTTCTCATAAAAGAGAGGCGCCCTTGTCTGCAGTTGCAAATTGTTGGGTCTACGTAAGGTTCCTGGAACTGAGGCAGCCTCCACAACCACATAGCTAGGTTAGGAGCCCAGGACAGCCCACCAAGGACAACAGTGGACAATGATGGAAAGAACCTAGGCTCTTCATTTGCATTGATGGACTGCTGCATTTGGAGTTACATAAAATCAGAACTTTTTACAGGATATAAAACATTTGCTTTAATTATTCAGTCACTCTGGGTTGGTATTTTTCTTATCTGCAGCCCAAAGCACCCTGATAGATACAGAAGGTAACTTGCCTGAGGTCATGCAGCTAGCAAGCCGTGGAGTTGGGTTAAAATTCCAGATCTGTGGAATTACAAGCAGCAGACACCTACTCTGCTGGGGTGTACAACAGTGTGAAGAGTAATTTCACAGGATTCATTAGAATCCTTCCCCACACCAGGATCTATTAGTCGGGCATCTGTCAACTTTCTAATGCTAAAAAAAGACTCCATGGAAATGGTTTTTTAAAAAGTACAAATCTCCTTCTCTCTCCTCACAGTATTTTTCTTCTTTGAAGCATCACAACTGCTTTTTCTTCTGCCCGTGGCGTCAAGATAACAGGATTTAATTACCAAATTTCTACACCCCTGGCATGGCCTAAATGCACTGACCTGAACTGAAATAAATGCAGTTAATAGAAAAAGAAAAGAAATGCTGCATCTATACAGTGACAGCAAACACAGAGATGACAGTTTTATTTACTTTATCTCCTTGAAGGAAGCCGTTAAGCCATTTCAAAGAGATTATTGGCTTTTAATGATCCAGGACATTAAAAGACACTTTTCCCAGTGACACTGACACTGTACCACAGGTAAAGGAGGTGATAATTCAAAAAATAATGGCCTGTTTGTGGCAACCCCTCCCGGGTCTTTCGTGATGGTCCCCACCCTGTGGTCATCCTCCAGATGCTCCAGTTAGTGCGGGTCCCTGGCTAGGGGTGTCATTGGAGAAGGCTGTTTAAGCCTCTGAGTAGGCAGGGGAGATCTTCCCACATGAAGACTCAGAAGTGGCTTTCAGGTTCCACAATGACAACCACTGCTGGTGCTGAGCCCTGTCTCCAGCTGCCACAGAATTCTATCAACAGTGCACTAGGCTGCCTCGCCCATTCAGGGCTAAGTCCATGTTCTCAGAACTAAGTCCAAGTTCCAAGGACCAGCATCTGCTGTAATTCCCCTGGAGCTGAGAGACACTCTCCAGATATCAGATAGGGAGAGGCTCTCAAAATGACCTGATTTCCTAGGGCTCTTAGCCAACCAACCCAGAGAACTCAGCCAGAGCAGTTTCCCTATTATCTGCCTTGCACTCTGGATGTTCACAACAGACTTTTTTTGTTGTTTGTTTTTTTTAAAGAGAAGAGACCGCAATTTTAAAAGTTTGGAAACTGAGGATCTAGGCCAATCTCTTCATTTTGCAGAGACTGCGGGCCAGAGAGAGGAAGGTAAGGTCTGGATGGTGTTGAAGAGAGAGATAAGCTGCAGCCAGGTCTCCATTCTTCCCAGGCTGCTCCTGTATTCCTCCTGATGGGGTGCAGATGCACTTGAAGGGTTTTTATTAAACTTCTAACCACCAACCGCCCCCCTCCAGCAATCACGCTAGCCGTTAGCTGGTAGCTGTGCCTGTCCAGGTAAATATGAAAGTGACTAAGTGCTCTCCATTCCCCAGGTACCCTCTCTTGGATTTATAAAGTAAAGATCCAGTCATTCATTGGGTATTACCAATACCGTCAGAACTGAGTGAGCTTCCTAATACTTTTAGCCTCCTCAAGTTTTCTATAAGAAACCTACTCTAGAGCTGTTTCCTTGGAGATGTGAAGAAAATA
The DNA here is from genome assembly GCA_026230045.1 of Corynorhinus townsendii. NCBI lineage: Eukaryota > Metazoa > Chordata > Mammalia > Chiroptera > Vespertilionidae > Corynorhinus > Corynorhinus townsendii. The sequence continues at coordinate 113,554,094 of JAPDVU010000006.1, read as the reverse complement.
ACTTTGTTAATCGTTTTCCTAATGATATTCCTCCTCCGTAAGCATATTGGTACATGGCTGAATTTTGCAGAAATCTCCGGACTTTTCTGCTGAGCTTAAGAATACAACATTTAGATGCAACTCCAATGAAGCCATGGTCACTAGAGGTGATCTTACCAGCTTAAGTAGTGCCCTGGTCCTTTGTCATGGAGGAAATTTTTGGACCACATAGCCCAGGAAGCCCCCCAAAACTGTATTTTTCTGGACACTCAGCCGAGGGTGGAGCACGTGTGGGCAGGTTTCCTGATGATAATGTGGACGGAGGAGGACAAATCTGGGTTGGAACTTGTGAGTGGGGAGAAACTGGTGACCTTGTCAGGAACTAAGGTGCCTTGGAGTGCAGGTGGCAAGGGGATCTCTTCATGAAAGGGAGGCATTCCTATAGATAAGGGAACCCCAAGGACAATTCAAGCCTCATATCTAAAAAAAATGAAGATGATTGCTGGCTGTTACTCAAACACTGCTTACAAGGCAGATATGGAGACAGGCAGATTCCAGGATTCACATGTTGAGCCATCTTCCTCTTTCCCAGTATGAGGTGGTCCAGCAGCAGGTAGGAGTAGCCAGGGGTTGGAGCCAGCCTACCTGGGTCACAGCCAGTCTCCCCAGGGAAAAGATGAGCTGTTTGGGGCAAATTCCTTAGCCTCTCTCAGCTTCAGTTCCCACCACTGTGAGATGGGGATACTGGTACTCACCTCTCAGAAAACAAGTTTAAAAGAGAACATTCATTTGGAGCACCCAGCAGGATGCCTGGGGCACTGAACAATGGTAGCTATTGTTAGTGTTAGGCTGTTCTTCAGACCTCCCAGGAGGTCCCTATGGACCCAATCCAGTGCTGGAATAGAAAACCCCACAGGGCAACCCTTCCACCTCATCAGAGACCTGCCTGGTGGCCTCACTATGTTCTAGGGCAATAGTGCATTTGATCTAAGCATCATGGGAAGAGGAGGTGCAGGAGGGAACATATGCTGAAATATTTCAAGGGCTCTCAGAGAGAAGTGGAGTTACAGGCTGTGCTACCCCAGAGGACAGCCTAGAATCCACTTGTAGAGTGGAGCTGGGAGGCAGCCCAAGGAAGTCCCGTCTCCTAATGAGAACAGAAGATGCTGCCTGAAAAATCTCTGAGCTCTCTTCTCAAAGGTCCTTTAATTTGGTTATAGTGTGTGTGCTGTAAACAACCCTCAGGAGAACAGAACTAGTGAGACTTTGCCTTAGGAAATGTTTGAGTGGAACTGGATGATCCAGTGCTGTCATGGGACACCCTGTATTGTGCAAGCCTGGGACCCTGGGACCCCCTCCTGGGACATAATTATCTATAGATAAATTGCACAGTCTATATGCCAGGCAGGCCCAAGGCAAGTGCTTAATACACAGTTACTGGCTTCATCCCCCACAACAGCAACACAACACAAGGCAGGCACGCAGCATATCCCCGCTGTACAGAAGAGGACACTGAGGCACACAGATGGTAAATCTGTGTTGCAGTTACTAGAATACGGACCCAGTATCCAAATCCAAGCACATTTCAACCTCAGAGCCTATGAGTTAACATTGCTTTGCACTGCTCCAATCAAGGCAGGGTTCATCATTCCCCTGTCTTCATGCTACTTGTGGCCAGGGCCTCTGGTGACAAAGAGGATGGGAAGATGCAGAATTGGGAAGCAGGCAGGGGCCAGGACAGGAGGCAGGCAGTTCATTGCTGGCATTGCCTCTCTGGCCTGGAGTGGTGCCCTGGCGCACAGCTCTCTATATGAACTGAGAGAGATGACCTATTGCTTCTGTATGTAGTAGATACCTGATTTCCCACATATGCTAACTTCCCATCTGTCTTCTCTTTCCTGTATACCAGCCCCTGAAAGCCACCCTCAACTGGCAGAAGCATAGTCATCCATGGACTTGGGACTGTCCTCCCTCCCCCAGGCCCCCCATTACCCTCTCCCTTCCATCCCCCCAAAAGATACTTGGAATCATTGACAGCAAGTGGGTCAGAAAGCAAAATCAAGAATAAAGACCCACCTGGCCACTGTGGCTCAGTGGTTGAATGGTGACTTATGAACCAGGAGGTCATGGTTCAATTCCCAGTCACAGCACATGCCCAGGGAACATGCAAGATATAGGTGATCAATGATTCTCTCTCATCATTGATGTTTCTATCTCTCTCCCTCTCCCTTCCTCTCTGAAATCAATAAAAATATATTAAAAAGAAAAAAGAAATAAAAAACCTAAGGGCAGCAACAATTAATGTTTTTTTTTTTAAAGTTTCTTTCATTCATTTAATTGACACAATAGAGCAATTGATGGATGTGTTTGGGTCTACATCAGATTATGCCTCTGTATCAATGCACATATTTACTAGGATGAGAATATCAGTACTTCCCAGTGTCAGCATTCATACAATTTCTCTCAGTATGTATAGGATGCCCCCCCAAACTGTATACACACTTTAAACAGCTGTTAACTCACTTAATTTTCACCCCTTTTCAGGTTTAACTGATTTTAAATAATGGATGAAATCAGACTAAGCTCTGAACAACAAAAAAATTTATCTAACATGCTACTAGACTTTTTTTATGGGGATATATGAAAGATAAAGTTTATGGTACAAAATTGGCAATAGTCCACAAATCGAGAGTGCACAAATACAAAACAAAATGATTCTTGATGTTTGCAATTCCATTGCTTTGAGTTATCAGCAGAGCCTGGACCAGAACGGTCATCAGTTTGAAAACAAGCATTGACAAAAAAAAATAAATAAAAATAAATTTCTGTAGATTCTTTAAAATTTTGAAAATGAACTGTATGTTAATATACATTGACTTTATAATAGTCAAAGTGTATATCCTTTTTTTGGAACACCCTTACCTTTCAGCCATAATCTGAGCTAGAAATTTCTGCTCAAATCTTTTACTCAGAGAATGTGTCTGAGTTTTTTCCTATTGGTTTCCTGTGACACAAAATAAAGTATAATTTATCACTGAAGTCCAGACTACACTCACCGCATTCATAAGGTTTCCATTCTGTGCAAATCCTCCTGAGGGTGCACATCTGGCCACAGGCTGGCCCACTATGACTGCATTCCTGTTTGCTAAGAGCCCACTAATTAATGCTGTGTGAGAGGCTACAGAAGGCACCTATAGAGTCATCACCTTACCAAGAATTTTCTTCTGCAGGACAACACTGATCTGGGGTGACCAGTGACTCTATGAGGAAAAATGTACCACCAGACTGAGTGAATTTTCTGATGCTCATTGAGGAGTTACTTCACTTGGAAGGCTTTTTCACATTCATTGCAAATAGTCTCTTTCCTATGTGAATTATTTCATGTTTAATGAGACCTATCTTCTGGGAACAGGATTTTCCACATTCGCAGCACACAAAGGGTGTCTTTCCCATGTGAAATCTCCAGTGTATTATGAGAGACATCATATATATATGGTTTCTCACCTGTATGAGTTTGTAGATGGACCATGAGATTGTCCTTACAGATGAAGCTTTTCCCACGGTCACTGCACACACTCAGTTTTTCCTGTATCTATTTTGTAATGTATGTTAAACAATGATTTCTTGAGAAAAGCTTTGCCACACTCAGCACATTCATGGGAATTTTCTCCTGTGTGTGACATCTGGTGTTCGTTCAGTGTCACCTTTCTGGAGAAGGCTTTCCCACACAGACTACATTGATGGGGCTTCTCTCCTATATGAATATTCTGGTGATAACAGAGCAAACACTTCTCCATGAAGACTTTCCCACATTCATTGCATACATGACATTTCTTTACTTTCTATGATTAGTGATGCTTCTGAGTGGGAACTTAGGCCTGATGAGTTTTCAGCTTTCTGGGAATCTCATTTCAGTATGTAATTATTCATAGTTAGCATGGAGAAAAATTTCCCATCTCCAGAAAGTTTACTAGTCTTCTTGATTTGATAGCTCCTGCTCTATTTTAAGTAAAGATGAATCTGCTTTCATACTTTCTCCATGTGAATCAAACACATCACGATTTTGCTGTAACAGAAATTGAGTTTTGCTCTGATGGACAGAATTTTTTAATACTTTTTTTTCATGCCATTGTTCTAGGCTATTTATTGTCCATGCTTTCGTTTTGTACATGCTCTGGGATGACCATCAAGTTTTCATACTTCTGAACAGGTTTGACAGTGGATTTCATTTTGACAGTGGTTCTCTGTTATCTAACCTGGAGATTGTATCTGATTTGCTAGCTTGATAACCCACTGAAACCAGGTTGCTGCAGTTCTCCAACATCATATCCCAGTTCAGGTTCTTCTGAGCAGGAGCCAGAAGCTGCCACTCATCCAGGTGATGCCCATATCACTTCGTCAAATGTCAGAAATTCCTGAGCCTGGAGCATTTTCTTCTGATCGCAAAAAAAAAAAAAAAAAAAAAAGAAAAAAGAAACAAGCTGGCAACTGGGATGCTCTGTCTTGTTGTGTTCTGGGTCTGCTCTAAATTTCTGTGCAGAAATCTGTCTTCAGTCAAGTGTGTCCCTGGAAATGCTGATACCCAATCCTACAACTTTTGCCCCATCACATGATTCTATTGCTTCCAGGGAATCAGAACCTGTGCCTCTGAGGTGATGGGCTAGAAAGGTCCCACCATTATCTGTGTGTAGTTCTGTTCAAATGTTGAGCCCAAGTCTCAGGAGGAGAGACACCACCAGAGAAATCCACTCTGAACCACATTCTGGCCTCCTTGAGGCCCTCAGGTCATACCAAAGGCCTTTACAGTACCCTGCACACTTCTGCTTCTGACCCACAGCATTCAGGGTTGTTGGGACAGGGGCCAAGGCCACTCCTGGCACCCTCAGCCCTCAGCAGGCTGCCGAGGTACCCATGCCAACAATTAATATTTAACTTGAAAATTGCCTGGGAACAGAAAGTACAAGCTATTCATGTGCAAATAATATGCAAATAATATGCAAACAACTCTACATCAGCTCCTGTAATTATTCTGTAAACCTCCCTGACCAGCTCTAAGTGGCAGTTTGAGGACCCCCCTTCAGCCTTCCAACCCTGCTCCAGCTGCACAGCACCCCATCCAGGACTGGTAGGAGCTTCCGGGTGACAACTAGCTTACCCTGGAACTCCTCGGGTAAAACCCCCTCCAAGTTTGAGGTCATGCTTTGCCTGCCACAGAGAGTTCCTAGCCATTAAGCCTCACACCCCTCACTACTCCCCACAAGTGCCTTCCTGAAGTTCCTACCAGGCTGACTGATAACAAATATCTGATACTAAGAAGAACAGAGTTGGATGAATCATGCTACCTAATGTCAAACTGTATTACAAGGTCATAATAATCAAAACAGCATGGTATTGGCATAAAAACGGACATATAGATCAATGGAACAGAATAGAGAGCCAAGAAATAAACCCACACCTTTATAGTCAATTAATATTTGACAAAAGAGGCAAAAACATACAATGGAGTAAAGATAGTCTATTCAATAACTAGTATTGGGAAAATTGGACAGATACATGCAAAAAATAAAACTAGACCACCTTTTTACACCATACACAAGAATAAACTCAAAATGGATTAAAGACTTCAATGTTAAACTCAAAAATATAACAGTAAAAATCCTAGAAGAAAACATAGGCAGTAAAATCTTGAACATTTCTCATAGCAATATTTTTTCTGCTCTATCTCCTCAGGCAAGGGAAACAAAAGAAAAATAAACAGATGGGACTACATCAAATTAAAACGGTTTTGCACAGCAGAGGAAACCATCAAAAAATGAAAAAACCCACTGAATGGGAGAGCATATTTGCAGATATATTTGATAGAGTTAATATCCAAAATTTATAAAGAACTTCTAAAGCTCAACACCAAAATAAACAATCCAACTTAAAAATGAGCAAAAGATCTGAATAGACACTTCTCCAAAGAGGCCATACATATGGCCCATAAACATATGAAAAGATGCTCAAAGTTACTAATTACCAGAGAAATGCAAATTAAAAGCACAATGAGATATCACCTCACACCTGTCAGAATGACTATCATTAATAAGTCAACAAACAAGTGTTAGTGAGGATATGGAGAAAAGGGAACCCTCATGCAATGTTGGTGGGAATGTAGATTGGAAAGTAGTATGGAGTTACCTCAAAAAATTAAAAATGGAACTGCCATATGACCCAGTGATTCCACCTCTGGGAATATATCTGAAGAAACCCAGAACACTAATCAGAAAGTGCCCCTATGTTCATGGCAGCACTATTTACAGTAGCTAAGAACTGGAAACAGCCCAAGTGTCCATCCGTAGATTAGGGATAAAAAAGCTGTACTACATTTACACAATGGAATAATACTTGGCCATAAAAATGAATGAAATCTTACCATTTGCGACAGCATGGGTGGACCTAGAGAGCCTTATACTAAATGAAATAAGCCAGTCAGAGAAAGAAAAGTACCATATGATTTCACTCATATGTAGAATCTAATGAACTAACAAACAAAATAGACTCAGGCAGCAGGCTTACAGCTATCTGGCAGGGGAGGGAGGGGGGTGGAGGCTGGACTGGGGGCTGGAGGGATTGAGCCCAAAAGAAAAAAAGAGAGAAAAAAACTCATGGACACAGACAACAGTATAGTGATTGCTTGGGGCAGGGGGCAGGGAGGTGGAGGAGGGTATGTGGGGATAAATGATGGTGGAGGGAGACTTGACTTGGGGTGGTGAACACACAATACAATGTATAGATTATGTGTTACAGAAATGTGCACCTGAAACCTATGTAATTTTTTCAACCAGTGTCACTCCAATAAATTCAATTAACACATGTGAAAAAAATAAATAAATAACGGGAAATAAACCCCTGATACGAATCCTCTGCTCCATCCTCCTGCAAGACCTGGCGCTGCTGTGCCTGAGCCGGCTCCTCCTCCTCCGGGCCCTGTTGGTATTAACTCTAAGGTCAGGGTGGTCTGAGTAGGCCCCTCTCAGGAGGTAGGGGCTGGGAGGGATGGCTCTCAACTGAAGAGGGGGCGGCGGAGGGGTGATGCGGAAGCCTAAGCTTCCGAATTTTTCTGCAAGTGGCAGGAAAAGTGTTCACTGTCCCCTCCCTCCCCAGGTCGCCCAAGGCTAGTCCCAGATGGGGGTAAACCGGGAGCCAAGAGTTCACCGGCAGGATTGGATGGCATGGCCTTCCAGGCTTGAGGCCACAGGCTGAAGGCTGAAGGCTGAAGGCTGAAGGCTGAAGGCTGAAGGCTGAAGGCTGAAGGCTGAAGGAAGGGTGAGGAGCCTTTCTCTTTCTCCGCGCAGTGGGGAGCTCCCCGAGCAGGAACAGTCCTCCGGCCTGTGCTTCCCCCGCCTTCGGCTCCGCACTGGGCTCCTATCTGTCTGCGTCCTCACTCTGACACTTCAGGTTCCTGGAGGGCAGGGACCGGTCTTACTTATTCTGCGTCCCCAGCACCCCGCATGGAAGCCTACCTCGTCTGCAGCGGAACCTGAAGAACGTGGGTTTGAGCCACGCTGGTCCACTTGCAAGCAGGTGTTTCCAGTCGGTGCAGCTGGCCCTCGTGGCCTCCCACTTCCCATCCGCAGGTTTCGCATCTGCAGATTCAACTCTCCGGTAGCAATGCCTTCGCATTCCCAACGGAGGATTCCCTATGTGGATTCCTAACTGAGGAAGGAAAATACTGCTCTTGATTCCCAGTTGGTTGCATTTGCAGATGCAAAGGGCCAACTATAGTTAAGTTTTAGGGGAGTCAAAAATTATAACCGGCCCTAGCCAGTTTGGCTCAGTGGATAGAGTTGGCCTGCGGACTGAAGGGTCCTGGTTGGATCCCGGTCAAGGGCATGTACCTTGGTTGCAGGCTCCTCCCCAGCCCAGGCCCTGGTCGGGCTCGTACAGGAGGCAACCAATCGATGTGTTTATCTCACATCAATATTTCTCTGTCTTTCCCTGTCTCTTCCGTTCTCTCAAAAACAATGGAAAAATATCCTTGGGGGAGGATTTAAAAAAAAAAAAGTTACATCCAGGTTTTCCACTGGACAGGGTGGGTGGGTGGGTGGGTGCCCCTTACTTCGTGCCGTTCAAGGGTCACATTGTACGTGCAGAGAAGGTTCTGCAAAGAGGTCAGTACATCCACTGCAGCGTTCAGCACCTAATCAGTGCTAACTGCCCTTGACCATGAATGTTGGATTGTCTTTCCCTACCTGCATCCCCACAGCCTAGAGCCATGTGTTGGGGGCCCAGGGCAAGCATGACCGCCCTCACCATGCCCAGGGCTGGATGGAAAGGTGGATGGTGAGAGAAAGAGCCCCCAGCCTGTGCGCCCTGGTGGACCGCCAAGAAAAGTTCTGATGCTTTCCTGCGCCTGGCCCCCCAAAGGCACTGAGTTATCCAAGGACTGGCCTTTCCTGGTGGGTGATTTGGTGACAGCCAGCTGAGGGACTGAGGTAGCGGAGATGTTGATGCATGAAGGTGGGTTTCTCTAAGAAAGCTCTGGGAGGAGGGAGAGCTGGGGCAGAGACTTAAAAGCTGGAGCAGAGACTTAGAAGCTGGAGCTGGGGTTTAAAATGAATGAAAAGAGAATGTGTTCAGGGTTTGGAAACAGCTTGGGCCAAAGTCTCAGGTGGTCATGGAAAGTGTGGATTGAGGTCTAGAGAACAACATACTGGGTCTTGGGAGTTGGGTCTGGGGCAGCTCCTCACATCTGCTCCTCTCTGACAATCCCCTGACTCATTGACACCCAAGACTAACTGGGTCACTCATTCACTGAGTATTTAGTGAATATCGCTGTGCCCAGCACTGTCCCAGCACTAAAACAAGGCCCTTCTCTTCGGGACCTTCCATAACAATGAAGAGGGTGTTCAGAAGACAAAGTTCTGATTTACCGACAGCTTTGAGAGGGAAAAAATACACAAAACATTTGCTGCATTAAACATTAGTAATGAGGTCCAAAGTGAGATAAAAGTGCATCCCATTTTTAGAAATATTAAGTGTGGGAATGTGCATATGAAATCTAAAGAATTATAATAATATAATTTATAGTAATCCTATCTAATAAAAGAGTAATATGCAAATTAACCACAGCTCCATTACACCCACAAGCCATGCCCACCAACCAATCAGGAGCAAGTATGCAAATTAACCCAACCAAGATAGCTGCGGCCACAGAGAGAGCAGGAGGGAGGCTTGGGTTTCCCCGGCAATGGAGGAAGCCAAGCTTTCGTCACACCCTTGCCGGCCCAGGCCTGCACTCCAGGCTACAAAGTTTCAATTACAGAAGATAAATAAATCCCAACAAAAATGGTGGCAGCCACAGAGCTGGAGAGAGCAGGAGGCTTGAGTTGCCCCCAGCAATGGAGGAAGCCAAGCTCCCGCAGCCCTGGCCTGCCTTGGTCTCCACTCAAGGCTACAAAGTTTCAATTATAAAAGATAAATAAATCCCAACAGAAATGGCTGCCACCATGGAGCAAGCAGAAGGCTTGGCTCCGCTCCAAGCTACAAAGTTTCAATTGTAGAAGATAAATAAATCCCAGATACCAGGGCCTCGGCTTGTGTCGCCAGGGCGGGGGGGGGGGGGGGGGAGGGGGGGCGTGGCTGGCCTGCAAACCACCACAGGCCCCTCACCCAGGCCACCCCACAACCCAAGGAAACCCCCACCCTGATCCGGGACACCCTTCAGGGCAAACCAGCTAGCCCCTACCTGTGCATCAGGCCTCTATCCTATCTAACAAAAGAGTAATATGCAGATTGACCATCACTCCAACACACAAGATGACTGCCCCCATATGGTCAAAGATCCTGCCCCCATGTGGACACAAGATGGCCACCACAAGATGGCCAGCAGGGGAGGACAGTTGGGAGGGACAAGGCCTGCAAGGGAGGGCAGTTGGGGGCGATCAAGCCTGCAGGAGAGGGCAGTTAGGGGTGACCAGACCAACAGAGGAGGGAAGTTGGGAGTGACTGGGCTTGCAGGGAAGGGCAGTTGGGGGGGACCCAGGCCTGCAGGGGAGAGCAGTTAGGGGCAAACAGGCTGGAAGGGGAGCAGTTAAGCATCAATCAGGCTGGCAGGGGAGTGGTTAGGGGGTGATCAGGCTGACAGGCAGAAGCGGTTAGGGGCAATCAGGAAGGCAGGCAGGCGAGCAGTTGGGAGCCAGCAGTCCTGGATTGTGAGAGGGATATCCGACTGCCGTTTAGGCCCCATCCTACCAGGATCGGGCCTAAACAGGCAGTCGGACATCCCTCATGGGGTCCCAGATTGGAGAGGGTGCAGGCTGGGCTAAGGGACAATCCCCCACCCCCACCCCAGTGCATGAATTTCGTGCACCGGGCTTCTAGTATATTAATAATCATGTATAGTAATAGGTATAATGTAGTAATCCTATCTAATAAAGAGGTAATATGCTAATTGACCATCACACTCTCACAAATATGGTGGTGCCCACAGCCAATAAGGAGGGAATATGCTAATTGACTACCACGCCCTCAAAGATGGCAGTGCCCACAGCCACAAGATAGTGGTGCCCAGTCCCCTCAGCCCCACCAGGGCAGCAGGCGTGCCTGCCTCCCGAGTCCCCCAGTCCCCTCAGCCCCCCAGCTGCCCAGGGCCAGCCTGAGGCACAGGCAAGCTTTGGATGGCAACTGCCCAGCCGCCCAGGGCTGTCTGAGGCTCAGGTAACCAGGGCCGGCTTAGGCTTGCACTGCCAGCAGTGGCAGCAGCAGAGGTGTGATGGGGGCATTGCCTTCCCCTGATTGCTGGGTCGCCTCCTGCCTCTGAGGGCTCCCGGACTGGGAGAGGGGGCCGGCTGGGCTGAGGGAATTTTCATGCACTGGGCCTCTAGTGTAATGATAAAGGGGATTTTATTTTAATTATTAGTATAACTCACTTGGTTGCAAAGAAGAGAAACCATCACAGCAACTCAAGTAAAAGGAACACAGGGCAATTTTATGACACTCAACAGCAAGAGACACATCTGGGCCCCACAGGAAGGATGCTGGGGCCTGGCACGTCATCCAGAATGGCAGCAGCCACTCTCCAGGACATTCCTCCTCCACCTCTTTTTCACCGCACGTTTACTCCTCTCTCTCTAGCTTCCTCTGTTTACTCAAGGTCTTTGGGCTGGATGGGTTCTCAGTCTGGCCATGGCCTTTGCTCGCTCCCTCACCCCCCAACCCCAGCTAGTTCCCAGGGTATTCATTCTAAATTCTTGGGAAAGAACTTGAAGGCTCAGTGCATTTGTTTGGATATCAGTTTGACTACTGCAGCAGGGAGACCCCCAAATAACAGCTGGCTTAAATAGAGCATTAGGTTCACTTCCCATGATAGCTCACCTTTGCAAAGCTGTCTGAGACCTCAGTGCCTTCCATCTTATCACTGTCACTCCTAGGGTGATGAATTTGCCCATATGGCCTGTGATAACTCACCATCATACCCACACGGCAGGAGCAGGATGGAGGGATGGCCCTGAAATTGCACACATCACTTCTTCTCCCAGGCCAGAATCTATCTGCATGACCAAGCCCAGCTTCAAAGTTGCCCAGAAACTGTCTCTTTGCTAGGCAGGCAGTCAGGTGGGGGGCAGCAGCCATCTCTGGCATACACAGGTCAGTAAGTTATAGAGGGAGGGAGGGGGGACCGAGAGGAAAGAGAGCCAGGAACCAGCACTGGCCCATGCAAGTCTACCCAATGCAGAATCTATACTCAGCCGGACACTATCCACTGTGTAAACCGCAATGCAGTAGAGGTCCGACTTGTGAAAACATTGAGGGTGAACATTTAATAACGGGAGTAGAAGAGAGGACACCCATGGGGTGAGCAGTTTCATCTGAGAGAAAAGCACTTTCCTTGAGCCACGGAAAATGTATTAGGTTTAGGTTTGGTAAGGAGAGAAGAGAAACCCACACAGGAGAGGGGACGAGGGAAGATTTACAGTGGTCAAGTTCATAGGCAAGGACTCTTACCAGAGTTTCAAGTAAACTCTCTTATTCAATTTCTTCTAAATAAAAAGCTCTCTGGGAGGGTGGTAGGGAAGATTATTTGGGATAACAAGTATAAAGCACCAGGGGTGTGTCTAGCACATAGTAGGTACTCAATAAATGATCAAGTGTGTTTATTTATTTATTTATTTTTAAATAAATCTTTATTGTTCAGATTATTACAGGTGTTCCTCTATTTTTTCCCCCATAGCTCCCCTCCACCTGATTCTCCACCCCACCCCATGCCCTTACCCCCCGCCACTGTCTTCATCCACAGGACTAAGATTTTTGTCCAATCTCTTCCCACACCCCTCACACCTGCTTCCCCTGAGAATCGTCAGTCCACTCCCTTTCTATGTCCCTGATTCTATTATATTCACCAGTCCATTCTGTTCTTCAGATTTTTTATTCACTTGATTTTTAGATTCACTTGTTGGTAGGTATGTATTTGATGTCATTTTGTTGTTCATAATTTTTATCTTTACCTTTTTCTTCTTCTTCCTCTTCTTAAAGGATACCCTTCAGCATTTCATGTAATCCTGGTTTGGTGGCGATGAACTCCTTTAGCTTTTTCTTGTCTGTGAAGCTCTTTATCTGACCTTCAGCTCTGAATGATAGCTTTGCTGGGTAGAGTAATCTTGGTTGTAGGTACTTGCTGTTCATCACTTTGAATATTTCTTGCCACTCCCTTCTGGCCTGCATAGTTTCTGTTGAGAAATTAGCTGACAGTCATATGGGTACTCCCTTGTAGGTAACTAGCTGTTTTTTTCTTGCTGCTTTTAATATTCTCTCTTTGTCTTTTGCTCTTGGCATTTTATTATGATGTGTCTTGGTGTGGTCCTCTTTGGATTCCTTTTGTTTAGGGTTCTGTGCACTTCCTGGACTTGAAAGTCTATTTCTTTCACCAGGTAGGGAAAGTTTTCTGTCATTATTTCTTCTAATAGGTTTTCAATATTTTGCTCTCTCCCTTCTTCTGGCACCCCAAAAATTCGGATGTTGGTTCGCTTAAAGTTGTCCCAGTGTAAAGGCTCCTTACACTATCTTCATATTTTTGGATTCTTTTTTCTTTTTGTTTTTCTGGTTGGATGTTTTTTGTTTCCACATATTTCAGATGATCTTTGGTTTGATTCTTGGGGTACGTTGATCTACAGTTGAGTTTCTGTATATTCTTTATTTCAGACAGTGTATGCTTCATTTCTGACTGATCCTTTTCCATTCTTTTGGCATTCTCATTAATATCCTTAAAGGTCTCATCAAGTTTTTCAGTGGTTTTAAGAAGATTCTTGAGTAACCTTATAAATGTGGTTCTGAACTCTATGGCATCCAGTAGTTTGCTTTCCTCCGTTTCTTTCATTCATGACATGTTTCTTTGTCTCCACATTTTGGCTGCTTCCCTGTATTGATGGAGTAGCTTTGTGTGGTAGGTGATCTATAAGGGGCAGTAGCTCAGCCTCCTCAATCACATGAGGTGGACGCTCTTGGTACACCCCTTTGTGGGCTGAGTGCAAAGTCTTGGTGTAGTTAAGCCTTAATTGCTGTTGGTACGCTGGGAGGAATTGATCTCCAGGCCAATTAGCTGTGAGCACTCGCTGTGTTTATAATGGAAGAACTGCTGCACTGAAGACACGCTTATGGGGCAGGACTTGTTTCAGTGGGGCTTTGGTGCTCACTGAGTCTGCCTCTTGAATGTGTCACTTATGGATGTGAGGAGTTGAAATCTGGTTTCTCACACTGACCACTAGGTACACTGGTTTCTGGATCTCCAATGGGGTGCAGATCAGCTACTGTCTGAGGCCACCCAGCAGGAGCTACAGTGAGAGCTACAGTTTTCTCCTCTTTGCTTGGGGTTTGGAGGTTTTGGAGCTGTCTGACCCGGGCTGCAAGTTTGCTAGGTTAAGCTGCGATAGGGCAGGCCTTTCTTATGCTAAAACTGCTGCTTGGAGCTTGGGTGGTTTTGTAGGTTGTGCAGGGCGGGGTCTCAGTGTGTCACTAGGCTAGGGCATGGCAAACAGCAATGGCTGCTAGTTAGCCGGCTCTGCGTCCCCGACGACATCCGCGAGTCCCATGCCCCAGTTCAGTAAACAATTATTCCTGCGCGCAGCTCTGCAAGCAAGCCACCCTCACTGGCAGACAGCCCAGCTTCTCCCCGTAGGAGTTTGGGTCCCCCGTGTCTCCCCAGAGACTGGATTTCAGAGTAATCGGGGGCTTGTCTCCCTTCGGGTTGAAAAAAGCAATGCCTGCCGCCAGCCCGGATCACATGCCTCCGTACCTCAGCTTTTCAGCGCTCGTGCACATCTCAATGCTCTTTTCTCTTTCCTTCTAGTTGTAGAACTTCCACTCAGCCAGCTTTCCCGTGGTTCTGGGTGATAGACGTTTTGTCTTTTAGTTGTAGTTTTGAAATTGTTGTGCGAGGCAGCAGTTTAGGTGTTTACCTACGCCGCCATCTTGGATTCTCTGTCTCAAGTGTGTTTAGATTTGAGTGCACAAAAATGCAGTGCCCAGTTCAGTGAGCTGGTCCTTGCACACGCCCAGGCCAGGAGCTCAGTGAGCTGGTCCTTGCACACGCCCAGGCCAGGAGCTCAGTGAGCTGGTTCTTGCACACTGCTCAGTCCAGGAGCTCAGGCACCCTTCCTTCCCCTCTTCCAGTTCTCAGGGATGTGGTTCTCCAATTCCAGAGGACATAGAATCACCCCCCACTCCCGGAGACACTGATACAGGTGGGCCTAAGGTGGACCCAGGACTCTGCATTTTCTTGTCAGGAAATTTGGGGCAGGTTGAAGGGCAGAACTTTGAGAGATACTGCAGAAAGGGGAGCTCCATCTCTCAGACTGACTTTTCTTACCAACACAATCATGTTCTTACACATTGATCAGCATTGTGGCCCTAGGAATACAGCTTCTTCAGTTCCTTTTTATGTGGCATTTCTAGGGCAATGGGGGACGGGAAGGGAGTGTGGTAGAGAGGGTGAGGTGATGGTGGGAGTCGTTTGGTGGTAAAAGTTTATTTGGAGCAGCCACAAGCCCACTAATGATTTCTTTCGAACTTCCATTAGAGAACTAATGCTCCATTTGGGCAGCATCTGTAGTCATCACTGGGACCAGAATGTGCAGACCCATTGGAGACACCGAAGCACTATTAATAGTGGGGCTGGGTGAGGCCAGGCTTAGGAGGTGTGAAATGCCTCTTCAGGGAGCTGACAGATCCTTTGAGAGCCCAGGTCGTCTCTGATTTGAATCTAGTCATCTTGGCTGCCATCTCAGATGTGACCTCTGGTGCCCTGAGTGAGGCCGGGGCCTGGCCACAGATGACCCAAGTGCAGGCCTCCCTGAAGTCTCTCCCTCTCATGCACTGGACACAGAGCAGGCCCTCGGTTCTCCGTGTGTAGCACTGATTGGATTTTCCCCTGATTGCAGAAGAAATATACAATCACCATAAAAAGTGTTTTTTGAAGATATGGAAAGGCACAAAAGAAAAAGAAAAGCCACCTGTAATTGTATCATCCAGAAATAACCATCACATTTTAGAGTAACACACTACTAGTTTTTCCTATGCATATATTTGCATAAACTTGCATATATCTCATTTGGATTTTACCTAATCCCCTGCTCTATAACCTGCTTGCTTCACTTAACAATTTATAATAATTTCCCACAGCAACCAACAGTCTTTACCATCCAATTTTTAATAGCTAATCATATTCTAGCATATGGATGCACAACAATTTAATTTGGACATTTAGGTTCTATTTTTTGCTTTTATTTCTTTTATTTTACCATTATCAATCATAATGCATGTCAGTTATGGTTTTTCCTTTTATTCTACTTTATTTTATTTACTTATTTTTTCTTTATTGATTAAGGTATTACATATGTGTCCTTATCTCCCCATTGCCCCCCTAACCCCCACTCATGCCCTCACCCCCCTGGTGTCTGTGTCCATTGGTTAGGCTTATATGCATGCATACAAGACCTTTGTGTTTTGTTTTTTTAATTTAATAAATCTTTATTGTTCAGATTTTTACAATTGTTCCTCTTTTTTCCTCCCATAGCTCCCCTCCACCAGGTACCTACCCCACCCTCTGCCCTTACCTCCCCTCCACTGTCCTCATCCATAGGTGTACACTTTTTGTCCAGTCTCTTCCTGCACCCTCCACTCCCCTTTTCCTCCAAGAATTGTCAGTCCAATCCCTTTCTATACCCCTGATTCTATTATATTCACCACTTAATACTGTTCATTAAATTTTTTATTCCCTTGGTTTTTAGATTCACTTGTTGATAGATATGTATTTCTTGTTCATAATTTTTATCTTTATCTTTTTCTTCTTCTTCCTCTTCTTAAAGAATACCTTTCAGCATTTCATATAATACTGGTTTGGCAGTGATGAACTCCTTTAGCTTTTTCTTCTCTGTGAAGCTCTTTATCTGACCTTCAATTCTGAATGATAGCTTTGCTGGGTAGAGTAATCTTGGTTGTAGGTTCTTGCTGTTCATCACTTTGAATATTTCTTGCCACTCCCATCTGGCCTGCATAGTTTCTGTTGAGAAATCAGCTGACAGTCATATGGGTGCTCCCTTGTAGGTAACTAGCTGTTTTTCTCTTGCTGCTTTTAATATTCTCTCTTTGTCTTTTGCTCTTGGCATTTTAATTATGATGTGTCTTAGTGTGGTCCTCTTTGGATTCCTTTTGTTTGGGGTTCTGTGTGCTTCTTGGATTTGTAAGTCTATTTCTTTCACCAGGTGGGGGAAGTTTTCAGTCATTATTTCTTCAAATAGGTTTTCATTATCTTGCTCTCTCTCTTCTTCTGACACCCCCATAATTCTGATGTTGGTACGCTTGAAGTTATCCCAGAGGCTTCTTACACTATCTTCAACTTTTTGGATTCTTTTTTCTTTTTGCTTTTCTGGTTGAGTGTTTTTTGCTTCTTTGTATTCCAAATCTTTGACTTGGTTCTTGCAATCCTCTAGTCTGCTTTTAGGTCTCTGTATAATATTTTTTATTTCAGTCAGTGTATGCTTAATTTCTAGTTGATCCTTTTTCATATCCTCGAGAGTCTCGTTAAATTTATTGGCCTTTTCTAGGAAATTCTTGAAAAACCTTATAACCGTGGTTTTGAACTCTATATCCAGTCGTTTACTTTCCTCCATTTCCTTCATTTGTGACCTGCCTCTTTGTCTCCACATTTCGGCTGCTTCCCTGAGTTGATGGAGTGGCTTTGTGTGCTAGGTGTCTTAGCCTCCCCAGTTACCTGAGGTGGACATTCTTGGTGTGCCCCATTGTGGGCTGTGTGTGTGGTCTTGTTGTAGTTAAGCCTAGATTGTTGTTAGTATCACTGGGGGGAGTTGACCTCCAGGCCAATTGGCTGTGAGGATCAGCTGTGTCTCTGCTGGGAGAGCTTCTGTGCTCAGCTTGGATGGAGCGGAGTCTCAGGGTGGAGCAGACAGCCTTGGTTTCCCGTCAGCCCCACCCTACGAGGCCCCTGTGTCTCAGTGTCCTGCGACAATGGCTGTATGCACCTCTGAGAGAAGGCTGCCCTTGAGTTTCGCCTGCTGCCAGACAGTCCAGTTTCTCCCCGAATGAGTCTGGGTACCCAAAAGTCTCACCCCAACCTGGATTTCAGTGCAGTCGGGAGGTTTTGTTTCCCTCCCGAATGAGACAGCTAGCCGTGTGCTTGCTGCCCGCCCTCTCTGCGCTGGGAATAAGCCAGCCATGTATTCAGCCACCCGCCCTTTCCGCACCTCTGTCCTCCATAGCTCCTCTGGGTCTCAGTGTCCTTTTATCTTTCCTTCTAGTTGTAGAATTTCCACTCAGCCAGCTTTCCAGTGGTCTGGACGATGTCCGCTCTGTCTTCCAGTTGCAGTTTTGAAATTGTTGTGCGAGGGAGCAGTATAGGTGTTTACCTATGCCGCCATCTTGGTTTCTCTCTCCAAGTCCTTTGGTTGATCTCTTCCCCTTACCACCATCCTCCCCTACCTTCCCTCTGTGGTTTGACATTCTGATCGATGCTTCTCTGAGGATCTGTTTTTGTTCATCAGTTTATATTGTTCATTATATTCCACAAATAAGTGAGATCATATTCAGTTATGGTTTTTCTTAAGATTGATTATGAGAAGCTAAATTCTTAGATCAAAGAGTGTTGTTTGTTTGTTTGTTTGATTGATTGATACATATATCATCAAACTATAGATATGCAAGTAGATATTGAATATGTTGCAGACATTGAAGAAGGCATGATGAAGTCCAGGAATCCACATCCGGCTTCAGGGTGTGGACAAGGCAGTATAATCCAAGAACTGTCTAACCCAAGCTCAAGTTCAGACCACAAAGGGGGATTTGGTCAAGCTGGGTATGTTAGGAGGACCCCCTTCTCACTATACCCCCTCAAAACCCCTAAGAGTCCCTTAATGACCCACTGAAGATTTCTCTTCTGTGAGTATGCTCAACCCATTTTAGGGATTCTATGCAAATCTTTATCTGGCCTAAAGCAATTATGTCTGAAAACCAGACTTTTGACAGAAGTACATTTAATTTCTTTAAAATAGCCTTTTTAGTGCATGCTATCATCATTGTTACTTATTCAAATGTGTTGATGGGGGAGTAGCTGGAAGGGTGATGTTTGCATTGGCATGGCAACCGGTGACTAATTGAATTCTCCTCACCACCCGGGATGGCTTCTCTGACTCACATACGGCCAGAAATGGATTTTTTCCCACCTGTGTGTCATTGCTTATGGTAGAGAAATGGTTACCCACTCATGATCTAACCCTTTTCCATTCTATTTATACTTTCAGTTTGTGCCACCTTCAGGACTAATCAGTTTAGTGAGTTTGCTTCCCACCCTGTGAAGTCAGCTTTCTTTCGATCTACAGTTACCTCTTTTTGGCTGTACAATATGCTCCCTAATTATTATAAAAGCTAATATTTATTAAATCATTACTCTGATTGCAGGGACTCTGCAAGGTGTTTTACATATGTTATTTCTTTTAATCCTAGGATGCGGGAACTGTCAGTATGATCCTTTCTTAAACAGATGAGGAAACTGAGGCGGAGGTCAGATGGCTTGCTGAAGGATACAGAGTTCGAAACATGAGGATCTGAACCTGAGAAGTTGGACTCCAGAGGCGGAGGGTCTAACCACTACCCCACCCTGGCCATCTAGGATATGTGCAGTCCCCTCCTCTTGCTATTGGGGATCTGGGATTGCATGAACCATTCAAAGGTCAAGCACAAGCTTTTCTTTCCTGTTAGAATCCTTAGACATATGCTCTCTCAGACTTTCAAGGCTGAAAAGTGTGAGCAAATCAGTCTGTCTTCATGTAAAAGTTCAAATCCTGGGAATTAACCAAGATTTTCCTCCCCTTTCTCTAAGTTACGAATAGTACCCTAATCTCACTGACTGTCAGTTCTTTCATCTAAAAAATAAAATCTAAAAGCTAGCTCACATGAGGACTGGGAAGATGACAAGGGAACACCTCTGTAAAAGCCTTTTGTGCAGGGTCTGGCACACAGTAGGTGCTCAATCAAGCTTCCTTCCTTTCATCTCTTGTAGGACTTCCCAGAGCAGCCTGTCTCTGTTGTTGAGTTCTGGATTGTGATCATCTCTGGCACCTGCACGCTCCTCCTGAGGGCAGAGGGCAGAGGGCAGAGCTCACACTCCTCTTTTGAGGGCTTCCAAAAGTCCCCATCAACACCCATGGTGGTTTGTATCCCAGCCTGGCTCTCTGCTGAGTCATGGTGTCAGGAGGTGCATGTTTAGTCCTATGCAGTTTTATCACACGGTATATATATTTGAATAGTAATCCAGTCGATTACTCCAGTAAAGGGCTAGGACAGTTTAACTGGGGAGGTAAGGCTAACCATCTCATCTCTTAAAAGGATTCCTCTGTTTGAAACAGTTTATGGAGAATGGTAGGACTAAAGCAGAGAAAACAAGAGTTTCTAAATCTATCCTAAGGAGTCTGTAAATGTAGTGGACATTTGTAGCGTTGGCCTACCAGCATTCAGGACCCCTTCTGGTGACAGAACTTGTATTTTGCTTTGGGACACCATCCTTCCCTCACTCTCAGGCCACATGTGCAGGAGGGCAAAGCACATTCTAAGCTTTGAGGGTGAGCATCTGGCTCAGGCCTGGCCTTGCCACCTGTACTATGCCCCTGGCTACAGCCATTGGTTCAGAGATGGGCATATGAGCCAAGCTAGTTCCAGGACTTTGTATGAATTCTATTGATAAAGATGTTCTCTTTTCACCTGAGTGGCTGAGCTGGTAAATTATAAGCTTGGATCTTCTGGGAGCCACCAGGTAAAGAAAGTCTGGCTGAGAAAGAAATCAACACTAAAAGATGGAGCTAGGAGACCAAACCTTGACATTGAATGACCTCCTGGATCTGGCCATGCCTGAAATGTCACTACTTTTGCACTCTCCAGCTAAATGAGCTAGAGAATTCTAACTTCTTATTGTTGCATAAACTGGTTCGAATTGGGTTTCCTGATACTTGTTCCTAAAAATGTTTTAGTCGTGATTTACCCTAATTCCTGATGCTAGACAGGGCACCCAAAGGAGGGTGGTGGTGGCTCTCCTCTTCCTAAAATTTAAATGAAAATGAGTACATAGAAAGGGATACACCTAAGCCCTGTGCAAAAACTATCTACCTAAAACAGTCAGCAGGTAAAAGCCCAAGAACATGGAATAAATTTTCTTCCTGCCCTTTACTTTAGTTGGGTTTTCCCCAGCTTATGAGAGATCTTTCAGATCTGAAAACAGCTTTGTCGCTGACAGCTTATGATTGTAGGACTGACTCCCTGGGTAAGCTTTGAGTCCAGTAACTAGGAAGGCTGTCGAGAAAGCTATAAAATGAACACAGTTCTCAGGCTTTCCCAATGCTGTTTTGCCTCCCAGGGGTTCCAAACCAGTCTGAGAGTTCACATGGCTATGCGGATACGTGCCGACAGATTGATGCATTTTCCTTCTGGAAAGAAAACCATGTGTGTGTTAGTGTGTGTGTGTTTGGGGCAGGGGAGAGGGAGAGCAATAAAATATGCAAATGAAGCCTCAAACTTCAGAACATGTAAATGTGGGTATATTCATTTCTATTGATATGGACAGACACAGCCATGAGAAGTTCCTTGGGTCTCTTGTCATCTGCCATTTACAGAGAGTGGGAAGCTAGGCAGCAATTAGCTGAGGACTGGGAAGCACAGTTTGGGGAGGCCGTTAAGTGCTGGAACGTGTGAGTACCAGCCGCCCCCAAAATGCATAGATCTGCTCAGGAAGCTACTCGAAAAAGTGTAAAAAGAGAGGTCTAAATTGTGAAATTACCCTTCATTCTTCTGCTTGATCTAAAGGGCAGCCACTTGGCTGCTATTGTGATTTTGAAATTTACTGTAAGGAACGTTTATACCACTGGAAAGTTAATTGTGGCCTGCTCTGAAGACATCCTTTTGTGGGAAATTACAGCTGAGCTTTGCGAGCCCTGTTTCAACGGTCAGTCAGTTCAGAAGGGTCTTTCCCCTCTATTGTTCTTCTCAGTGGCGGTGCAGGGCCCCAGATCTGAGAACGACTGTGCCAGCTGGGCTCTGGTTCTTGTTGCTGTGTAATCATGACATGTGTGTTGCTTGTCCTTTTTGAGCCTTAGTTTTCCCACATGTACAATATTATACTGATACCTATTTCCGAGCTTGGTGGTAAAGATTAATAGATAAGAATTCATGATCCCTTTGTAAACCAACAACACTATAAACACATGAGATGTTATTTTGCAAACTCCTAAGGCCATCTTCTAGCCACATACATACACACACATGCACACACTCTATATAAGGCCGACCATATGTAGGGACAATGTGATTTTCTACTATGGAATAAGTTTAGTAAAAATAGGTAGACTTTTACATTTTGGGGTTTAGCCCTTGAAAATAATCAGATGGGACCCTATTTTGAAGGACAGTAAAGATGCAAAAGGTTTTTGGGTCCCTCCAAGGGCTGAACAAACCAGAGGGAAGTTTCTGGAACCGATTCTTAGGTTCCTTGGCATTGGGTAACTGTAGAATAGTAGTGAGCACACAATTTTTGCAGCCAGAACAAGCAGAGTTTGAATCCATGCCTGTGGCCTTCCCCTTGTTTCCTTCCTCAATGCCTCTGAGCAGTAACATCAGACTTAGGGGACATACCAAAGAAGGTTCACGTGAGGATTAAGTGAGATACTGCAGGGAAGGCTTTTCACACTGTGCCTGACAAGAAGTGAATACCAAGAATGCTATTATTTGAGGGAACTAGGGATTCCAGGAGAGCTAAAGAAAAGTATGTTTTTATAAGGCAAGAGAGAAAATAGAGACCAGTAAAACCACCCTAGCTTTGTCAGCAGATTAAGCTATCTCTTTTCTGCTTTTAAGCTACCATTTCCTCTCTCCTTCATTGTCACCTCAACTGCGTGCCACTCTGATTGTAAATCTGTATCCCGACAGGGCACCCTGAGGAAATGAAGCATTTAATGGTATTTCCAATTTACGGGAAGTTTTCAGAAGGGCAGCCTTGTTCCGGGTGATGTTTGCAATAATCCTATGAATGAAGAGTCCATTCCCAGCACCGAGACTGTGAGGAGAGAGGTTTAAACAGAGGGGCAGGCTAGAGAAACCAGATGCATTCCCAGATCCAACAGAATTAGGTCTTTCCAGTTCTGCCTCATCCTGTTGTTGGAAATAAACTCCCAGAACATGAGATTCTGCCATTTCAAAAAAAAAAAAAATTCCAAAGCCCCATTTAATGTTATTTTGCTGATCAGCATCTTGAAGATGGTCCAAGCTGGTTTCCTCACCATCAGTACAAATAACCAAGAGTGGATGATGGCTAAATGGGGAATCCTTTAGAAATACCATCAATAGTAATTTTAGCATTTGCTCATAGTTCATCTTAGGATGGCCCAATATCACCTCACTTTCTTTCTTTCTCACTCCAAGCATGGACCACACATCATGTTTATATTGTGAGCGGTGGATCTCCTACTGGTTTGAGGGAGAAATGAGGACTGTATCTTACTCAACTTCATATGCACGGGCCCAGTACAGTTGCTGGAATGGATAATAATCTTTATAAGCAGATAAATGTAAGATTTCTCAGAAGAAAAGTTTGTCTTCAACAAAGAAAGTTGTAAGCAAATGTAGATGACTAATAATGCACTGCTCTGTATCTTCCATAACACTATAGATGACTAATACACTAATCCAAATCTTCCATAAGCAATAGAGGTGACTAATGCACTGCTCCATACCTTCTGTAAACATTTATTGAGAGCCTATTACGTGCTATACACGGTCTAAGGGCTAGAGATATAACATGAAACATGGATGGTTACTGCCTTCCTGAGATTCAGTCTGATAGGATAAAGGCAGGTGTGGGTCAAAGTTCTTGGTTGCAAACAATATGACTGACTCTAGCTAGTTTTAAACAGAAAGGAATTAATTAGACTTATAAATATTTCACAAAATCATTGGGAAGAAAAAGACTCTATGATGAACTTCCAGAACTCCATCAAAATAGGTGGCCATTGTAATATAAATGTCATTGCCACGGGCAAGAACCTCCAAATAGTAAGCCATCACTGCCACTACCGGTTCTGCAACCACACCACACCTGCCATTATTAAGCAGCAGAATGAATGGCCCACATTCTGCTTTTTTTCCCCCCCATGAAACTTAGATCTGAACCCAAGTCCTGTGTGAGAGCCCTGCCCAACTGGCAGAAGGTAAATCAGTGTCTGTGCCATAGCACAAAGGGCTGGGAACCATGGGCATTCCTTGATGGGAATTGGAGATTTGTACCAAGGGGACCCCTCAGAGTGTGGAAAAGCTATTCTAAAGAGTTCGGGCCATTGTGAATGACAACTGTTCACACAGCTATTAAATAAACAACTACAGGATGAAGGGAGAACGCTGTGACTGCTGTACACCCAGAGAAGGTTTAAATCACCCAGAGAAGGTTTAAATAACCCAGGGAGGATTAAGTCACCCAGCATGATGCAGGCATCGTGGAAGTTACGTTACTTGACTGAGTAGGATTTAGCCAGGCAAAGAAAGCATTCCAGTGACATTCAGCATTCCAAAACATATTCAAGTCAAAGGGAACCAACTGGCTTGTGCTACGTACTGAGCAGACCATGGTGAACAAAAAGACCCCGGACCCTGCAGGATGGAACTCACCATCCCAGACAGCAGGGGAGGAGCTGCAAGCATTTTGGTGGAAGGCCGGGTGTCCTGATGTGTGCCCAGCATCATGGCGCTGTGCTTAGGGAGATAACAGATGCGGCTCATTGTCCTCCATCCTCCATTAGCTGTTGAGTGGACACTGGCCTGAGGAAGGCTAATCCATGTCAGCCAGTGACCTCTGAGTTGGCATGGAGCAACACTTCTCCCTAACAGAGACAATGGTGAGCTACTGCCCAAATTTGATTCTCTCTTTCTAAGGACTGAACTGGCAAGGGTGGGGACTAGGGGTGGGGGGTTCATCAGTTGATTAATGGAACCAGAAGCAGCAAAGACTCGTCTGCACATCAGATAGCAGGAGATAAGGGTGCCAAGGGAGACCCTGAGTTACATGCAAACAGAAGTCACAAAACCTACGCAGATTTCCAATGAACTGCTCTCCAATGCGTCCTCTGGCCAGGGCGATGCTGGGGTGAGGAGGTCATTGGAAAAGTAGAAGCTGAGGAAGCATGGGCCGAGTCTCAGTGATGGCAGAGGACATAACCGCCTGCTGAGGTGGGCAGTGAGAGAGCCCAGTTCCGGAGCTTTCCTGGACACGCCATTTCCTGGGCTCCATTCCAGTGTCTGCGAGGCCTGGCTCTGTGGTGGGCCTGTGCTCCTGGAAGTTCCCCTCTTCTTAATCCCCGCTGCAGCCTCTCCTGGCAGCCTGTGAGGGGCCACCCAGCCGCTCTGCTCCTTGCATCAGCTCACACACTGGAAGCTGAAAGGCCTGGAATTGGGCACAAGCAACATGGAAGGGTGAAAATATTTTTCTTAAAACTGAAAAAGGAAACCAGAGTTAAACATTGATTGATAACTATTTAAATCTTAGATTTAACTATATTTAATTGATATCTATATGTTTATTTCTGACCAAAATGCTACATTGTGTTTATTGACTTGAGTTGCTATGAAACTATTACTAACAATGATTAAAATAATGCACGCCATGATCACACCCTCCCACCTCAATGTCCTTTGACACCCCCCACACCCTCGGCTCCTTCCCAGAGGTGGGGTTTGGTGCACAAGGGACTGGGTCATCAGGAAAGCAGACAGCAGGAAGGCATGCTTTATTTGATCATTGCAAAGGAAACCTACTTGACATTCAGAACAATACAGTCCTTCTTTCTTAGCCTCTGCATGTAGTAAAATGCTAAACGCATATCTGGTGCTCTTAAATGCACATTGATTGATAATGTTTAAAATCAAAGGACATTCACAAAAGTTTTTGCTTCTGTGTGGAGTTAGATTGGAGAAAGAAAGGCCCTGGGTTACTGACATAAACGGTGCAGCCTTATCTCACTCCTGGGGCTTTTTCCTTCGCAGAGGGAGTTTATCGATCCTCGGCCGTCACTGAGCCTCAGCCCCATCTGCCTTGGCTCCCACTGTTCCTGGGAAGGGGGGGACCTGCAGGTCCAGGTGTGAGGCTTAGAGGTGCAGTGGGCAACCAGGAAAGAAGAAAGGAGGAACCAGAGCCCCAGGGACAGATGAGGGCCAGACCAAGTGGTGACCCAGCAGGATTTGGAGCAAATGTGGAGATAGGAGTGGTGAGAGGGCAGAGTCATTTTTTGCATTCATTCATTCACTCATTCATTCAGCAAAGATTTATAGAGAGTGAAGCTAGAACTAGAAGACTTAGTGTCAGAGAATCCAAGATGGCGGCGTAGGTAAACACCTAAACTGCTGCCTCGCGCAACAATTTCAAAAATTCAACTAAAAGAAAAAAGTCTATCACCCAGAACCACGGGAAAGCTTGCTGAATGGAAGTTCTACAACTAGAGGGAAAGAGAAAAGAGCATCGAGACGTGCACGAGCGCTGAAAAGCTGAGGTACGGAGGCGTGTGATCCGGGCTGGCGGCGGGCGTTGCTTTTTTCAACCCAAAAGGAGACAAGCCCCCGACTACTCTGAAATCCAGTTTCTGGGGAGACGCGGGGGACCCAAACTCCTACGGGGAAAAGCTGGACTGTCTGCCAGTGAGGGTGGCTTACTTGCAGAGCTGCGCGCAGGAATAATTGTTTACTGCACTGGGGCATGGGACTCCGGGACGCCCTTGGGGACACAGAGCTGGCTAACTAGCAGCCATTGCTGTTTGCCACGCCCTAGCCTAGTGACACCCTGAGACCCCGCCCTGCACAACCTACAAACCCACCCAAGCCCCAAGCAGCAGCTTTTGCATAAGAAGCCCTGCCCTATCGCAGCTTAACCTAGCAAATTTGCAGCCTGGGTCAGACAGCTCCAAAACCTCCAAACCCCAAGCAAAGAGGAGAAAACTGTAGCTCTCACTGTAGCTCCTGCTGGATGGCCTCATACAGTAGCTGACCTGCACCCCATTGGAGATCCAGAAGCCAGTGTACCTAGTGGTCAGAGTGAGACACCAGATTTCAACCCCTCACATCCATAAGTGACACATTCAAGAGGCAGACTCAGTGAGCACCAAAGCCCCACTGAAACAAGTCCTGCCCCATAAGTGTGTCTTCAGCACAGCAGTTCTTCCATTATAGACACAGTGAGTGCTCACAGCTAATTGGCCTGGAGGTCAATTCCTCCCAATATACCAACAGCAATTAAGGCTTTAACTGCACCAAGTCTTTGCACTCAGCCCACAAAGGGGTGTACCAAGAGTGTCCACATCAGGTGATTGGGGAGGCTGAGCTACTGCCCCCTATAGGTCACCTACCACACAAAGCTACTCCATCAACACAGGGAAGCAGCCAAAATGTGGAGACAAAGAAACATGTCACGAATGAAAGAAACGGAGGACAGCAAACTACTGAATGCCATAGAGTTCAGAACCACATTTATAAGGTTACTCAAGAATCTTCTTAAAACCGCTGAGAAACTTGATGAGACCTTCAAGGAGCTTAATGAGAATGCCAAAAAAATGGAAAAGGATCAGTCAGAAATGAAGCATACACTGTCTGAAATAAAGAATATACAGAAACTCAACTGTAGATCAATGTACCCCAAGAATCAAACCAAAGATCTGAAATATGTGGAAACAAAAAACATCCAACCAGAAAAACAAAAAGAAAAAAGAATCCAAAAATATGAAGATAATGTAAGGAGCCTCTGGGACAACTTTAAGCGAACCAACATCTGAATTTTTGGGGTGCCAGAAGAAGGGAGAGAGCAAAATATTGAAAACCTATTAGAAGAAATAATGACAGAAAACTTTCCCTGCCTGGTGAAAGAAATAGATGTACAAGTCCAGGAAGCGCACAGAACCCCATACAAGAGGAATCCAAAGAGGACCACACCAAGACACATCATAATTAAAATGCCAAGGGCAAAAGACAAAGAGAGAATATTAAAAGCAGCAAGAGAAAAACAGTTAATTACCTACAAGGGAGTACCCATACGACTGTCAGCTGATTTCTCGGCAGAAACTATGCAGGCCAGAAGGGAGTGGCAAGAAATATTCAAAGTGATGAACAGCAAGAACCTACAGCCAAGATTACTCTACCCAGCAAAGCTATCATTCAGAGTTGAAGGTCAGATAAAGAGCTTCACAGACAAGAAAAAGCTAAAGGAGTTCATCACCACCAAACCAGGATTACATGAAATGCTGAAGGGTATTCTTTAAGAAGAGGAAGAAGAAGAAAAAGGTAAAGATAAAAATTATGAACAACAAAATGACATCAAATACATACCTACCAACAAGTGAATCTAAAAATCAAGTGAATAAAAAATCTGAAGAACAGAATGGACTGGTGAATATAATAGAATCAGGGACATAGAAAGGGAGTGGACTGACGATTCTCAGGGGAAGCAGGTGTGAGGGGTGCGGGAAGAGATTGGACAAAAATCTTAGTCCTGTGGATGAAGACAGTGGCGGGGGTAAGGGCATGGGGTGAGGTGGGGAATCAGGTGGAGGGGAGCTATGGGGGAAAAAATAGAGGAACACCTGTAATAATCTGAACAATAAAGATTTATTTTTAAAAAAATTTTAAAAAAAGACTTAGTCTCTACTCTCAGATTGTTACAGCGAAGGAATGTGGCCATCGGGGTGACCTCTATGAGGTGGTATATACAGGTGATAGAGAGGAAGCCCAGCCTCATGAAATGGACTAGGATGTGTTAGACATTGTGCCAAGCTCTCTCTTTGTCTTTCTCCTTGAATCCTCACAACTACCCTATGAGGTAGGGATTTCCCAGGGGAGGGACACTGAGCCAAAGGAGGTGAAGCTACAAGTCACTGTCACACAGCTGGCATATGCCACGGAGGCATCCAACCCAGGCTGGCTCCACACTACTCCCGTGGACCCCCAGGCATCACTCGGAGGCACACAGGCATCTGAACACACAGACGGTCCTGATCCCACTTGCTCTGGTGGAAACAGGCACTAGAATTTGAATGTGCTGTGTTCACAGATCGATGGCACCTTGGGCTCGGACAGGAAGGATCATACAGTTGGTAGAGCGAGGGTGGATCCGCTCTCGGAGGTCTCCCCTCCCTCCAACAGTCACTGCAAAATGTTCTGGATGCTGAACTAAGTTCATTGGACGGGCACCACCAAGGGGGTGAGGCGGAGGCTAGAACAAGGATGGTCATTCTAGATGTGAGAGATTCAGAGGTTATATTCCTGAAAGAAGGTGAAATTGTCAGAGAAGGCTGGGAGAATAAGGATGAACCTCACTGAATGGGCGTGGTCAAGTGGTAGAAAAATGAAAATTGAAGGGCTCACTGTTAATCACACAAAGGAGCAATCTGTACAGGTAGCAAAAAGAAAAATAGGGAAGGCCCTGGCCGGTGTTGCTCATTGGATAGAGCGTCAGCCTGCGGACTGAAGGGTCCTGGGTTCGATTCCGGCCAAGGGCAAATGTCTGGGTTGTGGGCTCGATCCCCAGTGCGGGATGTGCAGGAGGCAGCCGATCAATGATTCTCTCTCATCATTGATGTTTCTATCTCTCCCTCTCCCTTCCCCTTCCTCTCTGAAATCAATAAAGAAATGTATTTTTTAAGAAAAAGAAAAATAGGGATGAATGTCTTTGAGACTAGGGAGATAAGTCGTAAAGAGATGTTTTTTATGGGTGCAGTTGGCTTTACCTTTAGGATCCCCATCTTCATTGAGCCTTGTTCTTTTGTCCTAATATTCTGTTCCATAGGGATATTTTATCGAATGCCCACTGTGAAGAAATAGGCTCATTTACATAAAATTCAACATTAATGTGATAATCAATCTTTAAACTGGAAACGAGGGGGCCAATTTGTCTTGATCCATCACATCATCATTTAGATGCTGATTTATTTCTGCTGCCTTTCATTCTCCTTCCCTCAGAGTGCTCCCCAGCCCTCTGCACGGTCACTCTTTACTCACTGCTCCTGCATTCAACCCTTCCTCACAGACACAGCTGTGGGGGTGACAAAGGTGACTCCAGCCCAGATCTTGCTCTCCTTGTGCTCTGGGAGTTTTGAAACAGTTCAGAGGGAAGGCCGCGGGCATTTAGCAAAGGGAGTGATCCTTCCCACTGAGGAGAATCAGGGTCAGCCCTGTGGAGGCTTAGCAGGTCTCCTTTATGTGGCATTCTTAAGTCAAGGGGAGGATATTCAGGGGCAAGAAAAGCAAATGTTACAGGGGTCCTCAAACTTTTTAAACAGGGGGCCAGTTCACTGTCCCTCAGACCGTTGAAGGGCCGGACTATAGTTTAAAAAAAAAAAACTATGAACAAATTCCTATGCGCACTGCGGGCCCGGGACGAGTAGGCTGCTAAGCAGGACAGGCAGCGGCACCCGGCGGGACGGATAAATGTCCTCGGCGGGCCGCATGTGGCCCGCGGGCTATAGTTTGAGGACCCCTGGCTAAGGCCATAAGAGACAGATGGGGGTGAGGGAGGGGCCTGGGAGAGAGGGAGACAGGAGCAAGAGCCAGGGGAAGGATGCATTAGCTTTACAAAGATGAGCTCATTAAAGCTGCTCCTTGCTCTGGGCATTGCACAGCAATCCCCCATTATCTGCGGGGAATATGGTCCAAGACTCCCAGTGTGTGCCTGAAACCGTGGATAGCACCAAACCCTATATAACTATGTGTCTTCCTATGTGTACATACCTATGATAAAGTTTAACTTGTAAATTAGGCACAATGAGAGGTTAACAACAATAACTAAAAATCAAATAGAACAACTACAGGAATATACTGTAATGAAAGTTACATGAATGCCTTTGAAGCCATTATTAAGTAAAGTAAGGGTGAGTTGAACACAGGCACTGCGATACCATGACAGCCCATCTGACAACCACAGTCACTACTACATGACTACTGGGCAGGAGCATCTGGAGCGGAGACGCTGGACAAGGGGTGGTTCACGTCCCCAGCTGGATGGCATGAGATTTCATCACGCTACTCAGAACGGCAGGCAATTGAAAACATATGAATTGTTTATTTCTGGAACTTTCCATTTAACATTGTCATGCAGGGGTTGACCAAGGGTAACTGAAACCTCAGAAAGCACGGCCAAAGGGGGACGCCTGTATTCTGAATGTGCACTTGGGGCCCTGGGGACGGAGGTGTGAGCGAGGTCTTCCTCCCAAGTCT
Organism: Corynorhinus townsendii; assembly: GCA_026230045.1. NCBI lineage: Eukaryota > Metazoa > Chordata > Mammalia > Chiroptera > Vespertilionidae > Corynorhinus > Corynorhinus townsendii. The sequence goes on along the minus strand of JAPDVU010000006.1, from coordinate 113,523,344 downwards.
CCCCAAAACAAAGCTCCATGAGAATGCTTTTGCTTTCAGAGTCACATCTCAGCACCCGCCATGTTCTGATTTTCACTCAGTGGGTCTGTTGAGAAGCCATACTTTGCATTTCTGACAAGTGGATGTTGCCTGGGACCTCACTTTGAGAAAAACTGCTCTCAAGTATTCTTGCAGCGGGCTAAAGGACCAGTGAAGCATCAGAGTCAAAACTACCTTTGTTTTTGTCAGGATAACAGCTTTATTATTCTTTTCAAAGAAATCTCATCAAATGAGATGAGCCAAAAGTAGCTGCAGAACCCCTTTCTCCTCCCCCCCCCCAAAAAAAAATTCTTGAGCTTTAAATGGCCACATTAGATGCAGGGCATGTGCTACTAAGTAGGAAATGCCTGTTGGCAGGACTCTGAGCCACATGGGGCCAGGAAGGGGGGTGGCCTGGTCTAGGGCAGCTCTGTAGAAGCTCCTAAACCTGGGACTCCCTCATCTGTCCTGAGGGCGTCACTAGCAACACCTCTGGCACCCAGGTGCCCAGGGAAGGAGGCATCAAAAAAGTTACCAGGACAAGTTGCTGCCTCTGGGACCCAAGGCTGTGCTGGGCCTTGGAGAGAAGCCTCCTGAGCCCACATGGAAACCTCCCTGCTTGTCCCCGCGGAGGGGAGACCCTGCATTTGGTACCCTTGCTGTCTGCTCCTGGTGGCATCTCATCCTCCCAGCAATTGCCCAGCCTCTGGGACTACCCGGCTCAGATCTTACTTTCCATTTATGATTGTTAAAGAAACAATAACCTACTGGAAGCTAAGGAAGCAGGGCCATCAGACAGGTCATATCTGTACAAAAAGAAAATCTTTGAAATGAATGTCAAGGTAGGATTTCTTTCATGTTTATCACAGAGAATTTCTAAGGCACTAATGTTGCTCTCTGTTTCCCCAATAAGCTCAGAAGTCTGTGGCATGCATGTTATTTGGAACAAGAGGGTAAAGGGTAGGGAATGGAGGACTTGGAAAGAAGGGTCCTTTAAAAATCATATTTTAAAACAATTAGATAGTTGTCTATTCCCAAAAAAGCTACCAGATACGTGGAGTGCCATATTAATAGTGGTTCTCTTTGGTGGTAGAATATGTGCCCGTTTTATTTATTCTTTGCTTTTGTGGGTATTTTGCAGTCGGAGGGAGGGGGGGAAGGGAGAAAGTATGTATTTTAAAAATCAATCTTAGGTCCCATTGCCTTTGGGAGGTAGTGTGTGTGCAGGAGCCCAAACCCACAGGCAAATGGTGACCTGAGAGAAGGGTTCAAGTTGGAAACGAGGGACTACAGACCAGGGCAGAGAAGTCCGGGAGAAATGGGTTGGCAGGTGCCTGAGGGACTCACTCCTCGGACAGAAAAGGAAAAAGTATATAATTTTATCTCTGAAATGAGAACTGGCATTTAATTCAAGAGAGAGAGGAAGAGGAAGACACTGAGTGATCCTTTTAGGGGAGGCAGGGGTAGGACTGATTGGAGGTGCCCTCTGGCCCACAGCCACGCTGGTGCCCTCAGTCCCCGGCAGGTCCCTCGTCCCTGGACTACAAGGCCCTCACCTCCTCCAGGAACACCTCTGAAATGGAGAGAGAAGCCCAGTCGCTGGGTTTTTGTGCCTTTGCTGATGGAGCTGTGGCTGGCCTCATCTCCTCTGGAAAGGACCTGCGTTCTTTTCTTTCTCTTTCTCTCTCCCTTCCTTTCTTTCTTTCCTCTCCATGTCCCTTGCTAAGGAGGAATTATAGCTGATGCTCATGGGTCCTATGGCATCTCCCCTTCCTCTGTGTCCCGCCCTCTTCTTGTCACCTGTGTGGCTCGACTCTTTCCTTCCGTCCCAAGAGCTCTGGGGGACGACACTTATCCAAGTCACCTTCTCAGCTCACAGGTGCCTCTCGCTGCCCTGTGGACCTCACGGCTGGGGATCACCATCCCCATACATTTGTTGTCAACATTCTCTGTGGCTCTTTCTTGGATTCTTGGACTAGAAATAACCTATACAAGGCAATGATGGCCAATTAATAAAATGAAGGCAATTAGAACAGCGAGATCTCATTTGCTGCCCATCAGTTGGCAAAGATTTTTAATTGATCACGTGTGGAGTCGCAGGATACACTCCCTCGTTTGCGGTTGTTGAAAGTACACATGGAGGCCTCCTTCCTGGGAGGAGATTTGGCAAGAAGTGCAGAAACCTTTAAGACCATGTGGTACCACTTGACCTAGCAATTCCACTGCTTGTGGAATTCATCATAAGGAAATAATCAGAGATGGACACGAAGTTATGCACAAGATGTTCATCAAAGCATTGTTTACATTATTTGTAAAGGAAACAGTAGGGCTTGGTTAAGTAAATGGATGATAACTGCATGCAATGGAGTACTTGGCAGCGACTAGAAGCCATGCTGCAGAAATACATTAGATGCCATAGGAAACTGTTTGCGCTAAATGGCGAACTAGAACACTGGCTTGTACACCCCGCCTGCCATTGCCACAGCCCTCGCCTGAGCTGCTATGTGTCAACAGCCACTGGCAATTGTGACAAGTGGTACACCTCCTCCTGCCCCCACTACCCTGGTCTAGAGGCCTGCGGTCAGCTTTTCCCTCGGTAGCCTTTTTAGAAATAGTAAGTGAAAGAGAACCCAAAGCAGACAGGCTTGGGAACAAAAGGTATTTAATTGGCTAATAACCCAAAGGGTTCAGTGGAGATACAACATCGCCAAGGGTCCCGTTTCTTTCTGGGGGAGTTATCTCTCCCCCGTTTTTCCTTATGTCTGGCCTCTGAGTTGGCCGAGGACCAGATAATAGCCATGTTTTCATCTCTGCGAGGAAGCTGCTGGCAAAGGCCCCTTTTCATTGCCCCCTGGGATGGAGTGGGTGCTGAGGCTTTCTCCTCCGCCCTCCAGTGAGCTGCTGGCAGCTTTGGGCTTATCTTCCCTTTGCAGCTGCAGTGGTCTCACCTGCATCTCGGCTCTTTCAGAGGAGGAAAGAGGACATGCCTGGTGGCTTCTGTGCAAGTTCTGGGATCAGTGCTCTGGGTTGCCCAAATTCTTTCACGTGACCCTGACCCGCCCCTGAATTTGAGGGGATGGGATGGGATGGCATGGCATGGGATGGCATGGGATGCACAAACTGGCTAGAGCTCAGTGATGAGAGGTGAAAGAAGGACTCCATGCTGGAAAGGAACACATATTACGTAAAGGAAAGTCAAATAAACATGGAAAATGTTAAATGAAATACAATTACTCAGATTTCCTCTCAGCCTTTAATATGCTAATGTGCACTATAAACCACCAGAAAAGAGGTGGGAAGAGGGAGGATAAGATATAATTTTACTTTGGAAAATGCTAGAGTAACTGTAAGGGAGATCAGTGCCTATAAGTAGGGTGAGCTCACACCTGAGTCTGCCCAGACAGTCTCAGTATACACCTGTTACTCCAGGTATAAATTATGGTGTAATTACCATCAGCACTCACATCCACTCTCAGAAGGTTCCCAACTTTAATGATAAATTATATGGTCACCTCCAGTGACCTGTGCTGAGGACCCCATGTTGCTCCATGTTGAATTGTGAATCACTGACACAAGCAGACCTTCCCTTGAGGGTTGTGAATTTGAGACATAGAAAAAGAGACACTAGGAGAACTCAGAACAGCTAAGCAGATGCAGCAGTTGTATAGACAGAGGGAGGCTGGCCCCACGGCTGGTGGGTCACCAGGCCGGAGCAGCGGGGCGTGCTTCTCCAACAGAGGCAGCAGTGAGGGGATGGTGAGGGGGGGGGGGGGGGCAGGCAGCAGGCAGCCTGCCCCGATGCCCTGACAGTTAGGCTACAGGGATGCTGTCCTGTGTGAGCCTACTTCCCAGGATGCTGCACACCCCTCTGAGAACAGGCCAAGACGCCCCTCTCAGTGTGGTCTCGGCCCTGGCTGCAGGCACATCAGGACCACCCACACAGCGTTTAGGATATACAGACCACCCCAACACCCCACCCCCAGCCACAGGTTTTTGATCTGCAAGAAAAATATTTCAACAATTTTGTGAAACTAGATTTCCAAAACCTAGCTTGCTCTAGATGATGAGATTACAGCAGGTTTTAATATAGCATCTTTTGTTCTTTGTTGTATTTCCCAAAACTTCTGCCATGAACAAATACCTCTTTTGTAACGAGAAAATAAAATGGTTATTAAAAAAAAACACAAGGAAGTAGAAATAAACCCTTATATTTACATCAACAAGGGTGGCAAGATAATTCAATAGGGAAGGAACAGTCCTTTCAACAAATGATGCTGGGGAACTAGCTATCCACATACAAAAGAACGTAGGTGGAGCCTTACCTCACACCATACATAAAAATTAGGATGGCTTATAGTCCTAAATGTAAGAACTAAAACTATAAAACTCTCAGTAGAACACATACGTGTAAATCTGCATGACCTTGGGTTAAGCAATGGTTCTTAGATACAAGAAATGAAATAATAATAATAAGATATATTTGGACCTCATCAAAATTCCAAACTTCTGTGCTTCAAAGAACACTATTCAAAAAGTGAAAATGGCCTGGCCAGTGTTGCTCAGTGGTTGAGCTTTGACCTATGAACTAGGAGGTCAGGGTTCAATCCCCAATCAGGGCACAGGCCCTGGTTATGGGCCCATCCCCAGTAGAGAGGGAGCCCATCAATGATTCTCTCTCACTATTGATGTTTCATCTCTCTCCCTCTCCCTTCCTCTCTGAAATCAGTAAAAATATATTAATAAAAACAGGAGAATAGAGATGAGTTCAGCCCCATCCCACTTCATCTGGTCCACTGGCCTGAAATCTTTTCAGCTGGCAGTGTGCTGGAACATTTTTTAAAATCAAAATATGATTGAGGGGCCAATTATATCTTGGTAATGCATCTGCTCCTATTTTTAAAATAAACTTTATATTTTAGAACAGTTTCAGATTTACAGAAAAATTGTGAAGATGGTACAGAGAGTTCCCACACCCCACACCCGGTTTCCTCTACTGGGAACATCTTATATTACTATGATACATTTGTCACAATTAATGAACCAATGTTGATACATGACTGTTAACTGAAGTCTGTCCTTTATTCAGTTGTCCTTACCTAATGTCCTTTCTCTGTTCTGGCATCCTCCTGGGACACCACATTTCATTTAGTCGTCCAGTCTCCTACGGCTCCCCTTGGCTGTGACAGTTTCTCAGACTTTCTTGTTTTTGATGACCTTGACAGTTTTAAAGAATACTGGGCAGGTATTTTGTAGACTGTCCCTCTACTGGGATTTGTCTGATGTTTTTCTCATAATTAGGCTGTGGTTACAGGATTTTTGAGGAAGATCACAGAGGTAAAGTGCCATTTTTATCATTTATCAAGGGTACATAGTATCAACATGACTTACCCCTGTTGATGTTGACCTTGATCCCCACCGGGCTGAGTTTAATATTCGCTGGTTTCTTCACTTATAAGGTTACTCCTTTCCCCTCCTTTTCTACTCTTGGGAAGGAAGTCACTGCGCACAGCCCACAACAGGGAGTGGGAGTTACACTCCACCTCCTTGAGAGCAGAGTAGACAGAAACCCGTAAGTAATTTGGAATTCCTCTGCACAGAACAGTTGTCTTTTCGCCCCACTTTTTTATGCACTCAACCATTTGATATTATTGTGAATATTTATTTTATACTTTCATGTACAGTCTAAAGTACTTTTTCTTTCTTTCTATTCTCAACTTGTTCCAACTTTGGCCATTGGGAGCTCGTACACTTGGCCTGCTCTTAGAATTTTGGGTGTTTTGTTTCGCACTTTTTTTTTTTTTTTTTGGTCCTTCCTTACTTCCTGGCAGTACAATATTTTTTTTAAATATTATTTTACTGATTTCAGAGAAGAAGAGAGAGGGAGAGAGAGATAGAAACATTAATAATGAGAGAGAATCATTGATCAGCTCACTCCTGCATGTCCCCCACTGGTGTTTGAGCCTACAACCTGGGCATGTGCCCTTGACTGGAATCGAACCTGGGACCCTTCAGTCCACAGGTCAACACTCCATCCATGAGCCAAACCAGCTAGGACAGATCCCATTGTTTTATTGCAAAAAAATAAACAAACAAACAAATAAACAAATGTAGAGAGAATACCATAAACCTCACATATTTATCACTTAGATTTCACAACTTTTAACATTGTTGACATAGCTACCTCATATTTGTTTTTGTCTTTATGGATAACAGGTAAAGATTTTAAAAACATAATCACAGTATCATTATCCTACCCAACAAAATGCATACTGATGCCTGAATATCACCTTTTACAAGTCAGGGCTTAATTTTCCCTGTTGTTGTTTTTTATTAAAGCATATTTATAATTGGTTTGTTCACATCAGGTTCACAATGGATTTTGTTAATTGTAGGGTCATGGTGCTATTTAAGATGTTCATCTACCTTCACTAAATTAGCGATAAACTAAATTAGACCTGGGAGCTTGATTATGTTTCCTCCAAAGTTAAAAACACACCTTGAAACCGACTGTTCCTTTCCATGGAACTTCTCTCCAGTGGGAGTGAACACCCCCAGGACCCGCATTTAGAAGCAGAAAGTGAGGCCCCAGGGGAGGAGGAGGAAGGATGGCTTGAAGGTTTCAAAAAATTCACAGCAGGTGATGCCCAGTGCAAATGCCAAGACAGACATAACCAGGCTCGGGTTTTATGAGGGCTGTGACAGCTCCTGCTAGTGCTCTGGTTACTAAATTGCACAGATTTTTATGGACTGCACAGCTCTATTTTCCCCATAAGCCCTATTACTTTTTAGCACGCCGTTCTGTAGAGCTTGGGGTGTTTAGCCATGTACATAAGATGTTAGAGCAGAAACGCCGGTACAACTTTATTGACAAGAATCAGGATGGCCCTGGAAATCTCAGACAGTGGCTGTCTCTGTGTGCAAGGTCCACCCTATCCCATTGCCACGGCTGCAGCTCTGACCGTCTCTCCAGGGGACTCCCGGGCCCTCCCTGGGGAGGGGTCGTCCTGCGAGGCTAGCTTCTCCCGTCTCCTGGTGCTGCTTTGCTTACTCCCGCAGGCCCCCGCACCCAGGGCAGCGGACCCGGTTCTTTTACATAATATTTCGCTGCCCGGCTGATGCCCAGGACAGCACTTGGAGTGCCCTCACCCGAGAAGGGCCTTTCGGAAATATTGGCTGGTGATGAGCCAGCACGGACAGACCCAGCCCAGGAAGCAGCCCGGGGTGCTGGGTGCTGCTGTTCTTCGGCGAGGATCGCTGCTGGGAGGTTGCCAGGCCTCACTGGCGGGGCGGGGGGGGGGGGGGGGGGGGACACTTGGCGTTTCCTCCATGTCTCTGCTTTATTCCCTCTCCTCCTTCCTTATCTAGGTTTCAACAAGTGTTTCCTAAATTCTTAAGAGCCACTGAGAAAACTAAATGCACACCTTATAAAGCACACACACAACAGAAAGCACTTGGTGGTTTTAGGAACACCACCACCTGCGAACGGACGGACGGACTGAGCTTGGGGAAGAACTGCTTTGTGTAGCCTGGCCTGGGAGCCCGCTTTCCCAAAGGCCAGGGCGGCACCGCAGCAGCACGGGGAGCCAAGGAGACGGAGCCTGCTGTCAGGACTGCTCCCTCCTGCGCGGGAGCGTGTCCCGGGGATGTCCCTGCTGTCCTCTGGGCAGGGGCCCGGGTGGGGGGGGCGGGGGTCATTTCAGGACTGGTTTGCGCCGCGCCCCTCCCGCTCCCCCGTGGCTGCGCTCCCATACCCAGGGCTCTAGGACGTTCCCCCGGTTCTGGACTCCAGCGGGGAGGGAAGAGGACTTGGGGTGACCAGGACGGCTTTCCACGCCTTCTCTCCTTGGGATCCTTCTCTCCTGTGATTGCTTCTCTGCTTTCCCGACACACCGCCGCCTCCATTCCCCTGCACAGGCCGCTCCCCCCCCCACCCCCCCCCCCGCCCCCCCGCCCAGAAATCACGTCCCAGGTCTCCGTCTTTCAGGACCTGGCTTCCAGAACTTCCTGGCATGGCGCGGGGCACCTGACAGGCTCCCTCCAGGACTTGTAGCTCAGCTCAGCTGCTGGGAAGTCAAGCTTTACGGGCGGGTGGGGCGGGAGCCCTGGGGTTTCCTTCCTTTCAGATCTCCTCCTGGAACCAGAAGTCACCGAAAACCGCGTTACAGCGGGGCGGCTGGCTGGGGGACAGCGAGCAATGCTTTTTCTCCACATCTGTCTGCTGGAGGCCCTGGGCCCACCTGTCCCCTGAACGCCCAGGTCGCTTCTGAGGTGGGACGCTCCTGATAAGAGCTTTCCTATTCATTGACTGGCAAAAACTCTGCTTATCAACCCATGGCGGGGTCCTCCACAGATACAAGGGAGGGAAAACCCAGAGGGAAAATTAAAGCTTTCCTGCGGTCCTGCAGACTTTTGCTTCATCTCCTTGTAAACTGAGTGCGATAGGACACATTCTGGGCAGCCCGCGTCCACAGCTGTACACTTTTCCTCTGTGCCTGGAACTAGTCCTGAAGGGTACGACCTCACCTGACAGTGGGACAAGGCTTCCCTACCCTAATTACGTCTGCCTTTGTGTCCCTGGCCTAAAGTCTGGTTTGGTTGCAGCTTAATGTACACCGTTTCTCGCTGTACAGTATCGAAGGACCTGGGAGACGGAACACTCCGTCAAACCTCTCCCTCCCAGCACTTGCCGTCAGAGCCTCTGCATCCCCCACAGACTTCCGAGGGAGAGGGGCTCCTGACCGGCCTGCCCGTCACGTCTGAGCTGTAACCGTACACTGGACTGAAAAGCCACCATCGGCAGCAGACGTGGGTTGTGCTAAAAGTAGTAACAATAATTGTTTAAAGGCTTTCTTACTGCCGGACCAGACGCGACTTGCCAGCTCCCATCACTGCCTGTTGCAAAAGCCACACATTTTGGGGCCGTTTGTTGTCCCAACTTTGGTTCCCCTGGAAAGGCGCTGGCTTTCTTCGGGTGCTCTCCCCGCCTCTCTGAGGGTTTAGACAAGGAGGGACAGGGGGGCAGGGGAGGGGAGTCCGCCTGGGCCCGGGCCTCATTTCCAGGGTCTCTCCCTGTGTAACGCTGTACTCCTGGGAGGGTGATGCTGACGTTAACCCAAAACTTCAGGGCCTTTCAAGGTGCGAGGCAACACGCATTTACGAGTATTTGAGCTCAATAAGAACAGCTGTTTGGGCCCTAGGCAGCGTGGCTCAGTTGGCTGGAGGGTTGCCCCATGCACCAAAGTGTCATAGGTTCAATGCCGGTGAGGGCACAGACCCGGGTTGCAGGCTTGATCCCTGGGAGGAGGCAACAGATCAATGTTTCTCTCTCTCTCTCCCTCTCTCCCACCCTCCCTTCTTCTCTCTTCCTCTTTGTCTAAAATCAATAAAAACATGTCCTCGGGTGAGGATTATTAAAGAAAAAGAAAAAGGAGAATAGGTCTTCAGAACGCACTGATTCAGCAGAAGCCCCGATAGTGCTCCGATTAGGAAGTACTGGCGGTGGGTATTTATGAGAAGGGAAGGGGCGCAGTTACATCAATAGAAGGGAGGCGTCTGTAGGTGCAGATAAGCTAGCATAGTGATGCTAATCCCACACAGCGTTTTCAATTTCCAGTCCAGCAGGGATCATTTATAACTGCTTTCTTGCTCTCTTTGCAAACAGATCTTTGGGGCACAATGTTGCCTTAGCCCCAGTGCAGAGGCTATTTTGACCTGTTTTCACAGTCTACAGACGGAGGCGCGGCAGTTCCTCTGGGATGGCAGCTCCGGCTCCATTTCTCAAGTGTCTCTGTTCGTAGTATTTTCACAGGAGGTTAGGCACTTCGATGGCCACCGATCTCAGGGCCAATGGTGATGCTGCGATTCACTTTTCCATGACTTCCCACAGTGCAGTGAGAAGGACCGCTTGAGAGGAAGGACCATGCAGGTGCACGGCCTGGAGGACTAACGACCCATTCTGTTTCGGCAGGTCTGGCGGGACCCGAGAGTCTGCCTCTCCCAGCAGCTCCCCGGTGAGGCTGCTGCTGCTGGTTCCAGGACCACACGCGGCGTCCCTTTACCTGGATTACCTGATTTTGTCTTCATTACAGCCTATGAGGTAGATACTCTTTTACCGATGAGGCCAGTGACATGCGGGGAGGGTGAGGAGTGGACCTGAGGTGGCCTGGCTGAAAGCGGCAGAGCCTGGCCTTGATTCATTCCAGCCTCTGCAGCCTGAACACACAGCGGCCGCACCTGCTGCCTCCTGTTCTCAGTAGGCACTCTCGTCAAGAGGAAGATATGAAATGAATTTGATACATTGACCTTCACACAGAGAAGTCTGTGATGAGTCCTTTTTAAAGCCACAAACCCATTTTTCATTTACCCATGTTGCCAGTCGAGGTGGGCATCCACCCAGGCATGGCTGTGTTGCCGTAAGTTGGACCCAACCTCAGTAAGCACTCACTGCGTGCCAGACCTGGACCAGCCCACGGCTCCAGCAGGGCATGGAGGACTCAGCCTCACAGGTCTCTGGTCACATCTCCGGAACACGTTCAGCAGACCCCAAAGACACCAATACATTTTTTAGAAAAGATTTTTAATTGTTTTTTGTTGTTGTTGTTTTTAGAGGGAGAGGAAGGGAGAGGGAGAGAGACAGAGAAACATCCATGTGAGAGGAAACTTCTATTGGCTACATCCTGCATGTCCCTTACAGGGGGTCGAGCCTGAAACTTGGCCATGTGCCCTGGCCTGGAATCCAACCAGCAACCTTCCGGGGCATGGGATGACGCCCAGTGGAGCCACCCCACCCAGGGCACCAAAGTATATTCTGTTTCATTACTTTGAGGCAGGCTGCTCAGAAGTGATTGCAGGCAGCAGAGCTAGCTTGCACCTCACTTGAAGCTTACAAGTGGCACAATATACCTTCTGGGTGTCCTTCTCCAATGTATTAAAATAACCCACCTTCTAACATTGTGCACCCCAGGCAGGCCCCGAAGGGAGAAAGAAGCAGAACACCCGCGGTTAAGTGTGCAGCCTGTGGAGCCAGACTGCTGAGCTCAAGTCCTGCTCTGACTGGCTGCTGTGGGCTGGGGCAGTATGCATAATCTCAACCGCTCCGTGCCTGTTTCCCCACCTGTAAAGCAGAGGCAATGATAATGCCAGCCTCTACCTCTATCGTGAACATTTTTTGAGCTAATTCACGTGAGGTGCTTGCCATAAGAAAATCCCTCAAAACGTGTAAGCTGCCATGACCTTTCTGAGAATGTCCCCTTGCAATGCAGGGGACATTTTTGTTTCTTTTCCTATGTAAGGCCAGGCAGCGAATTTTACTGATTCTTCCCGATAGGAAATCATGGGAGAAGGCCTGCCACTGGGCATTTTCCAGGCCACAGCACCTGAAAAGAGCCAACAGTAGTCCAGAGCAGGGAGAGAGAAAATGCATAGGTGGGTGTTAGCACTTGTTCAAATTATGCTTCTGTTTACTCATCTAGTCTCCAAGCTCTTTAAATTAAGACCCTCTCCTTTGATGATAACCGTGTGTAAGGCAATATTTGCTGAGCCCAGTACCTGCTACCAATGCAGGACCGAAATGCAAACACACTTGTAAAAGGGAAACACACTTTTATTTCCTGAGGGCCCTGTAATCAAGGCAAAAGCTATTACTTGATCGCATAATTAACCTTAGGAATAGGAGTGTAAACAGCACAATGCAGGAATTTGTTAATTGGTCTTCCCTGCTACTGATATTAGCCCCAAGTTGATCTGTTGTTTTTCTCTGTTGATTTATCTTAAGTGTTCTACTTTGGATTTCTCCCCGGTAGAGCAAGGGGAAAGAGCAAAGGAAGAGCTTTTTAACAACTTGAGCATATTCTGTGGGTGATTTTTTTTTTTTCTTAGAGGTGGACACAGCTTGAAGGACGTTACTCTCTTTCCTAGCAGAGTCAGGCCTCTGGAGATCCAAATTTCAGTCCTGTGCACGGATTAGCCCGATTGCAGGTTACTGATGTGGAAGGCCCCCAACCCGCACCCCAGGCCACGGAGACATGAAACTGCTAGTAATGCTCATGGGCAGTCATGCTTCCAGGACTCTGAGTTTCAGTCTAATTCAGTTCTAATTTATGTTCCCCATCACTGTGACTCCTTAGCTGAGTGGGAATGAACAGAAACACTGGGGTGTGTGTGGGCTCAGGCTCTGTGGTTGGACAGGGCGCGAGGCTTCGGTGAGCACAGGACCAGAACCCCTCTCCCAGGAGTTTGAGAGGATGACACTCAACCAAAGCAGGAGACCTGGATTCTGATGAAGAGGCACCGGCACAGCCTTTCTCGTGGGGTTGGTGTTTCTCTTCCAACGTGGCGCCCCTGTGTGGGACCTCAGGCCGATCTCCAGAGCAGCAAGTCACTGCAGAGGAGAGTCTTTCGCTGGAGCTCTGGCTTCCTGGTTAGGAAGCAGACTTGCTTAATTAGCCCTGGGTCCCTGCTGGCTGCTTTAAAAAAAGGGGGTGGGGGAGAGACCAAGATGGCGGCATAGGTAAGCACCTAAACCGCTGCCTCGCACAACAATTTCAAAACTACAACTAAAAGACAACGGACACCATCCAGAACCACAGGAAAGCTGGCTGAGTGGAAATTCTACAACTAGAAGGAAAGAGAAAAGCTCACGGAGAATTGGAGGAACGGCAAAGGGTTGAGGTACAGCAAAGGGTCTGTGCGAGCAGAGAAAAAGGGCGGCTGAGAGCCTGGCTGACTTTCTCTGGCAGGAGGGGAAGGAAGCCCCCGACTGCACTGAACCCCAGTTCCGACTGCACTGAACCCCAGTTCCAGGCGGAATCCCGTGGACCCAGGCTCATATAGGGGGAGTCTGGACTGTCAGGTAGAGAGAAAGGCACTCGGAGACTCGGAGACCCGGGGGAGGGGGTCTGGAGGCAAGTGCGCCAGTGCGCACAAAGACTGAGGAGGTTGCCACAGGCTTTCCCTAGCAGAAGGGAGTCGAAAGCTCCTGACTGCACTGAACCCCAGTTCCAGGTGAGCCCCTGGGGACCCACGCTCTTGCAGGGGGAATCTGGACTCTCGATCGAAGGCTCAGGAGCCGGGGAAGGCAGAGGTCTGGAGGCACGTGCAAGGGCAGGGCTGAGGGGAAGCCAAGACTGTCTGCTCCGCTCTGAGACTCAGCTCCATCCAAGCTGAGCACAGAGGCTTTTGCAGTTTGGCAAGACTAATCCTATAAGGCTGTCTCCAGCACCAAACTTCTCCCAGCATAGACACAGCTGATCCTCACAGCCAACTGGCCTGGAGGTCAACTCTCCCAGTGATACCAACAACAATCAAGACTTAACTACAACAAGGCTGTACACACAGTTCACAAAGGGGTGCACCAAGAATGTCCACCTCAGGTAATTGGGAGGCCGACCCACTGGGCCATATAGGAAACCTAGCACACAAAGCTACCCTACCAACTCAGGGAAGCAGTGAAAATGCGGCAACAAAGAAACAGATCACAAACGAAAGAAATGGAGGAAAACAAATGACTGGATATAGAATTCAAAACCACGGTTATAAGGCTTTTCAAGAATATCCTAGAAAAGGCCAATAAATATAACGAGACTCTCGAAGATATGAAAAAGGACCAACTAGAAATTACACATACACTGACTGAAATAAAAAATATTATAGAGACCCAACAACAGACTAGAGTAACGCAAGAATCAACTCAAAGAATTGAAATACAAAGAAGCAAAAAACACTCAACCGAAAAAGCAAAAAGCAAAAAGAATCCAAAAAGTTGAAGACAGTGTAAGGAGCCTCTGGGACAACTTCAAGCGTACCAACATCAGAATTATGGGGGTGCCAGAAGAAGAGAGAGAGCAAGATACTGAAAACCTATTTGAAGAAATAATGACTGAAAACTTCCCCCACCTGGTGAAAGAAATAGACTTACAAGTCCAGGAAGCGCACAGAACCCCAAACAAAAGGAATCCAAAGAGGACCACACCAAGACACATCATAATTAAAATGCCAAGAGCAAAAGACAAAGAGAGAATATTAAAAGCAGCAAGAGAAAAACAGTTAATTACCTACAAGGGAGTACCCATACGACTGTCAGCTGATTTCTCAACAGAAACTATGCAGGCCAGACGGGAGTGGCAAGAAATCTACAAAGTGATGAATAGCAAGAACCTACAACCAAGATTACTCTACCCAGTAAAGCTATCATTCAGAATTGAAGGGCAGAGCTTCACAGATAGGAAAAAGCTAAAGGAGTTCATCACTGCCAAACCAGTATTATATGAAATACTGAAAGGTATTCTTTAAGAAAAGAAAGAAGAAAAAAGTAAAGATAAAAATTATGAAAAACAAATACATATCTATCAACAAGTGAACCTAAAAATCAAGTGAATTAAAAACCTGAGGAACAGAATAAACTGGTGAATATAATAGAATCAGGGGCATAGAAAGGGAATGGACTGATAATTCTCAGAGGGAAAAGGGTATTGGGGGGTGCAGGAAGAGACTGGACAAAAATCGTACACTTATGGATGAGGACGGGGGCGGGGGGGGAGGTAAGGGCAGAAGGTGGGGTGGGAACCGGGTGGAGGGGAGCTATGGGGGGGAAAAGGAGAAACAACTGTAATAATCTGAATAAAGATTTATTTAAAATAAATAAAAAATAAAATAAAATAAAATGAAGAAAGAAAGAAAATAAATAATTCACTGAGGGTAGTGATACTGTCATACATACTTAAGATTCGAGGATCCAGCTTATGAATGGTTACCTATGACTTCAATGACAGTAAGAATCTGCCCACTTCAACAAACAACTGACTTCAATTGACAAGTGATGGTTAAATAGCTCTCAAAAAAGGAAAACTTGCGAATGGTCCCTTGAAGAAACCTCTGGGTGCTTTGAAACCTTCAGGAATCTCCGGGTAAGAGTGTAGATCGCCAGCCAGAAAGCCACAGTGAAACACACACGAATGAATAGCCTGTAGCTACCAGACCCAAACACCGAGCGCGGCCAAATGCACACACGAGAGCTGTGGTTTGGGGACTTGGTGGCAACCCTGGCTGTGTTTAGAAGGATCAGCCTGTCTGTCTGTCCTTTAGACCTTAGGACTCAGCCTGAGGGGCTGAGCTGACAGCAGCAAGCCCCGCCCACCTGGCCCCCCAAGTCTGTGGGCCTGAGGCTTACACTGGTTCTAGGGCCTTTAGAGAGCAGCCAGGGCAGAGGAAGAGTCCGCAGGCGATGCCGAGGACTGTGGTGGGCAGCTTTGGAGGGTCCGGAGTAGCTCGCAGGGACCGCGCCCTGCGCAGCTGGGCTGCGTATTGATAGGCGCCAGACTAAATCCCACCGCACACCTCCCCGGTGTGAAGAAGCCTCTGGCAACAGGGAAATTGCGCAGACCTTGAATACAGGCACAGAGGAAGTTTCCGGCAACCCATTGCTTCTACTCCCACTGGCCCCACTATGGCCTTTTTGAAATTCTGATCTGGAATTTCAAGGGAAAAATAAAGGTTCCAAAAGAGATACCCTCAACTTCATTTTACAAAAAGTTCAGTCAGTTTCAGTTTGCTGATAAGTATTTCCAAGCAGAGAGAATGCATTAAGATACCCGGTGAGAGAATTTGGAAGTAAAACCCAACTTGCTAACTAGCAAGAGATGATAGAAACCGTTTAGGGGTGGGGTGGGATGGGGGAGAGGGGACTATATTCTGGGGCCTCAGAAGTGGCTAGTCCTCTTGATCTAAGCTACTGGGGCTTCAACCCAGTGTATCCATCACACACGCTCAAATCAGAACCCCAAGTCCAAAGCTCTGGGTCCTGCTAGTTCCAGACTTAATTCAAGTTTTCACCCTGGGACAGAAGGAGGGTGGTAATAATAAAGACCCCTTTTAGTAAGAGCTCCTGAGCCAGAGACACTGCTAAGCATCATCTATTCAGTCCTCCAACAGCCTCATGGGAGGGGATTCTTATTGGGGTCTTTACACAGGGGGAAAAAAAAAAAAAAGACAAGGAGAACCCAGGTAACTTGCCTCACACAGCTCCTGTCCTAGCCTCTCCTCGGCTCTGGAACTCTTCTGGAAGGAGCAGTCCTGTAGTGCCATAGACTAGGTGACTCCTGGTGATGAGCAAGGGCAATGCCTTGCAATGGATATTGACTGGAATGAGTCAAGAAATGTCATTATTTCTGAAAAAATACTACACTGATTATTTTTGGCTTTGCTTTAAAAAATATATTTTAGCAAAGTAATGCAAAAAAAGTAAAGCATATCAACATGCAGCCCCATCTTCTTCCCCCTGTCACAAAGGCAAACACGTAATTTTTAGCTGATTTTTCTGATGTGTATGCCCTTTCCTTTTATAATATGCATATCCTCTTGTTTCTTATAGTCTTTCATTTTAGACATTAATAATTTCTAATTATGGTAGATGAGGATTTAACTCTCTTCCCCTGAATACATGTCAGCAACAGCGTTAATCAGTATTTACATTTGTATGGCTACATAAATAAGGTTTGCACTGTACTGTACTTCTGTTTCTTTCACACACTATAGTGAATTAACAATTACCTCATTTTTATCTGTTGTATAGCTTTTAATTCATTGAAACTTAAAATTATTTTCTAAATGTATCATTAGATGTCCTGAGTACTGAGGAGCTTTTTCTCTAAATGGTCTGTCACGATGGTGAGATGATGTGTCATTTCCTTTTGTAGTCTTGGGGCCTTTCCCCTAAGGCAGTGGTCAGCAAACTGCGGCTCAGGAGCCACATGTGGCTCTTTGGCCCCTTGAGTGTGGCTCTTCCACAAAATACCACGGCCTGGGCGAGTCTGTTTTGAAGAAGTGGCGTTAGAAGAAGTTTAAGTTTAAAAAATTTGGCTCTCAAAAGAAGTTTCAATCGTTGTACTGTTGGTATTTGGCTCTGTTGCCTAATGGGTTTGCCGACCACTGGCTAAGGCCCTCCTCCTCACACTTCACTGGCAGTTCCCGCATCCAAACTCTGTCATCCTAGAACTCCCTTCCCCTCTCGCCCATGTTGGAATCCCTATTTTCTGTATTCCACGTTTTCCTCTTTCATGTTTATTTCCTTGTTTTATTGGACCACATTTTTCACAAGCTTTTCAAAAAATTGTATTGAATGTATTGGGGTGACAATGGTTAATAAAATTATATAGGTTTCAGGTGTACAATTTTATATCATCTATATATTGTATTGTGTGTTCACCATCCCAAGTGAAGTCTCTTTCTGTCACTTATCCCCCTTTACCCTCTTCTACCTCCCCCCACTCCCTTTTCCCAATACTATCGTGTGTGGGAAGTTTTGTTTTTTTGCTTAATCCCTTCACCTTTTTTATTAGCCCCTTCCCCCTCCCCCCCCAACCCTGTCACTTCTGGCAGATATACGTTTTCTGTATCTATGAATCTGTTCTTAATTTGTTTGTTTGTTTTGTTCATTAGATTCCACATATAGGTGAAATCATATGATATTTGTCTTTCTCTGACTGCTTATTTCACTTAGCATAATACTCCCTAGGTCCATTTATGTTTGTCGAAAAGGCAAGATTTCCTTCTTTTTAATGGCAGAGTAGTATTCCTTGGTGCAAATGTACCACAGCGTTTTTCTCCACTCATCTACTGATAAACTCTTTCTAAAGAAGCCGGTGAGCTGGAAGATTTGGAAGCAGTCCACAGGCTTAAGAGTTCGTGAGTAGTGTTTAGAGACTTTATATGTCTAGAAATGTCTTTATTCTTCCTCTAACTTGATCAATAATTTGGCCAATAATTTCAATCCTAAATTGAAAATAATCTGCCTGTTGAATTTTGAAGACTTTTTCATTCTAGCATCTGATGTTGCTGTTGAGAAGTTTAAAGTTCTGATTTTCCATTTTTAAGCTGACTTTTCTCTCCACAAGATTTTAGGGCTTCTTTTTGGCCTATCTGCTCCAAAATTTCATAATGATGAATCATGGTGTAGATTTTTTTTTTTCATTCATTTATTCAAAGGACATTCAGTGGGCCCTTTCAATCTAGGAATTTTCTCTCTTTCAATTCTGTTAAAATTTGTTTGTGTTAATTTTTGAATAACTTATTTTGTACTATTTTCCTTTTTGAAAGTCCTGTTATTTAGATGTTAAGATGTCTCAGACTGATCCTCTAAGTCTTTTATAGTTTCTCTACTAACTTCCATCTCTTCTTTTTACTTTTATTTGATTTCCTTAATTTTTATTTTCTAGCAAAGGTTTTTCTTTTTCTCGTTAAATTTCTATCACATTTTAGTATCCACGAGGCCTTTTAAAAATTGCATTCTGTCCCTGTATTATAAGATGCGGTATCTGATCTTGTCGAGGTTATTAACTATAGTTCTTTGTCCAAGTTTATTTCACGGATCTCTTGGCTTACTTAGTAGATGTCTTTCTCAGATGTGTGGTGGTTCTTGACTATTTTTCATACTTAAGATACACGCACTCACAGTCAGATAGGAGCTCCCGCTGTGTGGGACTCACTGAATGAGGAGTTTCTACTTGGATGGAGAGGGGAGCCTATAGTTTACTTGGAGGAACCCTCACTTCTTTCTCCAATGACAGTATATGGAGACTTTTTCTCCCGGCTTGATCACTTCTCTGGGGAGGAATCCCCTGTTATGTGCCAGCTGTTGGCACTCTGGGAGGTGAGGGAGCATTGCAGACTGCAATGTAATCTCCATTTTCATTTCTGAGCCTTCTCCTGTGGTGTGGACTCAGTTGGGATCACATCCCCTTCAGAGTTCTTGTAAACTATGTGTGTGGGAGGGTATTGCGATGGGCAAGGGGGGAGGGAGTTGCATAGGTGGTCCCCTGGCTGCCACAAGGTAAGAAAGGGAAGTGGGTTCCACCCACACCATGTGTTCTTACTTTCAATCAGCCCCCAGTTCTCAGCCCCACGTCGTGCCCTTGCCTTCCCAAGAAAGGACTTAGCCCACTTCTCATTTGTATCCCCCTCTTGCTGGGCACCTAGGTGTAGTTTCTTTCATCTACTATCTGGAGACCATTCCTCCATCTGCTTCCTTCATCCAATGTTGTTGATACCTTTTGTCTATGTAGTTTTTTTCTCTCCTGCTCCCCTTTTGGGATTGTTTTGCCTTTTCAGTTTCTCTACTATTACTTAAGTAGGTCTTTGGGGAGAAAGAGATAATTTGTTATCTTAATCTGGATTGCATGTTACTTTCTAACAGGGGATACTGCTTTTTTTTTTTGGTTCCTGGCACATTGGGAAGGTAATGTGGCCACTGTGTTTCAGAAGTCTTATAGATCTCCTCTTCCAGATTAAGCTTGAAAAGATGGCCTGAAAGATAGTCCCCAACTTCTTTACTGTTAGTGGCAGGACTGAGCACATAATTAGCCAAGCCCTGTACCAGGTGCTGCACGTGTTACCTCATCTAACATTCACAACAATGACCTCCTCCTTTGCGGGTGATGGGAGAGGTTCAGAAAGAGTGAAAAAGGTCTTCCAGAGTCACACAAGAGGCTGAGATGAAACTTGAACACAGCTGTATTTTTTCATTAATACTGCCACTAATAATAACTGCTAACAGTTATGGATGTACTGTGTACCAACATAACTTCTGCGTGGCCCTGCCTCTCCTCAGAACTGTAAGAGCCTGCTCCTCACTTGCCCAAAGCAATCTCAGAAAAACAGGGGTCCGCATCCCCAGCTTCAGTAGCTGTTGTGGCCTTTATCATTCTATTTGTACAAGTTTGGATCAGTTTTGCTTTTTAAGAGGGTCCTTTATAAGCCCAGGTCCCCCTAAACTTTGCCAGAGTAGCATGCAGTTTTACTGTTTACCTCTATATCTTCTTGTGTCCTTGAGGGTTTACTGAAGCTGCTGGACCTCACTCCGCAGAGTTGGATATCATCCTCACACTGAAGGACCCCGGTGGCTGGGGACTGTATTGTCTTTCTGATTGCATTTAGTAAGGCGTCAGGTTTGGTCAAGGCTTAATGGGCTTCATCAATCCACGTTTAAAAGGCCTCACAAAGCCCGGCCAGCATGGCTCAGTGGCTGAGCTTCAGCCTATGAATCACGAGGTCAGGATTCGATTTCCAGCTGGGGCACATGCCTGGGTTGCAGACTCGATCCTGAGTGGAGGCAGCCGATCAATGATTCCCTCTCATCATGGATGTTTCTGTACCTCTTTCCCTCTCCCTTCCGCTCTGAAATCAATTTAAAATATATATGTATTTTTTAAAAGGTCTCACAAATAACCTTCCTCTTGTGGTGAGTAGTGTCTGATGTCTCTTTTATAATCTATGAACCTCCTTAAAACAGGGTATATTGGCAATATATTTTTGTGGTCTATTATATTTGAACCTTTGATTTGCAAGAGTGATTTCAACGTAATTTTTCTTTTGCAGAGCATGACTGCCAAAGCAAAATAAAACCCAAAGGCAAACAGCCTTCAGAGGTGCTGCCACGATAGATTTTCCAAAGCCAAGAATGAAACATCAGAATGTCCACTCACTGGTTCCTTGTCCTTAAGAATCTTGGGGAGAATCGGATCATCTGAAATAGAAACTCTGCTATTTTTATACCAATTGCAAATGGGGACGTGGCCAGCCTTTCCTCTCAGCAATGCGTCTTCTTAGGAACTGGATCTGGAATGTATTCATACTCTACACTGTGGGGAAAGGTGCATTCTGAGTCCTTTCAGCTTCTGGTGCTTTTCATTTCCCTGAAGGACTTTGAAATTACCTTTTGATATATTTGGTCTCCTCCACCTAAAAAGAGGAGGAGTCAGAGGGAGGAAGTTGGCAAGAACTTCACTCAGTTGGGCATCACTAATACTAATAGAATGGAAAATGAGAGGTGTTGGCTGATGAACAATGCCATACTCTGCTTGTTTGTAATTCAAATCAGTGACTAAGCACTCTCACCGACAGAGAGCTGGTGCAGCCACTCTGGCTCTGACTTGAAACCTATCTCCTGGACAGTAGATAGATTTTAATAAGATAGATTTCAGGGGGGAAAAAGGGATCGGCAGCCAAAGCTTCAGTAGTTATTGTAATCTTTATCATTCTAACTGTTCAGGTTTGGATCTAATTTTGTTTTTTGGACAATAGAAAATGCCAAAATCACAAACTGTGCCTCAACTTTTCAAATTACTATATAGTTACTTAAAGCAGGGCCCCAAGAACACAGTGTGAACACACACATACCATCTTCAGAGGCCACTCACCTATCATGGAAAAGACTTAGGGTGTCTCTTCTTGGCCACCAACACCTTCCCTTTCTATGTCCCATTCCTCTTTTTCATGGATAAAAGGGCAACAGCTTAAGGGATATGATGTTATGATTAACTGGGAACAAGAGGCTTATTCCCAGCTTCCAATATATCCTTGTATTTGTGTGTGTGTGTATACACATGTTCACACACACACACACACACACACACACACACAAAATCTATCTTCGAAATGCAGTAGGCAGGGAACATGAAAACAACCTGCAGAAGTGTTTATTCAGACCCTTTCATCGACAGCACTAAACCACTTTCTACCAGTATAACTACAAATGGTGCAAAGAAAACAGGAGGTTCCCCTAGAATTGTTGTAAGGGATGCTGAGGATGAATCCCTCATTGGCTGAATAATATGATGGAGCACAGGTTACAATCCTGACTTTGGGGGTTGGGGATGACTAATAGAAGGAAAAATAATGAACATGTGTCTGAAGAAAGGAATCAGAAAAATGCATGAATCTATTCCTGCTCTGACAAGCTGCTTGTTTCTGGTTTCAACGTGGACTGGAAGGAAGCAGAGGAGGAGGATGGAGTTGGACAGGCTCCTTCGAGTATCTTCTCTCCTCTACCCCATCCCTTTGTTCCACATCATGCAGTGAGTGCAGGGAAAAGTGTGCAGAAAGCAAGGGGTCTGGGGAGGCTGCCCTTGATCCTGGCTCACTTCAAGGAAAAGCACAGTCTTTTCCTGTTGTTTGATTTAGACTCTTATCAAGTCAGAGAAATAGAAAGGAGATTTTATAACAGACAGGCTCGAAAGGCATAAAGAAACCTGCTTCAAAACAGTTAACACAAATAATTAAATGTCAATTACTTTTTAAAATTAAACTAATAGGTAGGTTGAAATATTAACTTAACAATTTGGTATGCAGTTGCTGTTGCAAATTAATGAGATAGCTGTGGTTATTGAATCTCAGTAAGAGTGTCCAAGTGTCAAAATTAAAACACTTCCAATGAGATGGGGCGGGGGGGGGGGGGAACAGATAGAGAGGGAGAAAGGGGAGAGGGAGAGGGAGAGAGAGAGAGAGAGAGAGAGAGAGAGAGACCACGGGAGAGACTCCCTTTACTCAATTCAACAAGTATTCACTGAGCACTTCCTTCGGGCTTTTATGCAGTACCTTTGTGACCCAATGCTAGCTTTAGTTTCAGGCAACATCTGATCTTTGGGAACTAGTGACATCTAAATGTGGAGACAGCTTATATTCTAACACAAAGATTTAAAAATTCAGTTATAGAAAGTGGTGAATATCTTCATTAAGAAGGTCACAAAGCAGAGTCCCCTTTCTTAGTATAATGACAATAATTTCTTTAGAATGAGGTTAACATTTTCTCTTTTGGAAACAATAATAAAGATTATTCATTTATGGATAAAAAAATGAACCTAAGTATGTACAAAATTGCCATTAGGTGCTTCATACCAGTCTACTTCACAAGGTTTTGATAAGAGTCAAACTAGACATTTATGTGACTTTACTCTAAAAAATGTAAATTGCTACATATAGAAATGCTATTTTTATTACATTCCTGGATGAGTCATGAACACGTTCAATTGTTCCCAGATATAGAAGTTACAATCATCTGGGTCAATTTTTCTAAAGTTCCGATAGTAGCTACCATTTATTGAATTCTTAAGTATCATATTCGTGCTATATACTTTGCAACATTTCACTTAATCCCCACAGTAACCTTAGAAGGGGGTACTCTTTACATTCTAGATGATGAAACGTGAGGTCAAAAAAAATCTGATGAAGGTCCCATTACTAGAAAGTAGTATTAGAACTCAGATTTGAATTTGGGTCTATTTGTCTGCAAGCCTGTGAATTCATTGCCTTCTATAATGTAAATGATGTTTTTCTTCGATTATGTTAATGAAGAGTCAGTGTTTACCCTCAGAGTGAGCAGGGCTGCTGGCCCCTGCACTTCATGGCCTCAGGATTTTTGCTGTGTTCACACAGTTCTTCTGTCTTTCCCCGTAACTCGTTACTCCTCCCTGATATCCTAGTGCTTGTAATGTGTTGTGAACTAATAAACCAAATCACCATCCGCACTGGAAAGGTATCGAAGGCAGTGGCTCTCGAAGGTGTGCCCATAACTCACCTGGTGAGCTAGTCTACATGCAGAGATGTGGGGCCCATTCCTAGATGTTGTGACTTAGTAGTTTTGGGAAAGTGAGGCCCTATGAGTAAAGAACACATGCTTTGTGAGAAATTTATTCATTAAGAAGCATCCATTTTGTAGATTTTCATCTATGGCTTGGTTAGCTGAGATTACTGGAGATTTTATATTTATATATGCACACGTATAGCCACATATATGCAAAAATGGGGAAGAGAGAACCTGCTATTTAAGAGTCTACATCATTTGAATAACTGACTTCATTTTTTTCATTTATATTAGATGTACCACATAAAATGGTGGCAGAAGAGCCTGAATGTACTACAACCTTGCTTTGGTCAAACTTCTAGATGTTTCTTCTTAAAGTCCACTAGTTATCTGACTTCCAACAAGTCACCTAACCAGTCTGAGCTGCAGTTGCACCCTCATCGTTACAATGAAGACAACAGTACAGCAGGTCCTCATATAACGTCACTTTGTTCAAGGTTGTTTTGTTTTAATGTTGACAGATGCCATAGGAACTTAACTTGTTTATATCAATTAACCTGCAGTAAAAGTGGTTTCCTTGTATGTCATTTTGCTTCAAGTTACAGAACCTATGGACATTGTTAGGTGAGGACTTACTGTACCTACTTCGCAGGGTGGTGGGAGCCCCACAGATCATGCATAGAAAGTTACTGGTGCTTGTAATGTGCTGTGACCACGTTTGCAAGATGTGGTCAAATTCTTAAAGTGAAATTTCAGTTATAGCAGCCACAAGTTTTGTGATTTTTGCCGCTTAGTTATATATCCCAAGGTAACACAGAGACGAACCCAATGGAGCACCCTTTGGAGTGCAAGGAGAGGAAGAAAACCTGCACTCACAGCACATCACTCTTACTTTAGTATCACATGGGCTGGGAAGCACCAATTTCTAAGTCACACTAGGGAATGCAAAGAAACCAAGACTTTGCTCTTTTAATGATTAGAGACAAACCCTAAATATTTATAATGAAGTATTATGACCCCAGGGGAAGAAACAGGCATACTAACATGAAAAAACACATTTTATTGCACTTAAGTTATAAGAAAATAAAATTTCTAAGTGAATCAAACCATAGACACAATCCCTTTAAAGGTTGTTTTCCTCCATCATGTCAGGTTGTTACATAACTAAAATTAACCAACTTGAATCTGATTGTTTTAAATCAGACTATAAATAAAACAAACAAAAAAAATAAACAGGAGGAGGAAAAAAAAGATCGCCTAGGATACAGTGTTAAACCACTTTCACAGTTCAGCTTGAGTTGTGGCTCTTGGAGAATGAGGCAAACCATTTGACTTTTTCATTCATCTCGTTCGTTTGCATGTGACGCCTTTACTACAAAAACGGAATCGTTTCTGCTTTGTCAGTTCCTCAGAGCAATAAAACTGTAACAGTTGTTTCCCCAAATACTGTAAAACACTAAGACTGACCAGCAACTTTATTTTACTTTTGTGTTTTATATATTTTTAAAATATCTTGTCAGTTTTATTATGTACGTTCATCCATTCACCACAGCCCTCAAAAAGAAAGGTTTCTCCACAGAACAGGCAGCAACAGCTCTGTTCCAAGGAATGTGTTTTAATTTTTGCCCAGATAAAAGAAAATAAGCTTTGCACACACTCTCAATTCTTTACTTGCAGGCAAACTTCACTCTTTATTATCTGAAACTCTCCCATTCTCAGCCTCTTAGAGGCACAGATGGCTCAAGTTTCAGTGGCAAAAAAGTCTTTTTTTTTTTTCTGTAACCAAACTAGAGCAAATTTGGAATTCAGTCTGGGACTAAAACGTCACAGCAGAAAAAAAATAAAAAAAAATAATTTGCTTTTTTCTTTCTTTCATTTAGCAGCATAAATAAGTTTGGCCACTGGGAGTACAGTACAGGGGTGGGACAACAATCCCATATTTGAAGACCTACTTCTAGCACCAGCATCAAGAATTAAATCCATCTCTCAGGACTCACAGAACCCAGGACAACTTGCCACCTTTGAGCAACATATGCACTGAAGAGTGTATGTGGAAGCGACAGTGAATAGATTAACAGAGGCTAATACTGTGATTGATTGACATTGGCAATGGTTGGCAAAAAAAAAAAAAAAAAAGCTTTTCATGATAACTGTACAAAAACAATTCACAGTAATATATATTGTTTTAGCTTTTCCACTCCAGAAAAATGAGTTTTGTTGCAGATGCTCTCTGATTAGAAAGTCAACCATACTTATTCCGATGTTATTGCAGCTCCTTTCTAAGGTCTCCGTGGTAAGAGAACAGACGCGCAGAATCTGTGACGATGTTTCGGTATTAACACTGCCCGGTGACCACTGGAGAAGAAAATAAAGAAAATAATTGCACCTGGTTTGATTTAGAAAGTCTCATTTTGCAAAGCTGCCCTCAGTCAAAAGTGAAGCCTTTGTATGTGATGAGACAGCGGACGCCTCTCTTGTCAGTTACGGTTTGTCATCTCTTCCTCTTTTCCTTCTTAGTCTGTAGGTCTTTTCATTCTGTTGCCCCAAGCCAACATCCTGCACCACTGAGAACAGGGATTTTTTTTCTTTTTCTTTTTTTTTCCTTTTTCTTTTTTTTTTTCTTTTTGCAGGGGGGAGGGCAGGGAGTATATCGTCTACACATTTGGACAAATTCATCTTTTCTGCTCTTCACTTCATGTCCACATCAAAGTCCAGCACCAGCAGCTTGGTTTCTTCAGTTCCATTCCGACTCCCAACAGCACACACCAGCTTTGTGTTCGAGGCTCTGATCCGCCACACAACTCCCCCACTCCCCCCACTCTCCAATGTGACTAGGTTTCGAATAAATTCACCCGTTTTCAAGTCCCACAGTTTTACAGTCCCATCGTCTGAGCTGGTAATTACAAAGTTCTTGTTGAACTGTAAACAGGTCACAGCACTCTGATGCTTGTTGGGACCTAGGCAAAACCAAAGGGATTCAATTACTGGTTAGAACTCATGGCTACAAGTTAGTTACCTTGTAATTTTGTAGGCTTCTACATTAGAACATACAATACACAGAATATTTGAAATGCTGCATATTTAGAAACTGTGCTCTGAGTATTTTAGGATCAGCAGGGATGTAAGAAAATCTGGTATGTGTTTGTAACTGAAACGTTAACTTTCAAGAGTTCTGTCTTCCAAGAAGTTTGGTTAGCTACCAGCACACATTTGCTTTCTGGCTGCAGAAATGAGAACTCTTCTTAGTGATGGCGGAGATAGCCCAGCATCATGGACTCTGTGAGGGATACGAGCATAAGAGATCTACTGCCCTGCTGCTCTGAACTGGCCAGTCAAGGGCAAAGGCTGAATGGACACTATACCAAAACTCTGAGAAAGAGACAAAACCAGTGAGTAAAAAGCTGCAATATGGCTGGCCCACCAGATGGCCTCACTGAAAACAAACAAACAAACACATTCTAAGGGCTGTGACCAATATGAAGAAGTTAGTCATGATGTAAGATTACACTGCTGTGCCTCATTTAATAACAGTGGCTTTCACATTTTTCTTTCTCTAGTTGAGTGGGCACTATCATTCCTTCCCATTCTGGTTAAGCAGATGGTTAAGGGTGTAAGTTGAGACCAAAGCAACTTTCTATCAGATTAGAGAGCTCCCCACCCCCAGCAAGACAGTTCTTTAATTTAAAATTGAACTGCAAGTTCAAAATGAAATGATCACTCAAATAATAAAATGAACACGCTGCTTCTGTGATACCACCAAGGCTGGGTAGAGCTGACTGTACATGCAGGAGGTGGTTAAATAATTTTATATCAAAACCACAATTTACATCTTATATTTAACATACAATTTAACACACTTTCTCAAGGTAGCCTTGTTTTGTCAAGTCAAGAGTGGAAATGCTCATAAGCTTATCCAAAATAAGCATTTTCATTTTTGTATGAGGTTAACTCTTTTTGTGACACGAAAGCTCCATATTTCTCTTTTGACTAACAATCTAATTTTTAACAAACACACCTAAAAGGGGGTAGCCAATACTTACCCTGCAATGTTTGTAAACACTGTCCCGTTTTGATATCCCAGATTTTAACTGTAGAGTCTGCATTCCCAGAGACAAGAATGTTGTCTTTGAGCTCCATTCCACTTGTTAACGACTGGTGTCCTGTTAACGTGTGGATGCAATTCCCCGTCTCCACATCCCACACTCGGATTGATGTGTCAAGAGATCCACTCACCACATGGATGCCATCAAACTACAACAAACACGGTGTATTAGACTAGATGTGTGGCTATTCTTAATATTATTTATTGACCTTAATCTTAATGGGGGAGGGGATTAGGGCAAGGAGAACAAGTAATGCCAGGAACAAATGAAGTCCTAGGATAAACTGCATGTAATCAAGCAACTCTACAGTGCACCTTCTCAGAAGCTTCCATCCGAAAGATGCAGAAACAATTAAAAAGAAAACACAACACCTAAAATGAACACGTTACTTCCAGATCATCTGGCTACATACAGTAGCCACATACTATGGACAATTTAACAAGGACTACCATTCAAGTTTTATTTCCCTATAGGAAGTTGAAAGTATTGATACAGCTTGTGATAAAGGGTGTGCCTATCAACACCTAATGCATGAAAAGGGCTAGAGATAACTTTCATGATGTTTGAAAGGTAGTTCCACTAAAAACTGTATGTAAAATAAAAATTTCATTTACAATAACCTAAATGCTAATTAGAAAATGTGCCAATAGATAGTTAAATCTGGAATTAGAAGAGGTGGCACGTTTATAATAAAAGTAAGCTACACAGCACTTTTCCTGCTTCCCAGTTATACCCAAAGTCACTAAGTATCTACTAATTCCCAGATATATAACAATGTTCCTACCTCTTTTCTAAACCTAATGGATTATTTAAATAAGACTATTATATTCATTAAGGTTCTGAGTATATCACAAAACATAAAAACAGTTGAGCCAATTCCCCCTCCTTCAAATAAATAACCTTTTCTAAGCTAACAAACATCTTTATTATGTATTGATATCTTGTGGCATGGTCAGTATTCTATCAATTAAGAAACAAGTACCCCAAAAACAGGTCTGTCAGCACTGGGACTATGTACTAATTTGCTGTTCACTAATGGGCAATAACTGTTAAATGAACTATATAAGTAATTGAAAATATTTTTGAATGGAAATGCTGTCTTTCAGAAAATAACATAAGACCCATTTTCTAAACTTGTTATTAATTTATTTATCTCAAAATATGGCAATCTATCCAAGGACATCATGTTCAAATGTACACAAAAACACTAGTCATGTTTATTTCTTTATGACTGAGAATCAGCACCGCGAGAGTAGAGTTTATGCAGGAAGGCTCCACTTTTTCCTCTGAATGGGGATGGAATCACAATTACATGGTCCATCAACCTTCAGCTATCAAGGAAAAGGGGCAGCTTTTGGCCAAATTAATCCTCTGTAAGGAGTTTATTAAAATCTGGGTTATTCTCCTAAGAGACTATCTACCCATTAATTAATATAGCAAAAAGCTTAGGGCTACAAAATCCCAGGTTCCAAGACAAATATTTATATTTTGGAGGGGAAATAGATCACAAAAAACTAAAATAAATCATATAAATAATTTCAAGATTTATGTTTTCTTCATGCTAATTTTAAAGTATATGTAAACAACAGGTAATCTGATCAGTCTTTTTTGGATTGCATTTGATCAACAATTTGACAGTGGTTATCTGAGTAAAACTATCTTGTGATTCACCATTAGAGCATCTAAGGGGTAGGAGAGATAAGATCTCTTACCTGTAATGAATAGACTCTATTAGTATGCCCCTGCAACGTGTGTAGACAGGTCTCAGTCTCTGGATCCCACACCTTCACCATAAAATCATATGCTCCACTAACAACCCTCCTGCCATCATACTGAACACAGCGAACCGCTGCTACGTGACCCATCAATACATGTAAACACTGGCCTGTCTCAATATCCCAAACCCTAAGAGTGGCATCTCGAGAACCGCTAACAACTCTGTAGGAAGGAAAACAGAAAAAAAAAAGTATTACAATTTTTAATAATATAAAAAAGCATTATATATAAAGTCAGTGATTATTAAACCTTTTTTTTCTTTTGTTAAGTATTTTTTTAAAAACTCCTATGTAAAAACCCTGATATATAAACATACGAAAGTTGAGTTACTCTGATTGGGATGGGAAGTTGAGGAGCCTAGACTTGGCTGGTTTGGTTCCCCACCTGTGAGAGATCAAGCAGCTCCTTGGGGTTCTGTGGGACAGTCTGAAAACTACTGTATTGTATTTTAAAAGGTATGTGCTTTACACCCTACATACTAGTAAAATGAACCAGTTTTAGACATGTCCTCAAAGGCTACATATGCTTATAAGTATTCAACAGCTATATAGGGCATTATAATATACAGATTTTAGAAGACACATATGTTGAGGCAACATAAATTCCTTCAAAATTTGGCCCAACATTATTGAAGTTACACTCTTCTGAAGACCAGAGTGATACAAATACTGCAACCATCTCAGGATTACAAAGGAGAGCTGAAAACACAAGGCATCTTTATATCATTCCTAAGAGAAAAAGAAAGGCCATATTTCCACATTTGGAAGAGTAGAAAGTGGAATCATTGAGAGATTTAAGTCAGAACTAATAGAAACTGAAAGGCAAGGTCTCTTCATAACAATTCCCCAAATTTTAATAGTCGAGTACACTGTTCAAAGTAGACTCAAATTACAATGGAAAATATACTTTTTCTTCACATATTACCAATCTAGTGTGAAATGTGCTCAATGCTATTAATAAGGAAGATGCTATGGGCAGAGTTAAAGGTAAAAACTGGAATAGAGTCACTAACAGGACCCTTCATAAAGACTGGTTCTGACAAATGGAGTAGAAATCACATTTGTTTAACGGGGTGTGTGTGTGTGGGGGGGAGGGGGGGTGGTGGTGGTGGTGGTGGGGGGGGGGGTTACCATGAAGACTTGCCAATAGAGACAGAAAGGACTTTAAAAGGGGGGTTTTGTAGGAGGAGATAAACAAACAGCAAAGGCACTGAGGGATAAAAAGGAAGCAGTCTGATCTGACGAAACAATTTTTAAAATTGAATTGAGGATTATGTCCTTGATTTGGTAGACAACAGAGGACCAGGTCTGAAAACTGTGTCAATAGTTCAGGTGATAGGTAATGAGAGAATAAATTAAAAACTGCAGGCCTCAGCTTAAGACTTGGGAGTCTTGAAACCTGAATAGCTGAATCTGTCCCACTAGCAGAAATATAAGAGAAAAAAGAAAAAGAAACAATGGTATTTTAAAGATGATAAGTCATCAAAGATATAGAGAAATACAGATGTTATTCAAGAGAGTAGAGTTTCAAGGAGGAAGCCAACAACACTAATAAATGAAAAAGGAAATGTAAAGATAACCGTCCAAATGTAAGCCAATACACTACTGCTTTCTTAGTACAGAAACATCAGAAATCTAGTCACTGAAGTCTAATTTAAGAGCACATTATTGCTATCTCTTTATTAGACACAGTTTAAGTATTATCTAACTTGAACTCTACACAAAAGGCTCCAAATTCACAAGTGACAGAGGAGGAATTCCCAACCACAATGAGCGTTTCCCTCACCTTTTTTCATGGAGATGCATACAACGGACAGTGGAAGTATGCCCATATAAGGTGTGTATACATTCTCCAGTCTCGGCATTCCACACTTTGAGAGTCCGATCTGTGGATCCACTAATGATGATATTGTCTCTCATCTGTGATGACCACACTCCACCTGTGTGTCCCACTAATGTCCTCAGACACTGGAAAAACACTTAAGATGATTATTTTTGGGTAGAAAGAAAAATGATTTAAATAACATTTCAGTAGCTCATTAAAATTTGGAGTAAAGTTATATTAACTCAATTCGATTATTTGGCATATCAGAAAATAATTTCTCACATCAGTATAATATGACCCCATTGCTATTTTTTGCTTTTTTTTTTTTTTTTAAATTCAGTAGCACTACATATTATACACATACACACAACTGAGGAACAAGTGCATAGAAGGTAAACAGTTATCATTAGAGCATAAAAGCTCCAGCCTGGCCTCTTTGATGAAATAATACTAAAATTGCAACTTGGTTTCGTTCATGGGAATGGATTCCATGAAAGAATGCCGATGGTGTTGGGTGTGGCTACGTACCACATTCCATCTCAATCTGCCACAAGGCAGTAGTTAAGAGCCAGGTAAGGTACTTCTAGACAAGTAAAGACAGACATTAAAGCCCTGAAGTCAATCCAAAACTAACATTAAACTATGGAAATATGAAGCTACTTTTAAAAATTTTAACATGTAACTTGGAATATTTAGAAGACTCTTGCCCAAGAAACAACATGTGATAAAACATTTTAAAAGACAGATTTTTGTTCCTACACTTTCTTCCTTTAATTTTAGGTGGTCAGTTCATAAAAATATTCTCCACTGGACAGATAAATATAAGTACTCACTGGAGAACCATTAAAATATAATATTGTTTAAGGGAAATTGATTGCTTGGACTGCTTTTTTCTTCAAGCCCCTATTTAATACCTGGTCTGCTTACCTTCCATCTCACAGGGTTTAAGATAAGTCTAAATTAAGATGATTTATGTATAACTGCTAAACTGTAAGTAGGTTATCAACAAAGCAGTTGAACAAGGAAAAACAAATATCCCTCAATCATAGTTTTGAAAAAGATTAAAAAGGAAGAAGATATAATTTAGACAGTTAAAAAGGTGGGAAAAATTAAGACAAGAAAACGATAAAGCACATCTCTAAAATCTTAATAGGTATATCACAGAGACAAACTATTTAAAAAAAGAAGACACTAACAACATTCCTATCACAAGAAACATCATCTTCACATGAATGGAGAAGCTAAATTAGAAGTTCTGATATTTACTATTAAAATAAGCTAGAGACAAAAATGAGTTCTTGTTTTCCTTTCACTGGCTGATCTTTGCAAAGATATACACAAAACAGTGACTTTGTGATGTGCAGAGAGAAGTAGACTTACTTTGCCAGTGACTGCTGACCAAACTTTTAAAGTGTTGTCATCAGAACCACTAACTATTCGGTTACCACAAAACTGTAAGCATGTAATCACGTGATCATCATGTCCTTTCAGCACCTAGGAGGTAGATGTACAAGTTAGAAATGTTACCAAATTATGTCTTTTAAAATACTGGTGAAAAGAAAAAATGAAGCCATAAATAGGAATAGTAATCTGTAGTCTATTTCTAGAATTAAAGTTTACATGAAAAATGAAGCATCATCAACCCTCATTGATGAATCAAGTATTAAACATTTTATTGTTTCCATATACTATTATTTATACTTGAGACATCAACTGTTATAATTTTACCGGGTCAAGATCTCATAAAGATGGTTCAAACACAAATGTATTTTATAGTCATCTATTTTATTTGTTCAAACCAAAAGAATATGTATCTAAGTTTTACAATTTGACACACAAAAACAACAGCACCTATTAGCTAGGAAGACAAGAACAATAATCATCAACTTTTTAAGTTAAAACAAAAAAAGCCCATCATAATGTATGCATAGGAATAGAACAGTATCTCCCCAAATTGCTTTTTGCCAATTATAAAACTATGTCTAAGAATTTTAAGCATTTTTGCTATTCTTTATATACTTGAAATGTTATAAGATAAATAGTCAGAATAGTTAAATTTAAAAAATAACACACACAAAAGCCACCAAACCAAAACATGGGCACTCCTCAAATATCGTATTCAGACTATATGGTCAGAGAGGGAGCAAATTCTTAGGTAGGATGTATATGACACAAAATTTAACAGGATATTCAGAAAATTTTTCATTTATATAAGAACCAAATACCAATCAACTCATCTTTTATTCAAGACAATGAGTTGTCAGAATAGAGAGATTCACAATAGAAGGATATTGTCAGTTATGCTTACAGTTATTTTAAAATACATTGTTTTCTTTGTTTCTGGAAATAGTGTCAAGTTATAAAACACAGTAGGTACTAACACTGATTAATGGATTCTGTTACACTGGCATGAGTTCAGTTACCTTAGGAGATTTGAGTTCTCCTCGCCTCCAGTTAGTATCAATTCTATGCTGCCTGATGTATGCGCTTTTCCATGGACTGTGTATGAAACCTGGTTTTATTACTTTTCTTCTCTTGATGTGCAATGGTTCATCAATACCTAGTTTTAAAGAGTTAAAGAATATCATTGCCTTCACCAATAATAAATATTACAATTTTTATAATGTACCTCATTCTCCCCTATGCTGAAAACCACCAAAATGCAGGCATTGTCTAATTTCTAACATTATTTTGTTTTTGTTTTACAAAACAAAATAATGTAAAGTTTATCTTTTGTATGGTGCTCTTTTATATCAACAATTTCAATTCTTTCTCAAAATGATTCTATGACATGTTGGTGAGGAAGTACACAAATTGGAACCTTTATGCAGTGCTTGTGGGAATATAAAATGGGTGACTGCTATAGAAAATAG
The DNA here is from genome assembly GCA_026230045.1 of Corynorhinus townsendii. NCBI lineage: Eukaryota > Metazoa > Chordata > Mammalia > Chiroptera > Vespertilionidae > Corynorhinus > Corynorhinus townsendii. The sequence continues at coordinate 113,489,400 of JAPDVU010000006.1, read as the reverse complement.
TATGGTGGTTCCTCAAAAACACTAAACATAAGAGGTGCCCAAAAAATATTTGTGGAGGAACGAAGAGAATATGGAATACTTGAGTATTTAATTGCTAATATATCTATGGATTTCCTTTAAGTCATCTTCATCTTGACTTTTTCATACATTTGCTATGAGTTATAGTGTTCTTTAAAGGGATTAGCTGCAAGATTTGACTCACTTGAACATATGGAATAACCTGTGGATTTTATGTAAGTAGGTGCATGCAGATGAACACTCATTTTTGATTCCCTAATAGGCTGCCAAAAATTCTTTTTCCATTTACCCACCACTTTATTCTACTTGCACATAAAACTTACGCTTTTCTATTTGTTTTCAGAATCACTTGCTGTTTCAGAGTTCGAACATTTCCCCTATGGAAACCTTACCCTCTTCTTTGCATTTCTCTCTCCAGAGAAGGTTGTCTTCAGCCAAAATTCTCCAGTAGCGACATGTTTGAGCCGCTTGTAGCAGGTCTTTGGGTTCCAGGAATGAAAGCACATAAAGTGCCAGCTGTGGAAAGAAAAAGCATAGTATGCCCATATTTTTACATATATAAAAATAATATGTATTCTCTATGGGGAAAGCACTTATAGATAAATTAATGCAACTCTACATTCTAATTTCAAACTTCATAAATTTCTAATTTATGAACTTCACTCGATTAACTCCTCACCTCTTCAAGGAATAATTATTAAACCTCCAGCCTCTGCTCTTGCTTTTGCTGAGTCTCTCAACTCAATTGTATCTACCACCTACCTATTTTATTAGTTATTCAAATGTTGTCTTCTCTCTTTCTCCAGTACAATGTAAATTCATCCAAGACAGGATATAAGGTAAGAAATAAGATTTCTTTATATTCTGCATGATATGATTTGAGATCACTTCTGATAGATATAGTTAATAGTTCTTTATCACATCAAAGTGTTTATTAGCACAATGATGAACTTTTCACACATTTCCACCCTTTGCTATAAGTGACAAAAGGGGGAAATTACCAAACTTCTCCATAGACATACAAAAGTAATTGGATGCTAATTACTTGATATTGCTTAAGGGGATTTTCTTGGTGGGCCAGCTCTTTCTTGATTTAAAAATTTTATTTCCAATACTTGCAAATCACCAATTTCTTTTTCATTGTGTAAAGTCATTTAAAATAAATAAAGGAAATGGAAAAAGAAAAAAAAAGGGGGGGAGGAATGAAAGCTTCTGAGTATGCTTATTCAATTAGCCACACAAATCACACAGAAACTAAATTATGATAGGACAAAAATGATCTAAACAGAGCAATAAAAAAATAAACAGAGCAATAAAATTTAGTTTTCATATAAATTAAATTACAAGGATTAAAACAAACTATCATTTAAAGGGCCAAAGGCCACATAAGGGAGTAAAAGTACAATTTGAATTATTTTTTAATGCTAGATAAAAATTACATGATATAAATTAAGCTTTCCCATTGAATTTGTATGTAAGGAGTTCATCATTAATCACAAATTTATTGAGTACATTCTATATAGAGAATACTTCAATTAGTCAGTATTCAATTTACTATTAATATTGACTAATGACAGTAGAAAACTTTGTGGAATAATTATTTTTGGTCTGTCAGGAAAGATATTCCAGTACAATAAACAGAAACAGAATCATTTAAAATAATAAGGCATAACTATATTCAACAATGTATGTACAGCTCAACAATTTAGTTTCTTAATGAAAACTTCATAAGCCACTTAATTTTGAAATTATCAATCAAAGCTTAGGCAACTTTGCTTAGAGTCAGCATAACAGTAATGTGATACCACATTATTAATTTTCCATGTATTACTGATATTTAACATAGAAATTATTAGGAACAAAATTATATTTGTGTAAAAGATATAGATTTTTAGAATGGTCATATGAAAAAAGGTCTATTCTTTGCTTTAGTTTTCTATCTGAGTAGAAATCAGATAATTTAATGAAATATTCCATTTTAAAGGCTAGGAAACAAATCCAGAACAGCTCAGATTTCAAAGGTATATCCCAGAGATTTTCAATGGGTGTGCTATGGCAGGAACCTGGTATGCCACAAGAATTTTTAAAACATGCAATACCTGACTAGTTAGGGGCACTGACCTCTTTTCCCTTACATTGTCAAATAAAAAAATGGTAACAGCTAATACAACAATAGCAATCTGGTTTGAATGAATCAAAATTATGCCTATTTTTTTTGTCAGATCAGCAAAAAACACCTCTTTTTTTTGGTGTGCTACAAAATTTTAATAAGTAGTTTATGTGTGCCACGAGATGAAAAAGGTTGAAAATCGCTGGTATATCCCAAAGGCAACGGGTAAAAGTTCCTTCGTTACTAGTGACTAAGAGGTCATCTAGGCCTATGTGTGCATGCATTACAGATAAAGGTAAAGAAACATTCCTGTACTAAAGAAAGTTGAAGTGTTAACTCCATAGGTAAGGGGCACACTTTAAAATAGCAAAGGAACTCAACCATGAATTTCAATTGTAGTAAATGTTTGTCTATTTACATCTAGCCAGTTCCATGAAAACATCTAGGTATTATAGAAAATGCACACAGCAAAATGGGAAAATATGCATGAAAAAATCAGAAGCAGAAAAAATATAAATTAGAAAAGAAGGTTTAAGTTAGGGAAAAAGTAGAACACAAATATGCTGGCAACAATATTTTATATGGTCTTTAAATTAAATTGTCAAGCAAAAAGAGAACAGCAATTACTTACACAATTCTTAGTGTGGGTTATGGGGAAGTATACTAGTTCCTCAAAGCAAGCAAAGATTTGTCATGTGAGGTCCCTTATAGGGGACAGAGAATGGGCATGGTCTAGCTAATGCAGTTTTCTATCTGTTTGTCTTAAAAGTAAAATCTAGATTAGTTATTCTTCCTAAGGACCATTTCCACCAGAGAGATGCTATTAAATTGATAGTCTGTTTCAGGTAATTACCTTCTTCTTGGTCAAATTTTTAATTTCAATGAGAGCTGCTTTTTTTGTTTTTCTCTATAAACTATATAAAAGATCACCATATTATACTTAAAGGTAGCTGATACCTTTCCAGAATTGCTATATTTCAGTGGATTAAATTAGTGAAAGAATAAAGAATAAAGAAAATAGTGGCTGATCCTATGTTAAGAATTTAGGTTTGTTCTAAATCATCTACTATATCACAATACTTTTCTCAGTATTTATTTACAAAATAAGGATAATGCTATTTATCATAATCCTCTTGAGTGAGACTAGTGGGATTTTTGGCAAGGTTTTTGAGATTAATAACCAAAGGTTGGTAAAGAACTTTGAGATCTGTTTAAATAAATTATAAGAAAATTATTATATGTCCATTTCCTGACATGAAGGGAATGTTTTAAATAATGATAGTACTTAGTCTCTGATAAAATAATATTCATTTTCTTAAGTGGCCCAGTGCACCAATTCGTGCACAGGTAGGGTCTGCCTGGCCTGCCCCCATCAGGCCGGCTGGGTGGAGGGGCCATGGGCAGTTGACCAGCCAGCCCACCCCCTGGTCAAACTCCTGGTCAAGGGGACAATTTGTATATTAGGCTTTTATTATATAGGATTTCTCCACATATAACATAAAGCATTTTTCAAAATAGAAAAATATTTTCTAGTAGTTGGGAAAAAAAGGGGGGAAACATAGATGCTATTCTAAGTCTGGGCTCACTCTTATTCTCCAACCTAGCCTCACTTCTTTTTCCTTAGGCAATCTTGAAAAGAACACTTAATCCAAAAAAAGTTTTATTTGTGCTTAATTCTTAGACTCTTAAAAATACGTTCTTATTCTTATTTAAAATCACAGTTTTGTGTGTTAAAAAGTAGAAATACAAATAAAGATAAAACAAAAACTCACCATTTTTAGAGATAAGGGGACAAACTAGACCAAGAGAGAGTCTATCTTTCAACAAGAAATACTAACTTCTAAAATAAAATAAAAATCAAGGGAACTATGATGTGCACATCAAAGGTGAATAAATTCATTTTCAGTCAAATACTTATAAAAAAGCATTTCCTGTTATTAATATCCTTCTAGAGGCAAAAAGAGCTTATATCACTTTCATAAGCCAAATCTATTCAAAGGATTCTGTTTTAGAATGAACCAGCAAGAATAAAAGTTTTTCTTTTTTTCTGAGAGAATGTCATTTTTTAAAAAAATAACTCCTAAGAACATTTCAGGAGTGAGGTGTTTTTCCTACTTTGCTTTTTCCTGAAATTATGCTTAGCTCTGTACATTAAATACAATGAAATTATTTCATTCATATATAATATGAAATTATTACTGAGACTATTTTAAATGCCTTTGAGATATTTTCAGAATGGTTATCTGAAAAAAAACACACAAAACAAAACAAAACAAAAAAACCACAAAAAAATCAGACTGCTTCTCTTCAAACTTAAAGTTTAAGGATCATTTGCAACGGTGTATTAGCCTTCTTAATTGACATGTCAGTGGCACACACATATTTTGTGAAAATATGATGACATTGATTACTTAATGGTATACTATTTCTCTTTGCTGACAAAAATGAAACTATGTTACCTATATCAATAAAAAACTACAATTAAACTATGCCTCATCTATACGGTCAAGGATGCCCATATGATCATAATCAATCTACAATTAAAAAATAGTATCAGCTTACATAAAGTCAAAAACTGATGGGCATACAAAATTCCAAAAGAGCCCAGCTGATCTGTCTCAGTGGTTGAGTGTTGACCCATGAACCAAGAGGTCACAGGTTCAATTCCCAGTCAGAGCACATGCCCATGTTGTGGGCTTGATTCCCAGTAGGGGGCATGCAGGAGGCAATCAATGAATGTTTCTCCCTTCTCTCTCATCAGTGTTTCTATCCTTCTGCTTTCCTATCTCTCTAAAAATATTTTTTTTAATTCCAAAAGAATGCTATAAGAATGCCACTGGTATGGGAATCTATAATTTTGTGTGTGTGTGTGTGTGTGTGTGTGTGTGTGTGTGTGTGTATGTGTGTAGAGAGAGAGAGCGAGAGAGAGAGATAGATATGGGGGAGAAAAGTGGGATGATTAGTAGAAAAAGACATACATGTGAAATTCCATATATTTCAATATAATTACCCAATATAAGTAACAGAAAATCACAATTCAATAGAATCATAAAACTATCACTTTCAAAGGGACTTAGGAGAAACAAACCACCAAAGAAAAAATATTGTTGTTTTAATAAAATCGGTATTTTTTAAAAATCTACTTCTATAATGAACATACCAAGAAAACTAAAAATTGGGTTTGAAATAACCTGAGAAAAAATTTTGGTAAAGAAACAACCAAATTAATGAAATTCAATAGCTTCTTATTCCCATAAATGACTTATTCCAGTGGTAGAAAGAAGTCATTCAGTCCATAAGTATATTTTAATATGAAAATTGTATTATTAATTCATGGCAGGTTCTCATTTACAGCCCTCTTTAGTGCTAATTAACACTGTTAAACTGTCAATACTGGATACCAAAGGATGATAATGTTTAAAGGTGGTAACTGTTACATTCTCAAATAGCACAAAAGAAAGAATATAAGCGATCACCCTTACCTCTTTAGGGAGCAACGAGATGAAGTCTCGTTGAAACTGGGGTTCTATCACTTGCATCATATGTTTTACTTGGGTTGGTTCACAACTATCAATGAGTTCATCTAAAGCAAGCAATTTCTCTGGTCCACTCCAGCTCTACCAAAGAGGAATTAGAAAATTTTATTATTTTCATACATCTCAAATTAAAGAAAAATCCTCATTTACATACAACATAAAAAGGAACTGCTTACAGTGACATTTTCTCCAAAAGGCAATGAAGTGATAATCATTTAGTCTCATCAAATGTACCACATACCTTCATTTTATAAAAGCTTTTAAAAAATGTCATGGTTTTGATGGAAAAATTTTTGCATTACATAATTATAATTGTCATATATTCATCTACCACCAAGATACTGGTTTAGAAACCAACATTTTATTCACAAACATCAATTTGGGTTACTGAATAAATAGGGAATTTTGATAGATGATTTTCTTCCTTTCCCTACATCTTTCAAGTGGGTACCAGAAAACTTGAGGGTTTGAATGAAGCACTCATCTGAGGAGACTAGCAGCAACATTGAGAGAAAAATTAGTAACTGGATACTGCACATCTGACAAGTGTCTTCAACAAATCAAATTATGTAAAAATAATTTCAGATTAAAAAAAAGCAAACAGTAGAAAATAGTAGTTAACTTAGAATTAAAATTAGAATATGAGCAAAAAATAAAAGAGGATAAGAAATAATTCTATTTCAAAAGGAACCTGCATTTTGTAATATGTGAAATAGACAATAATTGAAAACTGAGATATACTGAGGACACAGGAAGCCTTAGATAGAACACTTTTTATTTTTAAAAGTATTTATGTGGACTCTACAATAAACTTCATCTCTTTTTCCTATCATATAGTGTAGATTATGGTAATACTATCAAACATTTCAGTATTACTTCCAGAGTACCTATCACAACATTATCCCATTTGACCATTATCAAAACCTGGGAACTATCCCCATTTTATCACCAAATATGAGAAAACACAGGTTCTATCTAATAAACTTCATCCTTTCCTTTCACTTCTAAACATACACACCCAGACCATTGTCCTTGAGTACTCACTCACCTTGTAGCCTTTTGGTTAGGGTAAGGATTCATACATAAAATTAAAAATACTCACATACATGTATATGCCCACACATGACCAACTAAAAGTAGTTAATTTGAAGTTTGATTTATTTTGTTCAGTTTCCCTCACACAGATTTAAATCCTGGTTGAAAACTAACCTCTTTGATAAAACTTACACTGACCAATCTCTACTCATTTCTGAACTATTAGTATAAATACTATAAATGCTGATTCACTGATTTACATTGTTCACAAGATTTGAGGTTTTTTTTTATATATGGTTCCTCTCTGTCTACACTATAAAGATCCATGGACACTAGCATAAGGAGATACCCATTTCGGGTAAAGAATAACTATGCTGACTTAATTAAAATGCAACTTTAATTAAGTCACGTGATAACAGAATAATTTTAATATAAAATTCTAAATCTTCTTTATATATTATATACATCATATACTATATATATGTATTATATATATATATCAGCTTTAAAAATATTTTTGGTAGTGTTTATGGTTAAATTTTAATATAAAAATAAAGATATCCTATGTAATCCTCTATAGCAAAAAGACAGTGAAATTATTTCAATGTATTACTAACTTTATATACAATATATTTTAACTATATTTATAGCTATTATGAATAATTCTAATTTAAAGTAACATACCATACATGATTAATGTTTTTTCTTGATTTTTCTTTATTTTACATAGGATATCTTTATTTTTATATTAAAATTTAACCATAAACATTACTAAAATATTTTTAAAGCAGGCATATACATATATATAGTCTAAATCTCATATATACATATATGAGATTTAATATTATGTATTATTACGATATTTAAAAAGAAAGGAATATAAAAACACTACCTACACACGGAATATGACTGCTGAAAGAAGGAAAATAATAGCTTTTATTAAGGATTTTAGGAGATGGAGAATAGAATGAAAAAAGCCAGAATAGAACATAAATAACTAATTCAAATCTCGGGTAAATGTTAGACACTGTGTCAGAAATTCCTATATATTTAAGGCAGAGTCCATGACAAAAGTTAGGCCTTACAGCAAAATGTTTCTAAGACTTTAAGCTATACTTTTATTTTGTGTTAAATAATATTTGATTTAACAAATCAGATAAGATTAAAATTATATTTCATTTAAATGATACCTACATTTAGCAAGTGTTACTTGTGACATTTTACTAAAAAATATACCCTATAATGATTGGTAACAGAAGCTATTAAACTACATAGTAAATGAGACTGTTCCTATTGACCAGACATATTCAACGGTCTAATTGTTTAGATTCACAAATCTTAAGTAAAGGTCTGGACCACATAGGCAGCTCTCCTCTAGTCAGCCTGGATTTCTCCCTGAACTCCAGACCTGTATATAACATTGCTTACTCAACATTTATTGTTGGATATGTAATAGAAACCTAATATTCCATGATCTTTCTCCTTAAATATGCACAGCCACAATCCCATTTCAGGGCAATGTAACTCTATTAGCTGCTCAGGCCAGAAACTCTGGAGCCATCTCCTCCTCACTCCCTCACTCTCACTGGTAGATGGTTCCAACCCATCTATGAATTCTAAGGCCTTAAACTTCAAAACATATCCAGAATCTGACTGTTACTACCCTGGTTTAAACTATTATCTCTCACCTGGATTATACCTAAAACCTCTTACCTGGCCTCCCAGCTTCCCACCTTTGCCCTCCTTGTTCTAACCTCCAGAAAGTGGTCAGTGGCACTGCTAAAAGGCACTCACTCTTCTGCTTAAAACCCTCCAGACCCACTTCACTCAAAGCAAAACCCAAAGTCTTGGGTTAACCTACAAGGTTGTAATTTCCTATTCCTTTCCCTACTATACTTTAGTCATAAACATCCTTTCTGTGCCTCAAACATACCAAGCACGCTCTGCGTCAGAGCCTTTTCACGTGTGTTCCCTAGGACATTATTCCCTTGGATACCCACGTGGCTTGCTCCATATGTCCTCCTCTGGGCAACCTCTTTAAGACTGCAAACCAGTTCCAAACCCCCAACCCATTGCCCTCCTGACTACAATGTTCTGCAAAACTGTTTTCTTTTTTCGGGGGGAGGATGGGAGGGGGGTGGGGAGGGATGGGGAGGATCTTCTTTGTTAACTATTCTAGCCCAGATCCATTGTAGGGCCTAGTATCTAACAGGTACTCAATAAATATTTGCTGAATCAATGACTGAATCCCCAAAGTCAAGAAATACTGCACCAACACTTTCAACACTCTCTCTGGAACATTTCTATCCTTTAATTTGATGATATTACTAGAACTTGCTTGCTTAGTCTACTTCCAAGACTGGGTGCAAGTTTTGTATACAAATATGTTAAGCAGAAAGGGGAAATATGTATTAATTTGAAAATGCTGCAGTTAATAACTATATTAAAATAAAATAACAACCCACACCAACCTTTAATGAGGAATAGTGAATTGGGGGTTAGAAAATCCAACTTTTGGAGGAGACACTGTCACTAATTAAGTTACCATTTAATCTCTGCAGCCTTAGGAAAGTTTCTTTATCTGCAAAAGTGTTGGACAAGTCTGATAATAATTATTTTATTTCTGTTCTGAAAAGCAGTTATTCTGGAAAAGAAAAAATACCTTCCTTTGGTCTTTCATGGTAAAGTTATGTGGAAACATATTAGAGGGGACAGGAAAAATATTCCAAATTCAGAAAGGTTCATGAGACACAAAATTTAATTTATGGACTAAACTGCAAATGCTGACTTGAAAATTCCCCATGTAAGTGATATTTTATTTCAGGTAATTAGAGAATACAGGTAGCAGAGAAGAATAGAAGGAGCACTGAACTATAATCAGGGGCCTGGGTTTCACTAGCAAACTCACTATGGAACTACGTGGAAGTTTCATAATTAGTCTGAGTCCCAGAGACCCCACCTGTATAATGAGGGGCTTGGTTCAGATCAGTGGTTCACAAATGCTGGTTGAAGAATGCAAGAATCATAGAGTCCTACAACCCACCATCAAAGTGTCTGATCCAGTGGTCAAGGTGGGGCTGAGGACATTTTATGTTTTAAATAATTCATCCAGGATTGACGCAGAGGATTCACACACCAGCAGTGAAACTGACTAATAACACCTGGATGACCCTTAGCATCCAATCAGATATATATTTTATGACTTCGGACAGTACTGGAGTGAACTCCCTTTGCTAGTTCCTCCAGCAGATGGTTATCATTATGTTTCCAGTTCTTGGAGTGGAGTGCTTACTATTTCCCATTCTACTGTGGGTCAGTTCTAATTGTTAACTTCAACTTACATCAAACTCTGACTCAAAGAATATGATCCAGGTTTTGTTTTCTGAAAATACCAAGAATCAGCTTGATCCTATTTTTTATACGAAATTCTACAAAATGTTACACACAATATTTTTCCTTCACTTTTCTCTGGCCTTTTTAACTCCTCCTCACACAACAAGGTTTCTTGATAATACTGTTTCAAGTACAATTGCAAAGTAATACTGAATTCATTTCCTGTTTAGCATTTTGTTGACTGTTAAAAAAGGTCTAAATAAATAAGTTAGAAAGTGTATGCACAAGTTCTAAATGTTACCATGAAACTTGATTAAATCCTGCATTAGAATAGTTTTTACTCTACTTTTAATTTCAAAACACAGAAGTGTTATCTACTTTATCATTTTAAACAGTATTTTTAGTATATAACAGGTATTTTCAAAATACATTTACAGTTTTAATGCAATGCAAATATACTTTGATTAAAATAATGCTAATAATGTTAAGTTAATGGCATCCCTATGAAGAGAATGTTAACAACTCCATTTAGACCTGACAAAACTGAGGCTCACAATAGCTATTTATTGACCAAGAGAGGAAACTAATCTTTATTGATTCTCCACTGTATTTCCAAGTATAGCTTAAGCACATTTACATGTTTTCTCCCTTTTGACAATTTTTAGTGTTATATCTATTCTTCAGAGGATAAAAATAAAGGAAAGAGTGGTTATATAATATCAACAAAATGACTCAGTTATTAAGAGGCAAAGCCAGAATTTGTACTAAGAGCTTTTCTTCTTAAATCGTATGTGTTTCTCATTTTATCAGGATGCCTTTGAACATAAATTTCAACATAAGAGAATGTTGACATAATTGGTGTCTTTACCTAGGCTAAAATTTTCAAGTGAAAAACCATTTATTAACACCCAAATGACATAAACAACAACACATTTTTTTCTTTTCCCCAAAATTAACATTGTAAAGCATCAATCTGGCTGCCAAAGCAAGCAGAATCAATGGCTACTGAAAATTCAAACAGTATGAAATTTCTGAGGTTTTTTGTTTTGTTTTTAATTTGCACTGCTATTTTGCAGTGGCATTCTGTTTCAATTTCCCTTTATCCAAAATGGTGTGTCATTTGTTCTCATTCAATTTATAAATTGAGTACAGAGTACTTTGTCAGAATAGATGGAACTGGACCAAAACAATGCTGTATCACTGCCGTAGGAGCAATAACAGAACAGTGAGGGGACAAACTCTCCCATTTTACTTGTTATGCAACAGAAAAGTCATCATTAAATGCCCCCATAGCATGTCTTAGCAATCATGCCAGTCTAATTATCCCTCAACTATCCAACATAGGTCAACTCATGACTTCCCCACCTTACTATGAAATCTGTATCTCTCTGCAAGTTAGGCATGAAAGCATTGTTAAGTCCTTAGGCAAGTGATTCATTTCTAGTTACTTTGGCATCAGCCTTGAAAATAAAGGGCAGTGAATGACAATGAGGCCCTGGGTGTGTCAGAGATAGACAAGGTCCTGATCTATTTGTCTAGTTGACCTTTGGTTGCTAGTGGATATCTTTGCTATAGAATATTTATCTGAAAATAAAATAGTACGATACCTATAGGGACAATTCTACATGTAATTCCTATTAACTAAGAAGAAGTTTTCTTCACTGCATCTACTTCTCATATGAAAAGTGATCAAATGGGCCTTTTTAGTTTACTGAGTCTCATTAATTCTAAGAAAGAAGCTTTTAAAAAAAATATTAACATTTTTGAAGTTGCGATGCATCTAACAATCGATTGTATCTCAGATTTGCTGACATACAGTATGTGGTAATGTGGACATTTCATTAAATAAAGCCTGAGCTATCTAAACAAGCAAATACTGTACAAAGGACTTCCTAAAACAGTCCTTTGCAAAATAATGCACAAATGTTCCCTAGTATATATACCATTATTTGAGAAAGTTCCATTAAAAATTAGGGAGGGGAAGCCTAAATGGCTAGTAAAGAATATTTTGGAATATTGGAAAAAAAGGACCCATACTCATTTTAAATCTCATTCTGGACTACCGTCTCATAAGAAATAAAGTTCTTCATATAAAATAACTATTTGGAGGCTGTCTACACTGATGATAATTTTTGATCATGTTGTTACTTATAAAAATTTGATGAAATCAGTTTTTGCACTGCTCTCAAGTGCTGTGTTGCTCACACCGCATGTGTGTGAAGGTATAACCACACACACCCATATTCCCATTTGTCAGTTAATCAGAGACAGCAAAAATCTTTAAAGTATTTCTTTAAGATTATATTGATGTCTGAGTTCTATTTTTACCTCTTATTGATGGATAACTTTCTTTTGAAAAGGATGCAACAAAAAAATTAAACTCTAAAATTTTTTTTAAAAAGTTTAAATCACGATCTTGGGAGGAGGGGCAAGGATAAATCTTGGGGGAAGATAAATTTAATCAATAAATGACTAAGAAAATGAAAAGGAAAAACACTAAACCACACACCACAATTGTTTATAATTGTAGTGGTTCATAATATTGTTAAAACAATAAAATACATTTTTCATTCCTCTAACCATAGATTCTCAACCTCAGCAATATTGACATTTGGGGAGGGATAACTGTTGCGGGGGGCTGATCCTTAAATTCCTTCTACCCACTAGATGCCAGCAACCTCCTGCCCACCCTCCCTGATGCCTGCAGTTACAACAACTGAATTTGTTTCAGCCATGGGAAAATCTGCCCCCTGTCAAGAACCACTGCTCTAACTTTTCTGTTACCAACAGGCGGGGGTGGGTGGGGTGGTTGAATGGGAGGGTTATCCTACTTTCTCTGAAATCATCTGAAGGGTAAAAAACAATTTTTTAAAATCCATTTGAAAGCAACATCGCTTCAAGTGAGTTTTCTAGCTGTTGAAGGAAAAAAATTGGGACATTTATTTAGTTTTTGCCCAACTATTTAAAATATTAGGACTTAGATAAATGGATATCTTAAAAATCTGTAATGTCAAATAAAGTATCCTCTTTTCAACTATTATTCCCTTATGCATTCATAAAATACCACCAATCAAGCTATGTAAGAAAATATATTCATTTTACATTAGAATTGTGGCCAATATCACAGATAGTTTCACTTAACATAATTTATATTATTTACTATCTAAAAGAATAATTATGCAAGTGTTCAATCCATGCCAACTATTTTGCTAAATATGTCATTTATATGCATAATCTCACTGGAAGAAGAGAGAAATCAATTTAATATCACTATCATGAGTTATAAAATTCATAATTTCCAAGGTTTGGTTGTAGCTAATCATCCTGGTAAACTTTCGAAGAATTTAAATGCTACTAAAATGTAGTAATCAGAGTTTGAGCTCAGTGAGCCACACACAAGCATGGCATAGTGAAAAGAAGCTGCATCAACTCTCAGAGGCTACTAGGTAGAGGAACACTATTCTTCACATTACTCCTAAATGCTTACTAGTAACTTCCTATCAATGCAGTTTAGAACACAAATACATTTAGTGATCCCAGACACCCAAACATAAAGAGGAGAAGGAAGAAAGGTCTTATTACCTAAAAAGGAATAAAGGAAGGGGAATGCACACCTCCCTAAAATAAGCACTGGACTCTCCTCACTAATTCACTTAAAAATTAAAATGAGCTTCCCTATTTTAATAGCATTTTTAAATTGAGATATTCTTCACATAACATAAAATCCACTATTTTAAATGTACACTTCATTGGTTCCCAGCACAGCCATCTTGCTGTGCAAACATCACTACTATCCAGTTCCATCACTACTATCCAACTCCCATCACCCCAAAAGAAACCTGTCCAATTAGCAGTTAGTCTCCTTTCTACCTCCCCTCCCACCAGAGCCTAGTAATCACTCAGTCTACTCCCTGTTTCTATGGATTTGCCTGTTCTGGAATATAACATACAATATGTGGCTTTCTGTGTCTGGCTTCTTTTACTTAGCATAATGTTCTCAAGGTTCCTCTAAGGTGTAGCCTGTAACAATTCCTTTTCATGGCTGAATAATCTCTTAATTTTTTTTTGCAGCAATTAAGTGAAGGATTTCAAGTACTGTGTTTAGACATGTCACCTGAAACATTTTCAGCCATTCCTGGAGGCCTGTAGGTGGTTGGACAGATGTAATTCGGCGACGTTGTTGTCCTTGGCCATTGGCTGCTCTCAGATCTCCAAAAGTTGTTGGTGTTGCTGAACATGGTACAAGCCCAGTGGTACTATAAAAAATATAAGGGTAAAAGTAAAGACAGATATTTATTAAGAATAACAAGCTCAAATTTAATAAGAATTATGATCTGGCATATTTCAAACATTAATCCAATTATTGTTTTTATTTGCTTATTCCCAGAGAGCAAGGATATATAAAATCTATTCTTCTATTCTTAGAGTAAGTTTCCTCCCTCCTACATAACCACCTGTTATTATCCCAACAATGCTAATTGCAACCAAGTGACAGAATCTCTATGGCAAAACTACAAGTTGTTGATACATACAAATAATGTTAAAATATTTCCTTATAAGATACAGGTTCCACTTCTCCTTTGACTGGTCTTTAGTGACACCGTTAAATAAAAGTTAAAATTTCCTACATAAAAAGGGGTGTGAGATTTACAAATACTTTAAAAAATTCAAATGTAGAAATAGTATGTCCAAATGTTTTGGACATTTCACTAGTCACAATGTTCCTTGAGTTTGCCCCAGATGCCTTCTCAATTGTTTATAACATTTGTCTATTTCATTTCATTTTTGTAATTTATAAAGCTTAGTTTAAATAATATTTGACAGAAGCAAACCTTGATTAGAAATGTATTTACTCAAAACAGGTAAGTGTTGAAAATGTATTATATGCAAAATTAAATGAAATTATCCAAACAGTTTTATCCAATAAACTTTGAGCCAGTTTTTAAAACACCCGAAATTCAAGTCTATCATTAATTAGTAAAATGAGGAGTTAAGACTAGATTATCAATCTCCAAAGATATCCAACTCTCCTAAAAATGACTAATTAGAAAAAGTATAGTGATAATTATTATTAATATATTAAACTTTACTTTCTAGTTTCAATAACTAAATTATTTAAACTGATGGTAAATACTAAACATCTCTTAGAGATAGTTAAAAAAAGAAGAAAGATTTAGTTAAGTAATTACATTTGTACAATAAATCTTCAATTTATTGAGCTATAATAATAGTGTTTTAAATCCAAAAACAAATTGTACCCTAATAGTTGAATATCAAGCTCTGATAAATTACTAATAAAACATCTCTCCCCAATGATTTTCCAGCCAGCATATCTCATTATTTTGTTTTAAAAAAATGTATCTCAGTCACCAGATTTTACAGAAAAATCTACCACCTTTAAATCTTTTAACATTATACATCTATGACAATTTCTAACATTCAACAATTAAATCTATTTTTTTCTTCTACCAAATTTCAAAGATACGCTCTATTTTCTTCTCTGAAATGAAACAATTTTTAAATAGTGATTATAACTTACATTTTCTAATAAAAATGATGGAAATTTTTTTCATCTTATTACTAGAAAATCTGTCAAAAATTTTAAAAATATCAAATATATACTGACATTTCCAAAAAGATAGGGTATGCTGTTTGATTTGCTTTAATAATATTATATGTTAAAAGGCTAAAAATAAAACTTTCACCTTTTCAGGTGCTTTCTCAATATAAAAATAAACAACTAAAGGCGCATTTAACTAAAATGCGTTCTGCAGTAAAAAGTCAGCATTCATTTATAAGCTGCCTTAAAAATAACTGAACAATTTAATACCTTTGCCCTGGTATCAGCCATATTAATAAAATATCAAAAATTATATGATTATCTGAAATCTATATATATTTTTTAAATAGCACATTTTTAACATTACACTCAACTTTCTCATCCGAGAAATACTTTATCAAGACTAGAAGGAAAAAGCAAAAATGAAGTGAGTAGTTTCACTTATCTCTACATCACTCCACACCCTCTGGTGGAAATACCAAAACACAGTCAAATTGTCAAAAGGCAAAGGGTTAAGTAAAGGGAAGGGGACAGTTAACATGAGAAAATGATACTAAAAGCATTTCCTGAATAACTAAGAGAGAGCTTTATTTTTCTTTTCTGTATCATCCTTGCATTTTTTGTATATAAAACTATTCTGATTATTATCATTTCTAGATTTCACAAAGAAGCTTTTGAAAGAAATATATTCCACAACTGAATTAAATAAAATATAAGCTGTTTTCTCTGAAAAAACAAAAATGCAATCTGTAACAATGTTCAATCACAAAAACTTATGTCTGAGCAAAGTTAATATTACTGCAGCTTATAGAATAAAAACAACTCTAAATAAAAATATTTAGGGAAAAAGTAATGTCACCATCATGAGTTCTTATGGTTTCTATACCTAACTTTCAGTTAGCTGAAGAACTGACAATTATGAAAAAAAAAAAAAGACTAAAAAATTTTTTCAAGATACATTTGTCATTTAAATTTTAAAATACCACACTCCAAGTGACATCCAAAGCCATTTTTAATTGGCTGGGTAATAGATATTGTGCTTAACTTAGCCTAATTAGCGTGAGAGTGGGAAGTTTTATACTGATGCAAAATCCAAAAATGATGGAATGGTGCAGGAAACAAGACTACAATTGTATTTAGTTGTTATGGAAACTATTCTACTGGTGTAGAAATGTATGTGTTAAAAACACAAGACCTACCAAGCAAATAAAAGGGGATTTCTAACACAGTAATTTTGTGAAATATGATTTAGTTAGTAATTGTGAGGCTTATTTCACTGCTAATAAATGTGTCTTCTATTTTGCATATATAAATATACTCCCTAGAACAGTTGTTGCTATAGTAACAAGATACATTTGCTCATATTTATGGGTTTACTTTTTAGAATTCCTGAAAAATTGTGATTTAAAAATTTTGTTGACAAGAGAACTTCTGCTTGTGTCTTACTTCAATGTATTTGTAAAAAAATATAAAGCTATAGCTGTAAACATTTTTCTCCTTATTTAAAATAAGGTATTTCCCAATTTTCAATGACCTCAAAATGTGTTAGACAGCCAACAATACTAATGACATTATATGAGAATAAATGGAAATAAATGCTTTTACAATCATCAACTCTTTAAAGAAACATGAGAATCATGAGAGATTCAATTATTATACTTAATATTACCTTGTATATTCTGAGACTTTGCATGGTTTCTTTCCCAAAGAAAATGAACGGACCTCAGAACCATGGTCCAACTTTCTTTTCATCTATAAGGTAAAACAAATAAGATTTTTTTAAATCACCGGTCCAACTAACAAATTTTAATAAATATCTTAAATGTTCATATGCCTAAAGTGTTAATTAGGAATAGTTAAATATAGAAAATAAATGTTTCACAGTTTCTTCTATTAGTTCTACTTTTTTCTACTCTTTTACAAGACTGGAAAAGTGAATTTTCCACCTAATATTTTGTCCAGAGAACAGTGTATGAAGATTTAAAAATAGATATCCATTATATATATTCCTTAAGAGCAATATACCTTTCATGTTTTCCAGTTTAAGAACCAACATAGAGGAAAACGTCATGTTAATATACACAGAAAAGAACAATATTTAACATGCCTTTCTTACTGATATTCATTTTCCTTTAAAAACATATTTTAAGAAAGATAACCAAAATTCAAAATTTTAAAATGAAAGTAACAGTAACTACATTTAAAACACATATTATAAAAGGTAAAGAGAGCAAGGCAAATAAAAAGATCTTGAAAAGTAATAATAAAGCAATGAATATGGGCAATGAGGACAGCAAAAAAGTAAGTCCATAATAAGAGAAATCTGGAGCTCTTATAATAAAGGTGGGGAAAAGCCATCAATTGATATTCATACAGAATATAGTTCTATGGACAGATACTCAAGACAAACATTTTAATTTGAAAAGCAACAACAAAAAGACTTAAAAAAGTGAGTTATTCATCTTTGTAAGGTTATATCCAACAATTATAGCTTTAATGTATTTCATTATGCTGTATTTATGTAATACTGTAAATGTATTCAAAACTGCATTTTGTCAATACTGAAATATTTATTTTTTATATTTCATTATCGGTTAACTTAGGTAATCAAACTATATGTACATCATAAAACCAGGAAATGTGATAGGATTCAACTTTTTGTATTTCAACAACCCCTCTCAGATATGTGTCTGCTAATTAATTACTATATTACTGAAAATTACAAGGAGAAAAACCAGAGCGATAGCTAGCTCTTACTTGCATAATAAGGTGAAAACCCTTGCTTTGCAGCAGCCTTATTTTCTTACCTATGGCCTCACGTGGGGACATCATAACACATTATGCTACACCGTAAATACTAAAGAGGACCAACATGACTCTAAAAATCTCTCTGAACCACACTCTGAATAATAAAGACTATGTTTTTATCATCATGAAGGAAGTCTTGCAAAACACAGGGACAATCTTACAATATTAGGGGCTAGAGGTGAGAGTATAAGCTCATCTACAATGTATACCTTAGTTCATGAAATACCGGCTTGAAATAAATGGAAGTGGTCTCATTTCAACCCTTTAGAACTTTCTGTACTCATTACATTGTTTTAATGTGCTTCCTCTCAAAAAACATTATTTTCTTTCTCCAACTAATTTTAATAAAAATAAAAAATAAGTATAAAAGATTTAATATATAGGTAGTCACGTGCTTGCATGGATATAAATTATAGACACGCACACATACACCCAAATGTATCCATCCATCAGGAAGGTCAGTAAGTACATTTTACTTGAAAATTCTAGTGTGTTTTTTTTTTAAATAACTTCCACAGATTCTTATTTTCAAAATTATTATGAAAAACTTTGATATGAATTCTAATTAAGTTTGGAATACTGGCTTTCAGAACTTCCCTAGATATCTTGTAAATACATTGGTGCAAATGCCATTTGCCACTAAAAGCAAACTTTATTTCCATCTTAGAAAACCTTCAATTAATAAAAATGCCCAATATACATATCAAGGGAACCACTGAGAAATGGTTTTTATCTTTAGAATATTTTATAAAATAAAGCAGTTCTTGTATGACTATAGAAGTCTTTTAAATATTATTGTTTACTGAAAAATATCGAGTTTAGAACCAAAAATTAATTCTGCAATTTTTAAGGGATACAGACAGTAAACATGATCTCTTTAAATATAAATCCCCAATATCCTACCAATTCTGCACTTTAAAAGAGTAAACTAAAGAAAAAAGAAAAAATATATAGATCTAAGGTGTGGAAAAATTAAAGGCAAAAGGTTCACTAAAAGCCAACTAAGGGTAGAGTATTTCCAGGTCAGCATTTAACGGAGCCACATTTCTAAAGTCTGATATGTTTTTAGTGCAAAATTCTCAGATTCCAATATCCATTTTCTTTTCATTTTAAAGCTTTTTTACAGCTCACGTCTTTCCCTTATTTGCTTACATTCACAATATAAAACAGACTACCAGACCTCCAGCCACCCACCAAAATTAGAGGATACTGCAGCCATCTCTGATGATACAGATTTTCCTTCTCAGGCAGACACACATTCACACACACTCACACACACACACACACACTCACACACACACACACACTCACACACTCATACAACACAGGAAGAAAACAGATTACTTACTTTGTAAAAAATCATTTTTAACGTGCCGTAGAAACCCATGTTTTCTGTATTTTTCCCCTTCAGTGATTCTGTGCCCCCGTGTGTCCGGCTGCTTGGCAGTCTCTGACAATATAAACCTTTTTCAGGTAGGTATGTCACAGATTCTAATGTGGACATGCTCGGGCACGTCAGAAAAGGAAGATTAGGGAGCAGAACCGGCAACAAAACTCCACAGTAAAGGCAAATGCAGCTCAGTATCAAACCGCTCCTCGGGACACACATACATACATGCAGCTTGACTGAGGAGAACTCGAGGGAATAATGAGAGAGAACCGAGAAGATTATTGGAGGAGACTATGCCCTGTCAAAGCCTTGACTGAACAGATTCCTCCCTCAGCAGCAGAGGGATCAGATTACATCTTCCCTTGAACACAGAATGGTGCAGTCCAGGATTCAGCAATGCAGACTGCACATCAATTATATGGTGATCCGCTCCAGGGAACCCGTGAGCACACAAGGCACTGAACAGAGGGAGGATGTGGGCAGCAAATGAGACCGCCCCCACACGGCAGCCCCCTCCACCCTTTCAAACTTTCAGGAGATTATTTTTGCATTTTGTAAAACCTGCCTTTTTGAAGAGTTTGAAATGGCAAGCATCGTTTCCACAAATAAGTCCTTTCAGAAACATTTTGAAAATGGAACATATTTTCATCGGGTCTTCCCAACAGAAGCCAAACAGGCTATTTTCACTAACTTATACTATTGCAGTCCTGGCACAGACTGACCAGATTTCGCAAGTAGCTGAATGGTACAAAATGGGCAATTCCTAAGAGAGGAATATTAAATATCCTTTGGGGGATTTATAATAAAGTAAATCAGTTTGGAACATATAACATTTGCAGAAAATATGCACTAAGTTATTTTTCAACCTGTATACTTCTTATATTAAGATTTAATGAAAATATCCCCTATGCTTTTCCATTTCATTCGTTTCAGTTTTCAAGAAAATTACCACACACTTCAATAATCCTTAGTAATTATAGGAATATATTTTTAAGATTAACAAACTACTACTACTACTACATGTATAAACTTTGCCTAAAGGTTAATTTCTCCAAAGGGAGTAAAAACTGTGCTCATTGAAGAGTCAGCCTTATTGTTAATTTAATCTTATGTAAATAGGAGGCACTAAACCTCTATCTCCAAAATTATTTTGACAATATGTATTGCTTATCATTAAAAAGGCATTTTACATAATAAAGGTACCAAAGTTTGCCTGAAGACAACCTTTTTCTTAACATGACTACTACACAAATCTAGATATTTCATCTTGCAACTTGCTACACAACTAGCTTCAGAGGCAATTATAAGATTCCTTGGACTAGAAAGGGCCATTATTAAGGGTCTAGTTAATTAACTCCTACCCTCCCCATTAACATTCTTTATTACAAGTAAACTGTGAGCCTGTAGTTATTTAAGTACTTAGAAATTCTTCAGAAAAAGGATATACTATTTAGACTTATTACATTTTAATATTCTCTGATATGGTAATAAATTATTTTTGCTAGGAAATAATTCTAAATACTGTATAAAGTATTATCATAATTTAAAAAATAAATGTTTACCTTTATAACTAAGATATTAAGTTGTGTAATGTCTTTTACTTTGTAACATAAATGAAATAATCTAAAATTTTATAAAAACATACATCTAGGATCTCCTCTTGGAAATTATATTCTATAGTCTATTATCTTTTTAAAAAAATCTTCTACTCAGCTCTTAAATTAAACCCTATCTTCAGAAACAATACACATGTGTATCCAGAAGAAGTTAGTTTTTTAAATAAAAATTAGCTTACTTCAAAGGAAAGTTCCTTTTAAAAAGAAATCCCCTACTCTAAGAAAAAGAAAATCCTTTAGGAATGGACCCATAAGCCCTTTTATTAGAGGTCTCAGAGAACTCAGGATTAAAAAAAAAAAAAAAGAAAAAAAAAAGTTGACCTTCCTCTTTCCTCTAACCCCTTCTGAGCTATCTGAAGAAACTAATTGTAAAATGAATACCTCTAAAATCAGTGGTACCTAGCTTGTCAGAGAATAAATAGACTACTTACCAGTCATAGTTTATGCCTTGACTTCAATTGAAATCTTTTCCTATTTCTAGTTGCACTATCCTTTTCAAATTAAGTCTATCCGGTTGAAGACACAGACCAACTTTAATAAACCAAGGACACTGTCTCAAAACCTAAGCTATTTAAAGAACAACAAATATATATTAATTTTGTATATTCAAAGAATATACAAAGAATGATCTTGGGGTTACATGGTCCCTATGAAGTTACAGGAAACCTGATCCCCACAAATGTATGTTTATATGTAGGTAAGTATATTCATGTTTCATTTTTGAATAGGCAAAATATTTACAAGGTTTAAAAATCAAGAAGATATATAAAATAAACACTGAGAAGACTTTCTACTACCCACCCCAATTCTCACTACCATGAGAATTCCTATCTACCGTGATTCTCACTTAGTAATGTTTTTAATTAGCTTATCCTTTAAATGAGAATGTATAAGTACTCATGAAGACTTTATTTTCCTAAGTATTTAAATAATTTTCCATATCTTGTTTACCATGTTAATTTGAACTGTGAAGAAAAAAATTTGCCAAGCAAAGCTAGTCAACCAAGTCTCTAACTAGATTTCAAGTTAATAGAATAAAAATGAATGATTTTCAATATTCTCTGAGATACTGTTAATGCAAATTGTGATCTATTATACTATTTTCATCCTAATCTACATATGAACACAGCAAATGAAATCATTCTCACATTCCTATTTCTGGAAGTCTTGGCTAAAATACAGATGTTTAAAACGTGATGCAGAAATTTAAATTTTTTAGGAGTATGATTGAAAAAGCCTTTGTCTATCTGTTTTATACCTGTGAGATAGAAACATTTTAGAACTGAGAGCCTGTATCTATGTTAAGTTTACAAAAAAAGAAAAAAGGAAGTATTTTATGCTTTATGTCAGAATGTTAACTAGTAAGTTCGTGAAAAGGTTAGCTAGTCAACCATGATAGCTAAAAAAATACCTATTTGTCATCCAAAATTTCAGAATTAATCTCAATGTATTAAATATATTTCACTGCAATATACTAAATCTTCATGTAATTTCAGCTAAGCAACACCTTTCCCTTTCTATAAAAATTATTTCTTGTGGTGACTAACAACTTATAAATCTTATTGAAAATCTATTAGCAAGAGGAATGACTAACAATGAGGTCCTAGAATATAGCCTATCAGATAACTTAGACCCAATGCTCATCACATCACAACTCTAATGAGCCGGGTATAAAGAATAGATGACAGCAATACCTTAATTTTAAAAAATGCACAATGATATGAAGACATACTGCCCAGCGTCTAAGCCTCTGGGGAAAAAATGGCTATCGAATGACTAACCTGTGAGCTAATACAAGAGAAATGGTTTTCTGAACAACTGGTTAGGCAACAAGTTTTATACGAGCAAGTTGTGATTACAGGCAGAAACAAAACCAATCTACAAACAAATAGTGAGAAAAACAAACAGTAAAAGTTTTGTATCTTCAGAGAAGTATGTATTTTTACACATGGTATCAATAGAAGGAGTAATTAAGAGAGTTCTCCTCCTCACTTTGACCCCCAGAATTCATTATTTTGATGAAAAATATATTCTTCTATAACTGCACTTATCATCTCATTGTCATTCTTTTTATACATCTTTCTTCCCTATTATCTACTCCTAGAAAGTTTGTCTTACTTTAAAATATAGTAGAAAATGATACATAAATATAATACTTTTGAAAAATCAGCCACATAAGCAAATACTAGCAATCATGGCATCATTTTTCTAAATATGGTATATTATACTTAAAGTTTATCTATTAATTGATACAATAAACACTATTGGTTCTCTTTTCATTGCCTTGCTAACACTTTTAATAGTAGGAGAATGTAATTATAGTCTTATGTCAGTGATTTTTCTTTACTATTATCATGAAAACATTCTTTACTCTGATATTACACCAGGAAAACCACCTACTTCATTTAAATGTCTTGCCCTGAGCATAGAATTTAGATTAGAGACAGTTCAGTATTTCAGCATCAAAGAAAGGAATGCCAAGCATGTTGAGGCTGAAAAACTTTTTAAAATATCACTAATGCACTGTCATTAACTTTCTGGGATGCAACTTCTTATTAACAGGTTCATGACTGACACTGGCAAGTTAATAAACTTATCTTATCACAGGTATTATCAATTAAAATAGTATATATGCCCCACATTTATATGTCCTCTAATCAATGCAAGTGGAAGGCAGTATTGATCAATAAGCTATAGTCATTCATTAAGCACTTATTTAACACCTATTATGTGTCAGGCACAGGAAAGTATATAATTAAGAAAAAACTTTCTTCCTCTACTGAATTTATGGTGAATTTAAGACACAATAGGCAATACACATACACATAACCATACACATATGACTCTTAGGAGTCACACTGAAATCAGCTCTAAACATTTTTTGATAATAGGTAAAATGAACAAAGTGAGGCAGATTTTGTTTGAAATCACCATCCAAGTAAACAAATATTGAAATATTACTGCATTAGAAAAATAATCCAAACACTAACTAGTATAAATATCTAATTTAACTTTTGTTTAACATAAATTTGTTTTGGGGAGGGGGAATGTTTATAATAATACAAGCAAATAATATAACAAAATGCTAACCTCAGAAAAGCAAAACGCAAGTCAAAATTTCATGGCTCAGGGTGCTTTTAAAATTCTTTTACAATAACTATAATTGTATAAATGGTACAAATTTTATTTTTTTCTTAAGTTTTAAGGTATCTATTAACCCCTTTTACAAAAAATGCAGCATCTGAGGGTTTAATACAAATTGTAACATTAATTCAA
Organism: Corynorhinus townsendii; assembly: GCA_026230045.1. NCBI lineage: Eukaryota > Metazoa > Chordata > Mammalia > Chiroptera > Vespertilionidae > Corynorhinus > Corynorhinus townsendii. The sequence goes on along the minus strand of JAPDVU010000006.1, from coordinate 113,464,718 downwards.
ACAATAGAAGCATTTTTCCATCCCTTCAGATAGGGCCAAATTTGTGAGCTGATAAACACAAGCACCAATGTATATATCCACCAATATATTAATAATGAGTACGTTCATTTTCCTTGCTTGTTTTCTGAAATTTATTGTTATGCAGAGTTGTCAGAGGGACTTAATACATGTATCAAAATATTCTTTAGACTACTTTAGACAGGTAATGCCTGCAATTCTGCAATAACTTAGCCAAGTTAGTAGGTCAGTCTGGACTTTATCTAGAAAGCAATTATTTTTTACATCTCATGCTTCAAACCCAAAATAAACTACCAGTAAGTATCTTGAATTTGTACCCAAAAATTTCGTTTCAAAATTGTATTATAAAATTTTTATAGTGACCTCTTTAGTAAAGTAAGAAAAATATCATGGGAAACTATAAACAATAAGGTTCAACTTAAGAAAATTAAAACATCAAATATAAACCAGGAAAGAACTTAATATGCAAAAATAATGAAATCTATATTTTCTCAATGTAAGCCCTAGAATCCTATTCACTCTTCTACTTTTTAAATCTAATTCTATATTTACTGCTATTTGTGATGTTCAAATACATTTACCTGACTTGAGAAAAATTTTCTATAGGTGTGGCACATCGTTCTTATATTTTGGAATTAACCTTTCATTTCAAAGACTATTTAATTTTTAAAATCAGTTATTAGTCATGATCAGAAAGTTTTGAGAAAAGAGCTAGACAAGTAAAAAAACAACACTGTATCACCTGAATCAATAGAAAAACATTAATAGCAGAGAATCATAGAGTTTAGAACCAGAAGGGATCTTGAAAATCATCTTATCTATTTTCTTTTTGTTTGTGAAATGAACATGAGCTTGGGAATCAGAGCAGTCCGAGTTTAAAAACAGTTTTGCCATTATTAGAGTGTAACCTATCAGGGGTTTTTTGACCTTTATAAGTTTTCTCTTATTTGTAAAAATCTACCTTACCAACCTAACCCACAGAGTCCCTGTGAGGACACGGTAGATGCCCAACAGATATCCTTCAAATACCCTATAAAATAATAACAGTTATTAATAGGTGAGAGGGGTGAGGTAGGGAATTAAGTGTCTGGCTCAGGATTTTGCAGCTGTATTAAAACTTTAGACTCTGGCCCCAAGTTCATGACTTTTAACTGATTTCCATTAGATATGTGATGGTAAAAGTTGATCCAAAAAGAATTAAACATTTCTAAAGAAGAAAAAAGTGTTATATTTTGCAAAAAATAATTAATATTTGAACTACGACTAAATATTCAGTTCATGGAATGATTTATTCAGTTCATGGAATGATTATCTAGGCCCATACTGTATAACTATGCTTCCACTACACATGGGAAATCTGAAGCAAAGACATAATGATTGGGGAAAAGGTGACAGAAACAGATTTAGGTTAAAAGAAAGCAATAAAACAAGAAATAATCACCTACTACATCCTAATAACTGCAAAATTCTACTGAGGACAAATAAAAGCATTACAATAACCCTCCTCCTCAAGATTCTTAAAATCCTAATAGCAAGACAAGAAAATAATTGAGAACAATATTTGACTAGACATCAAGTAACAAACTAGGTAGTATAAGAGATTGGAAAATGGGGAAATAATTTAAATAGTCTCAAAAGATTTCATAAAAGACATGGTCTTGCTTCTAAGTTTAAGACAAAAATTTGGTAGATGTTGAAGATAAAGGAGACTGTGAACCTAAGATATATGTGGAAATGCCACAACCATTAACTTGAAGGATTAACTACAGCTATAAGGCTTCTAGCAGTCCTTAGTCTTATATGGCAGAAATAACCTATTAGCTCTGTGTCTCTAAATTCAACCATTTAATATTATACTTAGAATATTCTTTAACTTACTAGTAATAGTTTCTTTAAAAGTACTTCTGCCCTGACTCATTCTTCCATTTTAGGGCTCATATGTGTCTCTCTGTAAAAGGAGAACTTTACTGTGTGGGTGTGAACACTGTTGACTTTTTATTTAACACTGACTACTAAGGGGTCCTTCTGTTTCAAGAGGCATTCATATTAGAAATCAAACTCACAAGCAGATTGTACTCTTGAATATGGGGAAATAGTACAAATCATGTAGGATCTTGTAAGCCATGGTCCAGAGCCTGGACTTAATTCTAAATACACTGTGGTGTCATGAGAAGATTTCTAGTATAGGAGTATTTTAACACAATATATATGTGTTATATTATTTGTATATTTTCAAAAATGTATATAAAATTGAAGACCACTCACAAAAAAGTTCTCACTTGCTGAAATTAGAGATACAGAGAAAAGAACACATAACTGGATTTACTAGTAAACTCTTTTCAACTCTTTCATGTAGCAATTACTCTTCAATTTCCTTCACCATTTGTCACCTCATACTACTTTCAATCTCAGCACCTATCTCTAAAGATTCCTAAACTTGGAAAAGGAAGAGAATTGGAATAGCAGGTTAATACTTAATCTATAACATATGCCAAGCACTGTTCTAAACTATTTCTATCTAGTAACTCAATTCTACCAGATCATATCTCTGATTCTTTACTCTTTAACTTTCTAAGTTCCGATTTTATCATTCCACTTGATAATTTACTCTTTTTTTTGAAAAAGAGAGAGATTGGGCTCAGATCTCTGTAGACTGTCAATGCATCTTCCAGGCTTATTTTAGCAAATATCTATGATAATGAAAGACATGTTTACCCTGTATTGGAGGTGAAAGGATTTTACCTATGGTACACTTTTTTGAAACGATTCTCTATGACCATAAAGGAATCCAGAACATAATCACAGAATCTCAAGGTTGGAAACAGCCTTCAACTAAAGTTTAATACAGCCTCGGGTACAACTCTTAGGTTCACTATCACTAGCTTGTTGTCATCCAGGATCCTATTAATCTAAAATACATGTTATTCTCAACTCCACAAACTTCTATTATTTGGCTTACTGAATTTGATAATTGTCCAATTATAAATATCTTACTAGCAGGTTCAAACTTAATGCATTTAAAAAAATATAACATCTCTTCTCATCTCAAGCATCTTACATACATACTAGAAGAATTCCAAAATAGAAAGGATTACTTTAAACAATATTTAAAAATTTTAGGTGTGAGTCAAAGTCTGTGGACATGAACTAATTTGACTTCTTCAATAACATTTATTAAGTAGCTATTCCATATTGGTGTTGGGCTCCTAAGAAGTATGAATCACACTTGCTTTAAAAGTGTACATCACAGTGATTTTTTAATCACTTCTTTACTTATTTTAGAGTAGCTTGTCTGCTCTTTAAGTATTCAAGAGTTTGATGTAACCATAAAGTGAGTAGGGAAGAACCTAGTAGTCTTGCCCCCAAGACATTAAAAAAGGATTAGAAATATTCATTTTAGAAGCATCAATTTACATTTTAAAGCAATTACTGTATATATAATTTAACAAACTGCATCCCTTGTGTCAAAAGAATCAAGAATTATATGAATAGCATGTTTACATGATCCCCCCACCTTTTCAGGACATTCCAAAGGACTGTGAAGACTGAGGAAGTAAAATCTGAATACAAAGAAATTGCTGGAAATATGTGGGTCAAGGTAGGGTTTGTCATAATTTTGCTTGTCATGGAAATATTTTCAAAGTAACTATTAATTTGAAGATATTTGATCTACAGTAGTGTTATATTTCCAGTAACTATGAGCCTAATAGTTAGGAGCACTTTGATAATCTTAGCAAAACTACTGTAATAAAAAATTTTATTTATAAGTTCATTTTCTTTACTAAAATATACTTTAATATTTTAGTGCATAATGTAAAAAATATTTGTATATAAATACAGGAGGACTCCAAATGTTTAAAAATGAACTTTGAAAGTTTATTATATTTGATACATGACTCTAAAAAGTTATTTCCCTAGGATGAATATCCTAACTTTCCACTAGGTAATTGAAGGTATAATGACGGCATGATGACTAGTAAACAAATGTGCATTACAACTTAAGAACTGCTCTGTACATACAGCTGGCCTGTTGAGAAGTACAACATGGTGATTTGAGAACACTTTAAAAAACTAAATCTTACTATATATTTTTCAAATGTTTTTATTGATTTGAGACAAAGAGGAAGGGAGAGCGACAGAGAGACGAAACACTGATGAGAAACATGGATCAGCTGCTTCTTGCAACACCCCCCGCCTCCCCGCTCTTACTGGGGATCAAGCCTGCAACCCAGGCATGTGCCCTGACCGGAATCAACCAGTGACCTCTTGGAGCATGGGGTGACACTCAACCAACTGAGTCACACTGGCCAGGCTGAAAATAATAAATTTTTATTGAGTCTGAAAATATATTTATTGAGTCAATAAATACTGACTTCTACAACCACCCACAAAAAATAAAAGAAGCCTACGAGGAATAGCTTATTTAACTCTGCAAAATAATATAGAGTCAAAGCTAGCATAAAAGTGCTGAACTTTATTCTTAAATTTGAAATACTTTGGTTAGCAGTTGGGATACACACACACACACACACACACACACCTCTTCACTTTAAGCCTTTCCTTTAAAGTTATTCTATCAAGAGACAAAATAACATATTTTTCAAGAGATGTAAAATGAAGACATGTTAGTCATCATGATCACAATGCAAACAGCAAAAAAATTAAAATTAAATTATATTTTCTAAGGTGTTTTTACTCAACTAGCTTATTAAACAATTGCAATAAACAGACTTTGTTAGACCAAGATATAATTTGCTCCCCACTAATTTGTGTGTTTTTTTCAAAAAATTTAACTTTATAATTTCACTGTATTTGTTTATAGATAGGTAGCATAGGAAAGGAAATTATTGTGAGGAAAAATTATGGTGAGCCTCTAACCCAATTTCCACCATAAATTATCAGTCTCATCCAATGAATCCTACGCATTATAGAATGGTTCTCTATTTTCTAAACAACAAAACAAGAGGGAGGGAAAAACTAAACAGTGATTTAAACATTTTATTTTTATAGATCTAGATCCATCACATTCAAGATATATTTAGGCAGGGTTACTGAAAACCAAACACTAAGCAAAAAATAAAGGTTGTAAAATTGAGGAAGATGTAGTCTCTATCCTGGAAGAACTCCCAATTCAGGAGGAAGAATAGAGAAGTCAATAAAAAATGACAAATCAATATAATTGATAAATGAAATTGCTCAATTTTTATGGCAATGCATAGAGTTGGAAAGAGGAAGAGGTAAGTATTTTCAGGAAATGCACATGGCAATACTTTAAACCAAAATAATAAAGGAAAAATAAATACTAGATTTTAATCTGACTTGAGTGCTTCTTCAATACCTACTATCAAAGATACTATAAACAACTAAAGAAAACTTACTATATGTTAGGCACTTTTCTATGTGCTTTATTTATATTAACTCATTAACACTGCATTATATTATCTAATTAAAATTCATTGAAAGCCTGTGAAGTAGGTACCATTATTATCCCGCTTTACAGATGAAAAAACAGGCACAGAGAGTTTAAGTCTCCAAGGTCACAAAACTATTAAATATTGGAGTTAGGATTTAAATACAGGCAGTTTTTGGTCTCTAGTCTATAGAAAATGAAATAGGTTTTTCCACATACATAGCAAGAAGTATTGGTAGTTAAGAAATCTCTAGGATGCTTCCTGAGCTATTTCAATGTGCAAATGTGTGATGTGTTAATATATATTAAGAGTCACAGCAGACACAAAGAAAGAAGAGACAAATTAGGCAACTAATCGTGTACTCTGATACACTTCTGGGAATTTACCAAAAGCTATTTGACAAAGAATTAATACAACACTGCCAGTATTTCCTTGGTGAAGAATTGATCCCATCATCTTTGACATTATATAAGCTAAATTAAGTGATCAGTAGACACAGTGAAAGGTATTCACAACAATACGTGGATTTTGCTTCCTTTTCCTAAATCCATAAGAACTTCTATATCTTACCTTCACTCCTTTATGCCCTATGCTTTATTTCCCTAAAACATAAGATGACAAAAAAAGGGGGGATGAGGACACATATGTAATACCTTAAACAATAAAGAAATTAAAGATTGAAGAAAAAAAAGATGACAAAAAAAAAAAAAAAGCTGAGAACAGAATACAGCAAAACAGCTCCATTGGAATGTCCTTTCGAAGGAACTAATAGTTCTTTCACCCTCACCAAAATGATCTGAACACTACAGAAAACTGGTAATAACATTTACTTAAGAAACTATTTCATATGTTCTTTGTTGTTTACTCCAACCCAAATATACCTGACAGGAAATTATGACTTCTACTTCATTTTGAATTTTTTAGTTTAGTAGGCAGCCTAAAAATACTTGACTTATTAACCAACTAGTGTGTGCGTGCCAATGTATGTGTGTACTTATGTGTGTGTGTGTGTATACAGAACATGCTCTTCAATATGTAGTTATCACTTGATACAGTTTCTTAATTACACAGTTTCTTAATGTCACCACATATGACCTCTCCTAAAAGCCAATCCATCTTTAATATATGTCAATTTGATCCATGTGTGGTTATTACTTCCTAGCAGTAAATATCATGTTGAAACATGCATCTTTCTATCCTACACTTTATTGTTTTAACTATCTGTAATTATCTTTATTCTACCTAGGATATATAATTATAACAAATATAGATTTATATGGTTATTTTAATCTCCCACAGACATTCATTCAATAACTTTTATTTGGGTGCCTATTATACATAAGCTAAATTAAGTATGATCTTTGCTTCATGGCTGGCGTTTACAGTGTCGTATGGGAGAAAGATAATGAAACAAAACAAAGCAAAACTGAAACTAAGGCAAATGCTACAGAGTGTTATAAAAGTGCACAATGTTAAAGTGTTGATTAGTCTGCAAGTTCAGAAGCCTTTTTTCTCTAAAGGAATGGCTAAGCTGTGTTGGGGTGCAGAAGGGGAAACACTATGGCTGCTTGCTCAGAATAAAAGTACTTTGACAGGTGTAAAACAAGGCTAGGGAAGTAGGCCAGGGCCAGATTATGCAAGAGCTCCTAAGAGGTTCTGTTCTTTACCATAAGAGTAATGAAAAGCTATAGTAGGATGTTAGCCAAAGGAAGGACATGATCAGATAAACCTCTTGAAAAATCATTCTGAATATAATGTTAAAAACAGAATGGAAGTGAGAGTGGATGTGGAGCAACTGTGTGAGGAAGTTATTCCACCAGGCAGGAGGCAATGTTGGCTTGGACTCTCATGGCACAACAGAGATGGACAGAAGTGAACAGTTGACAGATGTTTAAAACATACAACTGATAGCACTTGGTGATAGATTGGTTATGAGAAGAAGTAAAGAAGAGGGAGTTCATCAAAGATGACATCAAGGTTTTCTCATGCAACTGTATGGAAGATGACAGAGGCTACTGGACAAGAGCAGTGTTGTGCTTCTCTCCAGGGGTAGAGAGGATCACAAGTTCCATTTTTGGTCATATTTGGTTAAAGGTGTATTTGAGACGTCCAGGTGAGGATATTATACTTCAACTAGCCTGGAGCTCAGAAGAAATGTCTGAATTGGAAATGAAAACATGGGAATCACCTGTCTATAGGCCATCTCCAATTTCCTTCATAGAGTCACCTCCTCCCCATTCTTAAGGTGTTGATCACAGTGCTCGGATCCACCCTGTCACAGTGTAGGCACATGTCTATCTTCCCCATTAGACTATAAATTCCGTGAATACAGTGACCACTTCTATTTTGATTCCTGTGGTACCTCAGCTTCTTATGGTACATAGTTCCTGCACATATCAGGGTATTAATAAATAACATTTACATAATTAGCAATGAAAGACATACTCTAATCAACAATGAACAGAACTATAGAAAAAATAACTGAAATACTATTTTCAGCTTAATTTGAAAGACTTGTTATTTTCAGAATAAGGTAAGGTAATATAAGCAGGAAATGGAGAAAAATACATTTTATATCATTTAGTATTAATGTATTACATATAGTATTTATAATATTTTATATATTTTCCCTTTAGGGGGAAGTAATAAAATTTTCTAGATATTTATCAGTTATACAATTCAAGTATAAATTTAATGGGAAGAAAACAATTTGATGTGCAATGAAAATGCAATTATTTTTGTTATTAAAAGAACCTCATTTAGAACTTCCTGTACCTTTAGAAATGCCCAACAGAATACAAACTTTTATAAGAAATATAACACTTAATGTATAGCATTTCCCACAGATCTTTTAACAACACTTAATGTATAGCGTTTCCCACAGATCTTAAAGTAGTATTTTATTTATTTGCAGGCATTAACCTAAAAGATAGCATTTTTGCACCTCTATTTTACTGACAAGAAAGTTTTTGAGAATTACCAAAAGCATTATAACTAATTTCAGCTAAACAAAAACACCTTTCAATTTCTAGGAACAGAATAACAGGCTGAGTTCCATTTCTATTAAAATTACATTGAATACTGCATATCTTACATATAATTGCCTAGCTTTATTTTACTTTAGCTGCTTTTTATAACCATATTTTATTGAGACAGAATGTATCAAGGAACACTACACTTAATGAAAAGGGTCAAAGGGCTAAAATCCTACTGAAATACTTTTTTAAAAAAATTATTGATAGTTATTTCAATTGCTACACTCATTTTGGTTTGGGGAATATGAAAAATGTGCAAGTAATAATTTTAACAACAGACACACTTTGGGCATACCATTCACTTCTAACTTTGAATGCAGACAGAACATACCTCATCTTAATCTTCAATGTGGTCAACACTGTACATATGGATTTCAAAATTGTCTTTGGCTTTCAACTTCTAAAACACATTCTAATGTTATATATCCAAGCTGAAGAATGTTATTACATTGCCAAAAGCATATATATTTTTGTATATAGACAAAGTCTGGAAATTTTAAGCAAATATATTGAAGACTACAAAATACAGTGCAAGACTATGAAAGATGCAAACTAACAGTATTGATGCTTTTAAAATTATATTAAAGAGAAACTAAAATAAAAAGGGGAAAACTGATAAAAAATTTCTGGAAGAGGTTGTGGTTGGCCATTTATTACTTTTCTGTATTAGAGTTAATTAATATTCTGAAAAGGTCTACAAAGGCTGAATAACCTCTTAAGCTCTGAATTCATGGCACTGACCTTAGACTTTCTCAGAATGATTTTTAATGCACTCTGTTATTAGTAAAACCTGTTTAAACACATGCCCCATCTGCCAGCACCCCATCTGCAAGAGAGCTTCTTATTTTTGTAGACAGCACAACTTCTGCCTGTTTCCTTCTCTTCTCTACATACCAGCTGTATGGTAATGAGTATGGGCAGCTGAAAATACTGCATGATAACAAAGCTAATATGAAAATGGCAGAACAAGACTTCCCCTTCAATGAAGCACTTGCAGCATGAACATAGCAGATAAGCTAATAAACAGAAGTGGAGAGGGGGCAGAATTTTATTTGTGTGTATTGAGGGGAATGTCCTTGTGGGAGTGTGTATGTTAAATATGGGGTTTCCACATAATTAAAAATAAAAAGTAGCACAGGGTAAACAAAAAAATCTAAGTTTCTAAGTACTTTTGTAAATCAATTCTTTAAATGTTTTTTAAATCTCAATTCTTATATAGTGATGCTATATCACATACCATTTTGACAAGCTAGGTTTCAAAGATGTTAACAAGTATGTTCTATTTGCTAATTAACTTATTTGGGGCCTTCAGGGGGAAAATGGGAGTCAGAACTTAAAATCATAATGGCAACTATTTGTTACACTTTTAGTAACTATTTGCTAGACGATTTAGATAATCTGTGAATCAATAAATTCTATGTTTTTAATTCCTATACAACAATTTAAATTTTTTAATTTAATGGTATTTGAAGCCAGCACATTTATTCTGAACATCTGAGAAACTCCAACAAAATACTAAGGTGGCACATGTTACCTTCCTAATTGAGGAAGACATAATGGGGTTAATTTTTCCATATGTGATTGTCACGATGAATGAATCTACATAACGTAGGTAGAACAAAATCACATTAATTTTTTATGTGCAGTATCCTTCCATTTAGAGATTAACAGTCATTCAGGAAACAGTTTAAGAAACATTCAAAATTGATGCTGTATATTTTCACAATTAGAAGAAATTAAAATTGAAAACACTAATCATGGGTAGGTAAAAGAAATAAGAACCAATATATCAGAAGAATTAATTATATTTTTTTACCAATACATCTTCAAAAAGTCTTATGTGGGTTTCATAACAGTTATTAAGTTCTTATTACATAACTGTACTTTCTATAGGTTATTTCATTGTATCCTCACAACAACCCTACAAAGTAGATACTATTATCTCTACTTTACAGATGAAGTTAAATAAGTGGTGGAGCTAAGAACCTAACCCCAGGTCTAATTGGTTCTATCACCTATGCTCTTAAGCACTCTGCTTCTGAAAGAAACTCCAGCAGGGCAAGATGTGGGACTGTTTCTTCTCAGTTGTACTCCAAATGCCTAAAGCCATTCTTGACACATTGATGTTGAAGAGACTGCATGGATAGATGGAAGAGATAACTACTCAGTTGTTTTAAGTGTAAAGCACTTTCAATGAAAAAAATCTACTATACAGTTTGTAATCACCCTAATTGTTTAAATATTGAAATAAATACTGACTGAAGAATTTTAAAATTAGACTGCTTAGTAACCTAAGTTTTGTTCACCTGTTAGTTTGAAAAATTAAGACTTTATTTTTTTTTAATTCTCATAATTAAACATTCATTTTGAAAGGATGGTACAGAATGAATAAGAACAAAATTGCACTGATTTTAGTATTTTACATATTTTTACAGATTGACTTATCCTCATTTTTACTGTTTAAATATAAAAATGCAGTTTTCCAGTTAATAAGTTTAATTCATTCCTTGAATTTAAATATAAATCAAGGCCACGAGCTTCCCTAACATAAAATTTTTTGTATAATATATGAGAATAACGAATAATTCCAACTTAATGGGATAGTGCCAATTATCCTTTAAAAAGACATACAGTTGCATTTTCTCAGAAGAGCAAACTTTTAACAACACTTATGGATTTAAAAAAATTCAGACAAGATTTACAAAAACAGTCCTATACTGCCCCTACATGTTCAAACTCATAGTAACAATGACATTTTAAATTCTAAAATGATAATGCAGAGATTTCTGTGGATTACTGAAGAGCTGTTTAAGCTTAAATTCTTCCCAAGTGAACTATATGAAATCACCCACACATAAAAGTGTAATTAAATATAGGAATAACCCATAAGTTTCAATTTCACTTTCAATACTAGCAAGGAGAAATTTAAGAGGATTTCCTCCAACATTATCATATTATTTTTTCTCTCAAAACAAATTTCCTCATCATTACATGAAGATAACATAAAATAACCATAAACAAATGGCTGACTAGCCATGTCTCTTTGGGTTAATATTAATGTATTAATGACTGAGAAATACTTATTGTTGATTGTTTCCCCCAGAACTAAATAAATATCAATAAAGTTTGTAAATATATACATAAGCACTTACATATATAGACACAACAAAAGTCACAAGAGAAACCTTTATTAAAGTAATATCATATTTACTTTGAAATTTTTTTCTTTAATTATTTTACATTTCATATTTTAGGAATAAAACACTATATATGCAAATAAAGAGGTGTGCTGCATCAATAGATACTTGTGAAAGGAAATAACTGAATTATAATTTCTAACATCAGGAGTGTCATTGGATTTACCACAAATGGTAGTCCAACTGCTATTACTTCTACAATAAAATTTACATATTTACAAATCTTAAATTAGGTCTTTCATTATTTATATCTACATAAATTATATCTATCATTATTTAACTGGTTCATATGTGAGACACAAATTAACTTATACAACTTTCCACAAGCCAGGGATAGGGTCAAGAACTTCAACCCTAGTGCCCAGGAACAATCCAGAAAGAAATCACAGTGGTGAGCCTGATAGGATATTAAAGATTGAAGTTTCCTTGCAAGAACATGAAAAACAGAATAAGATGGAATACTATTTAATCTATCAGAGCGTCAAAAAAATATTCTATACTGAATATGATCTAACAGTATTTGAAAGCAAGTAGATCATACATTTCATACCAATATAATCCTACCAAGTCAGAGAAAGAGTATGTCTGTGTATATTTGCACACGTATGTGGATATCCATCCTCTCTAATAAAAGAGTAATATGCAAATTGACCATCACTCCAACACACAAGATGGCTGCCCCCATGTGGTCAAAGATGACTGCCCTCATGCAGACACAAGATGGCCACCACAAGACGGCCAGCAGGGGAGGGCAGTTGGGAGGAACCAGGCCTGCAAGGGAGGGAGTTGTGGGCGATCAGGCCAGCAGGGGAGGACAGTTGGGAGGGAAAAGGCCTGCAGGGGAGGGCAGTTGGGGGCGATCAAGCCTGCAGGGGAGGGCAGTTAGGGGTGACCAGGCCAGCAGAGGAGGGAAGTTGGGGGCGACCGGGCCTGCAGGGAAGGGCAGTTGGGGGGAACCCAGGCCTGCAGGGGAGAGCAGTTGGGGATGGGGGGGGGGGGGACAAGGCCTGCAGAGGAGGGCAGTTAGGGGTGACCAGGCCTGCAGGGGAGGGCAGTTAGGGGCAATCAGGTTGGCAGGGGAGCAGTTAGGCATCTATCAGGCTGGCAGGGGAGTGGTTAGGGGGTGATCAGGCTGACAGGCAGAAGCGGTTAGGGGCAATCAGGAAGGCAGGCAGGTGAGCAGTCGGGATCCAGCAGTCCTGGATTGTGAGAGGGATGTCCATCTGCCCATTTAGGCCCGATCCCAGTAGAATCAGGCCTAAATGGGCAGTCGAACATCCCTCTAGGGGTCCCAGATTGGAGAGGGTGCAGGCTGGGCTGAGGGACACACACCCCCGTGCACGAATTTCATGCACCGAGCCTCTAGTATATACATATGGAGAAACTATTACACAAATGATCATCTGCTGACTTAGAAATGGAAAGTGCATAATGGAATAAAGGAGTCTGTTGACACACTATACTGAAGCAGACCAAACATGCTGCCCATGCCTAGACAGAATTCTGAGTCACTAAAATGTTAAAGTATATAAAGGTAGGATTATTTTTCTGCTTTGTTCACTAACGCAACGCAAGTACCTAGACCTATGCCTAGCAATTAGCAGATACTTATTTGTTGAATGAATGAATAATCAATGTTCCTCTGGCTTTGATATGTGACCAAGAATAGGGACAATGAGCTAAGTCTCTCAGAGATAGAAAAGCATCCGTGTCCTTCTTCAGGGAAGGTCTTTACCTTACTGGTCTTTGTTACACTAACAACACACACAGGGAGTATGCCTAATATCCATTAGCAAAATTAAAATTAATTTAGTGGTGTTAATTTTCCATGGAAATACTGGGAGAAGTAAAAATATGGCCAGGGATCCCATTCCTCATTTTAAGTGTAAATATGCTAGCATGAATTAGATTATATGGAGCTGCCTATAACTAGGTTATCACAATTTAGATATTCATTTATACAATGTATGTTTTTTTTTAAAGCATTTAAATATGCATGTACTCGGAGACATAAGATAAGACTTAGACTACTTTGACATTTCAAAGTGTACTACATTTTTCATATGGGTGATAGCTGTAAAACTCAAAGGTCCGTGGAGTTATTTCCTCAACTTTAGAGAAAACTGTGTTTCTGACTTCAGAACTTTTTTGAGTTTAGAAAGTAATATGGTTCAAGTAGAGTGCATTATAGAACATTCCCAGTACATTAAACATTAATATTTTCACAGCAAAATGTAAGAATATTCAGGTAAATAATAAAAGTGACTTTTTTTGTCTCAGTTAGTGTCAGATCTGGCTAACTTCAAAAAATGTATTTAGTTCTCAAGGCTTGTTGAATTTGTGGTCTGCATACAAGTAACTGAATTTATTATTTCATACTTGTTTACCTTGCCAGAAGCTTAGTACTAAGTTTCTTTTTATCGTATTTTTCATCTGTCTCCCATATTACAAGTCTTAATATTGTTAGTTTCTGTAAAATATAACTTACAAATTTAAATAGTCTTGCCCTGTGATGTTAAAATTACTAAACTATTTGTACAGATTGTTATCTATCAACAAAAGGACTAACAATTCATGTCAGTTATTTCTATGATGTAGTTGTAGACTTATAAATCATACTGTAATTTGTTTCATATTCATATCTGACAACTGAGGCACAATCTAATTATTATCTGATGGCAAAAACAACTAGATAGCAATGTTATCAGTAATTAGATATCGAGACCATCATAAATTGTGGTAGCAAAGTGAGGATTCCATATTTAAAGACACAGAGTTACATGGCAAGTTAACCCTTAAAACATCTGGAAACTAAGGATCCATTTACTCAACAAATGCTTACTCAGGCAAGTATAGCAAGCAGTGTTCATAATGCTGGAGCCAGATGCCCAATTTAGAATCTTAGCTCCATCACTTACTAGCTTTGGGCAACTTATTTAATCTTCCTATGCCTCATATTCCTCATCTGTAAAATAGGTTATTTTAAGGGTAGAATGAGTTAATTTACATAAGTATTTAGAATAGTGCCTCCCTTGCATCCCAAGTTAGACTATATTATTATCCTATTTTATAGTCAACAAAATGTTAGCATTAACTGTTACTTTTCTGTGCCCTTAAATTAGAATCCAAGCTCACTATTATAGTCACAGGTTCTAGAAAAGTTCCCAACTCTGTGTTAAGTGCTTAACACATATTTTTGGACTGATATTTAATATTTATATATTCCATGCCAAGACATAAATGAATAACTTACAGTATAATTAACATGAAAACACAAGCTATTAGCCCAAGTTCCTTCTGTCCATCATTTCTCTGATCATCTGGTTAGCAAGCATCCTTCATGTTACTGTGAAGCCTTTCCCCAGCCATTTGCATTGAGACTTTGGAGGACCTGCTCATGCTCCCACCAGTACTTTGTACATGGGCCCATTTAAGCAAGCTTCCTTTTGTACTATAAGGGTTTATTTATGATTTTACCACTAGACTATAAAATGCTTAAAACAATGTGAGTTTTTCATTTTTGCCTATCCACGGATAGAGGGGATGAAAAATCATCTCCTTCTTATTCATAAGCAATGCCTTCCAAAGTGAGGAGAATAAGGCTGCAAGAAACTACAATTTATATTATGTTTACTCATGTTTCTGCATGAGGCATGGAACAGTCTTAAGAAGAAAAAGACTAATAGGATCTAATCAATTAGTTCCTTTATTGATAAAATAAGTAGTGATAATAAAGGATATTAAATGATCTGAAAATACCAATTTCCCCCGAAATTCTGATGGAATATATGTGTAGGGAAAAAACTTAGGAAGTTACATTTTTAAAAAATCTGGTATCCCATTGAAATTTCTCTCCAAATTTGCTGATACCATCACTTTGTTCTTCCTACTCTCCAACATACTGTAATAATTCTGCTTTATTTCAGCATTTTCTGACATTTGGGGGCTATTGTAGACATTCAAAAGTACCAACTAAATGACTACATCCTATGTTTGTTTCTCCTTCATTTTCAAAATTGGTAAGTAGTAATTACTTTTAAAATTAAATGTCAAACTGTATCTGAGTTTAGTTAAATTTAGAAAAGAAAATATTGAAAATCACAGCTGCAGTCATTTTAAAATATTTAGTAAACAAAAACATGACATAGTTTTACAGTACAAAAAACTCCTTAAAGAATTCTCTGAGTTTAACACACACTACAACAAACTGATCATACAAATATTTATACTCACATTTCCCTTCATATCACTGGGAGTATTAAAAGATATTAAACTCTTTGAGTTTACAGCCTAATTGAGACCTGTTTGAAGCTGTCAAATAAAACCATGGAGCAGTACATATATGCTTAAGGGCCAAAGATAATGGCAACAATGACAATATGTTCCATTAATGAATGACAACAGTGCCAGGAGAAAGGTTCCAACAGAAAGGGAAGCTAGACTGTGAAGTCATGGAAAAAGTCTGGAGAGACAGAGGTACAAATGTAACTGTGGATACTGAATAGATTAGTATGAGGAAGGAGAGCTTGATGCTGGCTTTTTAAGGGTTTCATTTTTCTAGTATATGTTAAAAAAATACATCTACTATTTCTACGTGGCTAAGATGTTGAGTTTCATGAAATGTCTTTCAGGCATCAAGACTTTTAGAAGAGCAGACTTGCTACAACTACTTTAAATGAGAATTAATCATGGCTAGAATAAAAAAAAAAAAGGCAAACTGGGATTGGGGCTAGAGGCAAAACTATGTCAGAAATGTAAGACTAAGTAGTAGTGCCGTAAGAAAAGGCAAGTATTTCTGGCAGCTGCTCTTGCTAGCATGAAAAGTACTCTTGTAGGAGAGATTATTAATAGCAATATGCTTTGGGAGAGGCTGTCATTTACACTTACAAATATCACACTAAAACCTAGGTATGTAAAAGAATAAACTAAGGTGACAAAATTTGAGATAATCATAAGACTTACAGTAAAAACAATGTATTAAATAAATGAAAATCATGAAATTATGCATGTGGATCATCTTTTTAGATAAAAACAGAGAGATAGTTTTAAAACTACTATGGGAAGAGTAGAAGAAAATTATAGTTAAAAATAACAGGTGGCAGGTCTATGCTAAATATTATTTTCTAGAAAGAATAAAAAAATAAAATCACCATGAGCAACAAATAATTTCTTTATCTATTTACATATTGTCCTCATGAAGCTTTAAGTATAAACACATACCATTATTTTCTTACAATGAAAAAAATTTCCTCTGATGGAAAATGATAATGTATCGACTGAGTAAAATCTACAAAACTTTGCCATGGTAGGAGTAACTTGGCTTAGAATATGATTTCTTTCTCTTTAAGCAACATTAGAAGTTCCTCATGCTGGTTTTTAACTGGTAAAATCTTTCTGGGAAGCAATTTGGCAGTATTTAACAAGATTAAAAAAGTTCATACTTTTTGACCCAATAATTCTACTTGTAGATACCTGTGTATAGAGATATTAAGGATTTATGTATAAAAGAGTTCAAAGCAGGTCACTGCTCAAATCAACAACAGTAAGAAAATTATGATATATTCACATGGTAGATTATGCACACCTGAGTAACAGCCATAGGGAACCACCAGCAATATGTTTAAAAATGAATTTAAGTACCAATTTTGCTTTTTTAAAAATTATTTACTTTAAATTGTTATTGAGCCCAGCTGGTGTGACTCGATCATCAAGTGAATACATCGTTGAGTGACGACCTATAAACCAGAAGGTCAGGATTTGATTCCTAATCAGGGCACATACCCAGATTTCGGTTTCGATTCCCACTGGAGGGTGTGCAGGAGGCAGCTGATCAATTATTCTCTTTCATCATTGATGTTTCTAGCTCTCCCTCTCCCTTCCTCTCTGAAATCAATAAAAATCTATTTTCAAAAACAATGTTATTGAGGTTATTTCTGAGCAGTGGAATTACTGATAATTTAGAAAATTGTGAAGACAATTTTTTCTAAATTTACATATTAAGCATTTCTTATGTTTATCAAGAGAAGTAAAAGATATTAATTATCGGAAGACAATAAAAATTCCCTTTATCACCATTCAACTCAGAAAACTTGAGGAATTAAAATTTATTAAGTTCAGGAGGGTAATAACTCACAAATTTGCTGTACCAACAAAGCTTATGATATTCTACTTTTGGGCTACATACAAAATTTTCATACAAATAAACATTTTATCATAAATAAATAGAGATTTTGTTTTCTAAACAAAGGCAATGCAACTGTTTGATAAAACTGACACCTTTGTTGAAATATACTAATTTGAGAAATATAGGCTCAACAACAGTCTATTAAAGGGGCATAACAGATTAAAATGATGTACAGCTTGAAGATTATACATACAAAAACCAATGCATGAATGAGATTAAGATTTTAAATACAGGTTTGTCTATTGTCACCCTCACTGAGTAAACAATGAAGAAAAAACTTGAACTCAGAAGAGTACAAGCTAAGAGAGGTATAATATTGGTTTTACTTTTTGTCACCATTATCATAGGTACTAATTGAGCAAACTGATGAGAATGAAACCTCACTGCATGCATGGTTAATGCTTCATCTGTCAGACACTGTTCTCAGTTGTTGCCTGCCTCATACAGACCCTGAAGTATGACAAAGACTCGTTCCTTGACCAAAACTCTAGTCAAGTCTCCTCTGTTTCTTTTTCAAGAAGCCCTGTCCTTCAGCATGTTCTCAAGAGCCAAATTTTACCAAGAATCCTACTAAGTCAGTTTAATCAGAATCTCCCAACCTCGATATCTGACCAACCTCCATACCAGGTCACCCTCCATATCTGCTGGGTTCCTCATCCTCCATCATCCTGCAGGTGATGTCTAACCGCTTTTGGTTAAAATGATGTAGCCAGAATTCCCTGATGTTTTTTCCTCTTAGCAATTTTCCATCCATTAACTCACTCTGTTCCTTGGCTATAAATTCTTGCTTTTCTTTGCTGTATTTGGAGTTGAATCCACTCTCTTCCCTATCACCAAAACTCCTTTTAGTAATCTCTACCTATGGCGATAGTCCCCCAAATAAAGTCTGTCTTTAGCAAGTGTCATGAATCATTTTTTCTTTAACCGGTTTCATTCCTCAGCTTACAAAATGACAACAAACACATATACTATTAAATATTTCTAGTTTTTTATGACTATAATTATTGCATAATCTGTGGAGTAACTTTATAAGTGAAACATTTTAAGAGATTACATACACAATAAAAACCCTAAATTTATAATGGACTATGCTACTAAAAGTTATTTGTAGGTCAGCTGTTTGAATCTTTGAATGTATTTTATCATAAAAACAATGTCAACAGTGATAGGCTCCCAGGCTTACCCTCCCAAATACTAATGTAACAGTAATTAAAAAGTGTTAAGTTTACAAGAAAAAAATGTATAAAGGTTACAAAATTTAGTAGAAAGAGAATGGCTATTACCTGTAGCATTAGAGAATCCTAGGGTTAAATACCAGCTTTACTATTTACCAAGAAATTTTAGGGAAAGTTAATTTGTTTGAACTTTAGTTTTTTAGTCTAATGAAGGGAGATATTACCTAACATTTAAATCATTTAAGGGTTAACTGAGTTAAATACAAAAAATAGCTAGGACAGTGTGTAGGATACATAGTAGGTTCTTTTTAAATGATAGCAATTATTAATAGCATTATTATACTAATACTGTACATTAAGAAGGGAAATATTAAGCAGTATGTTAAAATCCTAGTAATAAGACACACAAAGATTTTCTCTACTTAACTACAAAAGAGTAAGAAGAGCAGATGAGGGTTTTAAAGAAAATGAAAGGCTTAAGGCTCTATCAATATCACACCTAAAATTTACCATAAACTGAAACTTACATACAAGCAAAAAGATATATGCACAAGATTTACTGTAGTATTACTGTAATCATAAAAAGTTGTACATAACTTTTCTCTAAATAAGTTTTATTAAAACAGACATGTCCATTCACCAAGTATTGTCTACATCTGCTATAATGGCAGAGCTGAGTAATAGTTCTAATAGTGACTTATGTGGTTCATAGAGTCTGAAATATTTAATGGTCCCTTTGCAGAAAAAGTTTGTAGACCCCTGATTTAAGTTAATCCTCAGTGATAACAATACACAGGAGTGAGATTAATATTTCCTCAAATGATACAAATATCTGATTATAATTTTATTCCTATTTTCACTTTAAAGAAACAATTTAAATATACTATTGTAATAGAACTTGATATGGAATACAATGATTACAAAATTATTTCCAACCAACAGAAATCCAGTCATATAGTTCATTGCTGCCTGAGCTCTTGGGTTTCAGGTGAAACAGTCTTCATCCCACATTGTCCCCACCTCACCTCCCTGCCACTCCATCAGCAGCTCTACCCTGTTCTCTAAGTCAGCTGTGTTGCCAATGCTTATGGGACATACAATCACTATGTGGTTCAAACTCAAAAATATATAAGGCACTCTAAAAGCAATATTTGTCTATAAACCAGCACAGTCAACCAGATTATCTTAAAAAGTCCTATATAAATCAACAATTGCATGCCACTTAGAACTCTCCACCAAAATAGTAACATTGAAGAATAACCTTACGAAAATATCCTAAATGCTTTAAAGTCTCCAACAAAAACAAAATGAATTAAGAAATTAGATTTAAGCAATGAAGTACATTTTCTTTCAACCTACTATTTTTAATTGTAAGACAGCATTATTTCTCTTATCACTTAAAAAAATTGCTGCCAGAAAAGCTATGAAATTCCATCAAGCTGTATCATTAGTTTATATAGATTTAAAATGTAGAAAAATAATGTATCTTAAGATTTAAGATCTACACTATTACCACAACTAGACATTTCAATTTCAAAATAATAATAATTTTTTTAGCGATTTTATAGATTAAAGAAGCTTTCCCTGTAAAATTTCTCTTCCTTAAAGGACAATCAATTCTTTTTAAAATAAAAAGTTAGGTACTCAACTAGTATTTTCAAATTTTCCTGATATTGAGACTTACCTATAGGACTTCAAAAAATACAGATAGATCCTTGAGCCTTATCCAGACCTCTTAAATAAGACTATCCAAAAGAAGAAACCCTAGATTCTGTGTTTTTAACAAGTATTCTAGGTGATACTTATAATCAAGTATGTCTGAGCAAATATAAGTAAACTAGAGGCCTGGTGCATGAAATTCAAGCACTCGGAGCTGGGGGAGGGGGTGGTCCCTCAGGTGGGAGAGGCTCCCACCACCGCTGCTGTGCTAGCCAGCCATGAGCCCGGCTACTGGCTGAGCGGTGCTCCCCCTGTGGGAGCAAACTGACCACCAGGGGACAGCTCCTGCATTGAGCATCTGCCCCCCCGGGTGGTCAGTGTGAGTCATAGCGACCAGTCGTTCTGCTGTTCAGCTAATTTGCATATTAGCCTTTTATTATACAGGATTATGAGGATCTTAAGACTAAAAACACTTTTTTTAGGTAACTGATTAATAGCTACATTGCTATTTATTTACTATTGTTAGCATTAAGTCCAAAATATCTCTAATAAGAAACTAGAATAATTCAAACAATAATAACTAGACTACCAGTACTAATATTATACTTAATAATGAGATTAATGGATTTCCTGAAAACACTCAAAAGATATAAATTGAAGTTGTAATTTTAACAACTACTTCAAAGATTTTTTACAATCTTCAAAGTTATTTTATTGTGCAAACATTAAGAGGACCAATGTCTATGATGGAGAGACAATATCATGTTTTTCAAATTTTAATAGGTCAAGACTACATACAGGCTTACAAAGGTCGCTGTACTTTCCATTAACTCACTACTTGGAAGAAATAATGGCTTACAAAATACAGTAGTCTATCTGCTTTATGTACTGTGTGTTTAACAATCTGCTTGAAAGGACCTATAACTAATGTAAAAGATAAACGGGATGCTAGACACAAAAAGATTCATTATATATCACACCAAAAGTCTCTTTGAAATCTTTGATAAAGAAAAATCCACTTTAAAAATGTCTATCATTAACTTTACCAAGGAAATGTTAGCAAATTAAATAGCAAAGAGCATGTGAATCAATTTAAAGCTACCTAAATAAACCAGTTGCAAAAAAGGAGAGAGGGAGGATATAATTACACTATCCCTCTAATATTTCTAGTAGTCAAGTCAATGAGTTATGCAATAGTTATTGGCAGGCAGGTAGTCTAAAATTGAATGTATTAATTTTGTTTTTAACTATCTTCTGAAAAATTTCCTAGTATGAATTTTATTTTTTAAATTTAGTCCCCTTCTATTATTAAAAATCCAAGGCTATAATTTAACATAACATAGTAACCTAGAAAAGTCAAACTGAATAGTGACCTTAGGAAGCTCTGAGGGAAAGTCTTGAAGTTCTCTCTTAATTTTTAAAACAAAGTATCTTTATTGTTAGAATCTTAATCCTTTCATTAAAAAACCCACATTTCTTTTCCTCAATTAAAAATGTATTTGTATTGGTATTTTCTTTTATAGAAGTATTAAAATAACAAGCTAATTTATTAACGACTTTAAAGCTATTAGAGGCCTCTGTGTAAATGCTTAAATCAGAGCAGTGACCTCATTCAGAAGTTATAAAAGCAACAAAGTGTAAGAAGATAAAATAAAAGAAACACTTTCTGAAAACAAAGTAGAAAAGAAAATAAGAGTGATGGAGATATTTGTTTGTATTCCATTGTCAATGTTTATATTGTATTACATTTAAACTGAATTACATTTAAATGGTTTTCAACATGGCTACTACTTGTTTGGAATACAACTAGAAACTAATCAAAAGAAACTAAGATAATAAAAAACATTTTATGAAGGTTATTTAAGTCCCAGGAAATAGAAGATTCTCCTTACTAAGAAGAAAAAATATTTTTCACGAGTTATGAGTTAATCTACTTGTTTAATAGAATGTTTCCCCTTTAATTAAACAAGGTTTTAAAAAAGGGTATTAAAACATAATAGTACTGATATATACAAACACTCATTTAATCTCAGACAGGTTTATTTTTTAAAATGTATTCAGAACCATAAACATATTTTAGATCTAAAAATACAGCACTCTAGTTAATATTTCAAAATGGCAATACAGAAAATACAACAAAACTGCTCTTATTAACAGGGTCAAAATTTGGCGGGGAGAGAGGACAAAACATCCTGAAAAACATCCAGTAGATCATAACTTGATTATACATTAGCACAAGTTCTACAAGATGTTTGTTAGTTCAGGACTGTCTATATATAAACTGTTATCGTAAATGCCACACAATGGCACGTTATTTTTATTTTACATAACAGCAAAAAGTAATAGCTCTATTATTTTAAGTTTGCATTTAAGAAACAGCAATTTAAAAATAATACAGCTTAAAGTGCCAGATAAAGCTACGGAACTTGGAATACTCTTTACATTACAAGAGCTAGGTGATGTAATTCCCATGTATAAGGAGAATACCACCAGGTTTTTAGGTTTTTGCTTTTCCCACAAAATAACAACTATAAAATTTGGATTTTAGTATTTGCCAAAATATTTCAAAACATACTTGTTATATTTACCAACTTAAAATAAGGAGTCTAATATCATAAAAAATAAACAAACGAGAGATAAAGGGTAACCTTGCCCTCAAGGCTCTCTATCATATTATTAAAACTATCACATATAAGTTTTTGCTGGCTACATAATGTACTGAAAGTTTTAGTTATGAAAATCAATTGAAAATTGAAGCATTTCTTTACTAAAGGAGGCAGAAGTATTTCTTTTAAATAAATATTCCTATTTTTCAAGTGTGTAAGACTTACCCGTCTTCGACAAAAGGGGAGGCCTTGGGCAATGATGCTAATGCTAAATATCTTCATCATAGTTTGGTGTGGTAGAGGCTCTTTTGCACTTTTAAAATCAACAGGAACCAAGCCATGGTTTAGAGTAGTTTTCCCCAGTTTTGACATTTTAAAACTCTTCCTGGTTGATGAATACCCTCTACATGTAATACAGGCACATTACTAAAAACTCTAACCACCAAATTAAAATAGAATTTTCTATTAAAAAAAGAAAGAAAGAAAGGGTGAGAACCCAAGGCCTGCTGCTTTTGTCTTTCAACCTTCTCCTACCAAATGTCCTGACCTGTCTGAGGCTTGGTGAAGTGCAAACTATCCTAGAATAGCCAGGAATTATAAACTACTGAAGTGAAAGCTCCTGTTCCTGCCAGTCAAACAGCTGGTGAACCTCCCATACAAAGTCAGTAATGTGAATACAACCGAAGCAGGGCTATGCTGTAAAGGCCCTTTTAAACCTTCTCCAACTACTAATGTAGGTATTCATTCCCTAGAAAGTGAAAGTAAAGTTTCTTTACAAAAATAAAAAAATAAACATTGTATTTTCTCATGAATATCTAAGCCTTTCTTACCCAAGTATCAGCATTAATATTTTAGGAATGTTTTGGATTATGCTTCAAATTCAAGGACAGCGCTTATGCATGCTCAAAAAATAGATATACATATTTGTTCTTTCTTACATATATTCAGTATGAGCACTGTATTTTCAAGTGTTCGTCTTAAGCATGCTTTTTCTTTTTCCATACATACCATTCTCTCATACTCAGTAAGGCATTGAATTGACTTGAAATCTCTATAGCTATTAATATGCATTTCAGGTTCATCTTTACAGTAGATGTTTTAGTTGCTTGCAAATTTCAATCGCTATAATTCTGAAAAACTCAGTGATTCCATGTGAAAGTAAAAGAGGCATGTGTTGTGACTTATT
The DNA here is from genome assembly GCA_026230045.1 of Corynorhinus townsendii. Classification (NCBI taxonomy): domain Eukaryota; kingdom Metazoa; phylum Chordata; class Mammalia; order Chiroptera; family Vespertilionidae; genus Corynorhinus; species Corynorhinus townsendii. The sequence continues at coordinate 113,440,247 of JAPDVU010000006.1, read as the reverse complement.
AAGGATATTTAAAAAACAAGTATTTATAGATGTAACCTGTGATGAGAAGTAATCCTAGTAAAATGAATACTAACTAACCAGTTCATTGCCAATCCTTAGTGCCTAGTTTCTCCAGCATACTAGGGTCATATAAACCCTTTTTAAAACATAGAGAGGGATGTGGTGCACAATCCGTTCCTCAAGAACCTTCAATGGCTCCCAATGCCAAAGATGAAACCTCCCCACTAAGTGGCCCCAAACTAATCTTTCCATCATTATATAAAATATTTCCCTAAATTAACACTTATACCAATGCTAAACTTTATACTACATTTCATATTCAAACTCTTGAACAAAGTTACAAAGAAGATAAGAAAAAAAGGTCAGTGTGAAAATAAATAGGTAGTAGGGTTTTGTTGTTGTTGTTTTGTAATCCTCACCTGAGGGTATTTTTCCCATTGATTTCTTAGAGTGGAAGGGAGGGAGGGAGACACATCGATAGGTTGCCTCCCCATGTGGCTCGAGCCTGCAACCAAGGTATGTGCCCTTGATCGGAATTGAAGCCATGACCCCTTCAGGCCAACCATTGAGCCAAACTGGCTAGGGAGGTAGTAGTTTTAATAGACAGCAGATACAAATGTAATCTGTTCACAACACTGTTAACTGGTTTGTTTTCTCTTTCTATTCTACGTTCTTCTTTCAATAGCCACTCATCTCTTCATCTCTCCTTCCCAGAGCTTTTATGGATCTTTATAGCATGCATTTGGGATGTGAAATGGAGGGAATTAAAAAGAAGAATGCCAGAATGGGTGATTTCCTTTCTGACTTTGGAGAGATCCTTCTTACTAAATATAAAGTGAGCTGCTGGAAAGCCAATACATACACAAGAAATACTCCCAATTTAACTACAATTTAAAATGTAGTTAAAAATGCAAAACCATTAGCAAAGGTGACATATTTAACTACGCAAAAGCAAACAACTGAATTTCTCCAAAGAATCTATACAAATGACCAATAAGCACATGTAAAGATTCTCAATGTCATTAATCATTAGGGAAATTTTAAATCAAAACCAGAATAAACCACCAATGTCCACCCATTAATGAACACTAAAACACCACCGATGAATACCCATTAGCATGGCTATTATTAAAAAACAAACGGGGAGGGAGAGAAGGAGAGAAAATAAAAAATGCTGGCAAGGATGTAGAGAAATTGGAACCCTTGTGCATCACTGATGGGAAGTAAAATGGATGTAGCCACTGTGGAAAATGGCACAGTGGTTCCTCAAAAATAAACACATTACCCAGCAATCCCGCTTTTGGATATATATCCAAGAGAATAGAAGGAAGAGGCTCAAACAGATAGCTGTACACCCATGTTCATAGCAGCATTATTCTCAATAGCCAAGCATTGGGAGCAACTCAGGTAACCAATGATGGATGAATGGGTTAGCAAAATGTGGTATATACATACAATGGGGTATTATTCAGCCTTCTGACACATGCTACCACATGAATGAACCTTGAGGATATAATACTAAGTGAAAGAAGTCAGTGAAAAAAAGGACAAATATTGCATGATTCTACTTATATGAGGTACCTAGAGCAGTTAAATCCACAGAGACAGAAAGTAGATAGCTCGTTGGTTGCCAGGGGCTAGGGAAGATGGGAATGGGGAGTTATTATTTAATGGGTACAGAGGTTCAGTTGGGAAAGATGAAAACGTTCTGAAGATAGTGGTGATGGCTGCACAACATTGTAAGTGTACTTCATGCCACTAAATTGTATACTTAAACTTGGTCAAAATGGTAAATCTTATGTTATGTATATTTAACCACAATAAAAAATTTTGTTTTAATAAAAAAAAAAGGAAATAACTAAGGATATAACCATAATAACCCAAAACAAAACCCCAAAGGAGATCTAAGGATTGAAAACAGGATACTGAAAATCTGTAGGATGGGATGGTAGAAAAAGGTGAGCCAGATATCTGAGATAGTCATGTCTACAGCCCCACTAGACTACTACTTTGTCTCATTCTAGTCTCAGCATCTCCACTGATACTCACTGTATTTTTTAGCACAAAAATAATCTTTGTCTTATTCTCCTTTTCAAAGCAGAAAAATTACAAGAGTACTATATTCCTCCAGTTTAACACACGCATTCTGCACAGAAAAATGAACCAAATTTATCAACTCCAAATTTAGCTTTCACATAATCTGCTGGTTAATAAATGATAACATACTAAAAATATTAAATGTTTTACTTTTATATTTAAAAGTCCCCAAAGAACTTTATAGTAACATGTAGATAATTTAAAGATAAGGAAGATCAGCCCGGCCAGTGTGGCTCAGTGATTGAGCATCAACCTATGAACCAGGAGTTCACAATTCGATTCCCAGTCAGGGTACATGCTGGGGTTTTGGGCTCAATCTCCAGTTGGGAGTGTGCAGGAAGCAGCCAATCAATGATTCTCTCTCATTGTTGATGTTTCTTCTTTCTCTCCCTCTCCCTTCCTCTCTAAAATCAATAAAAATACACTTTAGAAAATAAAGATCATGAAGCTCTCTAATCTCTCTGGAGTCTGATTCTAAGGAGAGAGGAAAAACTGGAATTGAAAGAATTTGGATTGGGAAAATTAAAACTAAAATCAAGTATTCATTTTTCTGCTTGTAAGAGAGCAGAAATTCTTACAAGAATTCATTTTCAAGAAATTGTTTACAACTATAATAGGAGTGAAAACTAAGGCTTGTTTCTACTAGTATGTCAAATGTTGTATTTTACACTGGATGCCAAGTTCTGATAAACACAAAGCAGTGACATTCTAATTCAACCTCATTTTAAAAAATCAGTAAATAGCTGCCCTCAACTGGACAGTATAGAGCATTGCAACTCTAGCAAAGCAGACACTAAATCAAATTATGTCTGTAACAATATATTTTTTTAAAAAGAGACATTTAGAGTGATTGCACAAAATGAGTGCTAATTTCCAAATGTCTATACTACCACATGTCATCTTTTGTGAAAGTACTTCTAAAGCAATATTCATTCAGTACTTCTAAAGCAATGTTCTCAATCAGCATAGAAATATTAGAAATACCAAATCTTCAAATACAGAAGAAAACCCTAGTCAATGAGGGAAATCATAGAGAATACACAGGAGAACCCCAATTGTTAATACTTTAAAATGCAGCTAATTCCATGTGTTCAAGAAAATACTTTTTAAAACATTTAAGAAACTCTTAATTATTAACTCTCTTCTCCTCCCAAACTAAGACTTTTCAAAACAGACAAGCTCTTTTTGAGATACCAACAAATATTGAGGAAGTATAACATAGTAGGTAGGAACACGGACAGCGGGACCAAATTGCCTTAGTCCAAAGTCTGGTTCTACTTATTGATGGTATAACCTTAAATTGATGCCTCTGTCCCTCAATTCCATGTACATAGAACCTACCTCACACAATTGAATGAGGATTAAATCAGTTAATGTAAGTGAGGCACCTAGAATAATGCTTCACATCTAGTAAGTGTTTTATAGATTACATTTCATTTTAAAAGTCACTAGAAATGTAGGCAGAGATTCTAAAATCTACCTGTAATAATTTTACAGTAAAATATTTAACACATCATTATCTGCAACTTTTAGGAAGACTCCCACAAGTCTGTCAAAATTTTTACCTAAAAATGAAGGTGTAGTATCATAGCATTTTAAGATTCTAGACATCACCAACTACCCACCCAAGAACTAAATACTGGGGAACATACGGTAAAGAGGTATTTTGCCCACATGTTGCTTCCCGGTTTTCCTTCTAAGAATTTGCCTTGGTCAGATGATTGTATATAAGTGCTACATGCAACAAAATATCACCAAAATGGTATTTCTAAAATGTATTACACTACAATTCTCTTACAACAACAACAAAAAGATTATAATAGTTTATTCTGGATTTTGACCTTTCCTTTAATTCATTATGATACAGAAAGCTAGGACTTAACTGCTCTTGACCAAAGGCCACAGCCTAAGAGTAGCATAAAGATTTTCCATTTTTCAAAAATTATTTTTGATGAGCTAAAACCAATCACTTGGAAGATCCAAGTTTACCGACAAGTATGAATGATTTTAAATCAAGAGTTTTCAAAGGCTCACATCAAAAACTTTTGAAAGGGAGAATAGCATATGCTATTTACACTCACTATTATGTCTGTGAATTTAAGCAACACAAGATTTACTCTTTTACAGAAAATGTTCCAGGTGCTAAAATTGTACCACTACTAAAATGAAATAAATTAGAATCAATATCTTTTTGAGACAAGAATATGTTATTACAAAGAGATACAGAATCTTTTATTCAGAGATATAGAGTGAAACAGACTATTCTCTATATCTCTAATTCTAAGTCATTGTTTCAGTCCTTGATAACACCTTAGATACCAGAGTGTTAAAGTATCTCCCTAAGTCTAAGCAATTCATGTACAAAGACAGAGAGTAATCTAAGCACAGTGGAAAACAATATCAATCAAGAAATTAAGTTCTTTATTTAATGATAAACTGTCAAACTTGCATTAGGAACAAGTTGCAAACACAGTATCATTACTTCAGTTGTAGAAACAAAAGTACAATTAGATTCAGTATGAAAGAAAATTGTAAATATATGACATTCTGTTTAAAGTTTTATTATTCATAAAAGGCATAAGTCAAATAAATAGAAATCTTTTATAAAAATTAAAGTCACATTCAAAACAAGTCCTTAAAAAGTTCTAAAAGACATTTAAATGCTTTAAAACGTTAAAAGTGTTCACGAAGGATTACAACTTTCAACTATAATGTATTTGAGATATTACATTCATGTAAGTATTTAATGGGTCAAAACATATTACTGTATTTCCCTGATAACTTTCTTTATCCAGGCAAAAAGGCCACTCCTAACTACTTAAAAGAAATTAGCTTGGGTAATGAATCAGTACATACAGTTTATACCAGTATAAGTGCTATAAAAATGTGACCTGGTAATTAGACAGTTGCAAAATAAAAGTATTGCATATGTGTAAAAATAAAACTGCTACAATACCAGATTGATAAAGTACTGTAACTACTGTGATATATAATCAAGGTCTGATTATTGCTGGACATTTAGATTGTTTCTGAATTCTCCTGGTAATTTCCAGTTATTTCCAAAAAATCCTGGGTGAATTTTTTTAAGTTTATCTTTATTGTTGAAAGTATTATAGATGTTCCCCTTTTATTCCCCATTGACCTCTTCCTACCCCATACCCACCCCTCTCCCCCAAGGCCTTCACCACACTATTGTCTGTGTCCATGGGCTATAAGTTCCCAGGTTAATCACTCTCCATCCACCCCACTACCCGCACTGGGTGAATTTTAAGTTTCAGCTCCTGCACTAACCAATGACCTTAGATAAGTCTCTTAACTTGTCTCAGGTTTCAGACTTCTAGAATAAGGAGGCTAGAATAAGGAGATGATTGTGAATGAAGTCCCTTGCAGCTATAAGAATGTATTACAGTGCTAGCAGTACCAAGTATGGAGTCTTATTGTAATGTGTTAGATTGTCAATTTGGTGAGTCTTCCTTTATTATAGTTTAGTTAATAGTACAGTTTTACAAACTATAAAGAAAATTCACTGCTTCAATTCATTTGTATATAACTTCTAAAAATAGACCTCTATCCCTGTGTTGTGAATATTAGTGTTGCTTAATTAGAAAACATTTTTATTTGGAAAAAAGTTATAGGCATAAATGATTTTTTAATAAAAATTATTTTAAAAGAAGAAATTTTAAAAAACCTCAAGAATTTTTTATTCCATACTATACCATTATATATATTTCCTTTCCTATCTACCACAGTTGCCTAAACAGTGACATAAGAGTATATTTGTTAGTTTTTTTAGTAAACTTTGGATTTTATTCCATATTTGTGTCTAAGAACTTCAGTTGTTAATATTAAAATGACATTTTTCCTCATTCTTTCATTAAGCATTTAAAGAAATATTTGAGAGAAAATGGAAGTCCAACTATTGGGTTGAATTTATTAAGTATTTCAGAAATGCCCAGTATAAAGTCTCAATGACTATAACATAATTTAAGTTTAATTCTTACAGTCTGTGCTGGGTTACCCCAGCTGTTAATTGGTCTTACACAGCTGCTCACCAAGAATTTAGTTGATGGTTATTATAGTTATACCTTTAAGTCAACTATGACAAAAATGACACAGTAATTATAGGTATTTCAGTCATGCAAAAGCCTCATGTGATGACAGAAGAAGTGAGTTAAAGCAACTTAATTTTATACAATTCTCAAAATATAACTTAAGTGTAAGGACACAAAAACTTTTTTAATATCAGGTTTTTAAGGTCCTTCATCTAAATTACTTTTATGCACACATTTAAGCATAAAAGAGTCATTAACTTCAATTAAACTAAATGTTACTTATCAATTGTTTATTTTTCCTGTAAAATTTTAAGAGTGTTGAAGGCCAGAGAATCATAAATAAGGGTATAATACCAATAATTCTTTTAAAGACAGAAAATACAGCAGGTAGTTTTCCTATATAACTTTAAAAAAATTAAATTATAATGCAGGAAGTTCACCAAAGTGATATTTTAACACTTTAGAAGAATTTATTCTATGAAGAATACAAAACTGAACTTATGAAAATATAAGATATTTAAGTGTTGACAATTTTAAAAAGTAAAATAGTAAGAAGAGGGGAGATAATTGTTTCCTACACTGCTGCATTTTTTATGCAATTATAAATAAAAATAAGTTATTTTGAGTGAAATAAACTTAGTTCCACAACTTCATTTACATAATTTTCAGTAACATGCTGTATAAGCCTGATTTGTCAATATTCATTAAACATTAATAAATGTTTCATTGAAAAATATTCACTTTTCAATATTCACTTCATCAAATTTAAGTATGAATTACTTTTATAATAGAAAATACGTTCAGTATAGAACTAAGCTATAGAAAATACATTTATCTGTAGGGCCTCATGCTTGGATGAGCTGACAGTTAATACAACTGGACTTCTACATTGTCAAAATTATATATTCAAGGAAATGCATCGTCTGATAAACATCAACATTAATTTTATAGGTAAGTTTACATTAAACTGACAGTCTAAGTTTTCATCCTTTCCAATAAATAAAACACTAACTGATATCAAGAAAGTTTAAAAACAAAGAAAAATCCCTACAACTCTTGATTATGCCTGAAACAGATATCAATAGCTGATAGAAAGGAAGTTTGCAGCTACAGGACTAAGAAAATACAAATGTATTATTTCAAATTGGTACAATGATGTGGGAAAAGGATTAAACAATGACAGAGTTCCTAGTAGATCATGCTTTATTCCATTTAAAATATCAAGCAAGACAAGACTGTGAGGTATTATTATCCTACATTTTACAGACAAGGAAACTGAGGCTCAGAAAGGTTTAAAACTGCCTAAGGCAGTGGTTGGCAAACTGCAGCTGGCGAGCCATTTGCGGCTCGTGAGCCATGGTTTGCCACTCTGTTGACTAATGAGTTTGCAGACCACTGGCCTAAGGTATTACAGCTGCAAGGCAGGAGAGTTGAGATTTCTACCTTAGCATGTCTGATTCCTAAATTCATGAATTTGTAATACAACATGTATTTTATTCTATAGGATGTTAAGCCTAGCCTATTTGTGTTACTTCCTAATCTAGTTGGAGATGTTATTATATATTTCAGATATGTAAGTTTGTCAGATAATTGAGTTCTAGATAACTGAAATAAAATATAACATAAGACATATTATACAGTATATGGAATCTGGTTTAATGAGCCTGATTTTTGTAAAGTCCAAATGAAAAATAAAAAACCAATTATAATAGCAGCCCTGGCCAGGTGGCTCAGTTGGTTGGGACATCATCCTGTACATCAAAAGGTTGTGGATTTGATTCCCGGTCAGGAAATATACCCAGGTTGCGGGCTTGATCCCCAGTGAGGGTGCACATGGGAGGCAGCCGATTGAAGTTTCTCTTCCACATTGATGTTTCTCCCTCACCTTCCTCTCTCTCTCAAATCAATAAAAATATATCTTCAGGTAAAGATTTTAAAAAATTCTAAGAGCAATATTATTACCTCATGCAGCAAATTGTTTCTCTCTCAAAGATTGCACTGCAATATCCCCTATCTCACATGCTCTTCTTACAATATTCTCTCACACTCTTCCCATTGGGAGGTGGAGTCTGTTTCAACCAGGAGAGAATGTAAAATTCCATTATATGATTTCCTAGGCTAAATAATGATAAAGAGACTCTGCTTTCACCTTGCTTGATGGTAACACTCACATGGTAGCCCCTTCTCAAGTAATGATTGCCCTAAGGTCCCCATGCTATGAAGAAGCCCAAATTAGCCCTGGTAAAAAGACTATATGTAAAGAAGTCCTTGGACTATGTGAAGAAATAAAGGTTCTTGGCAGCCCCCAGCTGGTTGCAACCCTGAATCAGCAATGTCTAAGTGATCCCTTTCGAATTCATAACCCACATGAACAATCCTATCTAATAAAGAGGGAGTATGCTAATTGATCCTCACACCATCACAAAGAAGGCAGCACCCATAGCCAATAAAGAGGGAGTATGCTAATTGACTGCCCTGCCCTCAAAGATGGTGGTGCCCACAGCCAATAAGGAGGGAATATGCTAATTGACTGCATCACCCTCAAAGATGGCGGCGCCCACAGCCACAAAATGGCAGCACCCAGTCCCCTCAGCCCCGCCGAGGTGGCAGGCGTGTGGCAAGGCCGGGCCCGCCCCCAGATGGGCCCAGCCGCTCCAAGCACCTACCTCCGGAGTCTCCCAGTCTCCTCAGCCCCCTAGCTGCCCAGGGCCGGCCTGAGGTATAAGCAAGCCTCGGATGGCGGCTTACCAGCCACCCAGGGCTGGCCCAAGACACAGGCAAGCCTCAGATGGTGGCTGCCCAGCCAACGCCCGAGACACAGGAAAGCCTCAGATATCGGCTTCCCAGACGCCCAGGGCCTGCCCGAGGCACAGGCAAGCCTCGGATGGTGGCTGCCCAGCCGCCCAGGGCCGGCCTGAGGTGCAGGCAAGCCTCAGATAGTGGCTGCCCAGCCACCCAGGGCCATCCGAGGCTCAGGCTGAAGCTTGCACTGCCAGCCGTGGCAGTAGCAGAGGTGTGATGGGGTGTCGCCTTCCCCTGATCGCCGGGTTGCCTCCCGCCCCTGAGGGCTCCCGGACTGTGAGAGGGGCAGGCCGGGCTGAGGGACCCCTCCTCCAGTGCATGAATTTTCATGCACTGGGGCTCTAGAGAGAAATAAAAAAGTAATTATTTGTTATAATCTATAAAGCTTTGGGGTGATTAGGTAGCTATAGATAACTGAAATATCTTACAAAATAAGGTGCTCCAAGAACACTGGTTTACTGCTATAATATGATAAATTGTCATCCTAGTAGTGTTAACTTTAAATTTTAACAAGAAAAAAAGGATGATCCAAAATGAAAATTTAAGTTAGTGGGCATTTGGAGCATGGCAAAAGTCTTGCTGACAAATTCTCACTTTAATAATACCCATTGGAAATGAGATGTTTAGCAACCCTCTGGCTATTCTAATAATAACCTTAACAAACAGTTACATATTACATTGACTTGGATTTATATCCAAACTAGTTTGGTATGTGATAAATAAAAGAAAAATCAACTTTTGGATTTCCTACAATCATGCTTTTGTCTTTATTCCAAGCTAATTCAGATAACTAGAGGAGCAGGTAAGTAAAATGAAAGAGAAATGGCAGGTAAAGTTTAATACCTAGAAAGTCCATTAAAAGATGCAATTGATGGTTGTCATGGAAGTACATGAGCGCAGAAAGCCCAGATATTCCACATTTGCAAAAGAAAGTGAAAAAAATCAACATTTTTATGTGAACTCTCCAAATTTTTATTTTATTTTCATTTATTTTATTTTGTTGTTAATCCTCACCTGAGGTTTTTTTCCCGCAATGCTTTTCAGAGAGAGAGAGAGAGAGATCAATGTGAGATAGACACATCCATTGGTTGCCTCCTGCATGTGCCCCAACTGGGGAGTGGAGAGCAAACTCATAACCTAGGTACATGCTCTTGACAAGGAATTGAACCTGAGACCCTTTCATTTGAAGTCTGATGCTCTAACCATTGAGTACACTGGCTAAGGCCAAATTTTTAAATGTTGGCAACAAATTCAAATGTGTTTTTTAAAAATACCATATAAGACACCAGTTAGTAATCTCTGCTCTATTTTCTTTGTGGAGTAAAGAAGCATAAAAATACAGTAAAAATAAAATATAAGATTACTGACATCTAAATGATATAGAATAATGATTCTATCTTAATTTTACTCTTTTTTTCTATACTAGTTAATGGAGTGATTAGTAATCTATAATAATAAAAGGGTAATATGCTAATTAGACCTGGTCAACTGGACATCTTCCTCCCTCCCTCCCTCCCTCCCTCCCTCCCTCCCTCTCTCCCTTCCTGACAAAGCCACGGTGGCAGGGGCTGAGGCAGAGGCTGTTAGGGGTGATCAGGCCAGCAGGGGAGGGCAGTCAGTGGTGATCTGGCCGGCAGGGGAGGGAAGTTAGGGGCGATCAGGCAGGCAGGCAGAGGGGTTAGGGGTGATCAGGCAGGCAGGTAAGTGGTTAGGAGCCAGTGGTCCCGGATTGTGAGAAGGATGTCCGATTGCTGGTTTAAGCCCAATCCTGCAGGGGGACATCCCCCGAGGGGTCCTGGATTGGAGAGGGTGCAGGCTGGGCTGAGGGACACCGGTCCCCCGTGCATGAATTTCGTGCACCAGGCCTCTATTAAGAAATAACCCCCCAAAACTAAAATTGTCATAAACATTACAGATGTATCTCAGCATATTTAAAATTTTCACTCACTAGACCCTAAGATAGATGGCAGCATATTGGTTAGGTACAAATAATTCCTTCTAGAAAATTAAATGTATAATGTAGACATAGAAGACCAACATCTGTAGCTAAGGAAACAACTAACTCTTGACACTTAGTTCCCAAATGCACCAGTACTTCCTTCATACTTGCATTCCTCATTGCATCTGATTTTAATAACCAGAAATTGCCACTTAATATCAACCAGAAACATAAAAAAATAAAGTATTTTCACTTTGAAAGTAAAGCATTTCATAAAAGCAACTTTTATTTCTAATAAAATAGAGAAGTTATCTTTAATAGCATCAGCAAAAACCAAATGAACAGAAGGACACGGTACATTTGAACAAAATAAATCTTTTTCTAGCCAAAAATAATCTTACTTTTAGCCCCAGTGATCTATAAAAACAATCATTCTTTATTGACATTTCATATAATTAAAGATTAAAGTTTACATGCAAGATGCCACCCTTACTACAAGTAGGAATCAAGTTAATATTCTACATCAGATACAGCTAGTAGCTATAGCAACATTCTTTAAAACATGTTCTCTAAGATACATCCTAGAGAGAATTTTAACTTGATTTATTTTAAACTTATTCATTTGTAATGACTGTTTTCATTTGTTTATAACCATGTCTTAACTGAAAAATTTAAGTATTTCCTATAATATCAAGCAGTAATTCTAAAATTTCTACAGAAGTAAGCAAAGAAACTCTTCCCTTGCATTTATTCTAGGTCCAGCTACTCAGTTAAAAAACATACAAGTATCGTTATAGAATAAAACTAGCATTTTCATTTCTTCTGAAGATTTTCTTTGAGAACTCAAAGCTCCAAAATTACCAAAATTTAATTTTAGGTTCTCTTTCAAATTCCTTCTAGGTTCAGCATTAATAACCAACTGGGGCGTGCTGGTACCTGTCAGAAAACAAAAATGCTTCATAGTTAGCCCTAAGAAAATTTGCACTATCAAATAACTGAACTTGATGCTGAAAGTTACAATAATTTAGACCAAAAGAATCAGTGGAATAGCTTCAACCCATCTAAAAAAATAGGTATCTTTGGAACTAAAATAGTTTACATAGATTATTATCTATTAACTAGCCTGGAATAGTTAGTTAAGCTAGTTTCAGTATAAGTCTTGTAGCATTATAATGATAAATGTTATGAAATGTAATAGCTAACACTTATTAAGGACTTGCTATCAGCCAGTCACTTTTCTAAGTACTTGATATCATTTCATTGAATCTTCTCAGTAATACTATATATTTCTAAATATATTTTTATTCATTTCACAGAGAAAGGGAGAGGGAGATAAAGCATCAATGATGAGAGAGAATCATCAATCAGCTGCCTCCTATATGCCCCCCACTGGAGATTGAACCTGCAACCTGGGCATGTGCCCTGACAGGGGATTGAACCGTGACCTCCTGGTTCATGGGTTAATGCCCAACCATTTAGCCACACTGGCTGGGCAATAATACTATACTAGAGGCCCAGTGTACAAAATGTGTGCATGGTGAGGGATCCCTCAGCCCAGCCTGCACCCTCTCCAATCCAGGACACCTCGGGGGATGTCCGACTGCCGATTTAGGCCCCATCCCTGCAGGACATCCCTCGCACAATCCGGGACCACTGGCTCCTAACCACTTACCTGCCTGCTTGCCTGATCGCCCCTAACCACTCTACCTGGCTGCCTGATTGCCCCTAACTGCCTCTTCTTACTGGCCTGATCGCCTCCTAACTGGTCCCCTGCCGGCCTGATCGCCCCCTAACTGCCCACCTGGTCGCCATCCAACTGCCCCCATGCCAGCCTGGCCGCCCCCTAACTGCTCACCTGCCAGCCTGACTGCCCCCTAACTGCTCACCTGCTGGCCTGGCCACCCCTTAACTGCCCCCCTGCTGGCCTGGCTGCCCCCTAACTGCTGCCCTTCCGGCCTGATCGCCCCTAACCACCTCTGCCTCGGCCCTCGCCACCGTGGCTTTGTCTGGAAGGAAGTCGGATGTCTGGAAGATGTCTGGTCAACCCAGTCTAATTAGCATATTACCCTTTTATTAGTATAGATTATTGTTAATACTACTACCGTCCTTAAAATAACTCTATAAGAGAGGTTAACAGTTTGCCCAAGATCAAGGAATAGAGCTACCAGTATCTGAAAACTCCAGTCTGACTTCAGAGATCACACTCTCTATTTACCACTATTTATAAGCATTAATGGATTCATTATAGATACTATGCTATTAATGCATTCATTATAAATACTATGCATTATAGATACTATACTATGCTACAGCCTACTTATGAAGCCCCATGTGAGAAATTCCTTTCATATGATATTAGAAAAGGGACTGTGTGTGTATCTGTGTGAATGACATTTTCTCCTTCTGAGAGGACTTGACAAATCCTCCTCCTAATTTTATCACAAGGAAGGAGAGAAACAAATTAATAGGGCAATATTTTCCAAACTTTAATCTATATCAGAATCATGGGCCTTAATCAAAATGCACATCCCAACCCTAGAGATTTGGTTTGGCACTTCTGGCATGTAACACTGCAACTTACATTTTTAATAAGCACTCCAGATGGTTCTGATCCATCTGGCCTAAGGTCACACTTTAAAGAACACTGGAGTAGGCCAACCTGTATGAGTGGCCAACCTGTGTCCTATTAACAGCTTAGTCCAACTCATCATAACTCGCCCCTTACTCTTCCCTTCATAGTCTATTCCAGTATTTTCCCGGTTCTGATTTTCAGGTACACTTGATCATTTTACTAAATTTGTTTCTCCTAGATATATGCCACCTCGAATTCATTGTGGAAGTTACAATACACATTTCTTTTAAAGGAAGCCAATTCATGTGGCAGTTCAACACCTAAAACCAGTATATTAAATTCATAAAGAAAAAAGTCCTTAGGCCACCGACTAAGGCACTTACTGTGCTATGTATGTGCTGCACTTGCACTGCAAAGAACTTCGTGCCCTTCTTCGATTTGCACTGGATGCAAACGACTTTCATTTTGCAATGAGTAATGAACTGCACAGTCTTCTTCTATATACACTATCTAGTGAAAATGGATGGCCCATAGGTCAAACCAGCCCACAGAAATGCTTTTGAAAAATTTAGAGGTCAACATATAAAAAACTGAGAAATTATCATCTAAAAAACGGGAATCCCAGTGGCTTTTGAGAAACTAGAAAACATGGCAATATCAGGATCACAATTTTCATTGTCACTCCCTTTAGCGAGGCTTTGGCTCCCTGGGTCTTATGTTTAGTCCATTTTATTCATTTAAATTACGTTTCTGGCCTGCATCACCTCTTGGTCATATCCTAAAAACTGTGATATGGAGAAGTGAGGCTAAAAAAATTTTCCGGTTGGAAATCATTCCAGTGTAGTCAAGGCATCACTGATGGAGATTAGTTACACTATAGGTAGTATTTTAGAAATACCTATAGTACTCATACTAACCTGATTTCCCCAAACCTTCAAACTTTTGAGGGAATCTAAGTGGTCTTTTTACCTTTGTAAAATACCACATACCATCAATTCTGCACTCGCACCTTCCCCATTAACCTTTCTGAAATGAAATGCCCTTAGAGTGGAAGTATGCATTTAGCACAGTAATGTGTGCCATACCTTCTTTATCCTGCTCCCATAAAAGCTAGTATCAAATTGTGGCACATCTTAAAAGAGAAATGGCCATTCTTTCAGAACTCAATAATATTGCTAAATTCAACCAAATTTTAACTACTAATGTTCTCTCCAGATACATGTAAAAAGGGCAATATTTTAATGTCTTCAATCCATCAGTAACACCTAATATCTCTCTCTCTCTCCTTTTCTAGAAAAGAGCAGTTCTGGTGTTTTTTACCATATCCAATACTGATCTCTTTTTTTTTTTTTTTTTACTTGTTTACACTTGACCATTTAACATTCATTCACCAAGAAGATTGTGCCATTAAGAGCTAATTTCATTACCTGTGCAAAAAGATCAGAATTCAAGCTCAGTGTTTAATCACTTAAACTCATGTTAATCTGTCAAAATACAGTAAATGGTAGTGATACAAAATACACACACACACACACACACACACACAATGTAACTAACAGTTTGAAAATACTGGTATCATAGCAATGACTTTAAATTGAGTTCATCAATATTCATGGGGACTAAGTCATCAGTAAATCTGAGAACTAAAGATAGAAGAGTCTGGTAACTTCATTATAGTAAGTAATTTGAAGAAATAATTTAAGATATTAAAATTAACAAATTCAAAGAAGAAAAACTCAAAAGATAAGGTTCTCTTAAGTCTTCAGATGTATTATTGCTTTCTGTTACAAGATCCTTTCTGCTCTCCTCCAGGTGTAAATGTTTCCCCTAAATTCATCCTAATCTTCCTTCACAAAAAGGGAAGTGTAAACACTAGTTGAAGAGAAAATGTCCTTATTCCCCCGCCCCCGAAACATAATATAGAAATGAATAAATAATGCAAAGTGCTCTCTGAAGTATATCTAAGGGAGAATAAAAATTTAACTAAGATGCTACTTAAGATGTTAAACTTCATCTTTAGAAGCTATCAAAATCAGTAGTAATCCACAGGTCAAATGTAGCTCAAAGACAAGTTTTCCTCTTTCTTTTTTAACTGAACACTAACACCTTTTGGGAAAGGCGTATTACCCTATAGTTCGTAAGAGCCTGAGCCATCTTACTACTGGGGTAACCATGACTTTCTTCACTCATCCACAATGTCAGTTATGTTTCTCATTTCTTCACCCCAAGCAACCAAAAGAAATTAAGGATGAAAAATCATCTGTTCAAATATTCTTTAGTTAAGAATGACCAGGTGGTGACACCCTGCAATATTGCCTTCTATCTAATTAACACAAGAGAAAATTTAGACAAGAATTTAAAGGAATCATTTTTTTCTCACATGTAAGCTGAGGAAGCTCAGAGCAACTAACAATGAAAAGACTTTTGTTTTTAATGTGTTTATGTGCAGACACTTGAGAAAGTTTCAAAAAGCATAATTATATTCCCAAAGTGCAGTAAGTTTGTGCACATGTGCACATTTATTCTAAAGCTCATTTTTTTTCACTTTTGTTGCATTGTTTCTTTAAAAAAGCAAAATGAAGATATGCTAATTGTTAGTTTTTTGAAATCCCTAGGTATCTTACATATTACATGACAATGCACATAACTACTCCCAACATTAATTTCAAATTCTGAGAAAAAAATAGTGTACTAGAACACAAAGTAGAAGAGAGACAGGCACCTACTAAATATATTTAAATACATTAAAAGCAGCTCCTATCAACAGCAATAAAGTACTACATGGCCCTCTAGTGTTCAATGAAGAAATAGATTAATTCTTAAGTGAGTCTTATATATGATATTTCATAGTAAAAAATACTTCCTGATTTATTATATATGCTAAACAAGCTCATGTATGACTTCTACAAAAACCTAAATGTGCTGTATCTTTTGTGACTTTATTTCTCTGTGCCTTCTTTTGAACTATTATCCATATTTAGAGTATCCACTGAGAGAACTCTAAAATGTTTTTAAAGTTTTCCCATTTAAAAAAGTGGCTGGGTAAGAAGGGTAAAGGAATTAAGCAAAGAAAAAAAGAAAGACTCATGGACACAGACAACAGTATGGTGATTGCCAGAGGGAAAGGGGGTTGTGAGGAGGTAGAAGAAGGTATAGGGGGGCTAAATGGTGATGGAAGGAGACTTGACTTGGGGTGGTAAACACACAATTCAATATATAGATTATGTTTTGTAGAATTGTATACCTGAAACCTATATAATTTTATTAACCAATGCCACCCCAATAAATTAAATTTTAAAAAATTTAATCCCTATACTAAATAGAAAAGAAACAGCAGTTCTCAAGACTAAACAACATTGAATTTAAGGAAATTTTCCAAAAAGAGACAAAAATAAGAGTGCCATGACTACAAATTAGGTATTTAAAACACACCTAAATTCTCTAAGCATATTTTCTTTTCTCTGTGTTCTACTTCTGTAATTCATCCAACTGGTTTTGTCCCTTTTTCGTGATTTACAGATAATAGAGATTCAGTACAGCAACCAAAGCAATAAAATACATAAAAATTGTGTCTCCCAGAAGAGAGGCCAAAGATGTGATTGAGACTCTAGGAAAAGAGTCCAGTAAAAAGTATACTCACAAACAGGAAAGAATCTTGTTAGGAAGAGTCTTAAGATTATAATAACTGGTGAAAAGGTTTAAAAATTGATATTACCACCTAAATTAGAGCTGGTGAAATATAATTATTATTTACATATTGGAGTAGTAGAAGATGATGGGGGGAGTAGTATATGAGCAATATCTAAATTACACTCCCAGATCTATCATTCATTTTCTGTAATCTGATGTTAATAATATTTCTAAGTTAAAACTTTAGAAATAACAAGAAGATTTTGTGAAATTCCTATACTTGGCATTAAGATTAACCCTTGACATTGGATGTCAAGGTAAGTTGTCTATGGTGTGGAAACTCTGCAAACAACCCTCCAAAGTCCCATTTAGCCATCAGCCATCAGCAAACCAATAAGAAACAGGATATACACAGAAAATTTAAATAAATTTGCCCAATGTAAATATATATAGATATTTGGAATATATTCAAATACGTAGCAAGGCTCTATACTACTTCAAAAAAATCTGCCACTATTCAAAAAAGTTATCACTCTTTATTTTCACTTCTTTATAGCTTCCTAACACTGTCGAATCCTCCTTATCCTTTAGATCTCAACCTAGCTTTCATCTTCTCACTTAAGATATCACTGATTTAATTATTTGGATGTAGATACATATGCACTGAGAACTACAAAACTGGGAAGGACAGTGAAAATTCTGAAAGACAGAATCCTGATAGAAGCTCATCTTAGTGAAGAGGACCTATGTAAGGCAGGAGCCAAAATGGTTGAGGATGGAGGCAACCTGTCAAATAACGATAGAAAATCTAATAAGGGCAGATTCAAAGTCTTATACTTAGATTCAAAAACCTGCAAATGTTCACACTAAGAAGAACAGGATTCAACAGGACCATTTTTATAAAAACACTTAAAGACTTTGTTTTCTGAAAGTTCAATTTAATTTTAAGCAGCTCCTGTATGCAAAGTACAAGGTCCTATAAGACACAGTAGAATCTTAGAGAACCAGGTCTGTCAACAACCTAAATTTGGCCAGGGGGAGGGGAGGGGCAAAACATGAAAGTTTACTATAACTACTACATCTCCCTAATATTACCTGCCCAACCTATAACACCAGGGTTATGATTCAATAGGGAAAAAAGCTATTCCACAATGACTTCCATAGATTATCCCAGGGGGAAAATGTTGTGAATATAAAGGGGGGAAAAAAGAAACAAATTAAAGAGCCCGGAAATAAATCTACATGAATATAGTCAACTAATCTTTGACAAAGGAACAAAGGAGCAAAGGCAATACAATGGGGCAAAGACTGTCTATTCAGCAAATGGTGCTGGAAAAACTGGATACGCACACTCAAAAATGAACTCCAAGTGGATCATACACCTAAATATAAAACACAAAACCACAGAACTCCTATAAGGTAACATAGAAGAAAACCTAGAATACCTTGGGTATGGTGATGATTTTTTAGATGTAACACCAAAGGTACAATCTATGAAAGAAATAATTTATAACCTAGACATTAAAATTAAAAACCTCTCCTCTATGAAAGACAATGTCAAGAGAATATATATATATATATATATATATATATATATATATGCGCAAAGTGTACCCTTGGGAGCTCGACCGGGAGACCAGGAGTTCAATTGCGCGCTATGATGTATGCTGACCACCAGGGGGCAGTGCGGAACAAGGGAAGGAAGGCCCTGGCCAGCAGGCAGAAGGCCCCGATCGGCCCTAATCACTGGCCAGGCCTAGGGACCCTACACATGCACGAATTTTGTGCACTGGGCCTCTAGTAAGAATATAAGCCACTGACTGGGAGAAAATGCTTGCCAGAGACAATATGATAGAGGCCTGTTATCCAAAATAGATGAAGGACTCTTAACACTCAACAATGAGAAGACAAACAACCTAATGAAAAATCAGGCAAAAGATCTGAAGAGGTATCTCACCAAAGAAGACATACAGGTGGCAAGTAGGCATATAAGAAGATACTGAACATCATATGCATTAGGGAATTTCAAATGAAAACTAGATGCCACTGCATACCTACTAGAATGGCCAAAAGCCAAAAACAGTGACATCATCAAATGCTGGTAACAGGAACTCTCATTCATTGTTCGTAAGAATACAGAATAGCATAGGTACTCTAGAAGGCAGATTGGCAGTTTCTTACAAAATTAAGCATACTCATATCTTTCAATCCATCAACTGCACTTGTTGGTATTTGCAGAAGAGTTAAAAACGTATGCCTAAACAAAAATCTGCACATGGATATTACAAGAAGCAGGAATGCAAAATAGTATATGCACTGACCCACACTATGCAAAATATGTATCCATGTGTCAGGGACTGGCTAGGCGTAAATAAAAATGGATTCGCTAATTATTTGTTGACAAACTATTAGGCATGGGGATGTCTTATACCTGATAAATATTATTAGGCAAGATATAAAATCAAAGGGTTTGAAGAAGAGTCAAAACCAATTTTAATACAATGTGATATGAATCATAATAAATATACCATGGGAATAGAGATTAAGTTGGGACAACTTTGGGGAGGGCATGAGAACAGAGGGTAAAGTGGTGGCTTTATGGGTTCAACAGTCCAACTCCTCCCAAAATTACTAACAAATTTTAACAAAAGTGCAACCAGGACCCAGAATGAGATCTGAGTTAAAATCCCAGCTCCACTACTTATTAGCTCACTGATCATTGATGAATTACTTAATCTCTCTTCACTTGTTTCTCATCTCTGATATGGATAAAAATTAAAGCTACATAAACTAGACTTTTAAGATTAAATGAGATTATATATGGCAAGTATTTAACACAATGTCCTGGCACATAGTAATTAGTGTTCAATAAATGGTTTATTTATCATATTACTAATATCATCAAGACTATTTCCATTGCACTGATAAGATTCAGAATAAGAACAGGTGATAGTCTGGCTCTACAGCATCTCAGTAGCACCATGTTAACTACAGGACACAACACTTCAAGAGCAATTTGTCCAAAACAGCAAACGAATGACGACCCAGGAAAACACGTTGATGGCATTCAGTCTGGAGAAAGATTATGGATGAATATGACAGCAGTCTTCTCCTGTAAGAAGGGCTGCCATTTCTAGATGGAAGAACAAGGACCAAAGAAGACTAGTAAGTGTAAACATAAAGAACTGTGTAAAAATGTAATGTTACTTCATATTGCAGTATTCTCTAGAGATGACTTCATTTTCAAGCCCAAGTCTATTGATAAAGCCTTGGACTTGGTGATCTCAAAGTTCAGATTCTATCACAGGAGACTTAAAATTCGAATGGAAAGCCTAAGCAGCTTAAATACATTAATTAGCTTGACAAAATGGGGAGTTGGGAATAGGGGAGAGGAGGAAAAACACTGGTAACTTCCTGGTAAAGCACTTTAGAATTATATTTTAAAGACAGACTGAAATTGGTCACAGAAAGATTTTAAAATGAAAGATATTCATGTTTCATGGAGTCAAAAGTGCTATCGAGAGTGCTCTAAGTTACTCTCAAAAGAAACCACATATTAAATAAATGTCTTAGAAACAAAGAAGGATATCACCATGCTAAACTATTACTATAGCAAATGGTAAGTTGATCTTATATAAGAAAAAATAGAAATAATTCAACCACATTGAGATATAATTACTAATATTTGGTTTAATTATTTCTGATTTTTCCCTATGTAGATAGATAGGTAGATACCAGTAGGTAGGTTGGTAGATAGATTAATGTATGCCTGCTTTATAATTAGGATCATATTGTATACAGAGTTTTTAGTTCTACATTTTTAGTGAACATTGTTTATAAACATTTTCCTGTTATTAAATTTTCTTTAAAAACATGGTGTTTAACAGCTGTATGAGTTACCTTCAATTGATTTCTGTATCTTAGCAACATGGCTCTAAAATTAGGATTTTAACTTCTCCTTGGGGAGTCTTACTCTAGAACTACTAATGTATTATAATATTCCTCAATGTAACCATGTTTATACTGAATACTTGAATTTTAAACTAAACATAAATGGCATGCCTATTTATAACTTATAGTCTAGCTTGGGTAGACCGTAAGAGCTGAAATTAGAATTGTTCACATTACAATTTGTGGATCTTCAACTCTCAATCTGAATCAACACTAGAGAAAAATATATCAAATTTCTTCTGTTTAAAAAAAAAATTAAACGTCAACTCAAAACAAACTTACAAAAAAATCACAAGGTAATACCAAATAAACTGTGCAGCATAGAAAATCAACAATTGATTCAAAGAATTAAAGTTTCTAATTCTAGGAAGGTATAAAGATAAAGGTATAAAGAGATGAAATCAGGGTTTTCAAGGATCTGGCTAGCTGGAGAGGAGCAAAGTCATTAAAAGCTAATGGGGGCATGGAGATTAAATCAGGGTTAAAAAAACTGTGGTAAGATTATAAAAGATTTCAAATATCCACTTACGGACTTGGCTTCATCAGAATATTTATATTGAGGTTACAGATCTATATGGAGGTAAAAATCCATTTTAAAAAATGCATCCAGTCATTCATACTGCTAACTCATTGTCAAGGACGTGACATTATAGCCTAGGTGCAAACAGAAATCTAAGCAAAGATGCTCGTAACATTTTTAAACATTGACTCTCTAATTTTTATTTTATAAGCACCTGGGGGTAAGAAAAAGGAAGTCCAAATATTCAACTCTGTTAAATTTTCAGTAGACCCATGGGATTAGAGGATAAGAAAAAGTCAAACTGTTTATCCACCAAATGACCATAAGACCAGGATATTAATAAAGATTGTGAATCTGGGGAGGAAAATAAAAAATTGGTATGAAGAAAGAAACAGTAGTTTTAAGTGGACCACTCTAGTGACAATGCTCAATAAACAAAAGTGCAGGACTGAGGTCTGGGTAAATGATGGGAGCTTGAGACATCATTTTGAAATTGTCTACCAACATTAGAAACAGAACCCACCATGACATATTGCTTTATCCTCTTCATACCATCCTCCCCTAACACCAACAAAAACATCAATACAGATCAGATCACTGCAACTATAACACCTGAAACAATTTACCTAAGGAACATTTTTAAGATAACCATTTGTTGTAATTGTGGATACATCAGAGATATTTATCTTCTCTGTGCACAAACCAATGAAACACTAACAAATTTTTTTAATTCTCCATTCTGTGGAGAGACTTTTTTTGTCTAGAATGAAAAACAATAATCAAAGTAATCTTTAATTGCTTGCAATAAAACAGATATAGACTTAAACATGACCAATATTTAGAGCTATTATATTTTTAAATAATTTTAACAAATATTTTTAAAACTACACTAACAAGAAATAGAAATTGACCATAAAATAAAATTCATGTTGGCGTCCACTTGTAAGATTCAAGCATTTAAAAATACGAATGTTTTAGAAGAAGAAAGTTTAAAAAACTGACGTAAATTCTAATGAAAGGAAATGATACATACCTGTCAACTGGGAAGATGTGTGAATAGCATCCCCTTGAAAATGTATATTTTTATTTTTATTAGATATGGGCCCAGCTTATTACAGTATTTCCAATCCTCTTGTGTATCCTTCTATCTATATCTTTTTCCACTAGAGAGTGATATAAAGACTTACCTCTAAAGTTCATAAAAAACACATAGATAAACTGATATGTGCTGTGGGGAATGAAGATTCGGGGTGAGGGATAAGAGAAAGCCTACATCTGTGAACCCCCTGAGTGTAGCAGGTACTATACTACTTGCTTTACATATGTTATTTCACTTAGTCCTTACAAAAGCCCTAAGAAGTAGGTACTGTAGTCTTATTTTACAGATAAAGGAACAGTTCAATGAGATTACATACTCAGGATCATATAATGAGTGGCAAAATCAGAATTCAAGCTCAAATCTAAAAAGCTCTTACCACTCTACTATGACATGGGGAAAACTATCTTCTCCAGTGTGCCCCCTTTCCTCCACTTCCATTGTCCTCTCCACATACTTAAAATTAGGTTAAACTAAACTGAGTAATGTTTCCAGTTGTTCCTCCTTCACATAAAGGTAGAAGGCATAGTTATTAGTTGGGCTATGTTTATTATGGATGTTATTCAAGATGACTGCCTTTACATAGCACTTGTTCTCTGGGCATGTCTATACCTAGCAGAATTTTTAACTTCAGCTCTTTGTCTCACAAGAACAAGACAAGACCAGGGACATCCTGGAGCAGCCAACACTCTCTAGGTTTCTACTCGTGACAGTAGATTTTAGTGCCCTGTTATATTTCAGATGTTAGCCACATTGTCCTACAAAGTTCCCCAGTAGCTGTGGTTAATAGGAGTGGTTGGAGGTTCGTGGACAACAAACACTAACCATTTATTTCTTATTTGAGGCAAAAAGGATTAAAAAAACCTGATTCGTTTTAGGATGAGAAGAAAAAACCAGATTAATCTGAGATCAGGAATGAAGTTGTGTGGGAACTGATGGAAGGCACTAAACAGATATGGAAGAAGCAGAAATCAGTGCTCAAATATGGTTCTCTCCATGAAAAGATCAAGAGGATACTAGAGCTGGTTTAATGGTAATCTCATCTGCTTTTCATTTTAGTAGAAAATGAGCTGTTACTGTGCATTAAACATGCAAAATAAGTCTTTAGTGTGGGCTGGGCATCTCTTCAGAAAATAAGTTTTATTTTTTTATTCTTCAATGTGATAAGGCTGTTGACAGAAGGAGTTAAAACTGAAGAGATGGGCCTTCCTATGAGGGGAAGCAAATTTACTTTAGAATTTATAGACAGACTAATCAAGTTGACAGAAATAGCCGGCATACAACCCCTGGTTAAGAAGCACATTTGATAAACTATAGAGAGAGTGGTATCTGTTATCCAGCCTCGAATTCCATTGTTATATCTTCCTGTTACAACTTTAGACTTGAGCCCTCTTATCTTCAATATGGTTTGTTAAATACAAAAAAAAAAAAAAAAAGCACTTAACTGAGCTCTATATTTTTTAAAGGGTAGCTTGGTGATTTCAAATGTGCCATGGCATTAGAAAACCACCACACTCCAGAGTCTGGAATATATACAGACTCACTTGTAGTTCTTCTGAAAATCTTAGTAGTGTCTGCCTAATTCTACCTAGAGGGCAGCATAGCAGAGAAAGGTGTGTGTGTGTTTTTTTTTTAATTAGGCTAATCTAGATTAAATCCCATATTAACCTTAAAAATGGGATTTTAAAAGTGATTATTATACCTCTACTCTTCTCAAAAGTCACAGTTTTAAAGACCTGAAACTGTGGCCTAGGGTAATGTCTGTAGAAGTGTCTTATGTATATAATGATTAAGAATTTAAAGCAGCTCCAAAATGAAGTATTTGAAATAGAGAGCTTTTCCCTATTTATTGTACTAAACACATTTATACACATGGGTGACTAACATTTTCTTTGTAAGCAACACAATAGTAACTGACGTTTTTCAAATGTTCTTCAAAAATATAATAAAGTACTCTGGGAATGATCCTGAAGAAAGTTTCAGGAATGGACAAAAACAAAACCAGGGCAATTTCAGATGGAAATCCTACTTATGTAGAAGGGCTTTGCTGCCTTAACCAACAAATGGTTTTATATTCTTCTTGCCATATTTATGGAGGCAAGCGATCTCAAAATAAACAACATATTAAAAGCATATACACACACATACATGTATATATGTAGATATATGTATATGTATACAACATATAAATGTATATACACATCTATCTCTGCTATCAGTACTCAGTGAGCTTGTATATACAAAACAATAATTTGTATTCACAACTCAAGAGTCATCAAAATGAATTAAATTCAGTATAGTTTGCTTCTAAAGAGGAACTAAATACAACACACATCTAAAAATTCTGTTTACAATTTCATCTTGAGGGGAAAAAATAAATAAAGAACTTGTCAAACCTGGGTGTTGGAAGTTTTCCCACTGAACATTATGATGGCTTCTCCTGTTAGAAAAAGGTCTGTTTTGCCTAGCTGGCTTTCTTGTTGTAATTTAAAATGTAGCAGAAATCATTGGTGGCTTTGCACTGCTTAGCAAGTCTTTGTTTTGATTACATTTCTTTCTTAAATAAGGTAATGCAATTAAATACTAAACCCCCATTCCTACAACTGAACCCTCAGAAAAAAGAGGAAAGATATAAACTCCCTCTTTGGCATACTAACCTTGAAGGAGAGAGACCAAGAGATGGGGATGAAAGCTGGGCAAACTGCACTATGAAAGGTCTGAGCCTTACCAACAAAGCAAGCTGCAGTAGTGAGTGTCAGAGCCATCTGTCTGAGACTCAAAGCACTGCCTGAACACAGTGGAGGGAGGGACAAGAAAATGCCTCAGGTAGTTCCACCTAAATAAAATCTAAACTTGAAGGCAGGCTAGGGAAATTAGGAATAAACATGATTCAAGAATATACGTTTCACATGCAGATGCAAAAATGACAGCAATTCAAGTATTAAACTAAGTATCTAAGATATATCATTCCAGGTCAATTTAGGTTAAAAGAAATGATGTTAAATCTGTTTGTATATTGTTTATGGGCTAAATCAGTGGTTCCCTATAAAACTTAAAAATATGCAAATAGGAATAAGAAGATAAACTGCTACAGTCCTGGTTGGGTGGCTCAGTTGGTTGGAGTGTCATCCCTTACACCAAAAAGGTAGCAGATCAATGTTTCTCTCTCACAGCGATGTTTCTCTCTCTCTCTCTCTCAAAATTAAATAAATAAACTTATCCTTGGGTGAGATTAAAAATAAAAGGATAAACTACTACAACCATTATTTATTTTAATGTCTATAAAATAAGTTATTATTCAAGTTAAAATGTTCCTTTCCAAAGAATTAACTCATAAGTGTACTCTAACTGGATACTCATGATTTTTATCTAATATTCAAATGATAAAGAACCAGAAAGTATGCAAACATAAAGATCTATGGGCATTGAAGCTTGAGAGGGGAGGGAGGATAGTTGTTACATACCTCATTCATTCTGAGCATAATTCTTTTTACTTTCTTTCCTCTTTGAATAGATCATTAGATAGCAACACTGCCTAAAATATTGAAAAACTACACAGAATACCCATGAAACCTCACATCTCTGCAATCCAGCTTCAACAATCAGCAACTCATGGCCAATCTATACCCTCCTTTTTCTCCCCTTAGGTATTATTTTGAAGCAAAGCCCAGACACTATATAATTTAATTCTGACTATATTTTGATGGGGATGGGAGGGGAGAATACAGCAGAAAGACTGGGTATTGAGAGAAATAATGCTCCCTCTTTCCACAACTCCATCCCAGCCATGACCACAATTTAAAGTGATATAATATCAAGGAATGTTTTGAGGAAAGGAGCCCACATACCACCCCAAAGAACAAGCACTGGAAGATCAAATTTACTGCAGCTGCCCAAATAATTCTTCCCTCCAGCTCAGACAGACTTCAACATTTCAGCACCTCCCTGCCTGTCCAGTAGCAAAGATAATACTGGGAAGCAGTGACAGTGTGACAGGTTAGTGTATTCCAGTCCCTGATCTCTGGCATAGCCTCAGAGGATTGTATCCAATGGAACTGTTTTTCTCAGTACTAGACTAATCGCCAAGGCCCTGAGCTAATAAGACTCCTCTAGTTTAGACAGGAATCTAACCATCCACCTTTTAAAATATGTTTATAGTTGCCCAGCTGATGTGCTCAGTGGTTGAGTGTCGACCTATGAATCAGGAGTTCAGCGTTTAATTCCAGGTCAGGGCACATGCCTGGGTTGTGGGCTCAATCCCCAGTAGGGGGTGTGCAGGAGGCAGCCAATCAATGATTCTCTCTTATCATTAATGTTTCTATCTCTCCCTCACTCTTCCTCTCTGAAATCAATAAAAATATATTTAAAAAAATAAATAAAATAAAATATGTCTATGGTTAACTCCATGGGCAACCAGTAGGAAAATGAGATAAGGAGGCAGAGATAACAGAGTTATCTCCCAGGAATGAGAAGGGAAAGGAAAACTGCAGGCAAGGGAAGGAGTGGCAGAAACTTAACAGGAAGTTGGAAATCTCAGCCTGGTGACATCATCTCCTCCGACCTCTCATAGTCAAATATCAACCAAAATGATTTGTTAATCTGCAGTAAATATTCAAATGACTTAGAGAAATAAACAGAGTGTTTCACTGAAATGAAGTCAGATAGAAAATCCAATGATTCTGTTGTTCCTGAATATTGTAAATATGATAAAATCTGGAGGGAAGCAAGCAGTGTTGATAGCACCATGAATTCTTGTTGTTTCATAATGTAGGAAAAATGTTTACTCTTAAATGTCAGTGTCCAGTACTTTATAACTTTTAAAAATACCAACTCAGATTTCACCAACAACCAAATATTAATATTCAGGCTACAGTCTCACCTTGTTTAACTACATAATAGACTATTTACAAAGGATAAATTTTAATCATCAAAGGAAGAAAACGGATTTGAAGTAACTTCCAATAACTCATGTGTTGGATTAATACCTGTGAACACAAAGCCACCCCACAGGCTGCATTTTGTAAATAAGAAAGTATTTTTACTACTTGATTTACACAAGTCATGTTTCATCCCAAGCCTCTCCACTGCACACAATCTACTAAACTCTGTCCCAGGGATAAGATTTATAATAAAATTTGAAATTAATGATTTTTCATAATAATAAATAGGATCAATTGCTTTCCCTCCATTTGTAATAAGACTGTTCCAGTATCAGTATTTCTATTTCTAATATTTTTAATACCTTCTGTAAAACAAAAATTAGTTCATTTTATTATTACATATCTGAAGAATAATTTTGCAGTAGTAATACAAAGACTGTGAGAAATTTTATTACAATTAATATGGATATGTAAAATTTCTCAAGTGCATAGCAAACTAAATATACTCACTTTTGTTGTCTTTGTATAGAATGATGAGGAGAGTTGGTGAATAGGCAGGTCCATGATACTACTGGAGTTTGTGACACTGTTACTATGTGTATGTTCATCTTCCCTGCTACTATCATCAGACTGATCAAAATCATCACTCTCCTGGTCCATTTCCTCTTCCTCTTCATCCTCCTCATCTTGTTCCTCAGCATGTTCTTCATCCTCCTCTGGTTCTTCTTGGTTTCCTGAGGAGTCCTCATCTACTGAAATAAAGCGATTATTGTTTTCTTCTAATTGTCCTTGCTGGGAATCATTTTGGTCTCCAGGTCTAGGTTCTGCTCCGACAACTTCACCATTCCTTACAGTGTGTTCCTCCTCTTGTTGCCTTAGCTGTTGCTGCTGCTGTTCCTCCTCCACCACACGATTCATCTGTTCCTCATCTGCCTGGCTTGCGGAAGGGTTACCTCTCACAGAGCCTCCAGTTCGTCGTCTTTTGCTGCCCACAGAGAGCAGTTCCTGATTCATTTCCAAAAGCCAGCTTGCTACTTCTTGGACCTTGGCTAGACTATCAGAAGATGCAAAGGTTTTCACATTCTGTAAGGGAAAATGAAGGAAGACAAAAAGGTTTGTACAATATACATTATCTCCTACTTTTATATTTTGTCTATATTCCAAATTTTATTAAAGATCATAAAAAGTATTTGGTGCCATTGAGGCATTAAAATATTCTTTAGCAATCAATATAGAAAGTTTTTAAATTATAAAAGTTATGAGACTTTATAAAAACATACCCCCAAATCACATAGTAAACAGCTTTATTTTCATATTCTTTTTAAAAATAGTTTTAGAATGAAGATTTAGTTGCTTTGGTCACTAAAAATGTTTTGAAATTTTGGATCAGTAGTTCGTAAACTATATCTTTTGTAAAACTTCCACAAAACATTAACAAGTGTCTCTCACAAAAACAAACAACCACCCAGCCAATGCTCAGTTCAATTCAGGAAATGCTGAGGGAAGCCAAGTTAAAAAGGCTTTTTTACTCTAGGAATTTCCCAAACTTCTCTGATCACAGAACCTGGCATTTAGACACAATTTTCTGCCAGGTACCAAGTATAATCATTATGAGTTTCACTTTTCACAATGAATACAAATCAACTGGGTAGCAAATAAACTAAAAAAAAAAAGTTGTTTTTTTTTTTTAAGGAAAAAAGTTCATAAGATCATACCCTCTGACCCAGTAACTCCACTTCTGGCAATCTATCCTAAGGAAGTAATCCTAAAACAGAAAAAAAATTATGCATAGGATGCTCACTGCAGCTTTATCCACAAAAGCAAAAATAAATAAATGAATAAATAAATAAATATCAATAAAAATAAGCAAAATCTATATGTTGAAGACAAAGGAATCCATTAGATAGGATAGATACAGTGCAATCACTAAACATCATGTTCACTTTTAAAAATATGAAAACATGGATGCTTATATTATGCTAAGAGCAAAATGCAGGGAATTATATGATCACACCATGGTTTTTAAACTACATAAAGACCAGAAGACAATATTTCAAAATATAAGCTGTATTTAGGCAGTGATATTTTAAATTTATTTTTATGATATTTCTCAAATTTTATATATCAAGCATATTTACTTTTGTATTTTTTTAACACAGACTCTAATATTTGGTGACAGAAACTTTTCATAATATTTATTCTTAAATTTCATCCTTTGAAGACACATGGACATGTTCAAATAATGCCAGATCATTACACAAGTTCATATAAAATTCCTTTAAATATCCTTAAGGTTTAAGATATGAAAAGTACAATATCCATTTCTATCACACCTTAAGAGTAACCATATTATATCACAATGGTGTGTGGATAAAACAGTCCTATTTACTTTTCCAACTTTGCCACTAGATGGCTGAGTTCTCACTGCAAGCTTTGAAACAGGGCCAAGAAAGTCTAAAACATAGTTTGAAAATAGAAATATTTAAATGTATTTTCTATAATCTACACTTTCCAAGAAATAAGCTATACTGTGGGGTGGGGGGAAATCTTGAATTTTAATTATACTAGAAATGTTAAGTGTAGAAAGAGAAGAGTTCCAAAAATTGAGCCCTGAGGCACTCCGACATTTTGAAAGAAGAGGAGTAAATCAGCAAAGATGATTAAGAAAGAATATCAGGAATGAGTGGTATCCTTAAAGCCACATAAAGCATATCCAAGAGGAGAAAGTAAATAATAACAACCACTGTGATAGATCAATGGGATGAAGACAAAGAACTGACCACTGGCTTTAGCAACACAGAAGTCACTAGTAATGGGAGCGATTTTTGGAAGTTGAAGTCTCATTAAAGCAGAGTTAAGATACTGGGAAAAGAGAATAGAGATGGTCAAAATGGACAAGTTAGAAGTCTGCTGCAAAAGACAATAAACAAGGGAGTGGTGACTGATAGGGGAAATGGGTAATTGGTAGAGAAGATTTTTGATGCTTTAAGATTGAAGAATTAGCAACTTATCTGTATAATGACAAAATGACCCAGTACAAAACAAAAAGTTGAAAATGTAAGCAAGAAAGAGAAGAAATAGTTATGTTCTTAGTTGTTAAAAGGAGATGAGAAAGAATTCAAAAGGGTAAGAACTGGTTTTACTTAGGAAAATGAATACGTCATTTATAGAACAGAGTGGTATTATAGGTGCTTTAAATTTATTTACTTATTTTACTGTATCTCTCACTGTGGAAACAATCAAAAACAGGTGAGATTTTTATAGTGGCAGGAGTCTTTGGAAGTCCCCTTCTCATTCCTTTTGTTTTTTAACTGGTTAAAGTAGGAAGCAAGGTCATCAGCTGGGCCTTATCTTGGGAGAGGAGGTATTCAAAATTTGAAGGAGGTAAGAAATAGTCCTTTAGGGCAAGAGGAAGGGAGCTTCCCTTGTTGCATGTAATTTTGGTGATCAAATGTAATCAATAAACCATGATGTAATATATATTAAATGGGGCTTTTAAAAGTCAAGTGACTCTTATTTACAACCCAGACTAGCACAATACAAAACTCCTATTTGACGTAGACTGAAACCATTAAATATAAATAACTACATCAGTTTTGAACAAGGATAGAAGGTAAAGTTCCTTAGAAAACGCACATTAAATCTATCCACTGTTTCCAGAAGGTAAACTCCAGAAAACAAAGGTCATCAAAACCTTACCAGCTAATATATGTTGAAGACAAACTGAAAAACATCACAGAAGAGCAGGTTAAAAATAAGATACTGAAAAACACTGACCTAAATCACAAGTGAATATATATCTATCCCAATTATATAAAGATAAATCTCTTGTACATAGGTTTTCTTCAAAGAGAGAATCAAAATCTTGTTTTAGTAACTGTATCTAAGGTAGCTTTCTCAACACTTACAAGGACATTTTCACTTGCATGTTTATACACAGAACACATGAAATCAGGGACGATGCCTGGGATGATGCAGGCCACAAGCAAATTGCCCTTTGTGTGCCCAAACTAACAGGCATATTTTTACAAGATTGAAACAGGTCAAGTGACACATTAAGAATAACTTACAAAGTGAAAAGATGAGAGAATAAAGTTCATAAAACAAGTCATAAAGAATAGCAGGCAGCCTGCTATTACAAATAGAAAATGTATTATTGGCATTTCTAAAACAGTACCAGAAATGGTCACCAATGAACAGTTCTGTTACCAGTTATAAATAACAAAAATTCAAGTCTCTATCTTTGTGGAACTTTGTGTTATATTGGGGGAACAGAAAAGAGTGCCTTAATTTAAGCCAATAAAGTTCAGTGACTCTCATATTTACAGTGTGACATGTAAATATCTTTCAAATTAATGCAGATTCTTATAAACAGACCTGATAAAAACTGGTAAATCCAAGCAGAAAAATCAAATTCAAAGCATAGCTAATTTAAAATAAACAACACAGCTAAAAGTCAGATGACAGGAATTCCAGAATATTAGAAGAGGCTGAAAGTATCTAACTGATAGGCAGGTAAGATTTTTTTCAAGTAGTATATATATTGGATTGGATTTCTCTAAACTACTTTGGTAATGAAAATGGGAATGAACATATAAATTTTCATTTTCTGTTGCTATTCATAAATTTAAAATTAAACAAAAACTGTATTCATAAGTCTGGTGAGTTGGCTCAATTGGTTGGAACGTCCTCCCATGCACCAAAAGGTTGCGGGTTCCATCCCCGGTCAGTGAGCTTACAGGAGGCAACTGATTGATGTTTCTCTCTCACATAGGTGTTCCTTTCTCTCTCTCTCTCTCTCTCTCTTTCTCTCTCTCTCTCTTTCTCTCTCAACATATCCTCAGGTGAAGATTAAAAACAAAAACCAGTATTTCTAGGAAATTAATTCTAATAATAATCTAAAAAGTAAGCTAATTGCCTAATTAAAAGAATATTTATCCAATAATTAATAAGAAATCAGAATCAACTCCTAAATATTTTAAGGAGTAGAAAACACCTTTTAAAAAATAGTTTACAAAACCCCACATTTTAAAAAAAAATTAAGAATCCATGATCTCAAACTTGAATCTGCCAAGGAAAATTAATAAATGAAGTATTATCAAAAGAATACATAACCTTGCTTTTGAAATTCTAATTCTAAAATTTTTTAAAGAAAACTTTTTGTATAATTTCGGATTTGTAACATAAAAATACAAACATCAATAAACAGAATCCTATATATACCCTAAAAAAAAAAAAAATCAAAGTAAAATGCCAGGATGCTTTTATTTCTTCTTACCAGTAGAAGTACTAGTATATATTGTCAACACAGATCATATACGTCACTTATGTTTTTATCAATAAGTGGTGAGATCACACTGGAGGTCAGTAAAATAAAATCTGATGGCTAATATATTGACATTAAATTGTAGAATTTCCTTGAGTGGCATATGAGAATGAAAATGATTCAAAGTAAGGACAGACAAGCAATTGATGTTCAAAGAGATTTAGTAAATTTCTCAAGATTGCCAGCTTCTAGCAAAACAGCTCTCAACTGAGTTTTTTCATGTGCCTCAGTCTTCATAACTACATAAGAATATATTCTCTAACACTGATAATACCATCTTTTCCAAAACCAGAATCACTAAAATCCCTAAAGATTATCTCTCTAAAA
This sequence comes from Corynorhinus townsendii, assembly GCA_026230045.1. NCBI lineage: Eukaryota > Metazoa > Chordata > Mammalia > Chiroptera > Vespertilionidae > Corynorhinus > Corynorhinus townsendii. Next base: position 113,407,055 of record JAPDVU010000006.1, on the reverse strand, counting down.
TAAATATTTACTGAGCCCTCAATATGCTTCAGGAACATTTTAATTTTCTAGAGAACAGTATTTCTTTAAAAGTTAATCAACGGCTTTTAACCTGACCAGAACCCATAGTAAAATTAGATTTTATATTATAATTCTGTATACATGTGTTTAAACAGACCTAAAACAGTGATTTCAGAGAGAGAGGATTACGAAATGTTTTACACACCTTAAGTCTGTAAGTCACTACCCTTAATTAAACACAATCTGTTCTCATTATTTACAGTAACTGTGTTCTATAAAATTGCCACAAATACTGAACCATAGCTCCTAGAAGAAACAGAGGGTTAAGTTTCTGAAAGCCTCTGGTCATGACATTTTTGTCAACCGATCAATACATAATGAGGGTTTCTATTTAAAGACATGCTATTTAAAAATATTATTTCTGATTTGGTAACACTGACCTCATGGTTAACAGCATTATAGCTCATGTCTGAACGAAGCTTATCTAACACAGGTATGCCCTGCATAAGGCACAACACAACACTAGGCAGCACCTCATCACTGCATGAGAGCCGTTTTAAGCACCAGTAAAAGCACAAAAAACTTTTAGTGAAAAATGTTTCATTAAATGGACTTGGAAAAGGAAACATTTATCGTATGAGGGCTGAAATAGGAAGGCAGAGTGTCACCTTGTTCAATCTCACTTGGGAACATGAGTGTCAGGTGACAAATGTTTTCATCCTCTGTGCATGTCCATACTTAATCTAACTCCTCTAAACAGAGCACTGCATGCAATGCAAGACTCACACAGTATTCTGACATCAATGAAGAAGCCACAGCATTAACTATTGTTATGATTCTGTTAATCTAAAAGAGGAGAAATGATTAGAGAAAGCTCCAATATAGATATTCATCACCAAATTTTTCTTAAAAATCAAATAAAGTTGTACTTTTTATAAAGTAATCACTGGATTACTTTTCCTTTTGTAAGAGGAGGAACAGTGCTCTTGTGGCAGCATCTTCCACTTTAGTGTGAAGTCCAGAGGTCCTAACTTAAGGGTGCCTAAAGGGGGAGACACAGTCAGCTCTATCCCAAGATGAAGTAACATAATAATTTTACTCTCAAAACTTCAAAATTAAGGTTATTTAGGTAAAACAGAACTACTTCGTGACTTTTCCCAAGTCCTAGAAAATACAGGGTAACTTTTAGTCCTCGTACCTGTTGACTCAGTGACACTTCAGACCTAATTTCAGTGCTTTTATTTTTTTTAACCAGTTTCTCACAAACTTTTCAACTAGTTTCTTATGAACCTTGCTTTCAAAAGCCCTTTGATTATCTAAAATCATTTGAACTGCTCATCTCAGAATGCTTAAAGGAATCCAAGTAGGAATAGTACACATTAAACAAACAGCTCTAAAAGCCTGTCTCAGATTGAACTAGAGTTAGGAGCCTCAAAACAAGAGTCCAAGACAAAGACTAACCTTGAAACCATAACAGACACTGAGGAATACTGGTTACACCAAGCATGTCAAACTCGCGGCCGCCGGGCCACATACCTTGGGCTTGCAGTCTGTCAGCCACAAGTTTGACATGCTGGGGTTACACTAATAACGTAAGGTGTGACTTAAGCAAATTGCCAGAGCCTCCAAATAACTGTGCAATATTAATATTTTCAGAAGTTACATGGCAGGCAGGATCCATTTCGTTTGAGCAAAATAGTCATTTAAAAAACTTAAGACAAAGATGGCAAGAAAAGAAACTACAGTGGACTGATCATCAGAAGGAAATTCAGAGCTTGGAATCACGTTCCGCAAGTTTAGGATAATAACTAAATCCTAAAAAGAGTTTCCCTAATCACCAGTCCTCTTCTGGCCACATGGCTTACTCACTCTGACTTCATATTGTAACTCTCTATACTCCAAATTAACAATTTATTTGTTAATTATTATGGCCACACTGATTAGTACTAAGTATCTGGAATACATGATAAAGTAAGACCATTCTGCTAATGCAAAATCAAAGAAAGCCTCCCCCTCTCATTCAGAATAAAAGTATTTTGCCCTAGCCAGGTTGGCTCAGTGGATAGAACATCAGTCCAAGGAATGAAGGGTCCCAGGTTTGATTCAGGTCAAGGGCATATACCTTGGTTGCAGGCTCAAACCCTGGCCCTGGTGGGGGCATGTGCAGGAGGCAACCAATTGATGTGTCTCTCTCACAGTGAGGTTTCTTTCTCTCTGTCTCTCCCACTCCCTTCCACTCTCCCTAAAAATCGGCAGGGGGAAAAATATCTTCAAGTGAGGATTAACAACAACAACAAAAAAGGGTTGTTTTTTTTTTTTTTTTATGGTTGTCTGTTAGGTCTTATATAACCTACACATATCCCACCATTCTGAGCTCATATTCTACTATTCTCTTTTTCACTTTGCTCCACTCTTTCTGTCCTTATTCTTTCTTAAAGAGGAAAATATGTTGCAACCTCAGAGCCTTTGCACTGGCTATCACCTCTACCAAATGCGCTCCCCCATATATCTGCATGGTTCTTCCCATTACTTCCTTCGGGACTATGTTCAAGTATCTCCTAGTCAATGATGCTTTCCCTAATCATCCTATTTAAAATAATAATTCCTGTGCATCACATTCCCTTTCCTCCGTGCCTTCTCCACGACACCATACAAAAGCACTGGAATAACTGCTATGTAAGTGACTATCTACCCATTTATTATTCATGTACTAGAGGCCCGGTGCACGAAATTCATGCATGGGTGGGGGGAGGGAGGGTCCCTCAGCCCAACCTGCACCCTCTCTAATTTGGGACCCTTTGAGGGATGTCTGTTTAGGCCCAATTCCACCGGGACGGCTGACTCCCAACCACTCGCCTGCCTCTCCCCGATTGCCCCTAACCGCTTCTGCCTTCCAGCCTGATCATCCCCTAACCACTCCACTGCCAGCCTGATCAACGCCTAACTGCTCCCTGGCCGGCCCGATTGCCCCTAACTGTCCTCCCTTGCTGGCCTGGTCACCCCTAGCTGCCCTCCCCTGGCAGTCTGGTCACCCCTAACTGTCCTCCCCTGCAGGCCTGGTTGCCCCAACTGCCCTCCCCTGCTGGCCTGCCCCCCCCCCAACTGCCCTCCTCTGCAGACATGGTCTCTCCCAACTGCCCTCCTCTGCTGGCCTGGTCACCCCTAACTGCTCTCCCTGCTGGCCTGATTGCCCACAACTGCCCTCCCCTGCAGGCCTGGTCTCCCCCAACCTCCCCTGCAGGCCTGACCTCCTCCCACCCCCCAACTGCCCTCCCTTGCTGGCCTGGTCTCCCCCAACTGCCCTCCCCTTCCAGCCACCTTGTGGTGGCCATCTTGTGTCCAATTGGGGGCAGCCATTTTTGACCACATGGGGGTGGCCATCTTGTGTCTTGGAGTGATGGTCAATTTGCATATTGCTCTTTTATTAGATAGGATTATCTGCCTCTTCCGCCTAGAATTTAAGTTCCATAAAGAAAGACTTTTCTTCCTACCACTTTTATCTTAAGCATCTACAAAAATGCTTGACTCAGCAGGTCCTCATAACATTTGTTTAGTGAGTAAATTATTACTAAATCTTTTTAAAGCCAGTCATGTGCTGAGCATTCTTTCTCTACCAAATAACTTTAAAGCAAGCCACAAATATAATATCAATTGCTTTAAACACATTTTTTAAAAGTTGGAGTCTGCACTAAGCAAGTCACTTGTAGTACTTGAAACTGACAAGGTATAAATATATATTCACATTTATATATAAATTAGAGGCCTGATGTACAAAATTCGTGCAAGAGTAGGCCTTCCTTCCCCCAGCTGCTGGCACCAGCTTCCCTCTGGCACCCGTGACCCTTGCAGCCCCGGTTTCGTCTGAAAAGTCGTCTGGAAAGATGTTTGGTCTAATTAGCATATTACACTTTTATTATTATAGATTATCTTCTAAGTCATTAAAATCATTAACTGTCAAATTTCTTGTTATTTTCAGCACATGCTATAAAAAACAAATATGTGATTTAAAAGATTAATTCTTTTTTGAGTGATTCTAGTTCCACAGCTCCTATGCTGCAGGTAACTGGGAAGTCACATATGTAATTTAAGGTGACAATCTTCCAGAGACTGCAAAAGTGGCTAAAAAAAAGTGGCTTAACAAAATCAACACAAAATGATAATGGAGAATATTATCATACAAAGAGCAAGTATTCAAGTTTTATAATTTTGAACTGAAAATTTTAAATCCACATGTCTCATCAATCATATAAATATATCTTTACTAAAAAAAACACAAAACACTATTTCTCAGTCCACATGATAGTACCTATTTGTTACTTATACTACATACATTTGTATTGACCAAATTTAATTCTTCATTTCCACTCAACTCCACTAACTGCAATCTGGGTTTACTCCATTATAACTAAATTATAAAATGTTTGCTAAACCCCAATGGATCTTTTACCATTTTTGTAGCTTTTTACGTTGTTGAACAAGCACTCTCTCTTCTTTACAACTCTCTTGTCCCAAAGTTTCCTTTTCATGGTATCATCCCTCAGGCAGCACTGTTGTTCTCCACTGCCAGCTCCTTCCTTCTCTGCAGTTTCTTTGAAACCTAGGGTTTCAGCTATCACATAGAAGCTAATGACAACCAATTCTATTATCTCCAGCCAAACCCCTATACTGAGCCTATTAGGTTTACCAGGATATCTGTCAACCTAAATTCAGTATTTTAAAATCCAAATCCTGTTTACACTCATACTCTCACCTCCCTCCCCAAATTTGTTCTTAGATCCTCCTCCTATTTTCTCTACATCACCAAATGGAACCATATTCTAGCCAGTTACATATTTAAGAAACCCAGATGGCTCTTCATTCCCTCCTACAATGCCCTCTCTCAATGATTTAGTGCTAAGGCCAGTAGATGAAGCTAAGCAAGTTAGATACATGTGTGAGAAGTACAGTAAGAGTCCAGCAGAGAACCGTCAGTCCAAAAAGAGGACTACCTCATGTATGTGGGAGAGGGGAGGAGAGATATGCCAAAATGGGGTGACAATGCCTATGAGAAGGGTAAGAAGGAATCCATTTAGTGGACAAGCCCAGTGGGTCAAAGACAAATTAGAATGAAAATGTCTGTTTGAGTGGGGGTGTAAACGTGAGCGAGGTAAGAAAGGTATCCAAAAGTGGGATAATGTCAAAGCCCAAATGGGATGAGGAAAGAATGATTCACCATATGCTGTCCTGTTCAATATCCCTTTCACAGAACCTGCTATGAGGAGCAGAGCTGCGGGACAGCCCCCAGGTCCCTCACCTTGGAATCCACTGCAACATTCACTCCTGGCCATGCTTCTTCTAGGCTGCTCCCAGCAAATGAATGAACATGGTGAGAATACTCCCAATAGCCAACTCTAGATGGGGGACTTCTGCACATCAAATCTTGTGTTGACATCTGTTTCTATGGGGACTGAATCGACTCAGAATGCATCCCTGTACTCTGATGTCAAAAACTCTTGAGATGAAATGAAAAAGTTCTGGAAGATGCTTCAAAATGACTAAATTCATTAAGCAAAGGTCATTTCACTCCAGAATGTTTAAAGAACATTTCCTACTACATAAAGAGATCCAGTGGCTTAGCAGAAAAAAGTTCTCAACAGTATCTGAGCTGAAAGGGGTCCTTTTAAGACAGTAGAAAGCTAGATTTTTGTTGAGTACAGAAACTGGCCAATGGAGCACTTACACTTCAGTCCCTGTAAAGTATGAGGAAAACGTTTTTTTACTTCAAGGGACAAGATTTTTGGATTATTTTTTTAAATTAACTTTTAGAAAACATCTTGTTAGAAATAGAAATCTTGGAAAGTGTCCTCTGCTGCTTGGGCCTGAGTGTAGAAGGATATCGGCAAGTCTCAAGTCTTGCGGAAACCACCTGGAGAAGTTGCAGAACAAAATTGAACATACTGTCCTTCCCTTTCAACACAAGTCTATCACTGGTGAACTCTTTCTGAATCTTCTGATTGTGAGAATTTGACTTGAGAAAAAAGGAAGAAAAGCTGTGGTCTTAAGACATTCAAGATGAGTTTTACTGATCTGTCCCAGACAAGTTCTAAATTTCTGTGAAGAAAAGAATAACCTGCTATTCATAGGAAAACAATGGACATTATACTGAAATTTTTAACTCCTCACACATTTGAACAATCTTTTTCTTATTCAATGAACATCAAGAGCAATCTAAGAAATGGTCTCATTTCAGTAGAAAAGGAAATTTGTACGTGCTCATTTATCTCATGATTGACCCTGAATTGGTATTTGTGAAGCAAAGAACAAGCACAGCAGGTAAATATAATTTTTACATTAAAGAGGTAAGTTTGCACTACAGAGGAAAATACAATTTTATTTTTAAGATTCAAAAACATTTTGTGTATATATGAGTCTATAAAAGAAGTAATCTAATTGCTAGGCCTACATTTGAACTTGATCATATCATTAAGAAAATGTGTTTCTTTTACTTTAATTTTATTTTTCAATTACAGTTGACATTCAATATTATTTTATATTAGTTTCAGGAGTACAGCATAGAGGTTAGACAATTATATAACTTATGAAGTGATCAGCTGATAATTCTAGTACCTACCTGGTGCCATACATAGTTATTAAACTATTATTGACTATATAAGGCAATTTTTTCAAAATTTTGTATGAAATTATACCTAGGCAATATTTTTATTCATATTGCTTTAGCTTATGTTTTTAGTAGATCAACTATTCAACACTACCAATAAATTTTTATATTATAAACCACATTAATTAAAATTAATTTACAATCTTTAATTTTAAATATGCTGAGGCTATATTAAGAAAAATTAAGTCTCGTTTTGGCTTAAGCTAGTTATGCAAACTTTTTATGTTTCTTATGAGTTTGAAATTTTATGAAAATATAAAAAAGATTAATTTCAAGGAAAGTTAAGATTAATTACCACGGGACTATATTTCCCCCTACCATGGGACTCTATTTTCCCCCAAGAAAAAAGTTGGCTAAAATGTCATTTTTAGTTTTAAATATTAGGGTGGGGGGAAATTACTCTTGCATTTACTGTATCTCATTTGGATTTCATACAGTAGAAATCTGTGGTAAGGTCTATTTGGAAAAGATTTAAAAAAATAAAGCAGTAAAGTAAGAAGGAAAGAACTGGTGGTTCCTCTACTTGCTCTTCTAACTTATATTACAGCTGACATCCTTTGTGGGAAGGGGAACCACACAAAAAAAGGAGGCTAATGAATCTGCCAACATAAACAGATCCACAGAAAAAAGTACTGTCTACTCAAAAGAGCACGACAATAATCAATGAATTATATCTACAACTTACTGATTGAGTTAAGGGTACCATGAGCTGTAGATATAATTTTTATGTAGGGGTTCTAAAGATCAGATAACTATTTTAAGTGTTCCCCCAGTGCAAAAAGACTGAGACAGGCTGAAAGTAAACATTAGCGATTGGATAATTGAAAATATGTTTACCTAACAAAAAGCAACGAGAGTAACACAGTATCACTTCTGTGATATTTCTGCCAATGATGCATAACCTGAATCCACAAATGAGGAAACATCAGACAACCCCAAATTAAGGTTCCGTATTCAAAATGACCATCATATAATCTTCAAAAGTGTTAAAGGAAGGAAAGCAATGATCAAGAAACTGTTCCAGATACATGACAACTAAATGCAATCCACAATTTGTTCTATGAGATATTATTTGAACAACTGGTAAAACTCAAATGGGGCCTGACAATAGATAATGCCAACATCCTAATTTTAATGGTTATCTTGTGATTGTGCAGGAAGCTGTCCCTGTTTACAAGAAATGCATATTCAAATGTTTGGAGAAAATAGTGCATCATGATGGCAACTTATCAAATTATTGTGGCACAATATAATTTCTTGTACTGTACTTGGAACTTTTCTGAAAGTTAAAAAAGGGGGGAGGGGGAGAACCGGGAATCATTCTCCTTCCCATCAAACTACCTTGTTCCCACACTTCTGTCACTCACTCATTTCATCACTAAGTCCTCCTAAGTCTACCTTTAGCTCTACAACCAATTACACTTCTCCAGTACTATTTAATAAGCAGATACCATAGGTCTCTTGCCCAAACTATTTGAATAGCATCCCTAGTATTCTCCCTGTTTTTGTCTCCCACCACTCTCATCTATTCTCTAAACTGCTGCTAGAACTTGAAATATCAACACCTCAGTGGCAGTTTCCAAACTTTTTTTACATGCTAAACCATTTGTTCAATGAAGGCAAAACATCAAACAGATAAAGAGAGAGCATATAAGGGAGGTAGGCACAGGGGAGAAGACAGGGTGCAGGGAGAACTGGCAACTCCTGAGTGATGCTGCAGAACTTTTGAAAACTACTATTTTACAGGATAAAGACTAAACTCCCAAACACAGCATGCAAGATTTTCCTAATATGGTCTCACTCTATCCTTCAATACATTTTGGTTTGTCTAAATCTGCACATTACCCAACAATATTGATCTACTTGTATTCTACCAATATGCTGTATGTTCTCATATGTCTAAACCTTTGCAAATGATGTTTTCTTCCTCTTTGACATATATATATATTTTTTTTAATCCTCACTCCAGGGTATTTTTTCCGTTGATTTTTAGACAGAGTAGGAGGGAGGGAGGAGGGGGAGAGAGAGAAAAAAACATGGATGTGAGAGAGACACATGAATTGCACACACCCAGACATGAACTGCACACACCCAGACCCAGGCAGGGGATTGGACCTGCAACCGAGGTACATGCCCTTGACAGGGAATCCAACCCCAGACCCTTCGGCGGGCGGGGGCGAGGAAGGGGGGAGGGGGGGGCAATGCTCTAACCACTGAGCAAAACTGGTCAGGGATGACATATTTCTTTGTTCACTGTTTAGTAACCCTATCTGGCAATGTAAGTCACCTTCCCTCAACTCTTCTATTCCTCTGTTACAGAACTTGCTGAAATTGGCAGGTACAGGTCTTGAATACGAGGTCTTCCCCCATCTACTTGCAAAAAGGGTAGAAAATACCAGATATGATCACATCAGAGAGCCAGGATAAAAGCTCAGAATACTGATTTTTCCACTTCAACAGGAAAGGTGGCAGTTTTCCAGAGTTCACAACTCCTAGTATTGAGGAGCCAGCCCTGTGAAACATTCTGGAGCAGGTAGAACTTTGAATGAAGAATATGATAGGGCTACATAAATAACTGTACTAGAAGGAACAATATCTGTATCTGCTACGTTAATAAGGAGCCAATAACCACAGGGCCAGAGAAAACAGAATCTGCTAAATCTCAGGGATAACTTAGCATCTTTAAGGAAAGCCTGAACACTATCACAATGAGCAAGTACTGACTCAAATCCTTGTAGCTTTGGCCTATACTCTGCCTCACTATCATTTCACAAGAAGGGTTTGAACTTCAGAAAAGGCACAATACTGTAATATAGAAAGTTACTGTCTGTAAAACACTAGTGAATCTTTTTTAATAGGGTTCCCATCTTCTTAATAAGCATAATTTTTGCAAGGCAGCATTGTAGAGCACCTGGGGGAAACACTGTCTTCTTGCTATTTGCTTTTTAAATTTAAGAATCCTATTCTCATTTGCTACTGTTTGATGCTCCCTTGCCTGGGTTCCTGGGAGGTTTCAGTCAGTATGTGTGCTATTAGAATTCAGTAACTCCTTCCAGATTTCCTTTTTTCCTCTCTGAGACAAAACAATTACCTCATTTAGTTGAATATGACAAAGAATCAATATTCACAGACAGACTTCCATCTTCCTCTTCAAATTCTTGGCAAGAAGGTTGGGTGGACATATTGGGGGAAGACACTGCCTGACTGTGTGGTTTCAGAAAATGTATAAACTGAAGAGAAATATTTAAACTCTACTATGTGCCAGGCACTGGGAATATAATGTTGACCAAAGACATAGCTCTGCATCCTAAAAACTCATGAGAAAAATATCTTCATATATATAAGTATAGTAGGAACCAGGAAAATAAATTGCATTCTAGCCTGGCTCCATTACCACTCACCAATATCACCCCATCACCACAACCAAGAAAATCCCAAAAAACAAAACATCTAAAACATAATTCTAATTCCAAGAAACATTTATAATCCACATAAAATGATTGCTTGCTTGCTTTTTCTTTCTTCCTTTCTTAGTAAAGTCTGAGAGTTATTATTTTTAATGGTAAGAAATATCATGATTTTTCTTACAAAGATGTTCTCTATATATGTAGAAATAAAGCAACACTGTCATAATGATTAAATCAGTAAACTAGACCCCTTATGTAATGATCTTTCATTTTTCAGACAAGACATTTTTAAAATTTTTCAGTTTATAGAACAGTATTTCTAGAGAAACCTAACAAGGCAGTAGTTGTAAAACACTGAAACTTCTAAACACCCTCAATTTTAGTGCAAACAATGCTGTGTTGTACCCTCAATCTAACACTAAGAGGAAACATTGTGGGTTGGTCACAACTTGAATTCCTTATCACAATGAGGACTGCCTAAGGTTCTTACCACTAAACTCAGCCATTCAAATAACCGGGAAGACCGCAATGATGCCCACTGCTCTCCAGCCCTGGAGTTCAGATTTGTTAAAAGAATATTTCCTAGATCTTCAAGTTTCTGGATAGGATTCCTTCATTCTGAAGTTATTCCTCTCACCCAGATAAAATAGAGTTAATTCAAAATAATAATAATGATTAATGGAAGGTTATAAAAGTATGCCTTCTACTACAGGAATTCAGAAACCAGATTCGAGATACAGAAATCAAAATGTTAGCAGAATCTTATAGGTTAAGAAGTCTGTTATACATTCAGAGTAAAAATGCTTCCACTGCATTCATATAACAGCAAACATTTATAGAGTGCCCACTAGAGACCAACACAATGTCAGTTACAGCATATTCATTTAATCAAGAACCCTGAGATCTTATTCCCATTTTACAAAACAAGAAATGTGCTTGGATTAAGGTTACTTGCCCAAGATTTATAGTTAGTAAGACTTAGTAACATGTTTGAAATACAGATATGTCTAAGCCAAGGTTTGTTAAGTTCATTCCACTAGGCCAGTGGTGGGCAAACTCATTAGTTAACAGAGCGGCAAACCGCGGCTCGCGAGCCGAGAGCGGTTTGCCGACCACTGCACTAGGCCAACCTGTCTTCCAATATGGCACAGTAAGGATCTTACAGCAGCAAAACAAAGGACACAAGTGACAGTAACATGACACCACTGCAACTATATTTTTCATATAAAAATAGCCCCTTCTTAAGGTAAGAGACCTCTTTCCTTTCTCAGATACCTAAACCTTGCCTTTCTTCCAGTAAGGGCCACCACAAACAATGGGTCTAGGCCCTTGGAAGAGGGGTCTGGGGAGGGAGCTTTTAGGCTCCCCCTAGCAAAGTAGAAATTATATGATATTTGTCCTAGGTCCCCTTTAGGACCAAAGGGTTTCAGTAAATTGTGCCAGCACCATACATCCAAAATCTCATGCACATACTCTAAAATTGCTTTTGCTTACTAGTTTCAAAATACTTAACAGCTATATCTGAATCTGTAAATGTAGCTCTGTACTTACCTATGATTACAAGTATTTGATAGTTTTGATTGATAATTGATTTTAGGCAAAACAGTGAAATGGAACTCTATAGACTCTAACCCAAAGAAGCTATCCAACTTTATCATCTTGCTTTCAACCCAACTGCAAAATATTATTACCTATTTATAGAATCTTACTTTGTACCAGGCCTTTCTGTTTTACATATGAAACTTGATTTCACTATCAAAGCAAACTGATGATGTAGATTCCATTTTATAGATGAGGAAATGAGGTTCAGAAACTGCTATATTGCCTCTCAAGCACTACCCATCTTTGCATAGTAATTGTCCCTCTGAACCTCTATCTTCCTGTATCGTACTTCCAGGGCAGCAGAAATCTCATAGTATTGTGGTCTAAGACAAACAATTCCTGGCTCCAGCAAAGCTAATGGTTTTATTTCCAAGGTAATAGGACTATTATCACTACAGAACATTAATAAATAGATCATTTCAGTACAATATCAAAGTCAAACTAAAAGCCAAACAGCTGAAAAAAATTAAGATCATAAAACCCAGTGGTTGCGCTGGCCAGTGTGGCTTAGCTGGTTTAGAGTTGTCCCATTTACCAAAGGTTGCTGGTTCAATTCCCTTCCCTTCCTTTCCCTTCCCTTCCCAGGCAGGGCACATGCCAGGGTTTTGGGCTCAATGCCCAGTGGATCCTACTGGGGGCATGCAGGAGGCAGCTGATCGATGTTGCACTCTCACATCAATGTGTGTTTTTTTTTTTCTCTCTCTCTCTCTCCTCCCCCTCCCTCCCTCCCTCCTTCCTCCTCCTCTCTCTCCCTGGCCCTTCCTCTCTAAAAATCAATAAAAATATTTTTAAAAAAACAAACAACAATAAAAACAATGGTTAAGAGCCCAGAGTCAGTAATTAGACAACAGCACAAATTCTAATTCTACCACTACCTAGTTATGTACCCTGGGGCAAATTATTCAATGTCTTTAAATGTTACTTCATTTGCAAAAGGGGATTTAAAATGCTACCTGTATCTCACAGGATTATTGTGAGGATTAGAGTGATCATCTTTAGACTCCAGCCTTCATGGAGGGATCTCATTTTAGATACCTTATGATGCATGGCCTTCTAATTTACCTCTGTCTTTAGCACTTGAGGCAGCCCTTAAATTAGAAACCCAAGGTCTCTAAATTTTGTCCCCCCTACCTCCCATATCACACAAAAGTTGGTTTTCCCCACTCTTAGCTCCCATAGTCTCTTGTGCTTAGTCACTGTGAAATTTTTCTTCTCATTTCAACAATGGTTAAATAAATCTATCCAGCAAGGTAGCAAGCTATTTATATCTTTACTAGAGTCCCAGTGCACGGATTCATGCACATTGAAAGGAAATTAATTAGAAGAAATATTTTAGAGGCCGGGGAAGGACTGTGGGAGATTGGCCAGCCGGGAAGGGACCGCGTGAGGGCTCCAGGTCGTGTCCAGCCCATCTCCCCCAGTCCTGATCAGGGCCAATGAGTAACAGCGGGAGGGCTCCAGGGAGTGTCCAGCCCTGTCTCGCCCAGTCCAGATCAGCTGGATCCCAGCAGTAAGCTAACCTACCGGTCAGAGTGTCTGCCCCCTGGTGGTCAGTGTGCGTCATAGTAGCTGGTCAAACGGTCAAATGAATGGTCAAACACTTAGCATATTAGGCTTTTATTATTTAGGAGGATTTTTATCTGACATTTTAGTTGTTTCATTTGAGAGGGTTTTTCATAGTACCTATTTGGTATTCCACCATAATGCTAGGAACAAAAGTCATAGTTAACTCTTTACAGGGAAGCCTTAGATGACTTTACAAAGAATGTAACAGTTTAAATGAGTATTAAAGTACTATTAGGTGGCAAATTGAGGTAAAGTAGGAAAAACACATTAGAAAAGTAGCAAATTAAAGAAATAGAGTTAAGATTGAGATGACTGGTTTTGCTGAGTTTAAAATTAATTTTAGGATATAGAATTGCTGGAAATGAGACTGATGATTGACTAGATCAGACTAAAGACAGATAGGGTCCAACTCTTGAAAATCTTGGTGTGTCATAAGGAATCTGAATTTTAGACTGTGAGTCACTACAGAGTTATAAGCAGAGAACTGCCACTGTTGTATCAATGCATTAAAAAGATTATTCTGGCAGAAGTGAAAACAAGCAAATAGAAGAGACAAGAAAGTCTTGCTTTTCAAATTTAGGGCTTCCACCAGCAATTCTGGCATCACCTGGGAGCTTGTTAGGAACACAGAATCCCATTCCACATCTACCTAATCATAATCTGCATTTTTAACAAGAATCCTAGGTAAATCATCTACACAGTAACTGATGCAAAACAAAGATCTACAAAGTCAATGAACATTACCTTTATTTTAAATTTTATGAAAAAAATCTTAATTATTCTAGAATACATGACATTAATTTGGTGTTCAAGTTGCTTTGTTTGCCTAATAACAAGCTGACGGTTAACACTGTTAGATTTAATATTTGAGGTTTGGACACTACAAGCCTGTGAGACGAAATGATTTGTTATTTAGTTGTGACATAAGTTTGAGTCCATTAACAGGCTGCTGTCTAAGAGCAGACCATTAGTAAGCCCAGGAGACTATTATTCAGAATCAGAATTAGTTCTCCACTCATTGTTGCATATGTGGTAACTCTCTAGGTTAAAAAATGAGGTAGGAAAGACCTTCCTATTTTGTAACAGAAGTGAAAAGGCAAAGAATCTGATGCTTTTAAATAAAAAATTATAAAAGATGGAGACAGTTCTTAGCAATAGAGCAATTCCGTATTTTTGGATGCTTCATTTAATGTCCTAGCTATGTTCCTGTTTAATGTCAAGTGCAGTATATATTTGAATCATTTTACTTATTAAATTTAATAAATACTGATCATCATCACAGTCCAAGCTTCAGAGAATACTTTTTTATTTTAAAAATATAGAGTTTGACAAATTTATTGGTATTTTAGTAAAGACATTCATCTCAGTTCTTTCTCTCTCCCATCTTGACCATAGGCTAATATTTTGTTTGAATCAAGGAAAGAATATGTAGGAAAGGGATTTTATTTTAACAGTAAAATAGACAAAAATGAAAAGTCTGCCTACATAAAAGCAAGTTAAATTCATGTATCATGATATCATTAAATCAAGTAAGAACTAACAATTCTATATACATTTCCAATGTTTTACTTGGGACTTCCTCTAATAAATGAAAGTGAACAAAGTATTAGGAATATATACAGGCTGCTTTTCTGGAGTTACTATCTTTTAGAAGAGCTGAGTAATTAGTTACCACCATTAAGACAGTCTGATGCTGCCTGCAAATTTAACATTGTAGACATTGTCAAGGAAATCATTATACTGCATTTTTCTTTTATCTATTACTATGCCTTAAAAAATGTGTTTAATCGTCACATTAAAAAATAATTCATATACAAAAACAAAACCCTATATAACATAGCTCTAACAAAGTATATGTGGTCAAAGAGAGAATGTTTTTTTTTTAAAAAGTGTTTTCTCAAAGAATGCTGCATGGGGTGAGTAAGAGGTGTTAAATGCAAAAACCAGGTGTAGCTACCCTAGATCCATTGAATACCAATCTGCATTTTTTAAATAAGCAGTTTCCAAGTAATTATGTGCACATGCAAGGTATTCTTTCCAAATCTGGAAGCCATTATTGTTCATTTTCTTACATTTTTATTTGAATATAATAAGCATACCTAGAAAAGTCCCAGCACTTAGATCAAAAATGAACGTTCTGACACTCTAAAACCCCCTCTAATGACTCCTAGAAACTAGTCCTCTATTCTAGCAATTAGAATATACAGTGGGAAGAGGACAGTCTCTTCACTAAAACCGAAAAGCCACATGCCAAAAAATGAAACTGGACTCCTATTTTATACCACATACAAAAATCAACTCAAAATGAATTAAAAACTGGAACGTAAGACCTGAAACCATAAAACTCCTAGAAGAAAACTTAGGGGGTAAGCTTTTTTAAATACATACTTTTTTACTGATTTCAGAGAGAAAGGGAGAGGGAGAGAGAGATAGTAACATCAATGATGAGAGAGAATCATCGATTGACTGCCTCCTGCACACCCCACACTGGGGATCAAGCTTGCAACCCAGCATGTGCCCTGACTGGGAATTGAACTCTGACCTCCTGGTTCATGGGTCAATGCTCAACCACTGAGCCACGCCAGCCAGGCTGGGGGGGAAGGGGGGTAAACTCTCTGACATCAGTCTTGGCAATGACTTTTTTGGATTTGACACCAAAAGACAACAAAAGAAAAAATAAACAAGTGACACAGGATCAAACTAAAAAACTTCTACTCAGCAAAGAAAACCATCAACAAAATGAAAAGGTAACCTACAGAATGGGAGAATATATTTACAAATCATATCTGTTGAGTTAATAATATCCAAAATATATAAAAAACTCATATAATTCAAAAGCGGAAAAGCAATCCAATTAGAAAGTGGAAAGAGAACTGAATAGTCATTTTTCCAAAGATTACATACAAATGGCAAACAGGTATATGAAAAGGTAGACAATATCATTAATCATTAGGAAAATACAAATTAAAACCACAATGAGAGATCACTGCACAACTGTGAGAATAACTCCCCTAAAGATTCCTCAGCAATGGGCTAATGTCATCTGGATTATTTTCAATAATCATTTTCATTCCAATCACAGTATCATCTTAAAAAAGCAGAAAGAAATACACAATTTCAGAAGGTATTTTAAAATATCTGATGCATTCTTAATGGTTCTAATGAACTATTCAGTACAATATTCAGACTCATTGCTCCCACCCAAGTTTGACAAACTCAACAAATTTAGGAATACAACATATAGCTTGAAGCTGGTGAATTAACTTTTAGACACCTCTTCATTCCACTATTACACAACCAGTGTCCAAAATAGTAATTCACCTGTACAGCTGCAGAACAAGCTTCTCTGGATTTCTTCTAAGGTCAAAGATGCCATAAGAATTCAAACTATAAGGTGTCAGGATGTCACTTTTACTATATAAATATGAGACTTTAATATCTCTTTAAAAATTAAGGTAAGTATGTGTGTGTACATAAATACTAAGCCATATTTGCAAAATTACATAATTTCAATGAGCAATCTGAAGAATTCTTTGGTATCTCACTTTAGAATTACAAATTCAATTGTATTTTTCTGAAATTCAAAACTCCTGGTACACTATAGCATACTTCTATGGATTTTCTTTTGAGGCATATGCTCTACTTTTTCCTACCACTTTTAACAAAAGTTCATTAATCAGGAAATCACAATGAATTACCAACTATGTGCTAGTTGTTGCTGTATTTTTACCTAAAATTACAAGGATAAAATAATGACCATCTTAAAAAGTAGAAATTTTACTAAAAAACACATATATTAACCAGACAAATTTCATTTATAAATTAACCCTAAAGGAAAATTCATATGATCAGTATAACACAGTAGTATAAAACAAGCAACCTGAAGTATTTTGACCTGGAGAAATGCCATGTTTTTTTGTAAAACTGAACAATGAATTTACCAAAGCCTGAGTATTATCATTTAGCTAGGAAAACATAGTGTGTTGAAAAAGTACGAGCAGGCATGAATTAAACTGCTGACACAAACTTAAGTACAGCACCTTTCACTCAAAAGCAGCACTGGTCTAATTAGAATAAGAACTTACATCAAGAGCTTCCCTTTTTATCTTCTACTCAGTAGAAGATAATTGAATAAAAATATGAATAAGTGAAACATATTAATCAATCAAAGAAAGAATACACCTTACTTAAATCAGTAAAAAAAATCCACACGTATGTATGCACCCACAAGAATGTGCATATATCTTTACAACTTCATTTCTGAACCTATAGTTAGGTTCAAACTGTGCTATTGCATTTCTCTGTATAAAACTAAAAATAGGAATATGGTAGTCAGTGAATCTGACTTTTGTACGTACAGGTAATCTTGGGCAGGTCCCTTAATCTTTGCAATCTCAAATTTCATCATTAGAAAAGGAAGTATTATTTGAGTATCTACTATGTGCCAATCACTGTACTACTTTTTTGTTTTGTTTTGTTTGCATTTTGATATATATTTTTTTAGTCTTTTCTTTTTGTGTAACTTTCTTTTTCTTTTCTTTCTTTTAATAAATTTTATTGATTTTTACAGAGAGGAAGGGAGAGGGATAGAGAGTTAGAAACATCAATGAGAGAGAAACATCCATCAGCTGCCTCCTGCACACTCCCTACTGGGTATGTGCCCGCAACCAAGGTACATGCCCTTGATCAGAATCGAACCTGGGACCTTTCAGTCTGCAGGCCGACAGTCTATCCACTGAGCCAAACTGGTTAGGGACCAATTCCTTTTTTTTCCCTTCTTTCTTTCTTTTTTTTTTTTTTAATTTCTTTATTGATTAAGGTATTACATATGTGTCCTTATTCCCCCATGACCCCCCACCTCCCATTCATGCCCCACCCCCCTGTGGTCTGTGTCCATTGATTAGGCTTATATGCATGCATATAAGTCCTTTGGTTGATCTCTCCCTCTTACCCCCACCCTCCCCTACCTTCCCTGAAGTTTGATGTTCTGATTGATGTTTCTCTGTCTCTGGATCTATTTTTGTTCATCAGTTTATGTTGTTCATTATATTCCACAAATGAGTGAGATCGTGTGATATTTTTCTTTCTCTGCTTGGCTTATTTCATTTAGCATAATGCTCTCCATCTCCATCCATGTTGTTGCAAATGGTAAGAACTCCTTTTTTACCGCAGCGTAGTATTCCATTGTGTAGATGTACCACAGCTTTTTAATCCACTCATCTGCTAATGGGCACTTAGGCTGTTTCCAAATCTTAGTTATGGTGAATTGTGCTGCTATGAACACTGTGCTACTTTTATATAAATTATCTCTTAATCTTCAAAATATTCCTACCAGATTATTAGTATTATCCTCAGATAACCAAAACTCAGTCACCTAAATCTGATTTGATCACAAGTCTGCTTAACTCCAAAACTCCTTTTCTTAATTACATGGTAAAGATGATGCATAAATTAAAACATAAATGATTTGAAGTACACAATAATTCTAATAAAAGCTCTCATAATCCACATGGCCTGTTTTAAAACATAAAGCTATACAAGCGTTAGAAACAAATAGTACTCTACTGGTACACTATTCTGTCACTCTAACTTTCCTCCCTACAGGAAAAGATGCTTGACACTAACAGCACCGGAGTGGGGCAATCAACATAAATGTACACAAATACAGCTCAATGCATGAAGTATTAAAGAGACAGCAATCTATTTTTCTACAACACACCTTTCTGTAATGGGAATTAGTTCATTTGTTCATCATTAAGGG
The DNA here is from genome assembly GCA_026230045.1 of Corynorhinus townsendii. Taxonomy (NCBI): domain Eukaryota; kingdom Metazoa; phylum Chordata; class Mammalia; order Chiroptera; family Vespertilionidae; genus Corynorhinus; species Corynorhinus townsendii. The sequence goes on along the minus strand of JAPDVU010000006.1, from coordinate 113,388,061 downwards.
ATGAAGTCAGTATAATGTGAAAGTCACATTGGTCCACAAAGAATTTTCTCCATCCCAGTAATGCTTTAAAGCCATCAGGGACAAGATTTCTCACAGAGAACGCCTTACTAATACATAATGACCCTAGCGGGGAGGAAAAAAACACCCTGAAAATCCTGTAGAAGAGGACAAGCACAGTCTGGTTAATGGCTTTAACAACTGCTAGGCTTTCCACATTGTTAAACTATCTGGTCAAGCTGTGAGTACAGATAAAGAAGCCATGGAAATATTTTCTCCATATATATAAAAAATATATAATATATAATTGATTTCAGAAAGGAAGAGAGAGGGAGAGAGATGGAAACATCAATAATGAAAATCATTGGTCATCTGCCTCCTGCATGTCCTCTACTGGGGATTGAGCCCGCAACCCGGGCATGTGCCCTTGACTGGAATCGAACCCTTCAGTCCACAGGCTGGCACTCTATCCACTGAGCCAAACCAGCTAGGATTCCATGTTGTTGTTTTTTAAAGGGGTTAGAGGTAGGGATGACTGATAATCAAAATTTTTAATTTTGACAATTTATCTTAAGTGGAATTGAATAACCTCATGGACCTACATCTCAAAGAAGGCATAAATCCTAAAACTGGCTGACTGATGTTTGGTATAAATGCTTAGCTTTATTAATATTTTTTATTAGAATTGTTACTGGTTTTGTTAGTACATAGATTACAAAGCTGCATAGGTTATGAATGGCCTGTTCCTATTTTAAGAGGGATTTTGCAGAACTTTCGAAGTTTTTCCCAGAGATACATATATTGCTTTACAACAGGACCACCTGTGTTGTGGTAGTGAAGGAAACCTAGCAGCTCCACCTGCTTTATTTAAACCCAGCCTAACTTCTTCAGAATTTGCTATTATGAGGTAAAACCAATTTGCATTATAAAACTTTATTGCTGCTAAACACTTAAGAACTACTTTGTAAAACCAAAATACTGCCCATTTTTGTGTTTGCTTTAAGAAATATTAATTTTAGAAGTTGGAGTGGAATATCAGAAATGAATAAAAATTAGATAACAACATTTAAAAATATAAACTGTAACAATAGATGTAAAACATATTACCTCAAAATTCTGCTAAATTAAATTTAAATTATAGCATATACTGTGTGTTTTTAAAAACCAGTATTTTGAGTCGTTTTTTAATTTTATACTCATGCCACAAGGAGATGACATTCATTAGAGTGATACAGGCTTTTTCCTTAGGACAGACTGTTTTGGTTTATAGCATAGCACACTAAAATTATATTATGAAAATGTCAAATTAAGGATAAAGCAATCTCTACCTACTTTGGTCACAAAGAGAATACATTTTTTTTTTCTAATATGAAAAATTACAAAAATTGACTTTAGCATTTAAATCAGTCTGCAACATGTGCCTAAGACATTCCTAACATTTTAAGAATGTGAAGTACTAATCAAAATTTAATTTTAGTAATACATGTTATTAAAAAGTGCAAGTTATTAAATTTCCCCTGAAATGTTGTGCTACATTAAGGAATTTTTAAAGCACTTTGTATGATGTTCTGAAACAGAGGCATCTGGAAATATCAACTCACTAAAGTTAGGAATGCCAGTAAAGTATGCCTACCACTTTAAAAATGGGAGGAAAGGATACAGGAGCCAGCAGAAAAAAGGAGAAAACGGTATCTTGAACAGAACAAGGATACCAACCTGGTAAGTAAATGTAATCCATCTCTACAATGCCACAACACATCCTATCTGCTTTTGTATCAAAAGTCATTTGGATCTTGATGGTTCATATCACCCTCTATTCTTTTTGCCAATTAGTGATTATTACTATAACATTCTGAATCAAATTCTGGCTCAGGGACTATCAAAAGGTCAGTAATAGCTCTGAAAGTCTGTTTTTCTTTCTTCATTGCCTAAGGTTAGATGGGTTGTTTTTCAAAACTTTCACTTGGATACACGGCTCCTCTGTGCAAAATTTTCAAGATGGAAATGGCAAGTTTATCTTCTTAAAATAAAAATAGTGATCAAGAACAGTTTCTAAGACAGAAAACACGTATTAAAACTACACAGTCCCACATAAAATATTTATAAACAACTAGAGTTTACACTTATTGAGAGTGAAGCTTTCAAAACTTTGCTGTTGTCAGTTTTCGATATCTCAATCTCAAAGGTTGTTTCTTTACTCCTCCTTCTTTCTCACTTGTCTCTTAAGAAAAAAGTGTGATCCTGCCCTGGCAGGTGTAGCTCATTTGGTAGGAGCATCATCCAGTACACCTAAAGGTCCCAGATTCAATTCCCATTCAGGGCACATACCTGGGGGGATGGGGGTGGGGGGCTTGGGGGGGGTTGCGCAGAATCGATTAACATGTCCTCAGGTAAGGATAAAAACAACAACAACAAAAAAAGTGATAGCTATCATTTCCAAAACTCTATCCCTACACCTCCTCCAGAAACTTGCTCCATTAATCATTCCCCTTCTACTTAAAGATTCGATCTCTTCAATCTGACTCTTGTCTCTCTTTCTGTGAACATTCACAAGTGTATAACATTCATTCTTGGATGCAAAACAATGTAAATGAGGTGAAGCCTTAAAGTAGGAAGGGAGTCGGTCCAAAAACAAAAGCAAATATCATAAAATATGTCACGAGCAAAGGCTGTACGGCAATGACTTCTACTCTTTATTTTCAGCACCCAGGACTTCTTTGTTATGAGAAAATATATCTAAAACTTATCACAGATACAATTTAAGATATAAATTTTAAAAGGTACTCTAGAGCAGTGGTCGGCAAACTGCGGCTCGCAAGCCACATGCAGCTCTTTGGTCCCTTGAGTGTGGCTCTTCCACAAAATACCACGTGCGGGCGCACATGTACAGTGCCATTGAAACTTCGTGGCCCATGCGCAAAGTCAGTTTTCGACTCTCAAAAGAAATTTCAATCGTTGTACTGTTGATATTTGGCTCTGTTGACAAATGAGTTTGCCGACCACTGCTCTAGAGGATGAAGTGCTATGACCTTCAACAAGTCAACTCCAACATTTAGGAAATAATTTCCTATATAAAAACAAAGTATGCTATAAAACTTTGCTCTTGCTCTTATGCTTACTTTAAAAAAAAATAAATAAACCAATTGGATTCTTAGACCTTATCTTTGCAAAGTTAACACTGTGATTTTTACTCTTAATCACAGGGTTGGGGGTAAAGAGTAACTTTTTTTTTTTTTTTGCCAAAATACTGTAATATCAGAATTCTGAGGTTTTTCCAACAAAAATTTTATTTTATAGGTTTACAACTTACATGTATTGATGAAAAAATTTAAAAAGTTAAGAAATTTATAAATGTTTAAGCATGAGAAAAACGAAAATACATCTGTAATCATAACTTTCCATCACTGTCACTCTCTTCTTATTCCAGCTTCAAATAACTTCTTCCTCAATTACTTCCTTCATTATTTTCAACTTACATAAACTATAAGACATGTCCAATCTCATCTGTAGGCACTAAAAGGTCTCACTTATTTATGTGCATTTTAACTGTCACATTAATCTACTCTCATAGTATCTTGATCCAATGACAAAGCTGCAATTATAGTAGACTTAGAAATTCTGAAGAATATAGACATGTAAAGAAGAAATATTTTAAATTACCTAAAATCTCATCATCCACAGATAATCACTTAATAAATTTGCTGTATCTCCTTTTAGTCTCCCTCTCTACTATGTACAACAAATAACCTATTTTCAAAACCAATTATCACTTTAGGTTAAACTCCATAAAAATTCTGATACTCCCTGATCTACAAAAAAGGCAATTTCATATGCTTCAACCTAATACCATATGGACTATATGTGTATATGTACATATAAGTACAATTTTACATTCTTCTTCTGAGACTTAATATTATACGAGAGGCCCAGTGCACAAATTTGTGCACAAGGGGTGGGGGGTCCCTCGGCCTGGCTTGTGATCAGGGCTATCTCACCCAGTCCTGATAGGGGCTGATGGGGGCCAGCCAGCAGGGAGGGACCATGGGAGGGTTCCAGGGCATGTCCGGCCCTCTCACCCAGTCCCCATCAGCTGGATCCCAGCAACAAGCTAACCTACTAATCAGAGTGTCTGCCCTCTGGTGGTCAGTGCACATCATAGCAACTAGTCAAGCAGTGGACCAGTCAACTGATAGATTGGACACTTAGCATATTATGCTTTTATTATATAGGATTATGAGCATTTTCCTAGTTTTCAATATTCTTCCCAAAATAATGTTTTAAGGCTAGATGGTGGCTCAAACAAATGGATATAATAAACTAATTTAACCATTTCCCTGATGTTTGAAACTAAATTATTTCCAGTTTTTCACCATTACAAATTATTCTGGTGGAAATAATCCTTATACCTAAATCTTTCTGTAAATCTCTGATTTACTTCCTTAGAATAACTTCTTAGAAGCAGGCTTACTAGATCAAAGTTTATAAGCATTTTAAATACTACTTAAGCAAGTTCTTAAAACACCTACCATAAGAGAATTTACATTACCAGTCTACATTTCACCATTAGTGTATGAGATTGCTCATTCCATCTCAAACCTGTTTTTAACAGTCTGAGAGATGACTTTACAAATCATCTATGGTTTGTAAACCAATTCTTAGAGAAAAGGAAGCTGACGGACAACATATACAGAAAGGTAAAAGAGGAGCACATTATCAATATCAATTGTTCTCAATATTTGGTATGCATAAGAATCATATGGCTTGTTTGAGTGTGAAAGTTCCTGGCTCCCATTCCAGTGACTCTGTCAATGGGTTCTGATATAGATTTATGTTTACTACCACCCAGAATGACACAGATGCAAGTAATCTCTGAACCACACTTCGAGAAACATTACTGCAAACAGAGAACAAGTGCTTTATACGAATAATTACTGCAACAATAAAAAGCATATTCCAAATAGCTGAGTAAGAGGTGAATGCATCCATTACTTCTTATTCAAGACACAAAAATTAGGTACCATAATAGGTCTTCAGACCAAAACCTGGCTTCATCTTTATAGTCACTGCTTAATTAAAAGTGCAAATACTTTAAAACATTAAGGTACAGTATTATACCAAAGTTTTTAAAATATACAGGGTGTCCCAAAAAGGTATACACACTTTAACAACTGATAGCTCCATTTTGAAAATGAAATGTATTTTAATAAACACTGCCTTTATAAAAGAAATTTTAAGACTGTGTTTAAGGAACCTTAAAAATGTTCATACATAAATTTGATCAAGGTCATCAAACAGATTAGTGGCAAAGCCTGATTAAGTCAAGTACAAGTAGGCTTTTAAAAAAAGAACAGGCAGTTCCACTGGGGCTAAAATGTCACAATGTATACTGCCTATTTATTTTACACATCTAAATACTGTCTAAATACAGAATAATCATAGCATCTTCTATCTCTTATAATCAATCCTTTTTTTAAGTAGTAAACACTTCTGGTATGCCCTTCTTTTCCTACTATTTGCTCAGCCCTTTGCAAAAAAGCTTTAATGCACACCACTCCACTGAAACATATTAATGATTAATGAGTTGGTTATCTACTATTTAACATTTCAATACATATGAAATTTAGACACATCCTTGACCAAATCTCAAACGATACTGACATGCTTATGCTAAACAGTGTTTATAAAGGGATTTGGGGAGGAGGGGTGGATAAACTTGTTACCTAATGAATAATAAAATATTGCAAACACTACTTTGCAAATTATATTACAGTATTCTATAATTAATGTTTTAAGTACCTGAATTCAGGATAAAGTACAGAATTATATTGGTAATATATCTTTCAAGAAACACTAAGGTTGTAAACATTAAGGGCAAGTATTTAAGTAATCAAAAAGAAAAGCTTTCTTTACACAGTGCTTTGAATAGTATATATAATGATAATTTTATGCTAAATTTCTTCTACAGCAAATTATTAACATATTTAATTAATATAAATGTTTTTAAATGTCATTGGAAGAAACAGTGTCTCTATCATGGCAAGAACATAAACTTGTTAAAGAACATATATTAGAGAAGAACAGTATTTTTGCATCAGATTCTGTACGAAACACTCTACATACTGGATAGTTAAAGAGGTGGAGGAGCTGGTGAAATCTGAATATAAACAAAGTCTTTAGCACTCAGCAAAATGTGAATATAGACAAAGTCTTTAGCACCTGAGTTTCACTTTTGTTTCTGCAACACTAGTTCTCTTCTACTTTAAGCTTTAGTCCTATACTTCCTTTGTAATCAATTATTTTTAAAAAGGCATATAATAAAGGTGAAAACAAAGATTATTAAAATATAATCACTGGAAATTCATAATCTTGGATATTAAGGTTTTGATTTGCTATATCCTTAAATATTGCTTTAAAATAGCTACTATGTTTTCATCAATAATCCTTAGAATTGGTCCAACTCAGATTACCTAAATCTTGGTATCTATGAAACTAGTGAAAGCAAAAGACCAAAAAAGGATACAAAACAACTCTTGTGCAATTCTCTAATACAAGAACTTACCATAATTCCGTTATTATAATTACAGCTAGAGTTTTAAACTTATGAAATTTGCAAATGTTAAGAATATTCTGTTTCATTTAGATAACAAAGAATAGTTAAATAAATTCTTATATTTTCAAGATATGTTCTGTGATCAATACCAGAGTATGCTGATACTATATGTTGATGCTAAACTGAGAGTATGGAGCAGAGAGACTATATTTCATTATATTCAAGGCTAGTAGTACCAATGGACTTTTTATGAATTGATGAATGAAATAATATATAGTCTAAAAGTTTATGGCGGGGGCGGGGGGGGGGAAGGGGGGGGCGCACTCAAATTAACTGAAATTACTGAGACTACCCAAAACTTAAAGCAAAGACAAAAAAGAGAAACTTAGTATTCTAATTTTAAAAATAAGTGCTGCTGCTTTAAATGGCCAGCCGTCTCACATCAACTCCAGGCTGCAATCACAACATCCATTAGAGTGCTCCACAGCTCAGAGCAAGCAAGTGGTTGTCAGTGCAGCTAGTAAATCACCTGATCCTATTACAAAATCAATTACTGCAGTGCATTTCCATTGCTACACAATCTGATGATGACAAAATGATATTGGATAGCTACTGCAAGGTCAAGAAAACTGCCAAGAACATCTTTAATTGGTCTTTTATATTTAATCATTTGGTCCTAGTTATAATGCATCCATTTTAATTGTATATTCTTATTTGAAATAAATCTATGTAGTTACCTTTGGTTGCCTGGGACATTCGCTGGATAATCTCTGCAACTGGTCTGATGTATGGCTACAAGAGAACAGATCGGAGCAGCAGGTCGAACGGCTCAACCTCTTCATTAAAGAAGAAATAATGCTGCAGCCACAGCCACACATTGACTTGCTCATTAGATGAGAATTTAACTTAAAAAATCAGAATTGGTAATGTCCCATATATACTCAAAATTGGCTAAATGCCTCATTCTGCAGCTCTCTGGCTGAAAGAAATACTGTTAAAAAAGAATTAAACAGCAGCTTCCCTACAGAAGAAACCAGCCACAAACTCATTGCCAAGAAAAACTCGATATTAAAAACAGAAGTCTCCCGGCTAATCTTTAGAAAGAAGGTAAGAGGTGCTTTAATATTTCCAACTGGTTTATATTAAAACCCCAGAACTTAACAAAGGAGCAAACTGAAGATATTACACCCCAAAATTATACTAACCACTCTCTGTCCTCCATCAGTTTAGATCTGTTTGCCTACTCCTTCAGCTCAGCCTATCCAACCTGTTCCCTCTGTAAATGCACACTATTTCAACAACCAACAGGAATGAGCCCCACCCCTCCCTGTCCCCATACACACTGTTCAAGAACCGCTCAATATCTGGAAAAGAACTGCTGCTGCATTGCTTTGAGAAACAACAGGGAGCAAATCACTGGACGGATTCTTAACTTACCAATCAAAACTGGTGACCTTTTATGACTCTCCGATTCAAGAAGCCTGCCAAACCCTCACAGTAAGAATAATCAACTGATTTTATTTGCATATTATAGATTAATTAACAAGATAATTTTCAATCTTATTATTCAATCTAAAATGCAGAAACATGGGCATAAGTATTTTTTAACAAGATTTAGACAGTAGCTATTTAAAAGATACTTTGAGTATTGCTGGGAGGGGGCAGGATGATGGCTGATGTGCAAAGTAAAATATTCCCTCTGAATATTATACTTAAACTTGAGGAATATGAGCAATAAAATTCTACAGCAAAAACAGTGGTGTAGATAATTATGAACTAAATAAACAAGGTAATCAAGGAGGCCCCAACTATCATAAATGTTAGAAGAGTTTTAATGAGAAGAAAAGGATATGTATCTATAGATAGGTATTGACAATGAGTAAAAAGCCGTCAAAAACCTGGTTTTCATATTAAATCTTCCCCCACTTGGTTATTTGCATCTCATTAAAAATATTCAAAAAACACAAACCACCCTAAAAACATAAGCAATAGTACTATATATGTTAGCTATACTCTAATATCTTTTATATGTAAGCATTCTCTTTTGCCTATAAAGATATTTATCTAGAGCATATAGTTATGATGCATATTATTATTTCCAGGACAAGAGAAGATAACATTAAAATAAATACTTTATAGTCTTCACAAATAATCGTATTGCAAATAACTATAACTTAATAAACATTCATAAGCCATTGATTATCAATCTTTTTTAACAGCACTGTTTTTTGAGGAAGATAGTTTAAAAACTAAATGTAATAAGAAACAACTTGAAATAAAATGTATTTTTAAAACTTCCTGTTTTCTATGGCATTGAAAGGTTCTTTATTTGTGTGTGCCTCATGCTCAATTTCTTCCTTGGTTTAAAGCTAAAAAGAGCCAGTATTGCCCCTTCCTTCATCTTGCACTGGCCTTTTGATATTCATGTTATACATAAATCAATTTCCAGAATATCTAAAAACAGGCATGCACTTCACATTGAATTAAAAAATAACAAACACCTTTTGTAGATACAGGCTATGGAAACAAGCAAAATAATGCAGTAACCTTTTACTCGCCTGCTGGAGGTACTGTCTGCTGCATAGAATTTTAAATCCTCATCTGCAGATGCAATTGAGTTGGTATTGCTAAGAACTCTGCTTTTCCTGTGTGCTCCTGGCTACAGCTATTCATTGAAAGAGCACATTACATGGAAAATGTGAAGTACTATCAATTTAAGTTTCTTATATGAGTTAACAAAAGAACTTATACAATCTAGCTATAGCTCTGCTCTGTCACATTTTCACAAGCGTTGCCAGACAGACACATTGGGGGAAAAGGTCTTATTGCTCCTGATGCACTGCTCCTAGCATATGTGTGAGACTGGGCAGCCAAGAGAGGTAATGAAAAAATTAATACAGCATCCTAACATAAGAACAATATACCATGCAGTAAAACCTCATACAATTTATATTATCAACAAATATAATAACTTGAGATTTTTATTAGCTTTATAATTAACAAAAGCCTGAAACTAAATTATTGTGTCTAATATTATAGGCAAGCATCAATAAAAATCCCCACCAAATGCTATTAATGAAAGTAAGTTATTCTACTAGCTACTCAAAATCAATGTTGTTTTTAAACAAAACCATGAAATAAAAGATCCAAAGTATAGATTACTTGTGAAGTAACTTGACATGTAATGGTTCATCCCCCTCATTCCTCCACTAATACCCTCCAGATCTTATATTAGTTATAACTAAAAGAGAATGTAAGCAATAAGGGCTATCTTCATTTATTATTTTTCCTTCCATGTCAGCTAATTTAATGTACTATTGATTCTTAGGTTGAATACAGATGGAGGCAAAAGGCAAACCAACAAAAATAAAGCTTTAAAAACCATCTGAAAACAAAAACACATAATATTGTTTAGGAAAAAGTTAATATTTATCTTTAATTATCTTCCTATAGATATGTTTTTTAAAAAGACAAAATTAATATTTGCTCATTAATGACAATTAAGAATCATCATTATTTTGTAAATAAACTGCATTTTAAAGTCGTACTTTCCTCCTTAATTGCACATTACACTAAATATCAAAAACTTTAAACATTTTTACTAAAAGACAGAACTCAAGAGAACTTTCTGTTGCTATCTATTCCTATTGAGTTAATTTCTACTTCTCTAAGAAATATGATAACCATTCTATTACATGGTAGTCTAAAGAATGTGTAATATACAAACACAACCCCACAGGTCAGGACATACTCCCTCAATGCCCAAGCCAACTTCAATATATAAGCAAGCACAATCCAACTTCAACAGTTTCCAAAACTAAAATGTATCAAATAGAAATTTATCCAATTGAAACTATTATATTTTTTAAATAACAGTTTCCCTGGTATTTACTTATGCCAGTCAACATTTGGATTTCCAAGATTGTGTCAAAAATGTCTTTTCTAGGTAATTTGATCTAAACAGAATCCAAACAAGAACACTCATTGTATGTGATTATTACATTTCTTTTCTCTCTTACTAGTACTTGAGAGCAACCTCTCATGCTCCTCTTTTTTATATCACTGACCTGCAGAATCCTTAGCTGTCCTTTATTCTGAAACTGCATGCTTCTTCACTGCTATTCACTTTGTACCCCAATCTCTCATATTTCCTACAAATAACTTTTGATGACTATAACCAAATTCCAACCTCAAAAGAAATACTAGAGATATAGGTGGCCTACATAAAAGTCCCTCTAACTCCAGAGAATCAAATAGCAATTCAAGTCTCTTGGCAATTGTTGAACACTTGTTAAAATTAATTTGAAAAATTTAACATGGTGCAATAGCTCTGAAAAGACAGAAGAGGGAACTCTAATATTTTAGAATTCCATACTTAAAATTTTGTTTAACATTTAAACACTGATTTACAACTTTGCAGTAGTTAAAAATATAGTAATGTTTTATGTAATTTTCCTTGTTAAAAATAAATAAAAACTACAATACAGAAGAAAAAGAATTGGAAGAATAAAGTGAAGACTGAATACACAGACATTTCTAAATTCTATCACACTAATAAATTATAACAAAATTAACAAAGCTATCATTTAAAATTACAGTTGACCCTTGAACAACACAGGGGTTAGAGGTCCCAACCCTTATGTACCTGAAAATCTGCATATAACTTCTGACTCCAAAAATCTTAAGTTGCCCTTCAGTATCCACAAGGGATTGGATCCAGGACCACAAGAGGATACCAAAATCCAAGGATGTTCAAGTGGCTAAATCAACACAAAGAGTCAGCCCTCCACATCTACAGCCGCAAATCAAAAACAGTACAGGCATTTATCGGGGGGAAAAAAAAAATCCGTGTGCTAGTGGACCCACACAGTTCAAACTCATGCTGTTCAAGGGTCAACTGTATTCTAACAAACAATGCACTCCCATCCTATCTAATAAAGAGGGAATATGCTAATTAACCATCACTCCATCACAAAGATGGCTGCACCCACAGCTGAGGCCAAGTTCCCAGCAGGGACCTGAGGCTACACCCTCCCCCGCCCCCGTGGGGCTTGACAGGGGACCTCAGGCCAGCAGGGCGTGACAGGGGACCTCAAGGTGCGCTTCCCATCCTGGTGCTGGGCTAGGGGACCTCAGGCTGCTGCCCTCACCACAGTGCCAGGCCAGGGGACCTCAAGCCACAACCCCCACCAGGTGGGGCTTGACAGGGGACTTCAGGCCACACCCCCCACCCAGCAGAGCTTGACAGGAGACCTCAAGGTGCGCTTCCTGTCCTGGTGCTGGGCTAGGGGACCTCAGGCTGCTCCCCCCCACCAGGGGACGTCAGGCTGGGGGACCTCTGGCCGCGCCCCCCACCTGGCAGGGCTTGACAGGGGACCTCAGGCCATGCCCTCCACCCAGCGGGGCTTGACGGGGAACCTCAAGGCATGCCCCCCCCACCCCAGTCTGGGCTGGGGGACCTCAGGCCATGCCCCCGTCCTGGAGGCGGGCTAGGGGACCTGAGGCTACATTCCCTGCCCAGCAGGGCTTGACAAGGGTGGCACTAGGCGGGTCTAGATCTATCCCAATGAGGGAGGGGCAGGCCGGCTGGGTCTGGGTCTCACGCGATTTTGAGGCGCATGTGGGTGCGCGGGGACTTGACTCTGGGTCCCGTGGTGTGCCCCAGACTCTGACAGGAGGAAGGTTTTCATACACATTTTACTAATTTTCTTTCATCTCTGACACTTCTATTATAGAGAAAGGGCAAATAGCAATATTAAATTATTTCCTTTAATTAATCCCCTTTTAATGTGCATGAATTTCGTGCACCGGACCACTAGTTTTCTTCAATATTAAATAAGGATACCTGAATAAACCCAATGTATTTTTTTTAAATAACCATTTTTGTTCAAAATGTTTTTTTAAATAGTTTGTTTTTTAAAAAAAGTTGGGAAAATGTATAGCAAATTACTTTTACATACCCATTTTTTTCAAAAGGAAACTGCAAAAAGACTTGAGTAATAATGACTTCTCTAAAATAAGTATACATAGTCTACTAAGATGTTTGTTTGGAGAATACAGATATTTTTAAACATAAGTTTAATTTACATAAAAATGCACACCTGTCACTTTAATGAAAACCAAAGTACTTTATGCGAGAACATAATAGAAGAGCGAATTTATAGTACACAAATGACTACTATGCCAAGGCCAGATAGAACAGAGTTACCAGGTAACTAAAAGGACAGAACTCAAGAGAGCTTTCTGTTGCTAACTAACAAGGATCCCCTTTACTCCAGTTTCCTATAACATGTTCATTTCCTTTGGAGTTCCCACCAGTAGCACCTTTAGTATTCCTATTTTCAAAATTCTGCTTATGATAATTTTGGTATTTCTCTAAGAATCTACACACTTTCTTCACCACGATCCTTACATTCTTCTGAGTCTTCAGCATCTTTAACACACATTTCTACCAATTCTTTGTATAATGATTTAAGTATTTTGTAAATACTTTTTCTCTGTTGCGCTCCTCACTTCCTTTGGAGGCCTCACCAGTAGTGTTTAACATCTGTGTTTCTACCAACAGTACATTCAGGGCAATCTAGAATTTTTCTATCATACTCCTCAAAATTCTACCTGTTACCTAATTTCAAAGCAATTCCTCTGTTTTTTGGTATTTGTTGCAGCAGCACCCCCACTTGCAGGAGCCAAAATCTGTATTTTCTTCCTATAGCTGCTGTTACAATACCGCAAACTTGTGGTGTACAGCATGAATTTATTCTTTTGTAGTTCTTGAAGTCAAAGTCCAAAATCAGTTTTACTGGGTTAAAATTAAGGTGTTGGCAGGCCAGTGGTCTTTTTAGAGACTCTAGAAGAGAATGTTTCTTTGTCTTTTCCAACTTTTAGAAAGCTGCCTGAATTCCCTTCCTCAATTTTCAAAGTGCATCACTCTAACCTCTACTTCAGTCTCCTGTCTCGTTCTTCTGCACTGATGATGGGAGGTGGTATGCATGGACACCAAGAGGAGAGGGGATGGCATCTGTGTGGCCCCACCCCCACCTGCCCAGATCCAAGTCCTTTCTTTCATTTGGCAGTGCCTAAGTTGTATCTTTTATAATAAAAGTGTAATTGTAAGTATAGAGATTTCAGTGAGTTCTATGAATCACTCTAGCAAATAATCCAACATGAAGGGTACATGTAGAAATCTCTAAATTTGTAGTCAGGTCAGACAGAAGTAGAGGTTACTGGGAGACACCACCTGGGGCAGGTGTCCAAAGTAAAGGCAGTCTTGCTAGGAACTTTGCCCTTGAACTAGTAGGATATTACACTAACTATGGGTATAGTTAGTGTTTGAATTGAATTGTAGGCACCCAGTTGTCAGGGAATTGGGATAGGAACATAAATATTAACTGTGTAATTTAGGAAAGATTTCTGGTTAGAAGGTAAAGGGTGGTAGTATTCAGTTTCCAATGGATTTCTCCACCACATCTATCTTTCCCAATACCATAAAAAAAAAGAGAAAGTTCAGGAAACTTTTGTAATTTGATGTTTAAGATAAACTTTCTAAGCATATTGACAGAGTAGTCAAAAACAAACAATACAAGTGATAAGGTACATTTATTTTCACTTTTAAGAGAGTTCTAATAAATTTTCCACAAACTTTTTAACATTTTTAACTCTCAAAGTAAAAGATATGTATCAACTTAAGTCAACTAAAAAGTATGATCCAGATGTGCATGATCCAGCATACCACAGGGACACTATTAGGAAATCAACACATCTGGGCTCTAAGCCAAAGTATATGTATGATATATCATTAAACATTATATCAAAAAACACTTTCATTCTTTACTATTCAATATATAGTCTATAGAGATTATATTTTAACATAAGGTTTTAATCATATTGGAGCTAGAATTGCTAATTTTAATAACAAATGAAATCAGACAAGTCAAAATTTCTCAAAAGCAAGCTCTGGGGTGTACTATGTGTAAATACATATTACTGTAAATAAAAATGTTCTACACTTCCTCTGAGTTAAAGAAGTAGCCAGTCATCCATGGCAAGTAACAATATTAAACAAACAGAAAAATTTTAGTTTATTCTATTAATAGTTTAAGGTAGTGATGTTCAACCATTTTCCCCCAATAGAACTCTTTCCAGATGAAATGTTACTTCCTTTAGAATTGCTTATAGTAACAGTGAACTGACAAATAAGCCCATGTTTTTGTTTACCTCTTCAATGGTTCTCTTGCTTCCAGGGCTTCCCTCAGTAAATTTCCAGTGCTTGGCTAGCCCTAACTATTGTCATATGCCACTGCAACTATAGGCGGCTAGTATGCACCCTAAGACAAGAAAGTCACAAACGTACTATTCTTACACATTACAGTTGCAGGCTTTCTGGCTTCTGCTTCCTTTTGACCATTTTCCACTGTTTTAAATAGGCGGAGTTTTTCTTTCAATATTTTATCCAGATTTTTATCATTGTTATCGGAGTGATGGTTCATTCAACTACTTTACTGGCATCATTGCATCATTGTTGGATTTAAGAATCTCAAAATTCTATTAATGTGGATTAAAAATTCACAGTCTTGATTTCCATTCCTCCCACCAAATTAAGGCCTTCATCTTATCACACAAGAATTTAAAGTACTACCACCTTCCAGTTTTCTCTCCCTGAACTCACACAGTACATGGAGAGCAATTTCTTGCCTGTATACTACTTTTATCATTAGAAAGAGTGTTTTCTGTGAAAACCAGGAAACGTGTAATCAGAAACCTCATATTAACTTTCAACTCCACCACTACCTGTGAAACCATAAGCAAATATAATCTCTGTGACCCTTATTTCTACCATCTGCAAATAAGAATATCAACTGCCTCATTAGTTAAGCATAGGACCAAAATATGATAAGTAATGTTAACAAGTGTAAACAAGAGTTTGCCACAGATGTTACAGGGCTGTGACATGAGAATAGGAGAATGGTTAAAATCATTATCTAATACAGAACAAACTAAACAGACTGGGAGACTCAGATAATGAGTTCATTTACTGACTCAACAAGCCTGAGTTCCAACAACATATCAAGCATTGTACAAAGCAAATTTTTCAGGATGAGAAATAATAATTTTGGGTGCTAAGAATGTAATAACTGAGGGAAAATAGATAATGAAGGAAAACATGGCATTTATAAGGCATCACAAATTTGTCTTACTTCACATAATGAAAACAGACCATCTTCTAGAAATGTATTATATGATTAGGAGGGGCAAAGAGCAAAGCTTCAACCTAGTGTATACTTAAGGGGTGTATGAAGAAAGAGCAATAACAAAGAAAACAAATATGTAGTCAGAGAGGTAACAGAAAGCCATTTAAGTATACTATCACAAAAGACAAGGGAAAAGTGGCTGCTAAGAAACAAAATACCAAGTGCTGAAAAAGGTAGGGTAGGATGAGAAATGAAAAGACACAGATTTAGTAACTGGAACTTTAATCTTATCTTGGGAATGATAGGGAGCATTTTAACAGCTTAACCAATGCCTATCTAGCTGGTTTTGTGAGAAAAGTGGTTTACTTTCACTTGAGAAAGCAGAACTCCAGTAGAAACAATAAGCAAACTACAGAAGGTGGTTGAATAAGAGTTAAGAAATTGGACACTTAGCATGGACTATAAATCAAACAAGTTTGGTGATAATGAGAAGGATAGAAGAGTAGAAGTAAGGCATTTTTCAAGATTAAGTGTGATAAGGCAAACAACCCAGCACAGAGCATAAAGAGGGAGAATACTGGAAATAGCAAAGTTCCAGTGAAGGGAAGAAGGATCAGATTAAGAATACAGCTGTACCTCAATTGCAGGCTGGATCCCCAATCGGGGCGAGTACGAGAAGCAACCAATCAATGTGTCTCTCTCACATGGATGTTTCTCTCTCTCTCTCTCTCCCCATCCCTTCCACTCTAAAAATCAATGGGGGAAAATAGACTTGGGTGAGGATTAACAACAACAACAAAAAGAATACAGATGTTAACTTTCTAAAGAAAATATTTTATTCTTTGGGTAAAGATAAACTAAAGAAAGAAAAAGTATAGCATATAAAATCAAAAAGTAGTAAGAAAAATAGGGATAGGATCATTTGAGGGCAGTGGAAAGGTTTCAAATAATATTCACCATAAAATAGATTTTAAAAAAATAAGGCTTACCAGGAAGCACTGATGCTAAACTATAGGGGGAAATGTGAACCTCTCAGAAGAATAAACTGATAAAACTCTAGTAAAGCGAGGCAGTCCATGAACAGGGAACAATATAGAAGAAATAAGCACCTGAATAGCCTGGGAAATTTGTGACAATCAGGAGAATGGAAATTCTAGGAATTAATAACTTTTAGATGGCTACTAGATTGAATGTGGGTCATACTGGATTTTTTTCATTTAAAAAGTGATTTCTGAAAGAAAAGGCTTTTAGGAAAACTTCACTACATAATGTGGTTGCCACAGTAACTATACTGGGAGAAAAGAGAGTCAATACTACTTTTCAAAGGTTTACAGACATTTGTGAAAAAACAGTGTGACATTTAGAATAAATATTAAGTAAATAGTGAAATACCCTTTTGAGGAAGAATAGTTCTATCCATACAAGCCTCACCAATGACCAATAGCTCTAAGGTGTATTATTGATCAGCAGATCAGCAAACTCCAGTACATGTGCTGAGAAGCTGTTACCTATCTACACTAATAAAAGAGTAAGATGCAAATTGAATGTACCTTCGCGATGCCCACCAGCCAATCAGAAGTGCATATGCAAATTAAACCAACAAAGATGGCGGGTTAATTTGCATATACAGGCACCGAGTGGCTGGAGGCGGGTGTTCCACACCACCCCAGCCACTCTGGGCCTCTGGGCAGCGTGGGAAGTTGGAAAGGTGGCTCCATTCTTGCACAAATCTTCGTGCATCAGGCCTCTAGTATAAGTATAAGGCAGACCTTAAGTAAGTATAAGGGGTCTCTGTTAATATTAAACCCCATCTATCCTATCTAATAAAAAAGTAATATGTAAATTAACCATCACTCCGCTACACCCACAAGCCATGCCTATAAGCCACGCCCATAAGCCAATCAGGAGGGAATATGCAAATAAACCCAACCAAGATGGCTGCAGCCACAGAGAGCAGGAGAGAGGCTTGGGTTTCCCTGGCAATGGAGGAAGCTAAGCTTTCTGCCCTTGCCGGCCCAGGCCTCCACTCAATGCTACAAAGTTTCAATTCTATAAGATAAATAAAGCCCAACAGAAATGGCGGCAACCACAGAGTTGAAGAGAGCAGGAGGCTAGGGTTGCCCGTAGTGATGGAGGAAGCCAAGCTTCTGCAGCCTGGCCTGCTTTGGCCTCCACTTAAGGCTACAAAGTTTCAATTATAAAAGATACATAAATCCCAACAGAAATGGCAGCAGCCACTGAGCGAGCAGAAGGCTTGGCTCCATTCCAGGCTACAAAGTTTCAATTGTAGAAGATAAATAAGTCCCAGGTCCCAGGGCCTCTGCTTGAGTCCCCGGGGGCATGGCCAGCCTGCAGACCACCACAGGCCCCTCGCCCAGGCTGCCCCATACCCCAAGGGAACCTCCACCCTGATGTGGGACACTCTTCAGGGCTAACCAGCTGGCCCCTGCCCATGCACCAGGCCTCTAGTTTCAAAAACAAATACTCAAAGAGAATATTTGCTCAATAATTATGTTAATAAGCATACAGAACAAGAGAAGGAAAAAGAGAAAGAATGCACAAAAACTATTTTGCCTTAATTCAGTCATAAATAGGTTATCAAAATCCTTTTAACTACTACATTTGGCACATACTATAGGAGGACGTAACTCTCTCAACTAAATATTTTACTTATTTTTTATCACAATGGAAAATTTAACACCATCATGAAAGGTATATCAGTTTTCATTTCCTTTTCTATTGCAAAATGTCCGTGGATAGTATAATACAAACTACAAAAGCATCAATGTGAAGAACAATATTAACCCAAAAATGAGAACTTAAGTGATTGTTAGCCAATGGACACCATGATTTAAAATCAACTAAGAAGAAGACTATCAATAATCTTAGCTCTATAAAATTTCATTAAAATATTTTTTGGTTATTATTAGTTAACACTGAATATTGTTAGATAACACAAAAGATAGAAACAAAAGTAAATTTCCCTAATAAAAAATACATTTATTACACTATATTACAACACCTTTGCCCTTACATAGAATGGCAATGCTACTAAGAGTGGTCACATTCCACTGTTAATTGCCATTTCTCTAAAAACTAATTTAGACAACATTATAGATCAATATATCCTGAAATAAAGTGCCTTCAATTGATAAAAACCACATTATGATAAAAAATAAGAAACTAAAATGGTTCCATAAAATTTTGAAAGATATATACTTAATAAAGCAGAGGAAAACAGACATATTCCAAATATAGGTTTACAAAAACATTGAAATATTATTACCTACAAATAACCTGAACAAGATTAAAATCACTAAAATTCTCAAAATCTATTGTCTCTTCACAGGAAAGACTTAAAAGAATTGTTACTATGCTTAGCCTAAAAAGCAATGGTTTCATTAAGGTACAAAATCAAATATACAGTAAGTACCATGATAAACTAAAGTATTAAATTTATCTCCAGTCCAAAAAACTAAATATCAATTCATAAGACTAATAACAATAATCATATCATACACAGCTAACATTTTCATGGTAGCACATGGGATCAAAACATGTTTTGCTTAAAACTATTAGCTGAGGAATCGAAGCACAAATACAAGAATAATTGCTTCCTTTGGGCTTTGGCTGTCAAACACAGGAAATGCCAATGCTTTATAGTCCTGTGATAATTAAAATCTTGTCACAGACCTAGACTACCAAAAAATATTTATTTAAAAGTAAATTTACAGTATGACACCAAAAGCACAGCAACAAAAAACAGATAATTTGGATTTCAAAAGACACCAGAAATAAAGTGAAAAGACAATCCACACAATAGGAGAAAGTATTTACAAATTATATATCTAATAAGGGACTAGTTTCTATAATATATAAAGAATGCTTATAATACAACAATAAAAAGTCCAATTGAAAGTTGGGCAAAAGATTTGAACAATTATCCTAAAACCATATATAAATGGCCAATAAACACATGAAATAATGCTCATTAGTCATTATGGAAATGAAAATCAAAACCACAATGTAATACTACTTCACATCTATTAGCATGGTGAAAATCCAAAGACGGACAAAAACAAGTATCTGTGAGACTGTGAAGTAACTTGGAACCCTCATACACTGTTGGTAGAATTGTAAAATATTGCAACCATTTTTTACAGTTCCTCAGAGCTAAACACAGTTACTGTATTACCATGCAAATCCACTCCTATAAGTATACACATAAAAGAATGAAAACATATGCCCACACAAAAACTTATCCAAAAATGTTTATTGCAGAAGCATTACTAAAGCCAGAAAGTAGATACAATCCATCAACTGATGAATGGATGGATAAATGTAATATGCAATGGGATATTTTCTGGCCACAAAAATAAATGATACATGCTACAAATGGATAAACCTTGAAAATACTATGCTAAATGAAAAAAAGCCAGATACAAAAGGAAAAATATTGTCTGACTAGAGACCTGGTGCACAAAATTTGTGTACGGGGGTGGGGGGTGTCTCTCAGCCCAGCCTTCACCCTCCCCAATCTGGGACGCCTTGAGGGATGTCGGACCGCCCATTTAGGCCCGATCCCCAGTGGGATCGGGCCTAAATGGGCGGTCAGACATTCCTCTCACATTCCAGGACTGCTGGTTCCCAACTGCTCACCTACCTGCCTTCCTGATTGCTCCTAACCACTCCCCTGCCAGCCTGATTGATGCCTAACTGCTCCCCTGCCAGCATGATTGCCCCTAACTGCCCTCCCCTGCAGGCCTGGTCACCACTAACTGCCCTCCCCTGCAGGCCTGGTCCCCCCCAACTGCCCTTTTCTGCAGGCCTTGTCCTCCCCCCCGCAACTGCCCTCCACTGCAGGCCTGGTCCCCCCCAACTGCCCTCCCTGCAGGCCTGGCCCCCACAACTGCCCTCCCCTGAAGGCCTGGTTCCCCCCAACTGCCCTCCCCTGCAGGCCTGCCCCCCCCCCCACTGCCCTTCCCTGCAGTCCTGGTCCACCCCCACAACTGCCCTCCCCTGCAGGCCTTGTCCCTCCCCCCCCAATTGCCCTCCCCTGTAGGCCTGGTCTCCCCAACTGCCCTCCCCTGCAGGCCTGGGTTCCCCCCAACTGTCTTCCACTACAGGCCTGGTGCCCCCCCAACTGCCCTCCCCTGCAGGCCTGCCCTCCCCCCAACTGCCCTCCCCTGCAATCCTGATCCCCCCAACTGCCCTCCCCTGCTGACCTGGTCTCTCCCAACTGCCCTCTTCTGCTGGCCCAGTCACCCCTAACCTCCCTCCCTGCTTGCGTGTTCACCCATAACTGTCCTCCCCTGCAGACCTGGCCCCTCCCAACTGCCCTCCACTGCAGGCCTGGTTCCCCCCAACTGCCCTCCACTGCAGGCCTGGTTCCCCTCCAACTGCCCTCTCTTGCTGGCCTGGTCACCCTTAACTTCCCTCCCCTGCAGGCCATCTTGTGGCGGCCATCTTGTGTCCACATGGGGGCAGCCAACTTTGACCACATGGGGACAGCCATCTTGTGTCTTGGTGTGATGGTCAATTTGCATATTACTCTTTTATTAGATAGAATTCCAATTAATATGAAATGTCCAGAATAGACAAACCAATACAAACTGAGACTATATTGCCTAGGGTGTTAAGGGCAGGGGTTTTATGGAAAATAGTTATTGCTATAAGATGAAAGGGTTTGGAAGGATATAAAAGTATCTTAAAATTAGATTGTAATGATTATTCTACAATTCTGAATACACTAAAAATTATTGAATTATATACTTAGGGATGACTTTCTGTATGTGAACTATATATTTCAAGGAAGCAGTTACTAAACATAAATGAATAAATATGCAATAGGGAAATATATATCAGAAACATATATAATGCAAAGATGATTACCTCCCTCAGACTAACTCAAATACATGTATTAATGAGGGGGAAAATGTCAGCAAATTACTCTTTTCTATTTAATACATCTCCAGATAATCAGTTACCACATTTTAAAGTAGTAAAAATTTGTTTAAAAAATTCTTGTGACATCATTTGCTCCTAAAAACATTACACTCATTATACAATAAACAGAGTAGTATGATTGTTAAATATTTAAGCATCAGTTATGATTATTATAGAATTTTAGAAACATCATTTGGTTGAATATTTGTTTCAAACACATTAAAAAGAATAATAAAAGAAATTACTGTTTTTTATTATATATTTCTTCATGTAGCTAGGAAATTTCCTTTAGCTAATCAAACAGGTGTATTCATCCTTAAAGATATTTTTACATTAAAACAATCAAAAGTTTTATTACAACATTTGATTAATCAATGCCTCAGTATTTATCCCCCATTATTTAATAATTTTAACAGGTATGATGATTAACCAAGGCATTATTATCCTATCTAATAAAAGGGAAACATGTAAATTGACCGTACCTCTGCTACGCCCACAAGCCACACCCACCGGCCAATCAGGAATGAGTATGCAAATCAGCCCAACCAAGATGGTGGTTAATTTGCATATACAGGCACAAAGCGAAGACTGGAAGAAGGCGTAGAAGGAAGCCAAGCGCTGCAGAAGGGAGCGAAGCTGCAGAGAAGCAAGCAAGCAGGGCGGGGGAGAAGGGAGGGAAGCAGACCGCCTCAGGAAGCCCTATTGCAGGAATCTCCTAGTATCTATATAAACACTATATTGTTGAAGTAAACATATTGAGATTAACTCTCCTATATTTACTCAAAATTAAAAAGATTAAAACCTTATCTAATCATAAGTTTTTTAAATTCTTAACTAGAGATACCTAACAAATTTTTCATATTATAATGTTATCATAAAGAATCTGGACTAGCCCAGATAGGGCCTGACCAGAGTACTGGTCTTTATGCTGTCTTATTGTGGTGAACAGGACCTAATGTAAAGAGGACTCAAGTAATGGATGGCTAAAGAAGAAAGTTGTACTAGTATCAACAGCTAATAGAAAACTATTACAAAAATCTGGGCAGGAAAGATCCTGTTTCATTCACATTTCTTTCTCTGAATTCCTTTAATACTTAGCTTGCACACTAAAAGAATTTTCTGAATACAATGTGTAGAAAGAGTCAGAAGGAGAGCAGAATATATATAAAGAGAAGAAATTCCAGTATCAGGTAAAAATTTTTTAAATATAAATTACAACTGTCATTTGCAGTGGCTGTTGTAAATCTCATTAATGTTATATACATATAAACTTAAGTAACATGCAAACTATTTAATACAAAAAGTATGTACTTACCAAATATTTAA
Organism: Corynorhinus townsendii; assembly: GCA_026230045.1. Classification (NCBI taxonomy): domain Eukaryota; kingdom Metazoa; phylum Chordata; class Mammalia; order Chiroptera; family Vespertilionidae; genus Corynorhinus; species Corynorhinus townsendii. The sequence continues at coordinate 113,365,054 of JAPDVU010000006.1, read as the reverse complement.
ATAGCCTTTTAAAAATCCCAATGATGGTTTAGATTCCCTAAATAAAAAAAGAAATAATTTTTCAACTTCAGAAGTTAACCCTTCTCTATAAAATCTACCCTAGAATCCCATTTATGAGAACAATTTGTCTTTCTACACTTTACAACCCAGATTAATGCTGAAACTTTGGCACATGACAAATATAAAACATTTTTCCCAGTCTTATAAATTATGGAAATTTTATAAGTGATACAGAAACGCTAAAAAATTATTAAGATTTTGGCAGAATTTACTAGATTACAAAAAGAGCAAGCTCTATAATAAAGTAGATTTTAAAACTTACAGACCAAGAAAGCAGCATGCTAATAACAATGTCTTAGAGAAGCATCCACATATTAAATTCTCTTTGGCCATCAATATACAATGTTATATTCTACATTCTGGTTATCTAGTTACCATCTAACTAGCATCTATAGAGTTAAAGTAGAGCCAATGCCTTGGGAAGATATTTTACAAAGTGTTTTTATTTAAAAATTAACTTAAGGAAACATTTTAAAATCCACACTATGTGAGTATTAAAATATTAAAATATTTTAACCACAATAAAAAGAAATATATAAAATGACAAATTAACTTTACTATTTACAAAAGTTAGCTGTACCTAATAATTTTATAATAAACATAGTATATATCCTTTCAGTCAAGTCTCAAGTGAAAATAACATTCAAAGTAAAGTTCAAAAATTCAAGAATAAAGCACTAAATATTATAGAGCTCTTATTCTTTATCAGGCACATTGCTCAGGCCTTGAAAAATATTTATACACATTTTTAAAACACTTCACTTATTCCCCATTTTATAGGCAAAAAGCCAAGCCTTATAGAGATTAAGTCATCTGCTTACATACAGCAGCTGCCTTTGACTGCACAACCCCATGTCTTTAAGGCACCATACTATAACTCCTCAAAAACAAAATAAGTAAAACAGAACATGACATAATAAGAGGTAAAACCGATTACCACTTTTGAAATCAGAAAAAAAGATGTTTTTAGAGTCCTTTCCAAGAATCTTCAGAATAAAAAAATCATCTATTTTAACTAGCATAAAATGTTACCATATTGAAATTAACAATGCCATACATAAAAATAAAAAAGTTTTCTTATGAGTAAACCATACCAATAAGATTTTCTATCACTACCACTGCTAAAACCAAAATTGATCAAATGAATGACATCCATATCCACAAACCAGGGAAAAGAGGGGAAGAAAAATTTTATTAGAGACCTAAACAATGGTTTAAAACAATACAAGTTTCTATAGGATGACAGGAAAATCTCATCATTACTTTGAGGTTAGCACAGGTTTTATAAGACAGAAAAATCAAAACGACATACTGGACTTCATTAGCATTAAAAGTTGTTCCTAACAAAGTGGAAATGAAAGCTACAGAGTAGGAAAAAATATCAATGCACATATTCAACAGAGAACTCATATACAAAATACTTTTTAAACAACCTTATATTACACCAAGCTAAAGACAACCCAGTTTTTAAGATGGGCTAAAGACTAAACAAAAATTCACAAAAGATAACTTCAAAACCCAATAAACATATTGACAAGGTGCTCAATGTCACTAATCATTAGGAAAATAAAAAAAAACCACAAGTAGATACTGATACCCACCAAAATGACTACTTTTTACCTAAAAAAACAAAAAACAAAAACATAGAATACCAAGTATAAGTGAGAATGTGCAAGAGCTGGCATTCTATTGCACTGCAGGGAGGAGTGTAAATTGGCATAACCAGCATAGAAAACTATTTAGAAGTATCTAATAATGGTGAAAATATATATAGCCAATGACTAAATCATACTATTCCCAGGTATACAATCAATAGTTATCCTATATAATAAAAGCCTAATATGCAAATTGAACAGCGGAACAACTGGTGGCTATGACACGCACTGACCACCAGGGGGCAGATGCTCAACACAGGAGCTGCCTCCAGCCCACAGGCCCCAAGCCAGCCAAGGCGGGTGCCAGTGGGCTTCCCCTGACCCCCACCCCCAATCACCCCGCTGGTCACCCGCAAAGGAAGGCGACTGGCAGTGGCAGTGGCAGGGCCGGTACCAGGCCAGCCAAGGCGGGTGCCAGCAGGGGCCCCACAGATCAGCCCTGATCACCCACAAGGCCTAGGGACCTTACCCGTGCATGAATTTCGTACACTGGGCCTCTAGTGTGTACATATGTGCTCAAAACGATATATACAAGATTTAGTATAGCGGCATTATTAAGGGGCCCATAACTGAATATAACCCAAATGTCCACTGGCAGTAGAAGGGAGACATAAACTAGTATATTCATACAATGGACTCCTAAACCTCAGTGAAAATGATGCCACACACAAAATAGGCTACATCTCCCCAACATAATACTGTGTGAAATAAGGCTGGGGGACGGGGATGGTGGCACATGGGGAGATTCATACATATTAAAATATCTTTTTAGTTTTATTAAATTCAAGGATAAGCCAAACTAATCTCTGATCGCAAAGTCAGAATAACAATTACCTTGGGGGTGAAGGGATTATTTGACTGGCACAGGACACAGGGAGATTTCAGAAGAGTCAATATGTTGATATAGCCTATAGTTAAAATGTGTGTTCACTTTATAAAAGTTTATCAATAGTTTTCTGTATGTTAATTTTACTTCAATTATTTCAAAATTTTTATTTTAAAAAAGTTTAATAAAATTTTAGGATGAAAAATTATGTTATGTGCCATTAAGTCAGTTCCGGCTCCTGCAACCCTATGAATGAGTGATGTCAACAATGTCCTGTCCGCAAAAGCCCTGCTCAGCTCCTGCGGACTCATGCATGTGGCTTCTTTTATGGAGTCAATCCATATGAAAAAAGTACTTCTTAGTACTATAACTTCAAGTCATCATCCTAATGACACAAAGCTCACTAATTTGAAAATCTAAATTTCCTAATAATGTATTTTAATTTATTACTACTGACTGTATACAAGTAAATTAAATATGTCTGGTCATTTGTATTAAAAGTTTAAGAATAGTTTCAATGTAAACATAAATTTTACCATCAAGAGATTTCCTATGATTTTCTTTAATAGCAGGAAAAGTTTTGCATGAAGTCTTGATAACGCCTGTTCTACACAAGCTCAAGTTAGGTTTACAACTGTGTAGTTTCACTCACATATTAAAAGTATTAATAGCTAACTCAGAAATTGATTTCAAAAGCAATCAAGTGGCCAAGCTAGGCATTCAGAAAAACTTTAAGACAAATTACTTGGCCCTGTTCCTTACAAAATCTTAGACTTTTTAAAACCAATAACCTTTTTTTCCCCCCAGTAAATAAAGGCTTTAATTTAATTTTTTTTAATTTATATTTATTGTTGAAAGCATTACAGATGTCCTCTTTGTTTCACCCCCCCCCCCCCATTAATCCCTTCCTCCAGGCACCCACCCCTCCCAAGCCTTCACAACAGTACTGTCTGTGTCCATGGGCTATGCACACATGCATATAAATTCCCCTAATCTCTCCCTTGCACCCCTCTCACCCCAATAACCTTTTGAAGAAAAACCTGGCAAACAAATATTCTTATATATCTAAAAAATGTTTAGGTTAATATTTATAATAGTACCTTCTTTATTCAAAATATAAATATCTATATTTCCTTTGGTCCCATTTTATCTGTTATATTTACCTGAAAATTATTTTTTTAACTAACCAACTTATTTTTCCATTCTCTAAATTAAATAACAGCATTATTTGATAAGATTTGAAAATTTTTATCCTAATGGAAAACTGCCTTGTTACAACCTATTTGTCTTGAGCATGTGAGACATCATATATAATAGAGGTAATATGCAAATTGACCATCACTGCAACACACAAGATGGCCGCCCCCACGTGGTCAAAGATGGCCACCCCCATGTGGTCAAAGATGGCCACCCTCATGTGGACACAAGATGGCCACCCCAAATGGCTAGCAGGGGAGGGTAGTTGGGGGCAACCAGGCCTGCAGGGGAGGACAATTAGGGGTGACCAGGCCGGCAGGGGAGGGCAGTTAGGGGCAATCGGGCCAGCAGGGAATCAGTTAGGCGTCGATCGGAGTGGTTATGGGTTGATCAGGCTGGCAGGTAGAAGTGGTTAGGCGCAATCAGGCAGGCAGGCAGGTAAGCGGTTGGGAGCCAGCTGTCCTCGATTGTGAGAGGGATGTCCCAGGTTGGAGAGGGTGCAGGCTGGGCTGAGGGACAGACACATACACACACACACACACACACACACACACGCACAAATTTCGTGCACCAGGCCTCTAGTTTTTGTTATATGAGCCTCTAAGACACAGGTCAGAGGAATAGGATGGCACAGGCCCCAAAAAGCCAGTTCCCTGAACAATTCCAAGAGCTAAGCATCCTTTGGACAAACTTTACTTTAAACAACTCATCAAAACCTCACAATAACTTTCCTTGGTCTTGGGTTGTTTTATCTCTAAGATCCTGGCCTGTTACAGATCTCTCTAAACCTTCAATTGGCCAGGAACTGCTGTCAGGTTTCTACTTGAAGGCAGCCAACCATTGGGTTGTAATTCTGATACATAAGGTGAACAAGCAGCACTTTCACAAAACCAATTTTTAATCAGTCTAACCACCCCACCCCAACCCTGGTCCCCAAACAGAAACCTCCTTCTTCTAATCCTGGTAATTATCTTTCTAAATGGTATATTTTCACCAAGATTGCTTACTTACAGTTCCCACTTTGGACAACTTGTGATATTAACACAATTGTTAATTTGAGAGGCACCTTAGAAAAAAAAGGGGACTGCCCCCAAAGAAAAGTTTGTCTTATCTTCCTAAAAGAGAAAGAACAACGTGGTAAACTGAAGGGAGACCTCCTCAGAGGTCAAATACCTCAGCAAGACCACAGAGACAAATATTAGGAGTAGGACCAGGATCATCTAGTTAGGGTCCTCTATGAAGCTGAGAGCCAGCAGATCCCATCCCAGATCTATAGAGTCTACAAAACTAGACATAGGTTTATTAAGACAATTGCCTAACTTTATAATTTCTAGTAATACTTAAGATCCCAGAGAGGAAGATAGGATGAACAGTCTTTCCCCAAATCAAAAAAATGAACAATAAATTCAGCAACTGCACACTGTTCATTCAAGAAATAAATGTAAGGAAGATTGTTCATAAATTATAACCATTATTTAAAAGTCTAGCATCTTAAAAGAGTGCTAATGATATACTTTCCTAGAAAACTGCTATTTTCTGGTTGTTTGCTAAATTTTAAAATCTTACACAATCCCTGAGACTGTACTATTCAATTGTGGAAGTAAAAAAGTTAAAACTAGGCTGGTAAAGAATATTTAAAAATGCAGTCTCAGCTAGTTAAAAGACATAAGTAGTTACGCAGATGTCAGATCTTGAATAATCTGGATCACAGCATTAGAAACCATTTCTCAAATTCCCCAACACCCATCCAACTTGACCAGATTACAGAATTTCACAAAGCAATTCAATGCAAAGCAAGAGTTTATCTCCACCTTATACAGAACTCAATCCTATCATACCTGTCAAATGTCTTCAAAAAAACTTCATACCATAATAATTTTTAAAAGATGTAAATTTTTTTACCTTAAAAGTCTCATGTTGCATTTCTATTTCCTTAACAAAGAAGACATAACATTCAGTATTTATATTCTCAAGCATCTTGCCTGATTGCTACAAAACTGCAAAGGAATGCTTATACAATACCTCCAACAATTTGAAAGGAATCCCTCAATGTTCTAATGACATTCTCATAGACACTACCAACAAATGTGAAAAGTAAATTCATAGTACTTTTAAAATACCTGATTGTCCCAGTTGTTAAAACACTGCAAATGTAAGTTTCAATAAAACTTCATGCATTTTTATAATCCTTTTCACTATACAATTACACCTTTATAAAGTTATATTCTCAATGTTTTCTTCAACATTTCCATAAACCTAAAAATCTTTCTATATTTCTCACAGTTCTTGTCAATTGCCAATTTTACAACATACTTCTTATGATGCCTAGGCCTTATATATCTTTCACTACCACGTTCATACCCCTTAAATCAACACAAGCCCCAATTATCATTTTATTGCAGCGACATACAACCATTGTGAGAATAATGATCCCCTTCCAAAAAATAAACTTTATCTAGAAATGTAAACTGCTACCCACCTTGATATCTACAACTGTAAGATTCTGCAATAAATTGAAATTTTATGGAGTCCTAAAATCGCACATAATCTCTGACACTACACTATGCAAATTGAGTTTTAAAGAAAATAATAACTGAGAAGAGTAAACATATTAACTCTTCAATCAATGCTATAAAATGTAATACATTCTATTCTAAAGAAAAGAAAGCTTCCACAAAATCAAATCCATCAATACAGAAAACAAAAGCCCAAAAGGATTTATTTGAAAAAACATAGTTAGTAAAAAGCAGGCCTATCTAGAACCAAGTGTTCAGAATCCCAATCTTACTAACCCACTGACTACAAAGTAATTAGAACAAAGTAATTAAAAAGGTTAAAATAGTTCCCTTTGCATTCAAAAACACATTATTCCAACCAACCACATGTTTCAAGTGTACATGAAACATGTCAAAATAAGCCTGAATAAATTTAAAAGGATTAAAATAACTAAAATAGCATACAATATATGACATAATAGAATTAAGCTAGAAATGAGTAACAGAAAGATACCCCTAAATCTCAACTATGGGAATCCAAGAATACATCTAAATACCCTATGGATCAAAGGAGGCTCAAAAGAAATTAGAAAATATTTTGAACTAAATGAAAATAAAAATACAACATATCAGAAATTATTAGGATGCAAAATAGTGTTAGATGGAAATTTTACCACATTAAAAGCCTATCATAAAACTAGGAAAGAAGGAGAGTACAACTTTTAAGAATATGTTTTTATATAGTTTTGCCTGTTAAGCGTTTTACTGTTTTACTATACTAAAAAAGAAATGAAATTAAATCAATGGGGGCAGCTAAAATACAAGCAAAAACAAATAAACCTAAGTGTTTATCAAATTGGTGCCATAAAAAAATAATTAATTAAAGTAACTTACGAGCATAGTACTTTATATACCCTCATTGAGATATATTATATGGAAAAAACTGCATAGAAATCTTAAACTTTCATTACTTATTGTGCTTATTGTTGGCAGCAGCATTCGTGTGGCAATTCCAATATTATGTCATGTATACTGTCGGAGAGAAAATGAATGAACCTATATTGATTTTATTCTTAACCAGGATCCTCACTGTGGGAGAAGAGAGATCCAAACATGCAACAGGAGGAAAGAAGAACGCTGAAAAGAGAAGAACCCATTGGTACTGGATTAGGATTAAAATATTAGTGTGGGGTTTTTTTAAGTATTTCCTTGTTCTGTCCAATGAAAAGAGCCCCTAATAGAAGCAATGACATTCACCCAGTAATACAGAACACATCCTATATGGAGAAATAGCTATTTCCTAGTATAGGGTAGAGGAAGCATTAGGTGAGAATGGAACATTTGTTATGCCAGAAAGCAAATAAGTACTCTAAAAATTAAGGGACATATCAAAAAGACATAAAAACCAGATTGAATGAGTTTCTATTGGCTAAATGTTAATAATTTGAACCTTCAAAAGAAATATAACAATAATGGGTTTTAGCTCACGGAATAAAAGAAGAATCCATGAGCCCACAATGATAATGAAAAAAGGGGGGTAGAAACTCTTCCTTAGAGAAGAATGCCAGTTAATATATGTTTGAAGAATATCAGAACTAGAAAATCATCATTTTGCAAGCATCAATGTAATCAATGATTCAGACAAAAATCAACAGTGTTAAAATCATTGGGTGAAAGCCTGTTGAGAAACTATTTATTCAGCCTCAAGGCATGTATTAATTACCAAAGAAAAAAAGATACCATTACAATGCAGAAATTTGGCAGCACCAGCTAAATCAAATAATCCAGCTTAACATCACAAATAACGAAACCAATCTATAATAATAAAAGTGGAATATGCTAATTAGACCGGATGCCCTTCTGGACCTTCTGGACCTTCTGGACCTTCTGGACGAAGCCACAGTGGGCGGGGGCCGATGCCAAGGCCAAGGCCAATGAATTTCATACATCAGGCCTCTAGTTAGTAATACAGAGATTAAATTAAGCAAACTTTAAATACTTATATAAACATGGATAAATCTTGAAATGAACATTGAGTGAAAAAAGCAAATTACAAAGGGGTGTAAACAATGTAATGCTATTTATTTACAACTTAAAAACAAATCAATATTACTTACTCTTTTTATAAATGTGTGCATAAAAGTGTAAAAACTTAAAGGATACCTTCAGTTTAGTAATTACATCTTGGAGGGAGGCAAAGATTTAATTAGTAACATTAAAGTATATTTTCAATTTAGTTTAAAAGTTCTGAAACAATTACAGCAAAATGTTAATATTTGCTTATTTTGACAGTATGGATACAGGAGCATGTTATATTCTTCCTTGTATTTTTTATATTTTTAAATATTCCATCATTTAAAAATTTAATTTTTAAAATTAATTTCTGCTATACTATCTTAGCTCTGTGATTCCTGGTATTTAAAACTATTGCTTTGAAGAACTTTAATTTAGAAATAGGCTCCCAGTAATGCTTTAATCTCTGATATTAATGGACAGAACCAAATCAACACTTCAAAAATGATTCCAATAAGCAAAATGCATTTCATTTAGTTAAATAAAAAATAACTTGGAAGGCATACCATATGTGGGGCATTACACCTTCTCCAAAGTTTAATATTTCCTGCATTTTATATTGCTCTTAATATATATCACCATTTGAAGAATTAAAAGTTTATCCATTCTAATAACTCAGTTTTTTCAATCATTTAGACCTAACTCTACAAAACCATCCTGTTAAAGTTATTATTTTAATTTCAATTACTAAGTTTATTTTTAAAACCTACTAGTGTTGTAAAATCAGTACACACAAAAAAATTTTTAACTCTAATTTTTAAGTGATTTGATAACAAGTTAGTTCTTTATCACATTCCCTTTAATGCTTTAATCTGTTTGTGAAAACTTTCTATTTTCTGCTTAAGAGAAGGTCAACGGCTTTCACTTCACTACTCTAACATAATCATGAATTGAAATAAGAACTCTTAGCTCTTTGGACTGACAAAGCTACCAGTATGCCTAAGCCAATAAAGCGATTCGTTCATTAATGCTGCTAATAAAGCAACCTTTTGTTAGTCTATGAAACATCAGAAACCTCAGAGACTCTAACTTCGCAATTTTCCCATTTTTGCCATATGAATTTAAAAGTTTTCTTATGTACCATTTACTTTAACAACTAAAACATAATCACTCTAAAAATTTGACCTTCCATTCTAGGTATTTAATAGCTTGACACATTAGTTCCAACTTCAGAAAACTGTTCCTAGAGGAAAGATGGGCATTTTTAAAAAATGACTGTAAGGTAGTTTTTAATAGTGTTTAATAAGTATAATAGCATGAGGATATAATTAATTGAAATGAGACAAGATAAAAAAATCTTCAATGAGGAGATATTTTTACACTAAATAAATGAAAGTATATTTAGGCTTAGAGAATAGCTTATATACAAAACAAGATAGATAAAACATCATGGTAAATTCAAATTTTTTCATTAATTTGGTAAGGCTGGAATGTATTGTGCATATAAGAAATTAGTAGAAAATGTCTGTCAGTTCTTAAAGAGCCACATTTGCACTGCGCTCTAGAATTTAAGACTTTATTCCATGCAATGGGCACTCATTAAAAAATTGTAAGAAAAGATATATGGCACTCAGGTCTGGGTTTTTGTGTGTGTGTATTTTTGTTTTGTTTTGTTTTTAGAAAAGTCACTCATGAATGCCCAAAAGCTTCTATTTTCAATAACTTCAGATCCACAAAACAAAGTCACTTGATCAGTCCTGCAGCTTAGGAAATAGGAGAACCAGGACTCAAACCTGGCTTGAGTCTTCCACATTCTTAATACTATAATATGCTCTTTCCCAAGAAGAGACAATAGTTAAAAAACAATCATAACAGCCCAGCCAGTGTGGCTCAATGGCTGAGTGTCGACCTACGAATCAGGAAGTCATGTTTAGATTCCCAGTTGGAGCCAGGAGGCAGCCAATCGATGATTCTCTCTCATCATTGATGTTTCACTCTCTCTCCTTTTCCCTTCTTCTCTCTGAAATAAACATTTTTAAAAAATTATAACAGAAATCTAACTACTTTGTTAAACTGCCTAAGTATTCCATGGAAATACGAAATAGCAAAAATCAAAAGCACTCCCTTTCCTTCAATACTTTAATCTGTATTTGTATCAGAGATAATATGTTCAATGGTACAATTACAACCAAACATTTTTAGCAATCTTTATTATTTATCAGTTCATAACTTCATTTGGAAGTGAGGCATATCAAAGTTTAAAATATACTTTATGGGTATCTATATATATAAAAACCTAATGTGCTAAGTGTCCGACCAATTGGTCTACCAGTCACTATGACGTGCACTGACCACAAGGGAGCAGACGCTGACTGGTAGGTTAGCTTGCTGCTGGGGTCTGACCAATCAGGACTGGGTGAGATGGGCCAGATATGCCCTGGAGCCCTCCTGCGGTCCCTCCCTGGCCTCTAAAATATTTCTTCTAATTAATTTTCTTTCAATATGCATGAATTTGTGCACCGGGCCTCTATTAAAAATAAGAAAACAGGGAGCCCTTAAAGATCATCATCCCTGATAAACATCAAAACTAATAGGCAAAGGAGAAAGCACATTAGAGAAGAGAAAAAGAAGAGGTATTTAGAGTAATCTTTGTAAATAGGAAAAGGGTCTTTTATTTGCATAGCTTCCATGTAAGAAAATAGAAAGAGAAAATTATAAAACTCAAGAGCATTTGAGAACCAAGTGGCAGCCTTTTTGGACATGGTTCAAGATCAAAGGACATAGTATTATTTCTCCTTTTTTAGCAGATGCCAATAAAATAAAAAAGAATTACTACATATCAATCATTCTCTCACATTCATAACTTTTTATAACATACTGACTAAAGTATACAATAATATAATAGCTCTTCAATTCTTATATCTTTAATAAAAAAAAAGTAAAACTACAACAGCACAATCATCCAATAAATTTATTATGCTAGTCACTAATAGGGCAAAAATAAATATACTCTGCCCTCTGAAAACTTAAACTACTGGAGAGATTGATATGAACTAATCAAACAAATAAATCACAAATATGATAAAAAGCCATGAATACACATAACAGTTGCATTTAACCTAGTGAGTGTGTTCAGTGAGGAAAGCCTTTCTTTCAAGGAAGTGACCTTTAGATTGATATTTGGAAAGTGTTTAAAAGTGAGGAGGGATTTAGGAGAGTGGCTGATGGGGGAAGGGATCATGGAATTAAGGTGTGGTTCACAGGGTAGGACAATTATATTGGCAAAGTTTTATTTATTAAGGTGGTGGTGAGAACATAGGTGCTATGTATGTGTTTTCATAACATTTATATTAAAAAAACTTTTTATGTTGAAAATTTCAAACACAAAATAAACAGAATATAATAAACCCACATGTATCCATTACCCAACTTTAGCAACTATCAATATCCGGCTATTCTTGTTTCATCTGAACCCTCTGCTCCCTGCCACCCAACTTATTCTTATATTTTAAGGTAAAATTTACATACACTGACATATACACTCCTTTACCATAGTACTCTGACAAGTACACTCCTGTAACATCTATAAGATACTTTTTCACTGCAGGAAACTCACTTATGCCCCTTCCCAGCTGAGCAGCAGCACTTCCCATAACTAAAGAACTAACCCATTGTTCAATATTCTTTTTACCACAAATTAGATTTGCCTGTTCTAGAACTTAATATAAATGTAATCAGAGCATACTGTGTCCAGCATCTTTCACTGGGTGAGTTTGTGAGAGCCATCCATGTCATTGGCATGCAAGTTTCTTCCTGTTTATTACTGAGTAGTATTCCACTGTATAAACATATGAAAACTTTTTAACCACTTATCCTACGGATTGACGTTTGGGTTGTTTCCAGTTGTTAATTACTATGAATAGATCTGCTCTAAACATTATTTTAAAAGGCTTTTTGTAGACATGTTTTCATTTCTCTTAGGAAAACACCCAGGAGAAGAATTAGAACTGCTGGTTCCAAAGGTAGGTATAATGCTTAAATTTATAAGAAATTGCCAAACAGTTTTCCAAAGTGGCTCTACCATTTTATATTCACACCATTGATAAAGGGGGACTACTGTGTACTGCTTTCCATGGATGCTGGAACTGTCATCAAATACTTCTCATTACTTGGTGAATGAAGTAACTCCTAGACCTCTTTGTGAATAATGGTGGGAACATGGGGAGGTGGGGATGGTCTCACTGAAAAATCCATTCCATCAGTACTATTTCCCTTATTCTTTTGAGTTCTTCCTCTAACTATACCATGAGTTTTTAGGCATTTAACTTCATTTAATATAGATCAATGCTGAAAGCAATCAAGGGAGCAAACAATACAACACATCCTAGCTGCTTGAGCAATACTGAATCCAAAATCTCTGTTAATTGCCCCATGCCAGTACACTGAGCCAAATGCAAAAGGCATGTTTCCCTCTCATCATCAGAACCCATTTCTCTATGTATTCCTGAAGTTTTTACTAAGATGTTAGCAAAAATCTTTTAATGCTGATAGATAATGCTTTTCTTCCTATTTTGACTATGCAAAAGCAAAGCATGTACACTATGATTCCAGTTAGAGTTCTGTAAACAACAAGGATTATAGAAAGGGGTAGCAGGAAGCTAGCTTCCTTTGAATGGTAACTGTCAAAAGCAAGATTGTTATAGGTCTCCAAAGAAGACAAGGAAAGACAGCTTCTGTCAGCAATAGACTTCATAGAGTTTGGAGACATGTAATATGTTTCCATAATGCCCTATATAAAGTAAATTGGTTTAAAAGATTATTAGCAGCAATAAATATGGCCTATGTCCAATAAGGGGCATTTATTACATTGCTTTTCATCTCCTCAAATTTTCTTAAAATTAGACAATAAATCTATTTGTTATGTACTTAGTATGAACTGTCACTAAGATGAGGCAGCATTATGGTACTCAAATACAAGAGCAATTAAATTTAAGCCTCTAGAGGGCAGCATTTCTCATTGGATAGACAGGTGAAATGCAGGATAAGCAAGTTTCTTTCTGTAAGATGCCTCAGTCTTTAATATGTCATTGTGCATTGTGAATCTTTAATAGGCCATTATTATGTATACAGTGTTCCTTCAAACTTACTTAATCACAGAACCCTTTATTCAAGAACCATCTCTAATGTCTACTATAGAATGCATTTTGGAAACAATCTAGTGAGCCAATTTTCTCAAGACAAGTTTTACTTCCTTCTTTATTCACGGACTTACTATTCTAATTTTTAAAACAGGTCTTTAGACATCTCCCTGTATTCTCAGATCATGACTAGGAATGAACAAAACCTGGTAAGAGCATTCATCTATTTTGTGGAAATCAGAAACATGCAGAACTTATTGCTTGGCTTGCTCAAAAGACAACAGCAGATACAGGGGCTGGCAAAAGTAGGTTTACATTTGTGTAGAAAAACTGACCTAGTCACAGTATCAAACAACTGTAAACCTACTTTTGCCTATCCCTGTAAATAAAAGAAAAAAATTTGGTGCTATAAATAGTTGAGATATATTCCTGGGACTGCTTCCTGGGGCCTGGAGCAGGGCAGGGAAGATTGGGGAATGAATATAGAAGGCAAACAGAATAACCAGGATAGAGGATCAGGAAAAACTAAAGAAACGGGCAAGGTTAAGAGTAAAAAATAAATAAATAAATAAATAAATAAATAGTTGAGATATGGACTCTCATAACTTAAAAAACCAAAGGAGTTTAAGTATATTTAATAAAACATTTTCCTATTTATCCAAATATTAAATATTTGAACACCATTAACAATCTTTCCACAATTCATGTCAACTGAAAGTCCGTTTTCTAATCTAAAGGTCTGTTGTAAACCTGATAAGAGCCCTACAGATATCTATAGATAAAACATTCTTAATTTTACTTGTGAGAAGGAATTTAAACAAAATTACACACACCTTTTTTTTTTGGTCTTTCACCAACATGATACGAAGTTTTTAGAATGTAGACATTTTCCCACTCTTTCAAGTATTCTAATAACAGGGGATCAAGCCATGGTTTCAAATAAAATGTGTGGGTCCAAATGCTTTTCTAATTACTAAATATCATTTTACCCATAAACAACATTTGAAACATTTCCTATTTATTTACTTATTTATTTATTATTTATTTATTCATTTCCTTTTTAATGCTTCAGGAGTATAAGGCATGCTACAAAGAAAATGCATGTAATTCTAAGCAGCTTTTTCCAGGGTTATTGATTCAGAAGTCGTCTTGGGACTCTGGCCTTTGACATTAGCATTAACAAAAAATATTATAATCCCTAGTCCCCAATCTCCAAAATACTTTATATAACCAACTCTGAAAGTTTTAACTTCCAAACCTGGAAGTACAGTATACTAGTATAAACAACCAATACATTAGCCATTAGCTGCATGTGAACCCTTGAAATGTGACCAGTGTTAATAAGGAATTGCATTTTTATTTTATTCAAACATAAAAACTGAAGCAGTATAAAATGTCCCTCTACTAAAGATAATTTTATAGTTTTGGTAAGTCTACATTTCATTGTAACCACTGTACTGCACACTAAACTGTACATGTAGAATTATAGTGACTCATTTCTAGTATTACACGGAAATAAAACTGATCTAGTCAGTATCAATTATCTATTCAGCTGATATTTTTTTTCTACACACTAATGTAATAATGGTGCAATATATTTACTTAATTTTTTTTTGGTAAATAAGTTGCAGTGATGTCTATGTAAATTAAAATTGGTAACTAAATAGAGATACTTTTTCACTTTAATTTTAGTTGCTTTTTAATTTTAACATTTTGAATACAATTAAGTAACTTTCTTTAACTCTAAAAACAAATGAACAAAGGAAGTGATAGACAAATTTTTTTAAGTAAAATGAAGGTATTCTACCTATGCAGCATCAAGTGGAGATATGGAAACTACTAGTACTATGACCGGAACAGTGAAGTGAGACTGAAAGAAATTTTACTATTAATGACAATTACAATTAGCTGTGGCAGAGCAAAATACAAAAGATGTTTCTTATGTAAAAAGTTTTTTCATTATAATGGATAGAACTGTGCAAACTGGATATAAAAATGACATAAAACAGTTGATAAAATTTAGAGTTGCTTTTCAACTTATATAATGTCCTTTGGAATTTGATGTTAATAATACTGAGTTGACACAAGAGTTAGTGAATTTGCTTAATTTGAGTAGCATAACTTTGAAACTAACAAGCTTTTACTTCAGAGTCTAATACATTCTACTAAAAAAGCATAAATTAGTTTTATCCATTTGGATGCAAATATTTAAAGAAAGTTATTTTTGGTACTTAAATTCAAATATTAAAAATCATAAGAATGTTGGAAACAACTTAGGTATGTGAATCTACATTTCCAACCATAAACTATGAAATCTAAATGAAGATCAAATATTTCTGATGAAAATTTAGTGACCAAATTGGGATGTAAAATATCAGGTTTCCACGAATTAGTACCCCCAAAAAAGTAAAATATCTCAATGTTTTTATATTGATTATCAGTTAGAATGATATGTTTTGGATATATCAGGTTAAGTAAAATATATTCAAATTAATTTAGCCATTTTTTGCTATTTTAATGAAGCTACTGGAAATTTTTTAATTATGTACAGTATGTGGCTCAAATTACATTTCTGTCACACAGGGCTATTCTGGACAAGATTAAGGATGAACATAATTAAGTTTATCCTTATGAGCAGAGCACATTCTTTAGAACATTGTTATCAAATAGTAAAATATCACCTTGAAAGTTCACATTATGATTGCCCTTCACATTATATGCACAACACACAGAGAATGAGTCTCAGCAGCAGAATATAAATTTGCCTGAGGAAGATTCAATGATATACCGTTTTGCAGCATTTGCAACTTCAGTGTTACAATAGTTTAGTCTTTTACAAAAAACTAAAACAGGACAAAACCATTCTCTAGGAAACTAGTTGCAGAACATTATCAGCAGCAAATTACCTATATATATAAAAGTCCAGCAACCAGAACAGCCGAATGATCAGAATGACCAGAACCCAGAACGGCTGGTAGCTATGACACGCACTGCAGCAGCCAACCAGCCTGACCCAGGCCCTAATCACCACCCTCCTTCCCAACCCCCCAGCCAGCCTGGCCTTCAATCAGCCCACAACACCCCAGTTGGAGATTGAGTCATCTGGCCAACCACCCGCAGCCCCTCCGGCCCAATGGGCCACCAGTGGGGCAGGCTGGCCAGAACCCACCCATGCACAAATTCATGCACCAGGCCTCTAGTATAAAGATAAGGAGAGTGGAAAAACTGTGAGCATATTAAGAGTAAAGATGCAAACCATATGAAAATAAAAGGAAGTGATACTATCTATAATAGCTAAACATTCCAATTTCTTTTTTAACAGGAATAGACATCTCATTTCCTATACTTGCTTCCTAAGGATATCAAAATGTTGGACACACACAAAAAATAGAATGGCAAAGCAAAACTATAGCACTTTTATTGTTAGTGAATTGCAATTTTTCAGAAAACAGAAACAAGTCTTATGCATACTCATGCTTTCCACAGAAGCCAAGAGAGTATCCATCACATGATACTAAATTTATTTCTTTATAATTTACTAAGTACAGTATGTTTAATACTTAAAGTGACTTATAATTTTGGTTTTAAACTGCCTAAAAAGTTTTTTTACATAAATAAGCACATGAGAAATATATATTCTAAACACCATGATACATAAGGATAGACATATACACCAATGGAACAGTACTGAAAGTCCAGACATTACACCATACATCTAAGGCCAACTGACTTTTAAGCAGGGGTACCAAGTCCACTCAATGAAGAAAAAATAGTTTTTCAACAAAGTGCTAGGACAACTGCATTTTCACATACAAAGGAAGAAATCCACAGTATACAAAAAAGTAAACTCAAACTAGATCAATGATCTAAATATAAGCTAAAATCACAAGCTTCTTCCAGAGAAACACAGGGGTAAATCATCATGATTTTGGATTGCCATGACCATGGCAATGGATTCTTACAGATGACACCAAAATATGAACAGTCAACAAGAAACTAGGCAAACTGGACTTTATCAAAATTAAAAATGTTTGTACATAAAGAGACATTACCAAGAAATTAAGACAACCTACCAAATGGATGAAAAGCCATAGATCTGATAAGCCATAGATCTGATAAGGGATGAGTATTCAGAATATATAAAGAATTCCTACCACACAAGAAAAAGAAGACAAACCCAATTTAAAAATAGGCACAGGACTGGATAGACATTTCTCCAAAGAAAATATATAAATGGCCAATAAGCACATGAAAAAAATGCTTAACATCATTAGTTATTAGAAAAACATAAAGCTTCTGAAGTACTAATCCAGAAAAAAAAAGTCTGGAAATCTATTATTTCTCCCCAAAAAGAAGTTGGCATGATTCCTCTTCCCTTTTGCTCATCAAGTGCAATCTACATATAAAAAAAAAAACCCTAATATGCAAACAGACCAAACAGCGGAACCAAACAATCAAACAACTGGTCGCTATGATGTGCATTGACCACCAGGGGGTGCGTGCAGAACATGGCAGGTGTTTTGCACAGCAGGATGGTAAAGCAGGTGAGTGGGGGGACCGGATCAAGGCAGGGCGCCAGTCGCTGTCATTGGGGCAGCCTCTGGTGGTTACTGAAAATTCTTTGCTCCCGCACACCGCAGTCCCGCCTGGCGCTCACACCCACTGCCAGCGCCAGCCCCACTCGCACCCACTGCCAGTGCCGGAGCCACTGCTTACACGCACTGCTGGCACCCAGTGCTGGTCCCCATCGTTTGGTGCCGTCGGTGGGTGTGAGCGGCAGCTACTAGTCCCGAACACCCCTGATGGCTTCTCCACCTCCCCATGCTCCTGAGGGGCAATTTGGACTGGCAGCCGCCACTAGCACTCACTGACAGTGCCGGCCCTGCTTGCACCTGCTGCTGGCACCAGCCCCAATCTATCCACGCTGTCAGTGGGTGAGAGCAGCAGTGGGAGCGGGGCTGCCGGCAGAGAGGGAACCAAGGGCCATGGTGGGAGGGGCCAGGCGGGGGCACAGAAGATGGGCCGAGACCTGCCCCTGTGCCCACTGCAGCCTCGTGGCCCAGAGTTCCGTTCAAGGTGCACAAATTCGTGCACTGGGCCCCTAGTATGAATATAACAGAAAGGACAGGAGCTTATTTAAAATCAGAAATATCTGGATTAGCATCCTGATCCCTGCACTGGTGGCATGACCAGTTACTCAAATTTTCTGGTCCTCCATTTTTTTTTTATCTATAAACAAAGTCCAAAATATCCATAGCTTCCTTTTTCCTGTTTATATTCCCTTATTTCTTTTTCTATGTTTACCAGTATACGTAATCAAATTTCAAGTAGATACAGCTTTTGATCCAGTAATTTCACTTTGGAGAAAGTATCCTGTAGAAAATAAATAAGAAAGTTCTCAATGTACCATTATTATGAAAATATCAAGATATAGTATGAAATAAAAAAAGAAAATCTGTATACTACATTCTCTCTTTTATAAAATGGAAGAGAATACCACTAAACATTTCTGTGAGGGTGTGTGTGTGTGTGTGTGTGTGTGTGTGTACATGCACACATAAAAACATTCTGGAAATACTTTTTAAGTACTCTATATGTTAAAATATTTCACTTTTACTGCTTCAGACATGTTAAAAGGAGAAAAAGACTGACTTTATCTGGATAAGAGGAAAAATAAAACTGAAGCCCCATAATAAACAAACTGCTAATAGTGTTAACCAGAAAATGAATGATATGAATGAGTTACATGTATCAAATGCTGATTCAAATGGGTATTTTTTCATATTATATGAAAATAAATAGATCTATGTTTGACATAATGAATAAATCCAGAAAAAACTCCTCTTCGTTCTACTTAGTGTTTCTCTGTACTCTGTTCTAATACTTGCCTTTCTAAGTCTCCAGAATATGTACATATACATATACAATATTTATACACATTCATTCATTCCTTGGTTTGTCAATGTAGATCTTCATTCTTAAAGTTTAGGTTATTTTAAAATGAATTGAATTGACAAACGTATCTATATTGTCTACATAATCTATCATTCATATGTAGCACTTATTTTAGAAATACTAAGAAACACCACAATGGAAAAGAAGAGTGGAAAGAAAAGTGGCTTGAGGTCACACTTTGTAAAACTTTTAATGCAAACTAAGTATTTTCTAGTATGCTATATGAGCAATAGATAGCCACTGAACATTTGAACAAGAATGTGAAGAAACAATGTTCTTGGAGAATAAATGTGATCTCAAAAGCTGGGGGATTATTCATACTAGTCAAAAATTAGAAGCAACCCAAAATGTCCATCAAGTGATGAACAGATAAACAAAATGTGGTTTCTTCATACAATGGAATACTATTCAGCCATAAAAAAGAATTCAGCACTGGTGCATGGCATAACACAGAAGAACCTTGAAAACACTATGCTGAGTAAAATAAGCCAAACACAAAAGGCCATATATTGCATGATTCTATCTACATAAAATGTCCAAAATAGGCAAATCTATAAAGACAGAAAATAGATTGGTGCTTGCCTGAGAACTGGGGGGAGGAGAAATGGGGCCTGCTAATGGAAATAGGGTTCCTTTTCGAGATGATGGAAATGCTATAGAATTAGGTAGCAGTGATGCTTGCAAAATTTTGTGAATATACTAAAACCCACTAAATTATATACTTCAAAGGGGTAAATTTTCTGGTATGTTAAGCTATATCTCAATAACAAAGAAAGCTGAGGGAATGTGTAAAAGACTGCAGTCAGGAAAAATAGAGAGCAATTATAATGGTTTAGCAATGAGCACATAAAAGCCATCAGAGCTTCTATTGTTAATCCCAATCCAGGGAGCATCATTCGGGGTATTGTGCTCCAGAGAGCACCCCTCACTGATACTCTGTAGACTAGATATAGCCTGGGAAATAGAAATAATTAAATTTAAGCAAAGGAGCAAAAGGACTGTCAATAAAACTTAATGTGACTGACTATAAAGAGGAAGGAATAAAGAACAAAAGAAGAAATCTATTTTCTCTTTGATTGAAAATGAAACATTCACAAAGAGGAAATTCAACAAAAGTTAACATTTGTTATCTTGAAATTGAGGAAATAAGGTCAATTTGTAGTCTCTTATCCAGAGTTTTCCAAAATTTCAACAATGATATTACTTATATAATGAGGGAAATGTATAAAAAAGTATTTGACTTTATAAACAAAAAAACTTTGTATAACAACCATAGAAATCATTCTGAAACACCAACGCCCTAACCTATTTGGAGAGTCAAACATTATTCAAGCCAATTTCCTGAGGTGTTCATATATTACTGTCTCTAATTTTTAAAAAACTTCATAATCTACATCTGCACTGCCCAATGAGGTAGCCACTAGCTAGTGAACACTTGAAATATGGTTAAGTCCACATTGAGATGTGCTATTAAGTATACAGTATGAATCAGATCTCAAAGTTAGTACTAAATGAGAATCTAAAATCTTTAATAAGTTTTCATAGCTTTCATATTGATTTCTTGCTGAAATTATAGTTTGGATATATTGTTAAAAAAAATATACTATTAAAATTGTCACCTGTTTCTTTTTAGTTTTTTCATTGTAGCAACGAAATCACTTAAATTTAGTTATCTGGCTTGCATTACACTTCTACTGGACAATGCTGTTAGATGGCAGCTAAATGAGCTTTTGAGAGCTTCACTTGAGTCCTTCCATGTCCCTTTTTCTCATGCTCCAGGAAGACTTTTCCCTGAGTGTTTCCTGCACTAGAAAACACTACACATAACAAGCAACATGAAACAAGCAATAACATAGAAAATAACTAGAAGGGAAATCTTTTATGTTTCCTAAAATTCAAATTGTACTATGAATCTTAATAAGAAAATCTGAGATAATGACAATTTGAGATTGTCTTGGGGGTTATGACTACCTTATAACAGGTGAATAGCCTTAGTAACAACGTGAAATTTTTTAGGAGCTTGGAATTGTAGTTGAAAATTATTTCTGTTTATGGCCCTACAAAGACAATAAGTAGAAAAGTGGATGAGGAAACTATGGAAGCACCTACAAGGGTTAGGAGAGCCAACTTTGAATCTTCTGGGGGAAAAATGTATAGACAAAGTAGAGGCCAAGAACATCCCAGATTTGTGTTTAGAAAGCTTCATGAAGTATCATTTACCCCCACACTAAAGGAATAAATCTAAGACCTAAGAAAGAAAGGAATGCCGAGACCGGTTTGGCTCAGTGGGTAGAGCGTCAGCCTGCGGACTGAAAGGTCCCGGGTTCGGTTCCGGTCAAGGGCATGTACCTGGGTTGCGGGCACATCCCCAGTAGGGGGCGTGCAGGAGGCAGCTGATCGATGTTTCTCTCTCATCGATGTTTCTAACTATCTCCTTTCCTCTCTGTAGAAATCAATAAAATATTAAAAAAAGAAAGAAAGGAACGTTTTCCGGGGATAATTAAAATCCCTAATCGACGTTCCGGGGATAATTAAAATCCCTAATCGATCAACTTTAAATTAGGAAGATTATTATAGGTAGGCCTAACGTACAGATTTCAGTTATTAAAAAGAAGGCAGAGAGGTTCCGAGGGGAGATTCTCCTACTCTCCTTGAAGAAACAACCATGTTGGTCTGCCCACAGAGAGGATAAAATGGTAAGAACCCAACAGTGGAGCCTTAGAACCCAACAGTGGAGCCTTCAGGAGAGTGGTCCCTGACTGGGAGTCAGCAAGAAAAACTGGGACATCATCCCCACAAACATAGGAACTGAAGTCTGCAAACCATCAGGAGCCTGAAGAAGACCCTGGGCTTCATTCAGATGAGATGGCAGCCCGGCTGACACCTTGATATTTCAGCCTGGTAAGACCAGAGGACAGGACCCAAAAACTGTGTGATAAGCTGCTAAAATTGTGGCAGCTTGCAATGCAGCAATAGAAAACTAATACAGATGACTTCTTAGATTTGAGGAAACATGGTTTACATTATTTCTCTAAAAGGCTACTAATCTTTGTTCTACCATCAAAACAATTTCTAATACTTCAGTTACTACGAGTGATATGATTCAATTTCACAAGTCAGCAGGATTAAGGTAATACTACTCTTAAAACTTTATAGGTAAAAAACAACAACTTATACCATCTAAGAATTTATTTCCTCCAACCAGACATGCAAACAATACTTTAATCTTAGTATATTTGTTTCTGCTTTTCAAAACCAATGACATACCCCCCACTCCACCCCACCCCACCCCACTCCAAAAAATTTCAGTCCTTATCCATTTCTAAAGGAACTGAAGTCAAGTTAAATGCGTGGTTAAAAAAACAAAACTAATTTTGAGATCTAGCATGGTCATATAATTTTGGGCAAAGATCTATTTTCTAAGAACCTCAGGGAACTCAGCTATTAAAAAAGGGGGAATGACAGAAACCTCAATAAAATCTGAAGTCTAATTAAGAGAAAAAAATACATACATACATACATACATACATGGATAATAATGTGTGCTCTGCCCAACTTAGAGCATATAATAAATGCCATTAAAATAGCAGCACTTTTATAGATCTTACTGTGTGCCAGGCACTGTTCTACAAATAACAAAAAATAAATTAATTACAGATGATAAATATAATATAGAATAGTGACTAAGGCCCAGTTTCTAGAAACAGACTGCCCAGATAAAGTCCCAATTCCACTAATAACTAAAAGTGAAATCTTGAGCATGTTTAACTTCTCTACGCCACATTTTCAACCCTAAAATAGGGACATTAACAATACTTACCTCAGAAGGCACACATGAGGATTGAGTGCATTAATACTTATAGAGGACACTGATGAGTGCTGGCACCTATTAAGCACTCGAATGTTGACATTAATATTGTTTTTATAATAGTGCCACGTTAACATTCACTTTTACGAAAAGCAACCTGTGGTAGATCGTGTAAAAGAACACTAACAAGCCTAAAACCTAGAATCCTAAACTCTTGACATGATTATCTAATTCCATGCACCAACCACCAATTCCTAAATTTTTATTTACCAGAATTCAATTCAGCTTAGGCCTTTTAAATCTTCAATAGAATATCATTCAGCACACTGCTCTTAGTGTTTACATAAAACTTCTGATAAAATTTTACAAAAGCATAAAATTAAAATTCAGGAAGGGGAAAAGTTCAAATGTATATAACTGGTTACAAATACAGTATTTAAAATGCGACCAAGAGTAAAAAGAAAATCTTTTAGGAAACATGGTAAAGGCCAATATCCAGGTTAAGCTCTTTTCAAGTTACCAAAATAACACTATAAAAACTATTTTAATCTTATAATGAAAAAATAAAAATCATACTGTCCGGATGTCAAAACTATATTCCCACTATATTTATTAAATGAAAAACATATACAAATAAATTAACTGAATAAGAAATAGACCTGTATGAAGTATGAAAAAGAATTTTTTAAGTGACAAACACAATCCTGGCAAACAAAACTAGTTTAAGAAATCACAAAAAGGAAATACTCCAGATAATCCATTGACTTAAATAATTTATAGCTTAGAGACTAACAAATTTTCTGCTATACCTTCCAAGCAAGCCAAATCATAGGTTTTAAAATCCTAAATAATATATTTCAGAGGTTCATCTCCTAACAAGAATCTCTTTCAAAAAATTTAACTCAACTACAAAACACATTTTACATAGAAAAAAAAATTATAAATACCATTTTGCTCCACAATCTTTTAGACAGATTCTGCGTAGACAAATTTCTTCTACTGCTAAAAATGTATCTGGGACACCTATCCTGATGGTGATACCAAAAGCAAGACTAAATTTAATAAAAAAATGCAGGTTTAGTGCAAGTCAATTAAAATTACAGGCTTAAATTTCACAATTATTTTGTACTAGAGGCCCAGTGCATGAATTCGTGCATGGGTGGGGTCCCTCGGCCTGGCCAGCATTCAGGACTGATTGGGGCTATCTTGCCCAGTCCCAATGGGGACAATGCGGGCTGGCCAGCTGTGGAGGGACCGCAGGAGGGCTCCAGGGCATGTCTGGCCCTCTCGCCTAGTCCCCACCGGCTGGACCCCAGCAGCAAGCTAACCTACCAGTGGGAGCATCTACCCCCTGATGGTCAATACAAGTCATAGCAATTGGTCGAGTGGTCGACTATACAGTTGACCAAATGGTCAGACACTTAGCATATTACACTTTTATTATATAGGATGAGGACATAAACCTGGGAATTGCTTCCCTAAGAGTCTGTTAATCCTTTTCCTTCTAACATCTGTATAGAAAGAAATGCTAGCATTTCCCCCTCCTATCCTATATAATAAAAGGCTAATATGCAAATCAACCAAATGGTAGAACAACCGGTCGCTATGATGGACACTGACTACCAGGGGGCAGATGCTCAACACAGGCGCTGCCCCCTGGTGGTCAGTGTGCTCCCACAGGGGGAGCACCACTCAGCCAGAAGCTGCGTTCACGGCTGGCGAGAGCAGCATTGGCGGGAGCCTCTCCCACCTCCACAGCAGTGCTCTCAGCAGCGCTAAGGACCCACTCCCCCGGGAGTGGGCCTAAGCCAGCAGGCGACATCCCCCAAGGGGTCCTGGACTGTGAGAGGGCACAAGCCGGGCTGAGGGACCCCCCACCCCAAGTGCACAAATTTCATGCATCGGGCTTCTAGTCTCAGTATAACCAATAACTTCCCATATCAATACAAAACTCCTTCAGTGAAACTTAAGAGAAACTATGCATGGTGATTAAAAGCATAGATCACAGAATCAGATGGATCTGGATTTTAATCCCAGTTCTGTGCGTTCAAATTCCTATCTATATCATGTTCTTGGAAAATTCTCTGAATCTGTTTATTCTGCCATAAAACAGGCATTAATTAGTACCTGTTTCATAGGGACTGCTGTGAAGAATAAAATGATGCATATAAAAAACTTTAGCACAGTGTCTCACATAAAATAAACACTCCATACATGGTAATGTTAATTAAAACAATAAATATCAAATTATTAATTTATCAAATTACCAAATTAATATTCTTATCCTCTAGATTCACACCCATCTCCCTCCTAGATCATTCTTTATAAATAACTGGGAGAACCCTGGCCAGTGTGGCTCAGTTGGTGGAGCATCTTTCTGTACAGCGAAAGGTTATGAATTTGATTCCTGGTCTGAGCACATACCTTAGGTTGCAGGTTCAATCTCCAGTTGGGGCATGTGAGGGGAGCAGATGATTCTCTCTTTCTTTCTGTCTCTCTGTCTCTCTCTCTTTCTCTCTCTCTCTCTCAAATCAATGCATGTCCTCAGGTAAGGATTATTTTTAAAATAAAATAAAAATAACTGGGGCAGCTCTCAGGTAAAAATTAATCATCATCAAAAGAAAAAGAAACCTTTCCTAGTAGGCACCTTCCTGGCCTCCCATTGTCCCCTCTCTCTCCCATGCTTCAATAGCATCAGTCATTATCCATACTTGACAGTAAATATATACTCACTCCATTTGGACCCAAATGTACACAATTTTACTTACTGATAAGTCATCCAAGATGTAAGACTAATACTAAACATTCATCTTTCAACAAGTCGAATATTACAATGGGCCCATAGGTGAAAATCAAAT
Source organism: Corynorhinus townsendii (assembly GCA_026230045.1). Taxonomy (NCBI): domain Eukaryota; kingdom Metazoa; phylum Chordata; class Mammalia; order Chiroptera; family Vespertilionidae; genus Corynorhinus; species Corynorhinus townsendii. The sequence continues at coordinate 113,339,049 of JAPDVU010000006.1, read as the reverse complement.
CAACCAGAAGCATTTTCAAAAAAAGTATTTGTTGGATCAAAAGTCTCATTACTGAATCAAGAAAAAAGTTTACCTAATGCATCAGGTGTACCAAATATCTAGACTGTTTTACTTCTAGGATATGCTTTCTAGGAATGCAGAAGAAAAAAGTTCGCATGGATTCTCTTTCAACTATTGGGGCTGACTTCAAATTCATTCAATAAATAATTGTTGAACACCAATGGACAGGCAGTACATGAAGCACTTGGAAACAAAGGTGACAAGATAATATCCTCCTCACCCTGGCCGGGTAGCTCATTTGGTTAGTGTTGCCCCAATACTCCCAAGGCTATGGGTTCCATTTCTCATCAGAGCTCATACCAATCAATGTATAAATAAGTGGAACAATAAATCGATGTTTCTCTCTCTCCCCCCCCTCTTTAAAAATCCATTTTTTACAAAAAGATAATATCCTCCTCTTATAGAACCTATTAAAAAACCTTCCCAGTTTTTTTTTTCTCTTCCTTTAATTTTTTAACATACTATATGCCTACTATGTAGCAGGAAATGTTAGACACTTGGAGGGTGGAGATATTAACTGAAAAGATAAAAAGACATAACCCTTGTCCTCGAAGAACTGACAGATCAGTAGAAGAGAAAAATACAAATAATTATATTAAGTGCTATAAAAGCCACATAGATACTACGGGTAACCAAAAGAAAATACAACTAACTCCACTTATATAAATCAGGACAGTCTTCCCAGAGGAGGTGGAATTTAAGTAGGGTCTTAAAAAATAAATGTTTCAAAAATGAAAAGAAAAAAAATACTCCAGGCAGAGGAAATAACGAGGTACAGAGACAAATTATACATGAATGTATATATATGAACACACACAAATTTGCACTAAAATATATACATGTTGTATATAAATGGATATACAATGTTTAGATACAAGTGAAGGAAGTCATCTGAACTAAGCAATACAGAAAATAATGTGATTATGAAGACCTGGGGTGGGGAAGGAAGGGGGAGTCAATTGAGGCGGGGAGGGACATCTGTAATAATTGCAATAATAAAGATAAATTTTTAAAAAAAGAAAATAAAGTGATTGACTATTTTCCCAATTCTCCCAAAGATAGTATATAACTAATAGCATTTAATTTTCTCCTGTAAATAAAGGGATAGTGCAGGGAGGTTTGAATGGTAGACAGAATCCTGGACTAGAAAGGCTCTCCCTTAAGTGTCAATTCAGGTAGAAATGCTAGTATAAAGGATAGAAGCAACAAAATCATTATAGAAGCTCCTCAAATGGACAGGAACTGGGAAGAGTTCCATTTTAAACAGAGAGAAAAAGAGGGGTGGGAGGAAAAGGCCTAAGATAAACAGCATTCAACTCAGTGAGTGATAAAATATAAAGGGCATGAGGGAAATAAGACGCGATCCAAGCTTTCTCTCAATAGATCATTCCATCAACCTTGATACTTGTTTTTTTCCATTAGGGTACATTTGACTTTACAAATATTTACACTATGGCATATCTCTTGATCCCCCTACCCTTGATATACTTTTACATGAACAGTTTGCCACTGGGGGGAAAAAAATCTAGGAAAATCCACCTGGAAACCTTTCCTAGTTTCTAAGTATAAGCACTCTTAGATTACGTTTGGAGTAACTGATATAACTTTTTTTAAAAATCATGAAAGCAATCTCCCTTTATGTGTCCTTTAAAATAAATATTAACTGAGGCCTATTCCATGTCTATGACTTATTTTTTTCAATAGTACAGAATCTAACAGGCAAAGTTCCTTACACAATGAGAACATTCAAATAAGCAACTGAGAGCAGAATTTCCCAACCCTGATACTATTGACATTTGGAACCAGATAATCCTTTGTTGTGGTGTGCTATCCTGTACATCACTTTGACCTGGCCTCTACCCACTAGACACTAGTAGCAACCCCCCACAAACACACCTCTTCCAAGTTGTGATCCTCAAAAACATCTCCCTCCGGATATTGCCAAATGTTCCCGGGGACCATTATGTGACAGTCACTGTCCTATGCTTATTTATTATTTCATTTAACATAACAACAAAGTATCCACAGGTAGCTGTTTTCCCCATCTTACAAATTAAGTGAGGCCAAAAAGAGATAAACAATTTGCCAAAAGTCACACAACCAATAAGTGCAGCAGTCTGTATCTGAACCCACACAAGGGTGGTTTGAGTCCCTGCTCTAATCACTATCATGCCATCTCTTATTAATGCCTCAGCCTTTACCATCTGATAACTGGAAAGTAGCATTTTGAATCTTATCTGAAAAATAAAAACTAAAATTATTCACACAAGTGGAAACTAAAAGGCTCCAAACTCAATTCAGAATAACTTAACAAGTATTTTTAAAGTAGTGACTGTATGCCCAGTACCAACTTTAAGGACTAGAGTGGTTCAAAGAAAAGGAAACTACCATTTATTAAGGATTTGGCTCAGGACCTTTTTCACACATCATCTCTCTGAAATCTTACAACATCCCTGTGAGGAAGGTATTATCTTCTTTTCAAGTGAGAAAGATAAGACTTAGAATAGAAAAATGGTCCCTGACCTAAAAGGGCTTACAATTTCATTGAAGAGACCAAAATAAATAGATAGATAGATAGATATAGATAAAGATTTTAAAAACAACAATAGGATAAGCAAGTTAAGTACGTCATTGAATAATACACAGGACATGCAAAATAGAAAATGGGTGATGGGAAAGTGTACAATTAGTCAAGGAATACTTCTTAAAAGAGGTTTCTAGTATCCCCTCTCTTAGGAAATGCCATGAATGAGCAAAAGGTGATAAGCTGGGGAGAAGCCACACTTCTGTAAACTATGTAAAATAGAAGTCTGGGGGCTGAAAGGAAAGTTTTGTGATTTAAGTAGTAAGTCAGGAAATGATGAGGAGTATAAGGCTGCCTTAAAATTAAGGTCAAGCTGTAGCTGGAGACAAAGAAACTGGTTCTATGATTTTAGGGTGCCAGTGCTGCTGAATAAAGGCAGTAGTATTCTAGTGATATATTCAGAAGTAAAGACCACAAATGCCCTCAGCTTTTAAAAAAATCAGCAACCTAATGGAAATAACAATAATTTAATATTATAATATTTATTATTATTACAACAGCTAACACTTATTGAGCACTAATTCTCAACTAGCCTCTTGTGATGCATTATCTCACTCTATCCTCTTTACCCTATGAGAAAGGTAGGTACTTTATTATTATCATGCCAGTTTTACAGGAAACACACAGAATAAACAACTTGGTCAACCTCCCAAAGCAGCACAGCTAGAACCTGGGTCTATCAACCTCAAAGCTTCCCTCTCAACAACTACCTCACATATATAGAATTAAAAACATCTCTCTTAGGCAAAGCTTGAGAAATATGACCAACGAGGAGACAAGAAACTCCAACATAGTTAAAAACCCTTTGTGGGTCCCTTCTCCTAGCAGGAATTGTGGAAATTTTCCCACACACTGACTATCCCATACAGATTAAAATTGGTTTAAAGAATCCAGATGTTGAAAAGCTAAGAACTAAAGCCAATCATTTAATCAACATTTCAAAGGGTGGTAGATGATAACAAGTGGCAACACCCCATATCCACAACCCAAAGCAATAACAGGGTGTGACCTCTGACTAAATTAGACTGACCTCAAAACTTCCTGAACCACTCTCCCCTTGTATTTGCCTCTTCCCTCCCTCCTTTGCTGTGTGTCTCTTCCCTCCTCTGTACATCCCTCTCTCCTACTAAATGGCCTGTACAAAAAAATCAGAAATTTTATGTTTCCTGCTCTAAATTTCTAATCTAGTAAGTTAAAATTTGAATATTTTTCTAATGAAAAAATTCAACTTGTGTAATACTCAATAAAAAAAATGGTTCCCCATTCATTATAGCAGCATTCCAAAGTTTCTATTACCAAATTCACAGTAGTCAATTTAGAACCACCAATCATGCAAAAGAAAACTAATGATCCACATAGTTATCTAACCTCCTGGTATTATTGCCTACATAACAAATAAGCAGGAAGAAATTGAACTTACTAGAGAAACTATACTCTTCTCCCATCTATCCAGTAACCTATCCTATATAATAAAAGCCTAATATGCTAAGTGTCCAGTCATCCGGTTGGCCATTCAACCAATCAAAGTGTAATATGCTAATGATATGCAAGGCAGCTCAACTGTTCGCTATGATATGCATTGACCACCAGGGGGCAGACAGTAAACCAGTCGACCAGTCACTATGACATGCACTGACCACCAGGAGAGTAGGCCTAAGCTGTCATTTGTACATCCCCCAAGGGCTCCCGGACTATAAGAGGATGTAAGCTGGGCTGAGGGACACCCCCCTGCCCCCCCCTCAAGTACACAAATTTCATGCACCGGGCTTCTAGTTCATTATAAAATACTTTTTTAAAAATCTCTAAAATGGAAAGAAGCATAACTCCAATCGCTACCAACAAAGAAAAATACTCAATTTTTAAAAACTAGAATATTTATTAAATTAACCACTTAACCAAAGACCCACTAATATTTAAACCAATCTATTTTATCTATTTACACCAAAATCTAAAGCAAACTTGCCTTAAAAGAAGTTAGAGAATGAGGACAAGAGCTGGCAATAAAATCAGTGCTAAGAAATATATCTCAATCTTCCCTTTCTGCCTTTGGATTTTTTTCATACACATATCATATCTTAAATATACAGTTCTACTAAATAAACAGACTATGAAGGCATAGCCAAATGGTTCTCAAAATAGAAATACTTTCCAAATACAAAAACGACCCAGAAGCATTTATTTCTTTCATTGACCAATAAAACACTGTTTACACCAAGCTTGAAGAAATGTTATTTCTGAAACTAATCTTGTATTTAATAAATACTAAGCATGAAAGGGTATATAAAACAATAACACCACTAACACTATCTCTGTAATCATTTTAGGAAAAAGAGAAAACTAAAATTTACTTAAAATAGAATCATCTAAATAAAATTCCTTCAATATTAATTTGAGATGAGATTTAATAATAGAGATAAAACCTATTAAACTTCTTCATAATTCTTTAAAGCTTTTTATTCCCAACAGTTAAGGAGATGGACAGTTAAGACACTTGATAACTGACATTTCTAAATTGACAATTTAAACAACAGCCACTTTCAGAGATAATCAACAAATTATTTTTAAAAGTCCTTTCTGATCTAAACACTATTGAGGTCTTTGGAAATTAATTCTAATTTCTGTTGTGTTCAAAGCAGGAGTTCTGTCATGTCTCTGATCATTTTTTAAAAAATTAATGTAATGAATCATACATACACTGATTCAGATGTGTTTGAAAACACTGCAGAATTACTTCAGTATTATTTGTCAAATCAAGGGCTGAATTTAAATGTTGGGCAACATAAAACCTGACTTTAGCCTTCTGTCTATGTCATACTTAAAAGATCTTTAACTTAACAACTTAACAGTGATCAGTCACATTGCTATATGCCAGACACTGGACTAAGAGCTTTGCATATGTTTTATATCATCTCATTTAACCCTAACAATTCTGTGAAGGACACAGTTTCCCCCCATCAACAGGTGATAAAGCTAATATTAGGATAAACAGCTTGTCCAAAGCCATGAAGCTAAGAAATGAACTGCCTAACAAATGAGTCTTCTGCCTTCATAGTATGACTATATTTTATTAGGTAAATGAGAAATGAACTAGCAGCATGTTGCTGGTTCCCAGGTATGCACAATATTTTCAACCATTAGATAGTTATAAATTATTATTATTAGTGAAGCAACTCCTTTTAGATCTAGAGAATGTCATGCAAAGGTCTATTATTTATTGCCCCTTACACTGCCCTAAAAAACATACCATCCTAAAAGTCTAAGATAAATACATTCTTCCAAAATCAAAACAGCAATTTGCCATCAGACTTGACATCTGGCACTAATATACAGATGCTCCCTGACTAATGGTGGGGTTATGTCCCAATAAACCCATCGTAAGTCAAAAATTCATTTACTACACCTAACCTACCAAACATTGTAGCTTAGCCTAGCCTGCCTTAAACATGCTCAGAGCACTTACATTAGCCTACAGTGTGGCAAAATCAACTTGCTGCTGCTGTCCAGCACCATAAGAGAATATCATACCCGACTTATTGCTAGCCTGGAAATATATCAAAATTCAAAATTCGAAAACTGACCACTATCGAATATATATCGTTTTCACACCACCATAAAGTTGAAAAGTCTAAGACAAACCATTGTTAAGTCAGAGACCATCTGTATATTGATGGGTTCATTCAAGATGCTGTGTGATGAATAAACCAAAAGAAAATACAGTATCTTAAATCCAATGGTGAGGATCTCAGAGGAAAGGCTAAGTAACATTAAAAATATTTTGTGCTATGTTTTAATATTTCCTAAATTCCAAAGCAATCATGCAGAAAGGAGCATGTGGCACAATACACTAGGTAGATGCACACAGAGACATACTCACAATGCTACCTCCTTCCTAAATCCACTCAGGTTTCCAATAGCTATCTTTCAGCTGGAAAGAAAGGGCAGAAGAGACCCAGCATAGCAACAGAAATGGCACAATACTTGAGTGATCCACAAGCTAACCCTTAGATAACAGGGAAAAAGAAAAAAAAAGATAAGATACTCAAGCAATAAGGCCTCTTGTGCATTCTTGTTTATTATCTTTCCGCTTCCTGCATTGCAGCTACAATACAAATGTAGGCACTTGCTTGTATTAGCTTGCTGTTTTAGAGAAATCAAGTATTACTCAAAATTTTGAAATATAGTGCAAAAAAGGTTTAACAGCAAGAGTTCATAGTTTGAAAGTACCTTTAGTCATCTGTTTGCAATGACAATTCAGCTACACTTAAAAATAATAATACACCACTCTTTTCCCTTGTCCACAGAAAACATCACAATATAGAATATTTCTATTCAGAATATTTGCAGATATGAGATGAACACCTGGCATCTCTTAAATTGCACCCATCCTTAAGCTTGAGAAAATGATAAAATTACTTGAAAGGCAAAAATTTAATTGAAGATTTTTTTAAAAGAATTAAGGAAAGATTCCTCTCCTAATAAACAGAAAGCAATTTTACAGTGACCCTCTAAATGGTATACTAAAATTGTCAGATTATATAAACTCCTTTTAAGGAAGAGGGACTGAAGTACCAATTACATGTGCACATAAAGTAAAAGCAGGTTTGAAACTAACTAAAAACTGATCACTACTGCAAGAGTAACACCGTTCTCTACCATAAACAGGAGAATCCTGAGATGAATAAGATTTATGAAATCAGAACAAAAATGCAAGTATTTGTTGACGTGTGAAACTAATGTTTTCATATTAGCTACAATGTAAAATTACACAGAATGAATTGTCCTTTCTAAATAACACATTTGAGACAGACTAACCTACGAAATCAACCCATGGGACACATTTACTCTTAAGGATACAGCAAAGGTTTTTAAAGTATACTTTTACATAATTTAAATGATTTGTTAACAAATATTACTTGGAATTAACAAAACAAAAATTGTGGGAGCCAATAATTATATACACTGAATTGGTCACTACAAGAGATTAAGACTTTAAGAGACAAGTCTCACATCTTAATGTTCTTATAATTTGACTAATACTTTCATCTGGTTCAAGCCAACTATAAACACTTGTAATTTTGTATCTAAAGTAAATGCTTCATAATTTATTTTCACAACCTCTCAAAATTATATCCATAAGTCCCTTCAACTTTTAACCTGGATACATAGCCAGTATATCATTATATGCCAATTATGGTATCCTATATAATAAAAGCCTAATATGCTAAGTGTCTGGTCGTCTGGTCATCCATTCAACCAATCAAAACGTAATATGCTAATGATATGCTAAGGCCACGCAACCGCTCACTATGACATGCACTGACAACCAGGGGGCAGTCGACGGGTCAACCAGTCACTAAGATGTGCACTGACCACCAGGAGCAGACAGTCGACAGGTCAACCAGTCGCTATGATGTGCACTGACTACCAGGGGGCAGACGCTCCAACCAGTAGGTTCGCTTGCTGCTGGAGTCTGGCTGATAGGGACTGAGTGAGACAGCCTGGACATGCCCTGGAGCCCTCCCGCGGTCCTTTTCTCAGCTGGCCAACCTTCCACATCCCTGATCGTGCACCGGTAGGGTCCCTCAGCCTGGCCTGCACCCTCTCACAATCCAGGACCCCTCGGGGGATGTCAGAGAGCCAGTTTCGGCCCAATCCCACAGGCCAGGTTGAGGGACCCTACTGTTGCACGAATTCATGCACCAGGTCCTCTAGTCTCTTAATAAGAAACACAAGTAGTTCCTATTATTTGATGTATCCCTTTACAGATGGCACTGCCACTGCTCCTTAATCCATAGTTTTCATCACTATCTTGTACAGTAGACTATATGCTTTATGCAGAATCATATTAAGACAACTCTTGAGGAACACATCTCATTTAGAAAACAAACCACCTAAAATAGCTGTACATCAGATTCATAATAGATGAAGCTCATACTGTATTGTTGGTGGACCTAGCAGATGCCCATATCAGGGGTCCAACACTACATGCCCAATCCAACCTAACTCCTGATTTTATGTATAAGGTTTTACTGAAACACAGCCCCACTCATTCACTTACATATTGTCTTTGGCTGCTTTCACACTACAAGAGCAGAATTGAATCATTAAGACAGAGACCATGTAGTCCATAAAATCTAAAATATTTACTAACTTTACAAAGAAAAATTTGTCAACTCCTCCTCTACACAATGAGATAGCAGAGGAAACATAAGACTTTTCCCAGAACCATCTCCAAAGTACATGAATTGGGCTGCTGCTAGCCTAGGTGTGGGCTTTGCAGTCAGTCATCTGGTGCTAAAACACACAACGCACACTCTCAAGGCTCTTTAATCTTCCCATATCAATCCCAAAGCAGAGCACATGAAGTTATGACTCCCTACAACCACAGTCCCACCTTTCCCTCTGTCTGTACTAGTAAATCATGTACAGCTGCCCTTTACGTTCATCAAAACATGGTTTTACCTGCCTAAAAAAAATGTTGTGGAAAGTAGGGGTGAAGAAAGCAGGCATCGACGTGGCATACATTCTAGTCCCTGTACCCTCAACCTAGAATCACCCTAGATTTAAACTTCTTGTCTAAATATCTCTTCCCCAGAGAGTTCTGCCATTTCAATGATCACTCTTAAGAAGAGGCCAAAGAAGCTACTAGGAAGGTAGAAAATTCAAATTCAGCAATGCAAAAGTGGGGATATATGTATTCCCTGCCTCACAATCCTTAATCCTTATTCCAGTCAACACTAAAAGCTAGCCACACTAGCTGCAGGTTTCACCACAGGAAGAAAAAAATAAAAGGACAGTCTTTCAGTTTCTCATACTTCAAAAACGTCTGGATGTTTTTAAGTGCTAAATTGTTTTGTGTTTCTTTTTTAATAAAAGGGTTTTCCAAAAAAGAATGTCAGCACTTCTGTGCCAGCACAGGGATATCCCCTCCATTGTACAGGACACAAAGACACACAACAGCCTCAAGCAGGGGAAGAGCCTTCTCTGCCAGCTATTTTTAGCCCCACTTCGTCAAGTTAGAGGCCAAATTTAGGATAATGATGCTGGGCAAACTGTAAAAACATGAATATGGTGAAAGAAATCTGTCCTTTGAGGTATAAGTTCCTTAACAGTGAAATCCTATATATCCTTTCAGCTTAACCTCAGGGGGCTTATATGCTCTACAAGTTTGTCATAGCTATTTCAAAAATACAGAATCATAAGACTAACTACTGGCCATATTTAAAGGCTGTTTCTCTCTTTTCAACTTCAACTCTTATTCACTTTCAAAACATTTATTTTAAGGAGAGTTCATCCATTCACTGTTCCTACTCTATCTTTGTTAACTTTAATGATTTTCCTTCCCTCCACCCCAAGTAAAGATACCCATTTTTCATTCTCCATCTGCACTCTCTAGAAACCTTAATACTATGAAAATGACTCCCAGCTCTACGTTTTCAGCATATCACTCATTATTTTATTGTCTTGAGCTTGCATTAGTATCCAATGTTTGTTTACCCTGAAATTTAAGGTCAAAAAAAAAAAAAATACAATGCCCCATTTCTGAATTATGTTTTATAAGAAATCGCTCATTAGCACCATACTAAAATAATGGAAGAGCCTTCTTTTTCACTCCTCCATCTGTATAGCTCTTCAGTGACCATAGTGTAAAAATGTTGGTTCCCTAGAAAAAGATATAATGCCTCTTGGCTAAAATACAGTTTCTCCTCATCTAAAACTGTCTCAGGAACATTGTTCTCAATTGATTCTTTGATCCGTAAACATGTACTGATCCTAAACCTATTCAACAAATTACCTCTGTATTCCTATCAATTTAAATTTCTAATTACATTTGTCCCTGACACCCTCCAATTCCAAAAGTCTGAAAAACTTTTCTTCCCAAAAAAATACCTTCGCAGATTTGGTTCGGACATTCCAATTAGTCCGCCATAGTTCAACACTATCATTTCCCTAATGAAAAATATACAAATACATTTACATTTATGAGGTACCAAACACAGTAACTGACATATGGTGCTAGTAGATAAATAGTGGTTGGTCCATTCTCACTTTCCTACAGTTTTGTGCAATTTGTGATTCATTGTTCTCAATCGATTCTTTGATCCGTAAACATGTACTGATCCTAAACCTATTCAACAAATTACCTCTGTATTCCTATCAATTTAAATTTCTAATTACATTTGTCCCTGACACCCTCCAATTCCAAAAGTCTGAAAAACTTTTCTTCCCAAAAAAATACCTTCGCAGATTTGGTTCGGACATTCCAATTAGTCCGCCATAGTTCAACACTATCATTTCCCTAATGAAAAATATACAAATACATTTACATTTATGAGGTACCAAACACAGTAACTGACATATGGTGCTAGTAGATAAATAGTGGTTGGTCCATTCTCACTTTCCTACAGTTTTGTGCAATTTGTGATTCATTTCCTTTGCCATCTATAAGTAAAAGCATCTCAAAGGTAGGGATCCCAAATACTTTGTTTCTCTGATACCAAATGTGCAATAAAACATTACCATAGTTAAGCAATAAAAAGTCTTAAGGTAAGTAAACAACTTTGATGGAGTACAATCTATACTTAAACTATAGTTTGTTGGTTTGTCCTCCTTTCCTCCCTATGAAAGATTATACTTTTCTTCCTTCTGTAAAACATGGGATATGTGAATTCCTCAAGGTCACAAAATAAGATAACAGAACCAAAGACATCTGTTTCTGATTTTACATCTAACATTATATCCACTACTCATGTCAATACCCATTTAAAATCGATAGAGCCCAAGCCAGTTTGGCTCAGTGAATAGAGTGGACCGAAGGGTCCAGGGTTAGATTCTGGTCAAGGATATGTACCTCAGTTGCAGGTTCCTCCCTGGCCCAGGCCCTGGTCGGACTGGTGCAGGAGGCAACCAATCGATGTGTTCCTCTCACATCGATATTTCTCTGTCTTTCCCTCTCTCTTCCATTCTCCCTAAAAATCAATGGAAAAATATCCTCAGGTAAGGATTAAAAAAATAAAATAATAAAAGCAAAATAGATAGAATTTAAGGTTTCTCATAAAAAAATAACAAGAACAAGGCATATAAAGAAAAACAAAACAGGGGGAGAAGTTCCAGAGGAGAGCAAAATAATCAAAGGAATTGAAGACATTAGTCTAAGATATACAAAGAGGCAGGAAAGATAATGGTAAAGAGAAACAATAAAAATCTGTAAAACCAGAAATAGAAAACTCCAGCTTATTATAGCATTTCTCAAAACACAAACTGTGCATGTGTCCTGGAGCATTAAAGAAAAAGGTTTGGGATAAATGAATTGCTACATAATTTAGGAGCTAAAAAACCTGTAGAACTCATTATTTCAAAAGATAAAAAGTATAGGATGGAAACATTGTTTGAGAAAGTATCAAATTTAATCAAGATCCTGAATGGAGAAGTTACCATAGCTAACCTCAGACTTACTTTCATTCCCACAATGTTTCTCTCAGCAGGGGCTTCAGAGAGAACAAGACCACACAGTTGTCTGCAGGGACCATAAATCGGTATAGTACTCCCTATGTTGTTATATAAAATTCTATCCCATGCTGAAGCCTTCAGGTCTGTATAAATTACTTTCCTGCACCTTTGTTTGGAACTCTGGGAAGATACCTAAAATACAGGTCAAAGATTTTATAGACTTCACCACTAAAATAATGGAAGGGAAAAAATCATCTTTCAAAATATTAAATATCAAATTTTTTTCATTAGATAGAAAAATAAAGAAGATCAAATAAGCAAAGTCTCAAGTCACTCTGCCTAATAAAAGAGTGCTGACAGGTAGGGCATATGCTACTTCGCCCCCCCCCCCCCAAAAAAAAAGCATTTGAGTAAGGAATAAAAACTTTTAAAAATTGGTTCAAGTACCGAATGCTCTCCCCCAATTAACTTGTGATTCATAAGAAGTCACAATTTCCCGAGTAACCGAAATCTGTTACACTGTCCTCCTGATACACAGCAATTGGACCCAGGAAATGACTGTAAAAACTCCTGTACTGACAGGTACTGAAATGAAAATCTCTTCAAGGAAGAGTGCAAAAAAAAAAAAAAAGGGAGGCGGGGTAGGTACTTTACCTTCAGGGGTTCGTGGGGTAAGAGATTCCCCCTTGAGAACCTAAATAAGAGTTGCCCATAAACAAAAACTACAACGCAGGTTTTCACACCTGGTGTACCAGGAAAAGGTGTATTACAGAGATGTCCTTTGTATACACATACGCTCCGGCTTCCTCGATTTCCTTTTGTCAATTACTGGCCAGAAAGGAGCAGGTGTCCCCTCTGGAGAAAGACAGAACTCCTCTAGCAGAAGCCTGGAAGCTTCCGTATTGCACGGAAAGGAGCTAAAAGGTTAAACGTGGGGCTACCTGATACCTTCTCCTGCCTTGTGGAATAAAGGTACCTCCTTCTCATCCATGCACTCCCAACGCTCCAGGAAACCATCAGCAAAACCCCAGGAGGTTGCACCGGCATCTGCCCACTTCCCACCCCTCAGTCCCTTTTCGGGGCCACTCACACTTTGGAGAAGGACTGTGAGCTGAGCAAGCGAGCCGGCTCCCTTCCTCCTCAGGACCGAGGCTGCGGCTGCGGAAGGCGCCGACCCGCGCGTCGCTGAGAAGCGGGGCTCGTGTCGCTCAGCCCGGCGGCCACCCGGGTCCCTTCCGCGCAGCGGGAGCAGAGGCGGCTTCGGCCCCACTTATCTCTTTTCCTCTTCCTGGGTCTCTTCAGGCTGCCTTCTGCCCGTCTCGGCCACTTCTCCCAGGACAGTCACGTTAGGGAGGCTCCGGATCGTGTGTTTAGAAAGTTTCCTCTGGGCGGAGAGCGGCCGGCCCCCCGGGTCCCCCCGGCCCCGCCGCCCTCGGGGCTCGGGCGGGGGAGGGGGCTCTAAGAACTCCTCCCGGAGTCCTGCCGCGGAGCCGGGGGGCCGGCGACTGGCCCGGGGAGAAGACCCCCGAGGGGCTTAAGGGCAGGTGGAAGGGAAGGACTGCAGCGCCGGTCCTGCTCTCCCCGCCGCCCCGGCCGCCGCTTCACATCGGGGTCCCCGTCCCCCGGCCGGGGGTGATTGCTGAACCTGGGGCCCCGGATCATACACTCCGGGGCGAGATGCTAAGGCCCCGGGCGGGTGGCCGCGGCGGCCGCGAGGTGGGGGACCCGGCCGGCTCCGTTCGGCGCCGCCCCCGCTCCCGGCTCCTGCATGTGTCGCTGCGGCTGGGACCCCCTTCCTACACCTCGGGGGTCCCTCGCCCGCGCCCCAGGGCCAGACAGAAGCTCCGATCCCTCCTCGGCGTCCTCTCACCGGGAAGCTGCTGCCCGGCCCCGGCCCGAGGTAGCCTCCTCCCTGCCTCCCGGCCGCCGGCTCCGGATCGGGCTCGGGCTCCGGCGTGTGCAGCCGCGGCTGCCGGCCGGGAAGGTGAGGGGGGAGCGGAGCAGTGGCCGCGGCTCCCGCTGGCCCAGGTGAGGACGGAGGTCGCGGCGGCAGCCAGCGCACGGGGGCGGGGTCTCCGATGCTCGCAGGTCTCACGCTCGCGGCGGCAGCGGCGTCCGGAGCCCAGCTCGCAGTCTCGCTCGCTCTGTGCGGGGCTCTCGCCTCACTCCAGAGAGAGGGGCGGGAGGGGAGCGGCGCGCGCCGATGACGTAAGTCGCCTAGCAACCACTCTCCGCCCCTCCCTTCGCTCTCCGCAGGAGGCGTCCTCCGCAAGCCTGTGTGCCCCTTCCCAGCCGCCCCGCCCCGGCGACACCGGCGCACTCCGATGACGCTCGGAAGGAAGAGGAAGTCGGGACTGGCAAGCGGGTGGGTGCGCCTCGGGCCGCTGGGTTTGTCGCCGCCGCCGCCGCCGCCGCGGCCTCTGCGGCCGCGTCAGAACTGAAGAGAGGAAGGGGAGGAGCCGAGTGGAGCCAGAGCGGCCGCCCGATCTCACCCCGACCCGAGGGCGGAGGAGAGGGCTTGCTCTTTAGTGGTTTCCTTCAGGGCAGGTGGTGGCTGCTCCTTTGGGAGCCAGAAGGAGGGAGGCCCGGGCCGCGCGGCCACGCTCGGGTGCGCACCACCTGAAGGTGAGGCCTTGGGCCCCAAAGAGGCCTTTGAGAAGCTGTACTGAGCGAGAAGTTGTCCTACTGCCTGATCCGCGCGCTGCACCTGTTCCCGGGAGCGAGCGCCCCACCCTTTCCGCGGTGCGGGGCGCGACCCAGCGCCGGAGAACGCGGAGCCGGACCGAGTAGATGTTTAGTGAATGAATGAACGAACGAATGAACGAACACTCGCGGAGCTCAGAGGAGTGGATGGAGTGCTAGCGCTTTGTTAACTGCAGAGCATTGTAAAGATGAGAGGTGTAATGCATCCCTTCTTCCCCCTCCCCCCGCCTCTTCCCTCACCCCAAAGGAAATAAGGGTGCGGCTTGAGTACCGCGTCACAGCCTGAGTCTTTCTAGTGAAAAAGGAGGCGCGTTGCCCGGGCGAGAGAAAGGAATCATCCTCCCGGATATTGTGGAAGGATTTGTGACAGTTATCCAGGAGGAGAACTGAACAGTGCCTCACTCCTAGTAATAACTCGTGCTTGTGGTTTGAAGCTCGGGAGAACTGGCCTTGGTTGTGAAGCGGTGTACATGACCGTTACCCAGAAATTGTGGCCTGTGTTTCAAGCCTGCGTTTCAAAAGCTATTTACTCTCTAAAGTAAATACTATTACTGTTGTGCAGCTTTTCATACAGATGTTATCCTGGAAAGTAAATTCAAGTAAAAAAAAAAAAAAAAAAAAAAAAAAACCTCATGAAGTTGAAAGTGTAGTTCTCTAGGAAAATAAATTTTTAAGTGAAAAGACCAGAATCCTCAGGTTGAGCCTGTCTTGGTGAATAGTGTGAGAATGAGATAAAAGCAGCAGCAATTACCAAAGTAAGCAGATTCCACAGTTCTGTCGTTGGGTCCTGGCAGCCCTACCTCTGGAAGGGGCAGTACTGGATATGTCAAGTCTTTCTGCCTCAGGGGGGATGAGGAGCACGTTTTTATAGGCAGGCTAGGGGAGCTTGGGTTTCTGCCGCTACTGCTGCCACCATATGGAAATAGTAGAGCAAGGAAACTTATAACTGGACAAATCCCAAGGCTTGTTATTAGAGTCCTACAGAAAAAGTAATGGGACCGGGGAGGGGTGTTGCAGAAGCAAGAGGAGACAAAGTAGCACCTGCCCAACTGCCAAGAGCCAGGTGAACTGTCCTGCTTAAGCTACCCTGGATTTGACAGTCTTTTCATAACCTGCCTTGTTGATGTTCTTCCAAATAAGACAGAGAATCAGACCATCAAATGATGGCCCCACATGGCTACAAAACAAATCTTTTATGGTTTTGCTTGTCTTCCTGATGGAAATGGAAGGAATAAAATGCACAGATAGATTTAGGGGATTTTGTGAAGCTGAGCGCCTCAGATTTTAGTACTGAGAGGTTTTTTATAGTATTTTATTTCCCATTGGTTTTAGAGAGAAGAGAGAGAATCATTGATTGGTTGCCTCCCATACATGCCCTGACCCTGACCCTGGATCCAACACCATCCATGAACCCACCACCTAAGTAGGTGCCCTGACCAGAATAGAACCTGCCACCTTCTGGTGTACTGGACAGTGCTCCAACCAACTGAGCCACATCGGCCAGGGCAGTTCCGTGGGTTTTGAATAAAAAGAGTGCAACCTAGTAAAGTATACCTCAAGGAAAGTGTGTACCAGATGGATTTTTTCAGCAGCCTGATCTTACAACCTTAGTGCTGAAGACAGAATGGCACCCCGGAGAGGCTCTGCCACCCACCACCTACAACCTACATAAAAAGAACCAGCTACACTAAACCTCAACACCCAGCATGATAACCAGAGGAAACAGCTGGAACTGGTGACTGGAAAAGAGGAAGTTCATACATACCCAACTTAGTCTGCAACTTTTTAGTTCTTTTATTTTTTATTAATCCAGAGGAGAACACAACTAGTTTTCAAAATTCAAAAAACTTTGGAGTTTTAGGTAACAGTTGTTTTCCTGGTTCATCAATTTATTTCTGATAGAGATCTGCTTTCTATGTTAAAATATGACAAAGGAGTATTTTTCTCCTACACTTGAAAGTGAGCTCTTATGGGGAATTAGTGTTTTATTAGCCCATATCATTGGTTTTTACTATTAAAGATTTCTTAAGTAAATTATCTGGCAAAATTTCTTTCTACAAATACCATTTATAGTATTCAGTTACTTTTAGAATTTTTATTGTGAAATAGACATTAAAATGCATAAAGCAGTTACTCAGTATAATGAGTAATTATAAAATAAACCTTCATGTGACCAACCAGATCAAGAAATGGAACATTGCCAGCACCCCAGAATCCCCCCTGTTGACCTTCCTGAACACAACTCATCCCCTCTTTTTCAGAGGTAACCTTTTTTCTGTCTTCTGTGATAAGTATTTCCTTGCTTTTCTCTATTGTTTTACTCACAAAAATGCATCCCTAAACAGCATATCGTTTGGTTTTGTCCTTTCTTTTGAACTTTATTAAGTGGAAAAACCTAATATGTAATCTATTATACTGGTACTTACCACTTTAGCTCAACATTGTTTTTAATCCATATGTTGTTCAGGTTGTTCATATAGCTTTAATTTGTTCATTTTAATTGCTGAATATTACATGCCATGATTTACTTAGCCATTCTATTGTTGATGGATATCTGGGTTGTTTCTAGTTTGGAACTGTTATAAATGCTGCTGTGAACATTTTTCATATGTATTCTATTATGTCTATATCAGTTTCTGTATAGTATATACTTGGATGTGAATATGCATATCATAAACTTGAATAAATAACACCAAGCTGTTTCTGATCTATATATATAAAAGGCTAAGTGACCTGACGGTACGACCATAGACCGACCGGTGGTACATATGACACACACTGGCAATTTGAAAATAAACATTGACTCATGCATGCACAATACATATAAAGCTCTCGCTGGTGCCAATTGCTCGCATGTGTTTCAATCTGTCATTGTCAATCATGAATTTGGTTGACACTTCTATGATAGAGAAAGGGCCGATAGCAATATTAAAATATTTCTTCTAATTAATTTCCTTTCAATGTGCACAAATCGGTTCACCGGGCCACTAGTATTATAATTTTCATGCCTAATCTCTGAGATGCCCAATGTGGTATCCTCATTTGTTGTGATTTAGCTTCATTGAATCTCCTTACTTTATAGGCAACTATGTAACAAATTGTTTCCCCTGGCACAGATTTTTTTTCATATCCCAGTTTCATTTATTTTATCACAATGGCTTTTTGTTTTCTACCTAAAGTTCCTGCTAAAATACATGGTTGGTTTGGGTTTTTATTTTTTAATGTCGCTCATTAATATCAAATACATACCACCCGTTTCTACCTGTCAAATTGTCCCAACATATTGTTTGGTTGTTTTTATCATTTTCTTATCAGTCAATTCTTGGTTTACAATCAGTGATATTTAATACTAGAAGAGGTTTCCCAGAGAAATCGTCTTACCCAGGTCAAAAGAACAAGTAAATAGGAAGCCTGGACTCCACCCCAAGTAGTCAAATAGAGTATGCTTGCTGGTATAGCACACCGACTCTTACTAGTAGTCTTCTGGAGCAGAAAGGTAAATTAATTCCCATGGTCTACAGAATATTGTCCACTTCCATACGCCAACCCTCTTACTCTACCATTGAATAAGGTTATGTTAAGCCTACCAGTTTTAGAATCAGATTAAGATTGATATAAATAAATATTATGAAGGTTAATATAAATGATAGTGCTAAAACTTGCTTTTAAAAAAATAAGCAAGTTTGTATCATCGTTTTTGTTGGTTTTGGCTCAATTGGTTGAGCATTGTCCCATGTACCCAAGGGCCACAGGTTTGATTCCCAGTCAGGGCACATGCCAGGGTTATGGGCTCGATCTCTGGTGGGGGGCATTCAGGAGGCAGCCAATTGATGTTTCTCACTTATCAATGTTTATATCTTTCCCTCTCCCTTCCCCTCTTTCCAAAATCAATAAGAACATTTTTGTTTTTATTTTTTCACTATTTCTTTACTCCCCTTTCTCCCTTATAGCCTATTTGTCACTAGGCCCCATTGCCTCTACAAAGAATTACCATACTTCCTCCATATCTGAGAAAAGAGTTACAAAATAGAAGGTAGGTGTTAGCTGTTCAATAATGCTGGAAAGGCCCTTGATGATGATGATCGGCTCCCTAATAATTTCATAATGTGGTTAAAAACATTGGAGGATATCAAAACTTTTTTTTTTTTTTCCTGGAGGCCAGACCCAGACCTGGGGCAGGTCACTTCACCTGTGCTGTGGCCCTGCTCCAGGGGCTCCTGGCTGGCTCCTCAGCAGTGGCTGGGGCGGGACCTGGGCCCAGGTCCTCCGCCCTGCAACAGGGCCTCTGCAACAGTGGCAGCCACAGCAGCTAGAACTTAACATTTTTAATACAAGGACAAACCAGCCTCGAAAACTTACCAACTGTTTGATGACATTGCCCCTGAGTTACCTTTATTATCGTCCAGGTTTGCGAAAAGATTGATTCTAAAAAGGAGTGATAGATTACTTCTAGTTTTTGTTTTGTTTGTTTGTTTTGATGACTTCTAGTTTTAATAGAAAATAAATAAATTTGAATCACTTGAAATCTTTAATAATTTAAACTTAAAGTTTCATAAGAATCCTTCATTTGGTTTTGTCAATAGTCACAAAGTGTTTTTATCTAATAAAATCTAGCTATTATATTTTTAATATTGAGTAAAAACAGCCTCAAAGAAATAACTTCATAAAAATATTAATGTAGGCTTAGATGTAACTTAACTCTGAAGAACAAAGGCTTTACAATGTTCTGGTTTGAATTTTAAAGTTGAGTTATTAACTATAGGGAGTTGCCAAAGGTACCAAAAACATAAATACTAATTGTATATTTTTCGTGGTAACTGCCAAAAAGCAATGATCTGTATAAAATATTAAAGGGTTAGAATATCGATCATAAGCATAGAATTTTCCTATTTCACCATTCAGTGAACAAAAACTTAGCACCTACTGTTTCTTAGCACTGGACTAAGTGCTTGCTTGACAGATAATAGTGAAGAGAAACAGACCTGTCCCTAGCTTCATAGGGCTTGCATTTTAGTGCCTAGTGCAGGCCAGGCTTGATACTTCACACCAGCTACTGTCATCTAAAACTGTTTTCTTATGTCTGGTGATATAGTCAGTGAATAAAGGCGTGACTGCTTTTATTCTCTTAAGCACATTAATGGTCACATGCTAGCAACCTTTGATCCTTTGTCATTTGTCAGATTATTGTGATAATTTTGAAAAATACAGAAACATTCAAAGAGTAGTATGTGTGTCCATACATCTTTCACCTAGATTTTTGCTATGTTTGCCTTATGAACTTTTTCTGAACCATTTCAAACTAAGTTGCAGGTCTCATGATGCTTCACTCCCAAGTACTTCAGCAATTATAACCTAAGAAAAAGGATATACCCAACCCCTACCTTTAATCAGACTTATAAAAATTAACAAAAATATTTATCTAAATATAGTTCATATTTAAATGATTACTTTCTATCCTCATTGATATATAATTTGTAAATAACACTGTGTAAGTTAAGGTATACAACATGATTACTACAGTTAGGTTAGTTAACACACTATGACCTCACATAGTTACTTTTTTGTTGTTTGATGACATTTAAGATTTACTCTCAGCAAATTTCAAGTATAAAATACCAAGAATATTCTTGATGGCTGTCCTCCTCCCCCAACCTGGGTCCAGTCAGGTTAACATATTGTATTCCTCAATCTTATTTAAATGTAAATATTTTTCGAGAAACTAAAAACTGGGCTCTAATATTTTAAAGTAGTTGCTTTACATGATATCCTTTCTCTCTTTTTAAAAATGTTATCTTTTAAGTCTACTAAGAGCATTATGTACTTTTTAGTAAAGAATGGACTCCCTTCTTCAGTAGCTTTTTCACTTACCTTTGACATCACTTAATGCAGCTTTAGTAGTTGGGGGAGTCACTCACTGAGATGCTAGTCATTCCACTATTTTCCGAAAGTAGCCTGTACATTTTCTTAGACACTGCTTCCTTCCACCCATGCCCCACATGCCATCCTCTTTCTCCCAGGCAAAATCCTATTACCTCTTTTCCCCTCCTAGCTTTCTAGGAAGCCATTCAGGAGCACCTAACTCCACAGTTCTTATTCTCTATCCATGACTTTTGCTGCGCTGCACCAGAATTTGCACCTGGTTTCCTTTACCAAAACCTTTTCACTGAGAGTCCTTTGCACCAGAGCCCATCACCACCGCAGGCTGCCACCACTAGGTGTGTACTTGGCTGAGTCCAAGGGAAGGAAAGGACATAACATTACAAGAACTTAGAATGTGCAGTTATTTTATTTAATCTTCACAAAACCCTGCACAGGAGGTGTAAGATGCCTGCATTCCTTTTTCCTCTTCCTGGACGCATAGGAAGACTTGTTCACAGCCTTCCTTGCAGTGAAGCTGGGGCCACATGATTAGTAAAATGTGGGCATAAATAATGTGTGTCATTCCCAGGCTTGATCCCTAAAGTCTCCCATGAGATAATCAGCCTGTGGTTTCTCACCTGTCAACAATACTTAGAAGCAAAGATGTTAAGATAATTGGATCACATGCTAGAAGTCCTGATTCCTTAGTTGCTCCTTGAAGGAATGCTATCTGACCTCCATCAGACAAGTGAGCTGAGCAAAATATAAAATTGTATCATGTTAAGTTGTTGAATTTAATACCAAGTTTGCACTTAGAAACATAAAGAATAGCAAGTCATTATGTTAGTATTTTAGTCTCGTGAGGTTGGGTTACATAAGCTTTTGTGAGCAGACTTGAGAAGCTATCCCTTTTTGTTACACTGTTTTTACAGAAACACAATTTCTGAGTTCCAATCTGAATGATAAAAGAACTTTTAGGGATTGACTCTTCTGTGAAAGAAGTACCACACATTAGAACATCAGCACCCTCCAGGCTTTTAATGCTTCCTTTTCAACCAATAGGCAAGATATCCTCAGGTTCTCCAGCCTTTCATTGCAGGGTTGACATTTCTTTTAATCCTATATAATAAAAGCCTAATATGCAAATTGACCAAACAGCAGAACAACCAGTCACTATGACACACACTGACCACCAGGGCCAGACGCTCAACGCAGGAGCTGCCCCCAGCCCACAGGCCCCAGGCCAGGCAAGGTGGGTGCCAGTGGGGGCCCCCGATCGCCCTGCTGGTCACCCCACAGATCAGCCCTGATTTCCAGCCAGGCCTAGGGACCCTACCCATGCATGAATTTCATGCATCGGGCCTCTAGTAACCAAATAAAATGTCATGACTTACCACCTAATATGTTATGAAAAGTTCAAAGCCAGCTCTCTCCACTGTGGCTGGCATCCTCAAAGAATTTTAATACCTTGCTCCACACTGGACACTATTATTTTCATTTCAGCAACATAAAACTGTCCTATGTAGTGGACTTTTAGGTTGAGAGGTAACAAATTATTATAAGAACCAACTTATATCAGAGGAAACAACTTTAAATTCAATGTCAGATATTACTTTTTCTAAAACTGTTGCCTGTTGCAACCTTGGGGAATTTCTCACTGATAATGTCTTTATATTATTATTGATTTTTTAGAGAGGGAAGAAGGAAAGGAGAGAGGGAAACATTGATGGGCTGCCTCACCTACACAGGATCGAGCCTGCAACCTGGGCATGTGCTCTGACCAGGAATCAAACCAGCGACATTTTGGTGCATGGTACGATGCCCAGCCAACGGAGCCACACTAGCCAGAGCTCACTGATTATGTCTTAAGTCTCTTCCTATTGCTCTGTATTTGCTTCTCAATCCCAGCAGTCTCCTTAAGTACAAGATTCCTTTTACTTTATTGCATAAGTCAACTCTGTTGGTTCTCAACCTTTTACTAAAAAGCTCTTCAGCCTGGCTGGGGTGACTCTGTGGTTGAGTGTTAACCCATGAACCAAGAGGTCCCTGGTTCCATTTCTGGTCAGGGCACAAGCCAGGCTTGCAGTCTTGATCCCCAGTAGGGGGCATGCAGGAGGCAACTGATCAATGTTCCTCTCTCATAAATGTTTCTAACTATCCCTCCCCATCTCTCTCTAAAAAGTCTATATATATAAAAGCCTAAGTGACTTTTGACCGGTTGCTATGACATGCACTGACCACCGGGGGCAGATGCTCAATGCAGGAGCTGCCCCCTGGTGGTCAGTGCGCTCCCACAGCCAACCTCCCATGGCTGGCCAACCTCCTGTGGTCCCGCCCCCCAGCCAGCTGGCCCCAATCAGCCCCAATCAGGACTGGATGAGATGGCCCCAATCTGCCCTGATCACTGGCCAGGCCTAGGGACTCAGCCTGTGTACGAACTCGTGCACTGGGCCTCTAGTATATTAATTTTAAAAAGCTCATCAAATGTGTTGTTAATAATGTATACAGATGCAAATAACATACTCCAAGTGGCATAAACATGTTTCTCTTAATAAAGAATATGCTAGTAGAGAGCCCAAGATTGGCACAGGCACAGAAGCTCAATAATGCCATCAAGGACCCAGGCTATTTTTCTTTCCTTGCCATCCTTATTGCTATTCATGTCATTGCAACTTGCATCACCAAACCTGTGCCACAAATAGGCTGCTGTTTCTTAGGAGTCACATCCACATTGCAGACTGGAAGGAAGAGGAAAGGGTGGTGCCTATATGAGGAAACACGCTTTCTTTTCCCAATGTTTCCAGCACACTTCTGTTTAGGTCTTATTGATAGAGTGGTACCTTGGGGACACACCAAGATCTAAAGAAGGCTGAGGAGTATTTTAGCTGGGCATTGTTGCTCAAAGCGAGGTTGGAATTCTGTTTATAAGAATGGTGGAGGAAATAGATAAGTAGTAGGGTATTAACAATATCTGACACATTTTGTCTTTCTTGTGACTGCTATAAGAAAATACGATAGACTGGGTGGCTTACAAACAACAGAATTAATTTTCCACAGCTCTGGAGGCTGGAAGTTTGAGCTCAGGATGCCAGCATGGTCCAGTTCTGGTTAGTGCCCTGTTCTGAGTCAGACTGTCAACTTTTCATTGTATCATTATCACATGATGGAGAGCAAAGCATAGCAATCTCCTACCTCATAAGGGTGCTAATCCCACTTGTGAGAGCTCTACCCTCATGATATAATCTAATCCTAATCACCTCCCAAAGGGCTCACCTCCTAGTACATCACATGGCAGGGGGTGAGGGGTGGATATTTTTCAATATGTGAACACTCAGTCCATAACACCCTTAAAGGTGTTTTTCTTAAAATGACCATATAACCTAGAGATGAAATGTCACTGTCTAAATCCCAGAAACCGCTACCATAAGTGTTAGTTTAAAATAGCAATTTTCCCATTGTTTTGCATACAAATATCAGTCGTATATAGAAGCTTCTTTTTGTTTCTTGTAGTTTAAAAGTTCTAGCAACTTAATTTCAGGAACTTTTTTTTAACTAAATAAATTTGTGATCTCCAGATGGGTGGTGTTAGTCTCTTACATTATCATTGCAAAACACATCTTATTAGTGGCATTTTAAGCTCTTCTTTTAGGCCCATGTGTAAGAATGATTGAATATTCATTTTCCTTTTAAAACAAAAATAAGTATTATTTTTATTTATTTTTAAAACAATCTGAAACTTACAGAAAACTTACAAGGACAGCATAGAGAAATTTTTTTTTCTCTTGAACTATTTGGGAGTAAGTTGCCAACCTGATGACCCATCACCCCCAAATACTAAAGAGTGTGTGTAGGACATTCTCCCGCACAATTGCAATATAACCATCAAAATGAAGAAATTAATATTGATAAGCACTACTACCTAATCCTGAGGCCCCCCATTACATTTCATCAATTGCCCTAGTAATATCCTTCATATCAAAATGAAGGATACACTTAGGAATGTGTGTGGCACTGAATTGTCACATATCTTTAAGTCTGAAATGCTTCCTCAATCTTTAACTTTTATGACTTTGATACTTTTGAAGATTACAGCTAATTATTTTGTGGGATATCCCTCAATTTGGGTGTGTTTCTGTTTGGCAGGAATATCACCAACTTGATGCTGTATTCCCAGCATCTCATCAGGTGATACTCAGTTTCAGTTGGTCCTATTACTGATGATGTCCATGTTAATCACTTGGTTAAATGGTGTCTGCCAGGCTTCTCTACAATGAAATAGATCCAGAATGAAGTTACATTTTTTTCTATTTTGAATTAATAAGTATTAACTTTGTGAGGAGATACCTTAAATCTAAATAAATCTAACTTTAAATCTAAATAAATACCCTATTTCTCATCAAACTTTAATTTCTCTCTCTCTCTCTCTCTCTCTCTCTCTCTATATATATATATATATATATATATATGTGTGTGTGTGTGTGTGTGTGTGTGTGTGTGTGTGTATCAGTATGAGCTCATGGGTTTCTATTTTTGTTCAGTGGCTTATAATCTGTTACTATTATTTATTTTGATGCTTAAATTGTCCCATATTTGGCCAGTGGGAGCCCCTTCAAAATGGCTTGCGTCTATGCCATTTTATCTAATAATTCTTTGAGTATTTTCTTTTTTTCTAGCACAACAAAATGTTACAGGCTCATGTACTTTCCTTGCCCCAGTGTTAAAATTGGCCATTTCTTCAAGGAATAGTGTTCCCAAATCAAATAGAGGTTAATCAGTTAAATTTGAATTTCAGATAAAAATTGAAGGATAGATATGTCCCATGCAGTTTTCTTATTTGCTAATTATTTGCTGTATTTTTATATGTCTGGTACCCTACGGAGGAGCCCTTGTTCCTTTAAGTCAGTGGTTCTCAACCTTTCTAATGCTGCGACCCTTTAATACAGTTCCTCATGTTGTGGTGACCCCCGACCAAAAAATTATTTTCGTTGCTACTTCATAACTGTAATTTTGCTACTGTTAATGAATCGAAATGTAAATATCTGTGTTTTCTGATGGTCTTAGGCTCTACAGCACCGCTAGCAAGGTCGCCTTAGACTATTGGAAAACACATTACATTACAATTCATAACAGTAGCAAAATTACAGTTAGGCAGTAGCAACGAAAATAATTTTATGGTTGGGGGTCACCACAACATGAAACTGTATTAAAGGGTCATGGCATTAGAAAGGTTGAGAACCACTTAAGTGGTGAATGTTAAGAGGAAGCCACAATCTGGGTAAGCCTGCTGGTTGCAATTTGAGTCCCATAGCTCTCAGCTCTTGACAGACAGAGCTAGGGAACATTGTGTACACACACACTTGCATCTATATATATATCAATATCAATGCCATATAGATATAGACACATTGCAACCCATGAGTTCACACTGATAACTTACACTTCCAATCCAACACCTGAGGGTTTATTCTAGTTTTCTCCCTTTCCATATTTCTGACTTCATTCTCCTAGGGTGATAAACCTGGCTCACATTACCCTTAATATTTTTACTTAATTGGTCAATGCCTTGCCATAAAATTAAACTCATGTCGCTGTCACTGCGCACTCACCTATGAGGAGGCCCTCTCAGTCTGCTTGTGCTCAGACCTTTGTACCAGGCCATCCTCTTGGGCTCTGACACTGCAGGTGACCCCACAGTGTGGCTCCTCTCTGTCTTTCGTGGGATCTGACCATCCTCCACCCTCATGTATGCTACCCCTGGCAGGGATCTGCTCCTCTCTCTGCTCAGGTTTGGCTACCATACCTCAGGCCATCCTCAGGCCTCCTCAGCCTGCTCAGACTCGGACTCCACATCCATCCTTCCTGTCTGTACACACTTCTCACCTTACTCTAAGCATGAAAGTCTTCAGATAAGTGATACTTAAGTATGAAATGTTATATTACTCTTACTACTCATAACACAGTTGAACAAAATAGATCCAGAGACATAGAATCATGGAACAGACTGTGGAATCTCAGAGGGAAGGTGGGGGTGGATGGGAGGGGGGTGTGGGGGTGGGGGGGGTGTGGGTAGGTGAGAAGAGATCAACCAAAGAACTTGTATGCATATATGCATAACCCATGGACACAGACAAGTTTGGTGATGGCCTGGAGCAAGAGGTGGAGGTGGACTAGAAGGGGCCAATGGGGGAAAGGGGGACATATGTAATACTTTCAACAATAAAGATTTAATTTTTTTTAAGAGGTTTTCAATGTAAGAGGCTTTGACAGAAGCCACTGGAAACATAGTTACTTGGAAATATTTGTAAATCATTTGCATTGAGCTGATAATAACCACTACTTATTGACTAATAATAAAAATCCAAGAAAATCAAAATTATAAATGTAAACTACTGTTTAAAAACCTGTTTGTCTCCACTTCCTCTCAAAACCCCAAAAATAATAGTCAAGGAACAAAAAGACATAAAAAGTACAAGAGAACATGAGATGAAATGACAGGAGAAAAGAGATGTTCAGGAAAGTTCTAGAAGGTAGAAAGTACATGGACAAGGAATAGCTAAGACAAAAGGAAGCTAAAACTTAAGTTCCTACAGCAGAGTGTCCAGCAGTGACCAGCCGATTCCTGATGCAGAACTCTAGAAAATATCAAAAATCGAAGTCGCTAGCTGCCTCTGAAGGCACTGGTGCAGGACAGAGCAGGAAACAAGCCAAGAATCATCAGACATTTAAGGAAAGTCTAACATGAAAACTAGCCTGGAGAAAATGGAGACAGCACAGAAGAAGAAAAACATCAAAGATTAAAACTTTATTAAGACAAAGGGCATGGGATAGTAGTGTGCACATGTGTGTGTTGAGATGATCTTTCATTATAATAGAAACTTAATAGATGATGTCTTGGTTTGAAAAATCGTGACATATCTGTATAAGCATGTTAATTACATGAAAATACTAAGGGGAAAACCACCTAAAAAGTTGAAAGTGGTTGCCTCTAAGAAAGCCACATTAGGTGAGGGGAAAAGCAGGTGATTCTTGTTTTTCTTTTCTTTTGTTTTTTTAAACAAGCCTATATATTACTTTGGTTAAAAAAAAAAACACACACATAAGAATTTGATTTAAGAATTATGTTTGTACAAATTGAAACATCTTAATACAGCACATAATTTGGAAAGAAGCAGGCTGTAGGGGAAAGAGCCAGAATGTAACACCTCAATTCAATTAAATGGGCAATTCTGCTCTTTTACTGCTTACATAAATCTGTATAAGGTCTTAACATTTGAGATTCAGTTTATACGTTTATAACTTGGGGATAATAATACTTGCCCTGATGCATTAGTTTGCTAGGGCTGTCATAACACATAATGCTACCGACCAAGTAGCTTAAACAGAATTTATTTTCTCACAGTTCTGGAGGCTGAAAATCTAAGATCGAGCTGTCGGCAGAGCTGGTTTCTCTTGAGGCCTCTCCTTTTGGCTTATAACTGGTTGCTTATCACTGTGTCCTAACATGGCCTTTTCTCTATAGGAACCCCATTCTTAGGGTTTCTTTCTCTTCTTATGAGAATACCAGTCATATTGAATTAGAACCCTACAATAAAGTAAGGCCTCATTTTAACTTAATAACATCTTTCAAGACCTTTTCTTTGAATCAGTGGTTGGCAAACTCATTAGTCAACAGAGCCAAATATGAACAGTACAATGATTAAAATTTCTTTTGAGAGCCAAAATTTTTAAACTTACACTTCTTCAATGCCACTTCTTCAAAATAGACTCGCCCAGGCCGTGGTCTTTTGTGGAAGAGCCACACTCAAGGGGCCAAAGAGCCACATGTGGCTCTCGAGCCACAGTTTGCTGACCACGGTTCTAAATAGTTACATTCTGAGGTACTAGAGATTAGGATTTCAATATACAAATTTTGGGTGAACACAATTCAGTGCATTGTACCTCCCTACTACATTCATCCATTTGTTAAGATTTATTGCAGCTCCTTTCATGTTCCAACTTGTGCTAGGCACTGAGGATTGAATGAGAGGATCAAATGAGATACTGGCATTTTGAAAACTAACATAAATATAAAAAACACTAGAGGCCCAGTGCACGAATTTATGCACAGGTGAGGTCCAGCCGGCTCAGCCCCAATCGGTAGATTGGGACTGGGCCTGTTGGGAGGAGGAGACAGCAGGAGGTTGGCCAGCTGGCCTGCCCTGATCAGGGCCTGATCAGCCGGGCCAGCTGGGGAGAGGGGCTGCAAGCAATTGGCTGGCTGTGGGGAGGGGCTGTGGGCAGTGGGCCAGCTGGCCCCACCCCCGATTGGTGTAGGGGGGCTGACTGGGGGCAGAGCTGGCTGGGGGGTGGGGCCATGGGTGGTTGGCCAGACGGTCCTGCCCCTGATCAGAGTGGGGGTGCTGATCGGAGACAGAGCTGACGGGGGGGGGGGGGGGGGGGGGGGAACTGCAGGCTAATCAGGGTGGTGAGAGCCGATCAGGGGTGGGGCCAGCCAGGGGGAGGGGCTACAGGAGGTTGGCCAGCCGGCCCTGCCCCCTATTGAGGCAGGGGGAAAGATTAGGGGGCGGGGCCATCTGGGGGAAAGGGCCATGGGGAGGGGGTTGGCCGGCCTCCCTGCCTTCGATTGGAGTGAGAGAGGCCAATCAGGGTTGGGGCCAGCCAGGGGGAGGGGCCACAAGAGGTTGGCCGCCAGCCCCCATAGTGACCGGTTGTTCCAGTCATTACGGTGTTACAGTCACTGGCTTTTTATATATATAGATTAGGGCATTGCAGCAAATAATTAAGTTGAACGAAGTCAAAGAGAAAGATGGAAAATTCCTAAAAGGGAAAGAAGTGGAAAGTGTGGGCAAAGTTATTGAATAGTAACTTTTATTTCATAAGCCTCTGATATGTGCCAGGCACTACAATAAGATTTATGCAAACAATCTCATTTAATAATTACTTCTACCCTGATGGATCGATATTATCAAAATCATTTTACTAGTGAGAAATTCATCACTCACAGACTCAGTAACTTCTTAGAGTTGTATAGCCAATAAGTGGCTTGAATTTGGAGCTATCTGATGCCAACACCTAGTATCCATGCTCCTTCCACTACTCTCCACTGAGAGTCACAACCAGCAAGGAATTATGGCTAGGCCTTATTTCTTTTCTCTTTTTTCTAATCTTCACCAGAGGGTATGTTTATTGATTTTAGAGAAAGGAGAGACAGACAGACAGAGAGACTGAGTGAGGGAAAGAGAGACAGAGACAGAAACATCTATGTGTGAGAGAGAAACATTGATCAGTTGTCTCAACATGCCCCAGGTGGGGACAGAACCTATGCATGCATCCAGACAGGAATCAAAGCCACAATGATTTTTGTTGGTTAGAACGACACACACTCCAACCAACTAAGCCATGCATCCAGGGCTAGGTTTATTTCTTTATGTTATTTTTTAAAAATATTAAATATATTGAAAAAGTATAATTTATGTGTATAGAGATTAACAATAAAAAGAACATCTGTGTACTCACCACCTGGCTTTGGAAAGAGAATATGTATTGTCAGTATCTTAAAAGTCCTCTTATACATCTCTCTCAACCCCTGTTCTTTCTCCTCTTCTTCCCAGAACTATAGGTCCCTAAGATTTATTCAGGTTGATGTCAGTGGCCATAATTGCACCTCATTGCCTCAGATGGTCTAGTGCTGCCAGTCTGACCTCTAGAATCCTATTACTCCCATCAAGTCTGGGGCATCTCTTACTATCAGTCTTTCTATAGAGGACACGCAGTTCTGAGCTTCTCAGAATGTAGGAGCACATTCCTTATCACTTCAGTGAGGAGAGTGTCCCCTGAGCCCTACCAGGGAACATTTTTATTTTTTATTTTTTAAAATATATTTTATTGATTTTTTATAGAGAGGAAGGGAGAGAGATAGAAAGTTAGGAACATCGATGAGAGGAACATCGATCAGCTGCCTCCTGCATGCCCCCCACCAGGGATGTGCCCGCAACCCAGGTACATGCCCTTGACCAGAATCGAACCTGGGACCCTTCAGTCCGCAGGCTGATGCTCTATCCAGAGCCAAACCGGTTTTGGCACCAGGGAACATTTTTAGCTGGTAGTTTCTCTGAAGTTACATTTGGCATTCTTGATTCTAGACTGTTTGATTTTTTTTTACCCACTTCCTCATCTTTTTCTAAGTAATTCCAGAATCTCCATCTCATTGTCATTTTAAAGTTTCAAGAAGCCATTCCCGCAATGTACTAGATACAGTTCTAGGCATTCTAGCAAGATATTAAGTCATAAATCACTGAATAATGCACTCATATCAGTAAATTCTTCCCTATCCAGCCTTATAGTCTGTCCTCCCAAGTTGACCACTTTCAAGATCCAGGCAAATTCTCCCAGCTACTGCTGCTACATATTTGCCAGGTTCTGTGATGCTTTTGGTGAACAATCCCTTTCTTCACATAGCAGTATTTCTCTGCTTGGCTCATAATAAGACTTTTAATTACTGGTCTAGAAGCAATAAAGAGAGGCAGGAAAAGATCTCACAGACAAGCATCATCTTGCAAGGCATCTGCCCTAGCTCAGGCCTTTGCACAATCTCCAGGCAACTAGAGACTGGCTTCCTCGAGCAAGAGGGAGAGCTTCGGCGAGTTCTGGCTCAGAGCATGCAGAGGGTCTTTGTTGCCACCTGATCCAAATCTAGAAACCCATTCTGAGGATCTCTTTCCTTGCATCACTTCTAGGACCTACTGACTTAGACTGGGTTCCTCTACAATAGGATTTAAGTATGTTAGACATGTGGTATGTTAGACATGTAAAATGTGATACCAGGCAGTACTGTTCGAGGAATGGAGAAGTGAGCCATCAAAGGGAAGAAAATAATACAGAGCTGGAAACAATGCAAAGGAAAGGAAATGTTCATGAGCAGGGTACCATTAAGGATAACTGCGGCTCAATCCCACAGGGAACCTCTGGAAGATGAGCAGAACGCATCAAAGTTGTCCCACCCAAGGAAGCAGGGAAGCTAGGATGTTTGTCCTTCAACTCCCATTTGCCATTGGCTGAGGGCTGTTCCCCATGAGCTGGAGCAGGATCTGCACTGTGAACCAGAAGGGCCCATTGCTGTCACACTAGGGAGAAGGAACTGGTTAGTCTGGAACAGGGTAAATCACTTGTGGGTTCATTGGTCTCCTCCTCCTTGATGTATAAGCAAATGATTTCCTCAGGGAAGAAAGAGAAGACCTTCAAAATAATAATCACAGTACTTGTTGCCTAGGAAAAGCTATTGTTTCTGGGAACTGAATACCCGACAGTTCTGAAGCTTTGATCAAGGACAGTGATCTTGCCTGTCTTGTCTACTGCAGTGTACTCAACAGCTATCACTCAGCCTGGCACATAGTAGGTATTTAATACATATTGTTGATACATTTTAAAAAGTCCACAGCCTTAAAAGATTTGACTTTGGGTGGTGGACACACATGCAATATACAGATGATGTGTCATAGAATTGTACAGTTGAAACCTACATAATTTTATTAACCAATGTCACCCCAATAAATTGAATGAAAAGTAAATGCCTATAGCCTTGAAAATACATGGAGGAATCTGAAATGGAAATTGCAAGTGAAAGAAGCCAGTTTGAAAAAGGTACATACTGTATGACTCTGAGTGTATGACATTCTGGAAAAGGGAAAATTGCAGAGACTGTGAAAGATCTTTCACAATAGATAGTTATAATGAAGATAAAATGAGATAATGAAAGCAAAAGTTATTGTTGTCATTATTCCTTCCATCTTTGGAAAATTATAGGCTGTCTAAAAGTTACCTAGAAAAGTGCCTAATGTTTTCAGAGTATCATTTAACCCTTGGTACGAAGACAGGAAATATATACCCTTGTTTTCAAGTTCAACAGACAGTTATCACCAGGGCTGTGTCATATGGCCATGTGAGTTACGTACTGCACAATGGCAGGGGGCACCATTTATGTAATTTGGGACCTGTAGCCGAAGCTAAGGATTAGTCGGTAAAGACTTCAGATCCCACTATCTATGACATACTCGCAGATAATTACACAAACCAGAAAGCTAGCTATTCTAACAAGTGGCACATGGACCTCAAGTTTTCAAATAAATTTGAGAAGTACAATACATTTAATGAATGAAATGAATTTCCATGTTGAAGCTCTAAGTATTTTCTAAGTAATATAAGACATATACAAACACTAAAACTAAAAGGTACAACAAAAAGTACAAGAATTTTAGGCCCCCAAACCCCACTTATTTAAGTCCTACCTTCAATTGTAAGATCAGCCACTAAAGAAGTGTCTCCTAAATTACAAATTTTAAACAGCTCCATGAGAGAGGAAGTTTCTTCATTGTGCAAATGAAATATGCTATCAAAAAGGGAGAGAATGAGCTGGACAGAGAACAGGTGCCAGAACCCCGATCTACTTAATGGCAGGGAACACTGATCCTAGCCGTTCAAGAAACTTTTTCAAAGTATTCACTTCCAATCAATGGCTCAATAGAATCTTTACTTAGAAGTTATCCTAATTCTCATCTGAAAGAATGAACATACGAAAACAACATGGATATTCTAAAGAGAAATGCGGTAGGGAGCTAACCCTACCAGATACATCATAAAGCAACAAAAATGAAAAGTTTGCAGTACTGGAATGGGGATTGAATGGACAGATCTCTCAGTGGAACACCATTGGGAGAAAAATCAATGCATATCTTCACCTCACATCATGAGTAAAACATAAATTTTAGAATATCTAAAGATACCTGAAACCTATATGATCATCTTAACCTATGCCACTCCAATAAATTAAATAAAAAAGAATATGTAAAGAGATGAAAAAGACAAATCAAGCTTTAGATAAGCTAACTGAAGAGAGAATTAAGTATTTCTCAAGCCTCTTGGAAAGTATGAATTTCTAAGCTTGAAAACAATAGAAAAAATAAAAATTTGACAACATAAGAACAACCATAATTTTGAAAGTTAAATTTTTAAAAAAGCAAGCAGAAAACTGGGAAATAGTATTGCCTCTAGAGGGTTCAGATAAATAGAAAATAACTAAGATTCTAATAGATAAGTCAGCAAAGGACATGTTTAGAACATTTATAGAAGACCTACTATCACTAGTTTTAAACAAAAATTTTCACCTGCAGTTGTGATTTTAAAAAGCAACAATGAAAACAAAAACACATCATTTTCACCTATTAAATTGGCAATATTAAAGAGTTTTGATATCATTAATGTGGAGGGGACAGAAAAATAAACATGCTGTGCATTTCTAGTGACACAACCTTTTGGAAAATAATAAATTTGGTAAAATATATTAAGAAGAAAATTATATCTCATGCCCTTTTATCCAGTAGATGAAGAAAATGCAAGCAAAAAGTCATATGCTTTTAGTCACAGAATATTATGTACAGTTATAAAAGATCAGAAACAATAACTATATAACAATTAGGAACTGGTTCAGATCTTGCCAAATGATGGGTTGAACAAAAATTAATGAATGAGTGAAACACATATGGTGGAATATTATTCTGCAAAAAATAAGATCACTGTGTAAATCAAATGACGATGCAATGCAGCTATTGTTTTGACTTTTTCCCCTCCTTTGTCCAGCATGCTTACCAATTTCCTTCTGATAACAACATCCCTTTCCTTTGGAGAATCATTCCCAACCTTATGTTATCCTGGTGGCCTAACCTCATCTCTGTTAGCTGGTGAGCATATGATGCAAAGTGGACTAGTGACAACGGCCCCTCTGCATGGTAATTGGTCAAAGGAAGAATACTTTTTTTTTTTCTTTGCCTGACCAATTTCAGTCCTTTCATAGATTTTTCCCAAGTGAAACTAGACAGATGTTCTCTCTTCCTTTGGATGACCTTGGGCTACTGGCAGCCGCAACCCCCTGCTGGCTGGGTTGAGAAATGCAGAAAAAGAGAATGGAGGTAACATACGAAGAGAATGAGAGAAAAAAGAAAAATCTGATGACATTCCTGGACCCCTGCACATACCTAAATCCCCTATACTTCCCACTTACATGAGCATTCCTGACACATGGTTTGGAATGGTTAAGCCAGTATGCGTTGGGGGTCTGTCCTTAGCCATTGTGTCCTCACTCATGCAGAAACAATTTCCATACAGTGTGTTTGGTGACCAGAGTATTCTTAAAAATCTAGATTAGAAATATCACTGCCCTGTTTAAAATCTTACAGTAGCTTCACATTGCTATTGGACCATGTCCCACAGGATCCCCCCTCCCTAACACACACACATACACACGCACATTCTCTCTCTGTGTCTCTCTGTCTCTCTGTCCCCTTCCTTCAACTCAGCTCCCTCTATGCTCCTCTTGCGCATTTACTCTATCACATTGGCCACCATTCTGTTCCTCAAACAAAGATCATTCCTGCCCTGGTGTCCTGGGTGTTGAACTTGTCTCATGTGAGGAATGCTCTGGCCTAGACCTCCAGAAGACTGACTTTTCCTTGTCAATCAGGTTCCATCTCAAATAACACTTCTGTGAGATCTCTCCGACTACTTACTCTACGTTACACTCCTTTATTTACTTCACATCACCTACATCTATCTTAAATGCTCTTATTTACTTGCCTTGTGTTTTACAACAAAGAAAACATTTAGGACAACAACGTGTATGTACACTGGGATTACAACTAAAAAACAATAAGCATATGAGAAACTATGTCAGATTTATCACACTGGGGTGATGGGGACTGATTGATTTTTGAGGAAGGGAGAGGGATAGAGAGTGAAAACACCGATGAGAGGGAAACATAGATCAGCTGCCTCCTGCACACCCCCTACTGGGAATGTGCCTGCAACCAAGGTACATGCCCTTGACTGGAATCGAACCTGGGACCCTTCAGTTCGCAGGCCAATGCTCTATCCACTGAGCTAAACCGGTTAGGGAAGGGCTGATTGATTATGTCTGATTTCTTTCATCTTTTAAAAATGTTTCCATATTTTTATAATGTATTCTTTAAAAATCTAGATCAGATTTAATTAATTAAGATACAGATAGAAAAAGTCATAGGCTCTTCAGAAATCATTAGCTTCTTGGCATTTTTATGAAGAATTTCAGTGACCTCACTCTTAATTTTGAGAAACTATAATGGCAGGTTCTGCCAACAACTATCTTCAGAAAGATCTATTGGTTAAAAAAAAGAGGGGAAAAAATTAAAAGGAGCATTTGGTAGGACAGATTCTAATTGGATCATTGTTTAAACTGCCAAAGCACAAAATAAATGTGATGAGTTTTCTATACATATACAGAAGTCGCATCAAGACACACAAAGATCAGATACAATAATAAAAGTTCTTAAAATAATTTGTCCCAATGCCATGGTCAAATGCAGAATAAAAAGGACCCACTATTTGTTATCAACAACATGGAAGTAAATAAAAAGGCTAAGTAAGGCCTAGGAATGCTACAAACTTTATGTTTAAAGTGGCATTTATAATTTTTTAAAATTTAACACTTTATGGAAATATCCCCAAAGCCTAAGGTGGTCACATCTTCTGACTTAAAATTCACAGTGACCCTTTCCCTCCTTGAAATCACATTTCTCTTTATTATCAGTCTCTCCTTGCTCTTTCACACAAGGGACCTCGGCACTTCTGCCCTCCAGAGAGCCCACAATTTCACAATCACATCACTGGTTTATTTAAGAGTTTCACCTATTTTTCAACCAGCTAGTCTCTACTTGGTGAATAACATAATTCACTTTTTTTTTTTTTACAAATAGTTATGAAGTACCCACATGTGATAGATCTTGGGCAGAGATGAGACATTCTTCTCTATTGAATCACAGTTTATTTTTTAAAAATATTAAAACAAACAAACAAAGACAAGTGATCAAATAAATTATATACAAAAATGGTTAAGTTCTAGGGAGGAAACAAATAGGTTTTCCTGCTAAGATGGTCATGGAAAGTCCTTCTGAAAATGTAAATTGAGATCTAAAGCATGAGGAGGAGTCAGCTTAGGTTAGAAAAAAGCATGGTTTAGGTGAAGGTTTACTAGCATATGGCTGGAATATCATAGGCAAGGCCTAAGTGCCATAAAGTAAAATGAGTGTGATCAGAGTCAAGCGTGGCCTTGCAGTTGGCTTTTATTTAAAGTGAAATTTGAAACAGTTGAAAGGTTTTAATCTAAAAATCAGACTTAACTGATTTACTTTTATTTTTGCTTCACTTTTCCCCTTTATTTACTTGTTTTCAAAATAATGAGTGGGTTTCTTAGTATCTAAAGGATATATAAACTTTATAATCAGATTATTGATACAAAATACCTGGCTGAGATCTTGATTGAGATCATATTAAATCTATAGACTAAATAGGGATGAACTAACATCTTTACAATATTGAGTATTGCCATCCATGAAGGTGGACTATCTCTCCATTTATTCTGATCTTTGATGTCTTCCATCAGAGTTCTGTAGTTTTTCTTATGTAGATCTTGAAGATATTTTGTAGATTTATACTTAAGTGTTTCCTTTGGTGTTAATGTAAATGGCATTGTTTTTTAATTTCAAGTTCATTGTTCATATATAAGAAAGCAATTGACTTTTGTAGATTTACCTTGGATTCTATAACTTTGCTATAATAGCTAATTAGTTTTATAATAGCTAATTAGTTTAAATGATCCCAAAGAATTTTCTACATAGATAATTTAGTATCTATCAAAGATTTTGAAACATATATATCATTATGACTTCATGGATTAAAGTATTTTAATCCATTTCAATCTCTTGCAATGATCATTTTTTATCAATACTAGAGGCCCAGTGCACGAAATTTGTGCACGGGGGTGGGGAGGGGGGTGTCTCTCAGCCCAACCTGAACCCTCTCCAATCTGGCACCCCTTGGGGGATATCCAACTGCTGGTTTAGGCACGATCCCTGTGGGACATCCCTCTCACAATCTGGGACTGCTGGCTCCCAACCACTTGCCTGCCTGCCAGCCTGATCACCCCCTAATGACTTCCCTGGCAGCCTGATCAACACCTAACTGCTCCCCTGCTGACCTGGTCACCCCTAAGTGCCCTTCCCTGCCAGCCTGATTGCCCCTAATGGCCTCTGCCTGGGCCCCACCACCATGGCTTTGTCCAGAAGGATGTCTGGATGGAAGTCCAAAAGATGTCTGGTCTAATTAACATATTACCCTTTTATTAGTATTTTATTAGTATAGATAATATGCCTTTAAAAAGTTATTTTACACGCTTTAAATTATACAGTACATATTCAACCCTGCTTTTCTTTTTTTTCTAAATATATCTTATTGATTTTTTTTCACGGAGAGGAAGGGAGAGGAATAGAGAGTTAGAAACATTGATGAGAGAGAAACATCAATCAGATGCCTCCTGCGCACCCCCAACTGGGGATGTGCCCACGACCAAGGTACATGCCCTTGACAGGAATCAAACCTGGGACCCTTCAGTCCGCAGGCCAATGCTCTATCCACTGAGCCAAACTGGTTAGGCCCCCTGCTTCTTTTCTTTCTTTCTTTCTTTTTAGATTATCCACATTTGTAGATATGGCATTAATTCATTTTTACATTGATTTTTAGAGAGAGTGGAAGGGAGAGGGATAGAGAGAGAGAAACATCAATGTAAAAATCCCTTTAATTGCCTTTCTTAGGAGCCCTGACCAGGGATGCAACTTAAAACCCAGGTATGTGTCAGGGATGTTCCCTGACCTGGAATTGAACCTGCAACCTTTCCGTGCACAGGACCACGCTCACGCTCACCCAACCTACCCACTTCAGCCTGGCTGTTATACAATTTCTGGAATTTTATTTCAATTAATTCTTGCAAAGTCTGTGGTTTAGGTAATATTCACATTTTGCTGATGATAAAAACAAACAAACAAACAAACACCAACCTCTTCGTTTTAAGATATTCTTCCCTATTCTTCCCTCATTGCTGCGTTTTCTTGTCAGCCCTAGAAAGGCTCTTTTTTTTTTACTGCAGCACTTTCATTTTCCTCACAATGACGTGTTGCTGGGACCTAATGTTCTCATGTGACAGTGGAAAACCAAAATTTGTCATTTCTTCAAGAATCGCGTACAAAAACCTTACATAAATGAAAAGGACGAAGATTTACAGGTGGAAATGCAAAATGTTTTCCAACTCAAGGCAAGTAACAGCCCAGGTGTTTTGGCAGGAGCATCTACCAAGAAAGGAAAGTGGGCCCCAACGCTCAGACCCTCCCAGCCCCACCCCGTGGGATGGCAGGGCAGAATGGTAAGTGTGCAGGGGGCAGAGCCGTGCCAAACTCAAGAGCGCCTGGAAAGGGCAGCTCCCATAGGCAGTGCCCCGCACACATGAGGCCCTGCGGGCTCCTGGGGCCACTGGATTTCTCCTGCAGAAACATGTTCTTGTCTCGGCCACCAAGTGACTGACACGTGTACAGGGTTTTAAATGAAAAGTATGTACAGGGCATTAAACATGTACCAAGGGAACAGGTAACTTGAATACAGGTCAACATCAGCAACCAGGCCTACAATCCAGTGCTGAGCTCAGATCCAGGCTTCAAGGACAATTTTTTTTGGAAGGCGCGCTCCAGTTTCGGGGCCAGCATGAGGTGTGCCTTTGCCAGGGCAAACGGAGACTCATCCACTCATGCAGCAAACGCTATGCATCTGCCTGCAGAACCTTTAGAAGCATTTGCGGTGGACGATGGAGGGGCCCGACTCGTCGTACTCCTGTTTGCTGACCCACATCTGCTGGAAGGTGGACAGCGAGGCCAGGATGGAGCCGTCGATCCACACCGAGTACTTGCGCTCCGGCGGGGCAATGATCTTGATCTTCATTGTGCTGGGGCCCAGGGCCGTGATCTCTTCTGCATCCTGTCTGCGATGCCCGGGTACCTGGTGGTTCTGCCGTACAGCACCGTGTTGGCGTAGAGGTCCTTCCGGATGTCCATGTCACACTTCATGATGGAGTTGGAGGTGGTCTCATGGATGCGGCAGGACTCCATGCCCAGGAAGGCGGGCTGGAAGAGCGCCTCTGGACACCGGAGCCGCTCGCTGCCCATGGTGATCACCTACCCGTCGGGCGGCTCCTAGCTCTTCTCCAGGGAGGAGGTTGGCACAGCTGTGGCCATCTCCTGCTCGAAGTCCAGGGTGACATAGCACAGCTTCTCCTTGATGTCGCACACGATCTCCCGCTCGGCCGTGGTGGTGAAGCTGTAGCCGGGCTCCGTGAGGATCCTCATGTGGTAGTCGGTCAGGTCCCGGCCCGCCAGGTCCAGGCGCAGGATGGCATGGGGGAGGGCGTAGCCCTTGTAGATGGGCAACGTGTGCGTGACCCCGTCCCCAGAGTCCATGACGATGCCTCTGGTGCGGCCAGAGGCGTACAAGGACAGCACGGCCTGGATGGCCACGTACATGGCGGAAGTGTTGAAGATCTCGAACGTGATCTGGGTCATCTTCTCACGGTTGGCCTTGGGGGTTCAGAGGGGCCTCAGTTAGCAGCACCGGGTGCTCCTCGGGGGCCGCCCGTAGCTCGTTGTAGAAAGTGTGACGCCAGATCTTCTCCATGTCGTCCCAGTTGGTTATGATGCCAAGCTCGATGGGGTAGTTGAGGGTCAGGATGCCGTGCTTGCTCTGGGCCTCATCACCCATGTAGCTGTCCTTCTGCCCCATACACACCATGACGACCTGGTGCTAGGGGCGCCCGACGATGGAATGGAACATGGCCCCGGGGGGCGTCATTCCCAGCGAAGCCGGCCTTGCACATGCCGGAGCCATTGTCAATGACCAGATCTCTTCTTCCATGGCGACCAGGGAGGGCAGCGAGGAGCAGAGCAGATAGGAGCAGAGAGCTGGTGGCTGCAGCTACTGAGCCCTGGAAAGGCTCTTGACAGCGGTTTCACTGGGTATTCAGAGTCAGAAGCATT
This sequence comes from Corynorhinus townsendii, assembly GCA_026230045.1. Classification (NCBI taxonomy): domain Eukaryota; kingdom Metazoa; phylum Chordata; class Mammalia; order Chiroptera; family Vespertilionidae; genus Corynorhinus; species Corynorhinus townsendii. The sequence goes on along the minus strand of JAPDVU010000006.1, from coordinate 113,298,459 downwards.
CTCCTAACCACTACCCTAGCCAAAGCCTCCTCTGCACTACTGAGGCTGTCCTCGAGGGCGCAGAGGCTAGGTAACAGAGACAACGACAGGATTTGGACCACTGGAGCCACCGTACCCACCTGTCCTCTCTCTGCTGCGCTGGAGAAGGCGGGGCTGGGCGGAGGCTTCTGGCGCACCACGCTTAGGGATAGGCCAAGGCTTGCGGCGCTAGCTCTTGGGACACCGGAAGGGCTGCAGTCACTCCCTCTCCCAAGCTGCTGTCCCCCACAGAGGTTATAGAGCTGCCCTGGAAGTCCTCTGGGTGCCTCCAGTCCCAGGCAAACATGGCAGTGGACTCCACGATGGAACTGCTATTTTTAGATACTTTTAAACACGCCAGCACTGAGGTTAAGACTTCGCTTCTTGATTCTGACTCTGCTTCTCTACTGTGGGACATGTACAAAAAATCCTTAGGCATGCTTCGACTTTCCCTCCCGCTGGTGGCCTTAAATTCCGCACGTACACACCCCCTTCCCCCAGCTGGGTGTGGGCACCACGTCTGCAGGAGAGCATCGATGGCCAGGACATTTCTCTGCATTATCTCAGGCTTCTGCATCTTTGGTTGAGTTGGCTGTTCTGCTTGCTTTGCTCCCCTGCCCCCTTACCCCTGTCAACTTTGGGTCTTGAAAATATCTTGGTTCTCAGGTTTAGCTCAGGTGGTGTTTGGGAGGGTCTCAGACTGCCTATGTTTGACAGCCGTTCTGGAGACCCAGCAGGTCATGATGGCTTCCTGATTCCTAAATCCCCTCCTCCCAGATCCCTTTTTTAACGGGAGTTAGGTTGCCCAGATGTGACACTCATTCGGTTTAGGATTCACCCATTAGGACATATTTGCACAGACATATTTGAACGGCTTTTGCATGGAGGATACCTGCAAGGAGGGGAATCAGCGGTGAAAGGAACCAATGGTGGATTTGGAACCTCCAGACAGGGAACCTTGCTCACTCCCGGCATGTCTCCCCACTGCACTCCCTGCATGTCTCCCTCAGCAGCAGGCCTGGGTGTGCAGGAGCCTTGTGAAGGAAGCCAAACCTCCCGCCAGCTCCACTGGCTCCGTGGCTCCAGCAGACGCTACCATCTCTGTGGCTATGGGTGCTGCCATATTTGTGGCCATGGGCACCACCATATTTGTCATGGAGTGATGGTTAATTTGCATATTACCCTTTTATTAGATAAGATATGGAGCCCTTGGGAGTCTTTTAAAGTAGATTCTTGAGAACTTTTGACAGTTCCACAGTGGTCTTGGATTGCTTCACTACTGTCTAGTATGGCAAGACATTCCAGTCTTTTCCATTTCTTGCCTCAGACTTGTAATCAGCTTATTTTCCAAGGAGCCCTGACTCTTTTCATTGGGAGTCCAAGTGAACTGCCACACTGTCTCCTAACCTGTTTCTTTAATTCCACTCAACTGGCTTTTATTCTATTCTCTGTATAAAAGCAAAGATGATTTTAAATCACACTCAGAATTATGCCTTCAAAATATCATCTCCCAATGAAAGGCTCCTTAGAGAAAAAAAAGACTGAAGAACAACTTACAAGTTTTGGGTGAAGACTGATGGAGAATATCAATACCAGAATAAGGAATATTCTCAGAAAGATCTGAAGTGGGATATTAAATCACTGTTTCAAAATGCCAATAGTCTTAAATTTAAAGCTATTTTATAAGCAATATATCCAAAAATCCAATACACCTAGTAACTGTTCACATTTCTGTATTCTTCCAGTTCTTGTTGACTAAATCTACAATTTAAACGTTGCAAGCAGTATGTTCATTCTACTTTTATGCGCTTATGTTTCCATGCGGACAATTTAAAACCTCATTACTTTAAAAGACATTCAATCATGCTAACATATAATAATTTATGTAATCATTTTCTTATATTGGGTTGAGTTGATTCTGATATTTTTATTATTGTGTCCCAGTTTAGACTTTCATTATAAGCAACAAAAATTGATTTAAGTTACTTTAAGATAGAGAGGTGTGTCTTGAAGTCAATGGGCAGAAATGCAGTTTGGGCATCTGGAAGGAGCCAGAAAACTGTTGGTTCGTTTTTTGTTTATCTCTGTTTTTCTTGGTGAATCTGCTTCATTCTTCTTTTCCTTATCCTGATTGTCTCTCCTTATAGGGGAATAGAGTTACCTTATAGCAGCAGTTTATTTTATCACCTGGTAACAGCACCCCTCCTGCTTATACAAAGACTAACCTGCAATTCTCTGTCCCAGTTTCACATCCTTGCTTGCATTAGCTCCATCTCTGTTTAACTTGTAGTTCAGGAGTTGAGATTATCCAGCATCACCCTGTAGATGGTAGTGGTGGTGGTGGTGTGTGTGTGTGGGGGGGTAGCTCATGGGCTGGGCTGACCCCTAAAAGAGGCCACTGCAATTTGACTAATGCTGCTACGAACAAGTTTGTGGAAGTTGCTTTTTTTCTTTGTCCTTGGAGTATGTTCTTCAAAGTGGAATTATTGGGTCTCAGAGTAGGAACAGTTCATGACTTATCCTTAGACAATATGAGCTGGGCCATGCTGAGGACAGGAGAGGAAATAAGGGTGTTGGGAAATACTTGTTTGGCAACTCTGAAGATACTCTTCCTTATCTCCACGATATGCCTTTTTAGTCATTGCCTGTTTTCACCCTCAGAAAGCACTCTCTTTACATTCCGTTTTTCTTTTTTGGATTTTTGTTGTTGGTGGTGTTGTTTTGTTTGTTTGTTTTATCTTTTCAGTAGTATTTACTGAACAGAGGAAATGAGAGGACAATGCAATCCAATGCTCATGTAGTTACATCACTTCTTAAAGAGTTAATTAAGTATCCAAATGTCTTCTCATGAATAAATGCCCCACATCCTCTCCTCTTTCTAATAAGTCCCATTTTCCAACCCTTTTCACCGGTTTTTAGCTTTTGCCACTCTCTCTACTTCCTCCCCTCACACTTTCCCTCCAGAATACAACACTAAGAAATACTCATCAGCTTAAACTCTTGGTCCCTCTGAGTAAATTATAACTTTCAAGGATATTGATTACTTAAGTACTTTACATTTTCAACATTTCTAACAAAATTACATTGTTCTTTTTCAAAATTTTAATTTAACTTTGAATTCCTCAATTCATGAGTTTGGGAATTGGACAAAATTCAGTACAAGACTCAGAAAGAGGAGGGGAGAGGCTACAGAGAACTGGGACAGAAGATGTCCCAGGTCGACTTTGTCCTGGCTGATCGAGCTTAGTAGGCTGTGAAAGAGGCTACATGTAGGAAGAGGGAGAGAAGAATCAGCCAGTGTAAGATTGGGCATCTGACTGACCTAGAGGAAATGACCAAGTGTAGCCTCTGAGCTGAAAACTAGTTACTGAAAATAACAGTCCTGATTGGGCAAGAAGGTAGGCTTGAGTTCAAGACCAAAGCCCGAGGAGTAGATGAAAAACGTTCAGCTTAGGGGACCAGAAGGAGAGCCAGAGAGATCTGATTCCATACAGCAGCATTGACGGCCGTATTTACCATGTATTTTCAATACATTATAATTCCCCAAATTGCCATTTTTCTTCACTGCGTTGTAAAGTCCCCTGTTGCTTATTTAAAGTTGTACAGTTCACAAAGGTGCTGTCAGAGCATGACTCTTGACTCTTAAGTCAAGATCTCACCCTGTTTTATTTTTAAATGCACGTGACAAGGGCTGGCATAACCTGGCAGGTATGTTCTTGTCCACAGCAAGATGAGACTGTGCAAGTGCCACTGGCTGGGGCTCAGCCCAGGCATGGGGAAGTGTCTGCCCCTAGAGGGTCCCTCAGTTCCTAAAGGAGTTCCTCCACATGTACAATGGGGAGGTAAAGGGTCCTTTCCTTATATCATTCATCGTTTTACTCACTCCCACCTAGTTTTAAGGGGATAAAGGGAACGGTAACTGGTTTCTGAGTTTGTAGGGAAAAGTGCTAAAAGCAGATAAGTACTTGGGAAGTTGTCTTGAGTTCAGAGAATGAACAAGACATTAATGTGTAATGGAGGCACTTATAACTGTTTTGGGGACACTACCAGTGTGTTAAGAAGATGGTCAACTATTTGTTTTAAAGAATTCAAAGACTAGCAAAAACCTCTGGTAGTTTTGGGGGAAAATGGTGGGCAAAAATTACAGAAGAGGAGGAGCCCATGAGGACCAGGAACATTTAATGCAGCTGTCTATTAGGGAACATTTAATTCAATATAAGATAAACAGCTGCTGTACTATAAAACAAATATTTTTGCAACATTTCCATCCTTGCCTCCTTACATTTCTGTTCTCATACTTTGCTAGAATGTAGAATAAAAAAAAAAAAAAACCCACAACAATGTGAAGCTCAGCTAGAATATGGCTTGATTCTATTCATCAGTCTTAAGAGAAGTATTTGGCATGTTTTTACAATACATTATAATTCCCCCAAATTGCGTTTTTTCTTCACTCTATTGTAATTTCCTCCCATGTTGCTTTATTTAAAATTGCACAATTCATAGAAGATTAAGGCTTGCTCCAATGAATATGCTCAAATTTCTCATTTGACACAGAATTGTATGTGCTTCTGTCTTTGTTAGTGACTAACCCTCTCTAAGTAATTAATTCTTAATAAATATTAAGTGATATATTTGCTTTTGTGTTCTTGGCTAGAAATTCCATGACTGGGCATACTCTCAAATTTGGCCCCTTTTTGGATAATGTGCTTTTTGTAATAGTGAATCCAAATAGATGTATATTCAAATGCTTCCTTAAATTCAAAATAGAGAGAAAGGAATTCTAGGATCTTCAAAACACTAAGGAAATGTGACTCCACGATGGAATTATGTCAAAAGAAACCACCAGAGTAAACTGAAGACTATTCTTCTCACCATAAGCTCTACAAGTGAAAGGAGAATTTTTTAAAAAGAGGAATGCTTCAAATGAGATATTTTAAACAATTATAAAAATTATTTCAACTATATAGGCTATGCATGATAATGAATAGATGGGATTTGATTTAACTAGATGGGACTATAATTTTTCAAAGCAGTGAATTCCAACTTGTATTTAGTAAGTTTTTGGGTGGTGTTTTTTTGCTATGCTATTGACCTACTTCCATATGTGGACTCACAAATCCTAGGCTCCTAGGAGAGTGGGGAAGAAAAATACTTGCTTATATTCTGCAACTTATTACACTAATCTATAGTCCTTCAAGTCTGGGCAGGGGATGGGCTGTGCTTTTTTATAGAAGAACCTTTTTGTCCTTTGTTGGGGACGTTTCCAGCAATTTAACAATCAACTCTAATAGAATCTTCTGAATAAAACTAATGAAAACATGAAGAAATGAACTCTAGAGAGCAAACATACAGTAGCTTATTGTTCACTCTCTGGAGAATAGAAATACCTTCTCTAACAAGGTACAATGGTACAAACAGGAACTAACACTCGGGTTTCAATGAACAAGGCATTTAGGGTCAGGAGAAGGCCAATATTGCCAACCTTAATCTGGTCAGTAAGAGTAGACGCCACAAACAGGTATAAGCAAAAAGGTAAATGTGCTTCAACTTTTTGATGTGTTCAGATGATTTTTAAAATTGTTTTAAGAGAGCCACAAATTACTGGATCTAGTTTTTCATCCTTTGTCCCGCCTTAATGTTTTCTTTTTTTTGAAGGGGTTTATGTATAAGTAGTATTTTATCTTTCACTGAGGCTAATCCTCATTTTGCCTCTTCTCTTGTATCTTAGGAAGTATATGGAGAACTTGGAAAGGGAGAGTTGGTACAACTGAAATATCTAGATGGTGTTTAATGACCAAACTCTTCAATATGTATCAAAATTTTTATTGGAGTTGCAATCACAGACAGGGCAAATTACTCACTTCTTTGAGTATGTGTTCTAATCTATAAAATGAGGGGTGTATGTGAATTGTATTCAACCAAGAGTGCCACCCAGGCATCTGGTGGTACATCAAATGATTTTAGGTGATACATAGACAACTGCTTTAAGTTATACATTTAGCCCATCAAACCTATAATGTTTACGAATATTAGTGTTTGGAAGTAAAATGAGCTTTTTTTAAAAAAAAGCCAGTCAGCATCAAGTATTAAGTCAATGATATGAGGATATGACAAAATAGGGATGTATTATTTTTTAATAAGTAACATCTGGAACTATTAGACTGGATAATCCCTAAAGTACATTTTAGCTCTAAATCTAAAATGTCTATAATTTTTAAGCCTTTGTTCCAAATCTTGTTCATATTGACCACAATAGAGAAGCCCAAATTAAATAAAACTGATGAAGGTTAAACAGCAGAAGTGAAAAGAAAGAAAAGTGCTTGGTTAATTCTGAGACTGGATAATTACTCAAGAATTAAAACTGAATAAATTTTATTTGATTTTGACATAGAATTTTCACATAACTGTCTAAGCAATCTCATGTGACACTTTCATAAAAGCCTTTAAAAAAAAATAAACCTGTCTTGAATTATGAATTATGTAAATGTGCCCCAAGTGTTTATACTCTGATCAACACTGGTATTCTAAAAGAGTTGCAAATTCTGGGATGGATGTCCTTTAACTGCTTGTTGGAACGGAAAGATAGTAACACACATACTAACTTCATTTATAGAGTGCCCAGCAATAGCCTTGCACTTTATAAACTTTATATTACACTATCTTCAAACATCCTAGAAGACAGGGATTGTCTCCTCTGTTTTCAGGTTAAGAAACTGCAGCCCTTTGAGTTTCCTAATTTGCCAACTGTCTTACCCAAAGGCTCACAGTTAAGTTTGTGGTAAGACTGAAAAAAAAGTGTTGCCAGGTCTGTAATTTCTAAGCTCACGTTTTTTCCCATAACATAAAAGTTTTATGTTAGGATTTTAAAGAAACATCTCTTTTCCCTGCTTGTGAAAGAAAGAGGCCTTTGGATTTGACCAAGAAAAACTTTGGGAGAATTCAAATTCTTAAAGCGTAGGTCAGAGACTTAGGCTAAAGTAGTAACTATAGGGTGGGCCATTTCAGAGAAATAAGTGGTTATCCTAGAGATTGTCATCTCTGTCTTAACAGTTCACTAGTATGTTGAATTCTTGGGATCCCTGGATTGATATGTTTCCTCCACCTCAGCAGATACCCACCCCTGCCCCTTACCACACATGCCCAGGCTGAAAGCTGGCATCATTCATTCCTGTGGTGGTTTTCTCCCCCCTCAGTGTATCTGTCCATATCCCAGCTAAGAGCCTATTCTCTCACTGACCTCTCCACCAACCTCTCCATGCTGTTTGACGAACTTATGCAAAGTTGACCTTACTCCCTTTTTATCATCCAGGAGTCCTCTTTGGAATGCTCTAAAAACTCTAAGGAAGATAAACTAGCTATTCTCCTTTCCTTGAGAATTCTGTTATCCAAAAACAATTGTGGGAAGTTAGAAAGTATGCAGTTAGAAATTATGTCTGCAAATAAAATGATCAATCCCTCGTCTTCTGAAAAGAGAAAAGTTCTTATATAAATTGACTTGATTTTTTTAAACAGAGTTTTAAAAAGGTATCTGATCAAGCGAGGAAATAAAGCTGAAAACATTTACAGTATTTGGAATGCAGTCTTAGTCATAAAAGTGCTAAGGAGAAAAGAAAGCTACTTCTAAGCAAACCTTGTTTGAAACACAATGGCTTCAGTTTAGACAGCTGCCAGGTGCCCTTAGCAGTTGCTCAAGGGCAAAGAGACCAGCGAAGAAAAGGTGAATGGAAACTCTAGGTTAAATCCCACTCCCAGTTGTTTCTGTTATCAGCATCTTTCACACTCACACTGAAGCCCTAAGGAAGCGATGTCCTCAGGAGACACCTCCAGGGCTGAGCTAACCCATCTATTAGTTTCAATATCAGATTGCCAATTTTGCAAGTCAAAAATGGTCAAGTATCAGTCAAATGATGTCCATTTCCTTCACATCATAGGAGGTGACACTTTTGCCTTGAACTTGGTCTCTACCTCCTTCGCTTTTAAGGGACATATCTTCTAGTTCCTTTGCAGCATCTGCCCCGCATCCAGACATCATCAGACTGATCGCTGAACTTCAGCCTGGGTAGGAGATCCGCTCTGTGGCCCCTGTCCCTGCCCTACTTGCGAGGGAGAGGGGTTTACTTTAGAAGGACCATATCCTGACAGAAGTAGGATACGGGATATAGCTCAGAGAATTCCCACCACTGAGCAGAGGTTCACTTAGTAAACACATCGACACACCTAAAGCATGGGTGACATTTTCTATTTTATAAAAAAAGTCAGTGGGTACTTACAAAATCTGTTTTATGAGCCACCAATGGGTCATGACCTATTCTTTGAAGAGTACTTCTCAGAGAAGACCTTCTGGATCAATTCTGTGAATACAAGTGAGAACATAAAAACCATGACCTGGTTTTTCTGGTCCTGCTTTACTCCTTTTGTTGTTCTGACTCAGGGTTTTCTAACAGAGGACCTTGACAGCTCCCTTAGGAACCTTGCCCTTGCCTTCTTTAGGCCTGCCCTCCCCAGCTCCACCCCAGGCTTCCTGTCCAGAGTTTCCTGCCCCTTGAAAATGTGGACATGGCCATGATATAAAGTTGTAGCTTCAGTGATTCAATGATTCTACGTTTTAATTCAATTTTAAACACTCAAGATGCATTTAATATAGTTTATCTTAACAAATAGCACCCCACACAAACAACTGAGCCCACGAACTAACACCATTGTCAATTATGAAAGAGATTGATATTGAGAAATGGAAAAATTACACTTCCCAAGTATATTTTTCAATGGCTTTTCTATTCTTCAATATTTAAAAAAAGTCAGAGTTTTTCTCCATAGCTTTTATTATATAATTGCATTATTTATTTGTGGTTATTTGTTTAATCTCAAGTTCTATGATCTCAGAAACTATAATGCTAAGGATACCTATAGTAGGTTTCAATAAATATTTTCTGAATGAGTAAATGAATGTTTCCTTTCAACAATAAAGATTTTAAAAAACAAAATAAAGAGACTTTGGTAAGGTTTCTTTTTCCCTACAGAGGCTTTGAACTTTCTCTCATATCTTATACTAGAATACGGAATGTGAATTTGTCACTGAATCAAAAATCAGATGTACAGTCCTACAGGTTTAAGTTATCTTTAGGATTCCAGTTGGGGTATAATCTCCTCAATACACATCGGTATCCAGCCCCATAGGTAGCTTTGTAATTCTAATAGCTGCCGTCTATCGACACCTCATAGTCATTCTAGGAAGTGGGTGCTATTATTATCCCTCATTATACAGAAGAGGAAATTGAAGCTCAAAAAGGCTTGACCTTGGTCTCTAGATTCTATGCCATTATGCCTTTATGATACCTTTTTGTGAAACTGTATAGAGCAACAGGAGAGCAGACTTTTTGAGCACTTTTGACAATCCATTAGGGAGTCACTGTCAGCCATGACAGTTATGTCAAGTGCTATGTCAAGACTGAAGTAATAGGTATCATAGGAATGCCCTTAGGAGGGGCCCAGAATGCTCAAAACCACAAGTCTGGACACTGATATGAGAGGGAACTCCGCCCCTGATGGACTCTAAGAACTCAGAGCTCTGACCACCCAATGCTTGAGCTTGGCCATACCAGGGGTCACCCTAGAGCCTGCTGGATTTCCACTCCACTGCAGTGGGCTGGCTGGAGACCAAACCCTCACCCCTTCCACCTGCAGACACTGCCAGTGACTAGGACTTACTCTTGGACACTTGCTCTACTTGAGTAGGTAGAATGTGCAAAAGATGTTAAAAGGAGTACTGAGGAACATGGTTTGAGTTCTCTGAATTTTACAAAAGCTGTGGTAATTATTACTTTTCTCAGAGTTACTTGCATTTCCAAAAGACACATATTCTGATTTTTTTTTCTCTCTCATCGATAATCAAAATGACTTCCTTTAAGAATCTGGCCAGCAGCAAACACAGTGACCACCCAAAGCACTCCATAAATGCTTAGTCAGTAAAAAGTGGTATTAAGACCAACCTCAGCAAGCATGGGGCTGAGGCTGCCTGCATCAACCCCGAGAGGTCCGTGAACATGGACTGTTGCCTCTTCTACTTCCTTCTGCCCCTTCTCTTCCCTTCTCCTTCCTTCTCTTCTCTTGCCCAATCCCACCTTTAACCTCAGGAACTAGATTGAGATTCTTTCTGCTGGCTCACAGTGGGAAGGTGCAATAATTAGGTAATGAACAATTAGCTGACAACATTAAGGCAACTGCCCCCTTGATTTCCATCTGCAGCCAGTACATCCGGGCCTTGGACAGCTGCCAGGGAAACCATGGTGACCCAGCCTCCAGGGAAACAAATCCACAGAATTGAGTTAGGTGTAAAATCTAAGTGGAAAACTTTGCAGATAAATAATGCTGCTTTGGTGGCCAATTCTGATCTTGTCACAGAGAAGTTAGGGAGTAGGATGAGAAATGGATTTTAGTGTTATAGGGGTTGATTATTTTGTAATACTAAGGAAACAGTGGGAAAAGAATCCTACACACGGATGAGGAAGACCTGTTTCTGGTCCTCCCAGTCCGCCTCACCCAGTGGCCTGAGGTCCTTTCATACCTATCTGGTCTGAGGAGTCCTCCATCTGCCAAAAAAATGTATACCTGTTGAGCAGAAACCACAAAAGGCTGTTTCTCTCTTTCCATGTCACATGAAATAATTTTTTTTCCTGCTTAGAGAAAGATTCTATAGTAGTAATATAAACCTTATAATTGTTTAAGGAAACATGTAAATATCAGATTGCCAGGACATGCACTGTCTGGCCGATAGGGAGTAATTTCCAAACTCAGGGAATTGGTTGTTTGAGGTAGGCCTCTCCTAGGGATCCCTGGAAGCCTGGATCGATAAGCCATGCCACGGCCCAGGCAAACCAAGCCCAGCACCTCCACTCTGAGCAGCCTCAGCCTGCACCCAACGAGTTTGCGGCGGTGGCCTGCAAGGTGGCGGGAGAGCGGGCTTCAGAACTAAATAACCAGATGTTCCAAAACCTGCTTGTCCCTCTGTTGACAGCAGTGATGCCCAGAAAGCCCACGTCATGGCTCTTCCTTTTGAGTCAAAGGAAGAGGTTGCCACTTCAAAATTGTTCATGGCATGAAAGAGTTGGGCCACCATCTGGGAAGCCACATGGGAGACAAACCACGAAAGTGTGTGAATTGTGTGACAAGTGCTTCAGCAGGAAAAACAACCCGCCTGTGCATATGCGGTGCTACGCCAGCTAAAACCCTCAAGTATCATCTGTGTGACTATTTCCCTGGACAGCAGCAGCCTCAAGAAATATCTGCAGATACATTTCCAGAGCAGTCATACAAATGTCAGCTCTGCTCCGATGCCAGCCACAGCTCCACCTCCGATCCCATGCAGATGGGTTCCAACCAAGAGAGGACCGTGGTCAGGGTTCAAGGTTCATCTGAGCTGCTGGCCTGATTCTTCCCCAGGCTGCCAGTTCTAGAAAGCGAAGGAAGACACATCCCCATAGACACTGAAATGGACACAGATGCTCCCATGTTGAGGTGCTTCCTATTGGGGGTGTATGAGGAAACTAAGATCTAGTAGGAGCAGTTGACCCAGAGCCAATACAATGCCCTCCCAGACATCCTCACTCCCAGCCCCACTTCTCTGAGCTGCTCCACACTGGCTCTCAGAGACTCTGGGGCAGACAGTGTGGGACTGAGTGCTGGGAAGATATGCATCTTTTCTGGAGAGCTGGCTCTGGAAGTGTGGTGAGTTCTGGTTATACCAGACATTACTCTGTCGGAAAACATTAGCCAGAAACTGTATAATCACAACATATTTATTGAGTGTCACCTATGTGCCACATTTACCTCCCCCCCATAATCCTGAACTCAGCCCCCTGACTCAAACGCTGTGCCCACCTCCTTAGGCTTGCCACCACCATCCTCTCAGACCCGGACCACTAATGCAGTGGTCTCCAAACCCCTCATCTGCTTCCATTTTGGACACCCCCCTGTTCCAATCCTGTCTTCTCACTCTTTCTAAATATTAGTCAGATCATGCCACACTTCCGCTTCAACCCTCCAATGGCCACTCATGGTAGAGTCCAGGGGGATGGACCAGGAGGCTCTGAACCTGACTCAGTAGACAGACACTAGGAGAGGGAGATAGGGCTTGAAGAAGCAAAAGGTAGCAAAACCAACCAAAAAAGGACACCCTCCCTCTCCAGAGGCACATGCTGAAGATATCTCAATGGGTAGGAGGGCCATCCCCAGGGCAATCCTGAGGGCAATCCTGAGGGCTATGAGCTGAGGATTGTAGGGCCACCTGTGGGTAGGAATGTAGGTCCTCTGAGTCATCCCATCCAAGAACACTTGGTTTAAATGGGTGCAAACTGGCTCCATAAAAAAAATCTATGAACTTGTGAGACCTGACAGTTGTCACTGGTTCCTGCTAAGTTCTTATATTGAATCCAGGTCTCTTCGTCCATTTTGGGGGAGCAAAACACATCTTGAGAACATCTGAGAACAATGTTCAACACCTTCAAACGAAATCATGAATGGCTGGAATGAAAACATATGTCTCCAGCAAAGTCTAGAACTGCCCTCCTGAGAACCTGAGGAATGGAAGCGAAGAATGCAGGAGCTGAAGGGGCCATGGGATTTGCTGGAATGCTCAAATGCACGGATGCAATAGGAATTGAATGATAAAGGGAGCCAATTAAATTTTCTGGTTGAAACCACGCTGAAGGTCATCCATGTACCCGATCTCCTCACAGAGATCCCATAGAGGCCGACAACTTCGAAGCAGAGGAAAAGAGAAACATCACCCAGTTTCTAAGTTGGCAAGCAATCGAAGAGTCTCATTTTTGCTATTAACTTAAAAGTGTACGAAAAAGAAAAAATATACAGAAAACTGTGAAGAAAGTCAAATGAATGATGCACTTATGGGACAAAGAAACCATGTCTAAACAGAGCAAGCATCTTTACAGTCTGAACATTCACAGCTGAACAGTGAGACTCAGAAACTTCAGCTGCAACTTCAAATGCTACAGGAATCACATCAAGAGCAAGTGAAGCAGCTTCTGAGAAAACCAATCAAGGAGGAAAGGCACTGTCTGGACATTGAGAAGAGATTTTGCAAGGCGGGAAACATGAGCTGTACCCATCAGAAGTGTAGCCTCCACCAGGAGATGGCTGAAGATACGGAGAAAGAATTGGAAAGAACCATCTTCTCCTGTCAATACCAGATTCTCATCTATGAGAAAAGAGCTCAAGAAAGGTGGATGGCAACTCTGTCAACCAAGAGACAGCCCAACAAGCTCAGAAAGGAAAACGAGTATATTAGACAAATACTAATGTCCAGGTTAAGTTCAATCCTTCCAAGTGGAGATTTTGCTCCTGATGTTCCACGAGCAGCCCACAGAGGTCCAGAAGTACCAAGGGATCCCCTGGGTCACCAGGTCCTTTAGGAAAGAGGAAGGTCATGCTGGGAG